>OU342745.1:179560830-180190971 GCA_910589775.1 Avena eriantha | reverse complement strand
GTCATTCCAGCTACAAAGAGAGGTGCAACATGATGATTGACTATTGCAACCATTATGAGAGCGCATTATCGTAGGTAGAACTATCGAAAGTTCACTATGGAAAAAAACCAGGAATGTTTCTTTTTGTGCCCTTCTTTATGGGCCACAAAAGTCTCAGGTGAAGTGGGCCAACATTATGAGGGAGGCACATCAGACAACATATGCAATTCATCCCGGAGAGTCAAAAATGGTTCACTATCTTTGTTGGTGGGAAATAATGAAAATTGAGGTTGCCAAGCATGTGTCCCCTTCTATAGTTTGTTGGCGAGCAAAGGCTTAGCATAAGAGGCCATCATGGTTGTTGCAATCCTTGGGGTTCTAGTGTGGTCACGGTATGACACTGCCATAGATTTTCGTTGTTGCCTTACCTCGTATGTGAAGTGGGAAGGATAGTTGGATGGCCATGGATCAACTTAGCATAGTTGCTTTTTCCACCCATTTTGGAATTGACTTGGCACAAACATACTTCCGTAAGATAGTAAGGTTTCTTGGGGTTCTAGAAAATTAATTCCTATAGGGACACCAAGTTTGTATCAAAGTTCTTAGAGAGTATGCAGAGTGCTTGGTGAGCAATTGGGGCTCAATATGATGTTTCATCCTCTAACGGATGGCCATTTAGAGCGCACAATCTGAACTCTGTAAGTTATGTTAAGGTGGTGTGTCCTATCTCGACAAGGGAGTTGTGAGGATCAATTGCCACTTGTGGAGTTTGCTTATAATAATGACTATAGCTAGCATACAGATAGTTGTTACGAGATGTTGTATGGAAAATGGTGTAGAACTCTTATTTGTTGGAACATTGCTCGTGAAAAGGCAATGTTGGGACCAAATCGGGTTTAGAGAACTACATAGAGGATACCTGAAGTTATGGAACATATGTTAGTAACATAGAGCAAACAAACGAGTTAGATTCTGAGAGATCGGATGTGGATTTGCAAGATGGTGAGGATGTATCTTAAGGGTGTCAGCCAGAAAAGGTGTTATATAGCAAAGGGACACTTAGAACATGGTACATTGGACCTTTCATGATAGTATCTCAAGAGGCGAAGCTAGAGTATCGACTCTAAGTTGCACGGGTCAAAGATAGGTGTGTATAGTTTGTTCCATGTCTATATGCCGAGGAAGCATTTTCGTGATCAAGGGCCATAGCTCACGATGTAGCCCATTTAGTTTGAGCATGATTTAACGTTTGAGCTTCATACTATGAGGATATCACAAGAGTCCATGAGAGTTATAAGGCATGTCACGCTAAAGTATGTGAATGTTTTTTTGGTGGCACCTAATCAAGTGTGAATGTTTTTTTGGTGGCACCTAATCAAGTGTGGGGCGGCTTAATAACTTGAGTTTCACGTGCCCAAAAAGATTTCGAATTACACATGGCTTTGGGTAGTATGTGATGTATGGTTTTTTACCTGTTATGCTAAGTTTTGTGAATAATAAAGCAGGAAAGAATTCGGGGTCGAATTCTATTTAAGGGGGTAAGAATGTAGTACCCCAATTTTTTATGCTAACTATCTTTGCCTATTTAATTTTATAAACTGCACCTTCAGGATATTCCATTATGTTTGGAAATAAAGATTAGAGAGAAGAAAAAAAAAGAGAAAAATAGCTTGTACAAGTGCTTGTACCCACGATCTGTTGTATGACGTCAATGATGTGCTAACCAATAGCTCATTTGTAGTGTCAGGTTACAAAACTAAGTGTCTTTTATACTATTATAAAGTGAAGAAACAAATGAGCCGGACTAGGCTTCTTGTATGTGAGCCCTTCTCTCGCTGCCCATCTATCCTCCGGTTTAGTAACGTCAAGAGAGGAAGTCGTCGCCTTTGCCCTAAAATAATTCTATCCTAGTGCCACAGGCGTCCGCCGTCGCGACCTGTGATCTGCAGCGTCGCTGCCGTCGTATCAGGACTGCTGCTGCGAGTACGTGAAGTTGCGAGGATGCGACGATGCCCTTCCCAATCGTTGTCCCTATCAAGCTATTCCATCGCTACCGTCGCTAGCTAGTCATCACGTTTCTAATTGGTTAGTTCCCAATTGATTTTTGCAACTTCTTTCTTTCTAGAAGATTTGGATCAGTGCTCGTGGTTAGAGTTTTTTTTTGAAACATGTTCTCCACTCTTCTAATTGCTAATACATGGGGTAAAGTTTAAAACACGACCATGTGTGACAAGTGAGCTTCGGAAGTACTAGTGGTAATTGTGGTCCAGAAAGTTTAGTAGAATGGTAGGCTTATTAGTTCAGTTCTTTGCTCAATAAGCTGCATTGGTTTAGCGTGTTGGCTTAATTAGGATAGAGGGCTACCGTTGGCGATGAGTATGCTCTAAAATGATTTATTATTAGAACCCATCGGTTGCACGAATTCAGAAATATTTATTTTAATTTTTAGCAGGAGAGTATTTTGGATGGTTTACCATCTAGAATGCATGGATGGCGTGTAGCATCCTGGTTATGAACTATGTGTGCTACGGTTCCTTCCATGGTTGCATATTATACATGATCTTTAATCTGTATGCTTGATCGTAGGCTGATGCTAAGCATGACTATATGAATTATCTGCCACCTGGTGATCATTTTAATATTTAAAGCACTAGATGAAAGTAAGGCCCGTGTCTTTTCTAGAAAAAAAAGAAGAAGAAAGGAATGGTACTTGTGGTTACGGTGTATCTTGTAGTTATTTCTTTGTGGTATTTAGATATTTTCCCTTTTATATTTGTGAGGGTTAGCAATAGAGTCTTGCGCATAGGAGTGATCATATATGTTTCTTCTATGATCTTGAATTAATGTTGTGTATTGAGTCGGATATATGGTTCAATAACAGGTGTTGTACTTATGGTTTGGAACTCTACAGCTCACAGTTTGTGCCACACGGTTGAGGCAAGTTCATGACGGATAGTAAATTTTGCATATTTCTCTTCACTCAATTTTATTTAATACTTATGATATGTCAATGATGAAAATGATAAAGATGATGATGGCATGTGCATTTTATGTGCATCTTTGCATACCATGATGATGATTATTATAGTGTGACCTACTTTGGTGGGCACAATGCGACTTCCATTGATGGGTTGCGACCCACTTTGGAGGCACCCTCCACGTGTTGGAGCGAGTGGATGCCGATGGGTGTCCACTCGAGCGATACCGGTATTCGCGATGAGATGAGATGAGCATATAGTCATGTAGGACATCATATTGAGTACTAATGGATCAATGATGTTTAATGATGTGTTGGTGTTTTGATCTATGTAAAGTTTACTATTTGTTCTTGAACTTGTTGAGTCTTTGTACTCACCCTTGTTGCTTCCATGTTTTTAGGTAAACCTTCGAGACATCATGCATGGGGAGATATGGGAGTAGCACACATCACTTGCTTCACACCACGACCTCACACTTATCACTTTTTCTTGGATCTATGATTTTAATCGTTTGGAGTCAAACTATGTCATAATTATTAGACTATGTCGGTTACTTAGTTGTTGGTTGTCGTTACCGGTATTGTGTGCGGATGTTCGTTTTTAAAGTTGTGGTATTGAAGTTTGTCAGTTGGTTGAATCCTTGTCTTGTGCTATATATATCTTATTCCCTGTCGTAGATGTTCCAAAAATAGAGGAGACTCTGCCGAATTTTCCTAAAAAGTCTTAGTTATTTTCTATGTGTAATGTATGTGGTAACACCTCAAGTGCTTGTTTGGCTTGGGGTGTTACAGCAATGCAGGTTTTTGTAAACATTTCTTCAAAGATTGCTTTTATTCTAAAAACTATGTTCGACAGCCTTCACAGACCAGAACTTCATGGAGTTCCTTTCCTGTCGCGTTCGTAGCTCCTTCCCGGAACAGGGAGTAACATGTCATAATTCTTACACTCTCCGGAGGTGCGTCGCTTTTCCCATAAGAGACCTTAGCCTTGTTGCACAACCAAGCCGCGAGCTTGTCCACACTTCCTTGGTATGGGGTGCTACATCCTCCTTAGCCTTGTTGCACAACCAAGACGCGAGCTTATTCACGGGGTGCTACATCCTCCTTCACATGCTTATGTTGTAGTTAATTACGGGAATGCAAACATGGTATTAGAAGACCTGGGAAGGCATCTACGGAAATCTGACGTTAGTTCAACAAATTCAAAGGAATCAGTACTGCAAAGTAGTGATAGCAAAGATCAAGTTAAACGTAGTTGGGATCCAACTCCCAAATATTGGAACCATGCCAATAGAAGTTTCTAACATGGAAAATATTTAGCCTTTAGACATCGAGGTATGCCTAGAAGTAGATCTGGTGCTAGAATAGTGTACAAGATGCTTCTTCTGGATATTGGTTTGAATAGGAACTTAACTGGTGAGCTCATTGTGTCATGAAAGTTCTGAAGATCTTCTATGAAGATTTGTGATATGAATATATAGTTATACCTTGGACCTGCGATGTTTTTGTTGTACTAGGTAGGTGTAATATTCGTTGAATGGTGTTCCGTGAGTGTTATGTCGATGACTTGCACACTACAACATGCAGTGGTGCGCTAGGGTCACCACAAAAGCTACCACTTAACGTTTTGAGAGTAGATCTTTTCTCTTACACGTGGATGTAGGGCGATCATATCATAAGGCATCTTGCCTATCGACCGTGCCCTGGGGGCGTTAGAGAAGTTTGTACAAAAGAAAAGAAGTAAAATGAAGATGACATGTTCCCATATTTCATTTGACATGCAATAAAGGTGTAGATGCATGTGAGATGTAATTATGTACTAATGCATGCATGTAAGGAACAAATGGTAAAAAATAATTTGGTAAATGCATGAGGGGAGATAAAAATATTTGCCACTTCGAAATATTACAAATAAAAGGACTAGAGAAAGGAAAAGCTCACATGACATTTTGAATTTGGTTGGATCAAACCAATATGACCATGTGTATGAATAGTGAAATGGACCCATACATATATGTGTGGCTAGATTTAAATACCAAGATTGAAACTAAGAGGGACACATACATATGCATGGTGGGAGTTGAATAATCTCCAAAGAAGGATGATGTTGTCAAGTTAGAAGCTGGAGTGAAATACAGAGATATGCCATCAACTAAATTTGGACATCTAGCATATATCAACGACCAAATACAATTAATGGAGACAAAAATACAAGGGCAAGAATAAAGGATAAAAACAAAATACAAGATTTAATATGATGCTCAAATACAATGTGGCATGATGACATGAACATGAGCATGATATTATGTGATGCAACAATTAATAAGTAGACAAGTAACATATATAGAATAAACATGTAGCATTATAAGGGTTAGACACTTGTGATGCTACACCTTGGCACCGAATTTGAGTAAGAGAGCAAGTGAGAGGCGGCTATGAGATGAGCCAGGGAGCCAGGGATGATGCCAATGGAGGTCCTGCTCGCCCACTGCTCGATGTAGAGGCGTTGGGATGGAGGTTCTAGACCACCACCACCACTGCATCCTCCTCCTCCCTATCCTTTCTCCTCCCTCATGTGTTAGCCAGGACCATGACACGCTGCTGCTACTGCTGGTCGGGCATCGAGATGGCTCGCCGGTACTAGCTCGACCAAGAGATCAATGAGTAGGAGGAAGAGGTGTAGCAGCAGGAAGAGGAGGAGTATCACCATAGAGGAGAAGATGCGGAGTGCGAGAGGGGATTGGGGAGAAAGGCGTGTGCAAGGCAGCAACTAAGGATCCCACCGAGGGCTACTTCCTTTTGCCCTTTTATACTACACGTGGACCTATGTTGTTACATGCCTTGATCAAGCCAAAAAATGGTTCAGATCTTTTCAATGTCTCCATCCTACGGCCGAGAGATGCAACTCGCTATGGTGAGGCCATGGGGGCATTATTTACACTCTTAGATTTCCAAATAGCTAGAATAACGCTTCTAATGCTTTAAGGTCGTGTTTTCTAGGGTGCACACCCGTTTCTCACACGTGGCCAGTAGGAATAAGGATGTTTGGAAAATGCGATGTTGGGCCAAACTCACACTGCATGAGTTTTAAAGAACCCCAAAAGTTGGCCCGCTAGGAACACCAAAATCATGCGTTTTTGCAAGGACAGGCCCCGGCGAGCCAAAAGTCAGCACATGGGTGCACATGCGGATAAGAGTAGGAGATGTGTGATGCATTGAGAATGCGTGCCATAAATACCCTCACCGCTCACTCACCACTCTCTCCTCTCCCTATAACTATGTTGTGGTTGTCGATGCTTACTGTGAGCTTGTTGGGGTTTTAGGATTATTTGTGATGTCTAGCAAGTTCACCATCTGAGAAAGAGTTTATCACACCACACAATCAAGATGAAACTAAACACATGTTTTTGTTTCTTCCACGCCTAATACAGCCCGTCAAATTATGGACCTCATTTATTTCCAACTTTTGAATAGTGTGCATAAATAACTGGAAGATTTTGGTCTGCAAATTGTCAAACAAACACGGTTTTCTTCCACCAACCCCCAGTCGCAATCCTGGCCAACGGGCCGGCTCGGCACCGCCTTCATGGGCCTGGCCCGGCACGACCCGCCAAGCTCACGTGTCATGTCGGGCCAGCACGCGTGCCCGGCTGTACGGCCTTGGCTTGGCCCCAGTGTCTGGCGGACCGTCCCGTGGAACGTTTGGCCCGCGGGCCAGAAAAGGCCCGTTGTGTCCGTTTTTTCTGTTTTCCTTCTATTTGTTTCCGAAAAATGCTAAAAAATGCCCACAAATTGCAGAAAAATAGTAAAGTGACACAAATTTTCATATGGGATAAAACTTGAGATTTATTAATACTGCCTCATTAAAAAACCTTACATCCCTAGCAAGGAAAACGAGTACAACCCGCTCAAAAATAAAAATACAACGACTAATTAGTTCCCTCCCTCTTGCCTCTGATGATGCAAGATGTGCCTATGTAAGTGACCATTTCCACCTCCTCTATGGAGGCTAATCATATAGCCACATCTTCTACACCTAGCTCTCCTCCTTTGAATACTATCTTCCACATAATCTTCTTCGTCGAAGTGCTCGAAAATGCGGCTTATTCTTCTTGGTGGAGGTGGTGGAGGTGGATTTTCTCCAACAAGCTCGTGGTTGTCATTAGGTTCAATAGCCATGTCTAGAGCTAGATGGGTGGAGAATGGAGAATGAGAGTGATGGTGTGGATAATGAGAGAGGTGGGTTGCTCTATTTAAAGGGAAAAAGGTGAAGGAGGGGCAATATGGGGATATAAGATTTACAAATTTTTGCCCTTGCCCTTTGACGATGGTTTTTTCTTGGCTTGCTCATTCTCCCATGGAGCTCTTGTTGGGTATATACTTTCCAGGTATCCTCACTATGCCTCGCTGACCAGGGTGGCCCACTTTGGGCTAGATCTTTTCTTCGCGGGCGACTCAGTTAGAGAGAAGAGACAGAGTCCAGTCCGTCTATGGGAAGGCCCAGAAGACTTACCGACATAGGCACGTAGTTACTTGTAGTTCAAGATGTACTCTGTAATCGACTCTTAGTTATAGCCGGATAGGTCTCACCTGTAAACCCTAGGTCGGATATCTAAATAAGCCGTCCTAGGGACCAGCCTTTAGGGCATCCCACAATAGTCTACAATCTCAACTCGCACAGGCGAAACCCTTGAAACCCATATTTCGGTTCTGTCGTATTACTGGATTGCTAGCAGAAGTAGGATCCATTCACCGTTGGTGGATTCGAACCTGGGTAAACTTGTGTGATCACTGTCCCAAAACACCGTACGACTCACACTCCTCTCTTCCACAAGCCGTGAGGACCCCCTCATGGCGTACCCGTTCTCAATCCGACAACAGTTGGCACCCACCATGGGGCAGGTGAGCTTTGGATCTGTGTTCCGAGCGGAATCTACAAGAATCGGAATCGATGAAATGATTGTCGTCGGTCGTGTCCACTACGCCAGTGATGTCCCTCTCATCGTTCTCGACGAGAGCTGGATTCTAGCTAGGGAGGTCGTGACTGCCTACATAATCATGTCTTTCGGCGAGATCGATGTTTACATCGGTTTTGCCGAACCGGTCCCACCCACCCCAGTGGTGATGATAGAGGCAGAAGAAGCTTATGGGTCCACTTTGTCCGCGAAGGCGGCAGATTTCTGGATCCTTGAAAATCCCGATCGCACCTAGCCTAAACTTGACGCGAGGACAGTGGAGAAAGTTGAGCCTGAAGTAGATCTTCTTGTTGACGTCGGATCTGAAGTGGATCTCCCTAGCGAGGTCAAATCTCAGGACGATCTCCCTAGCAAGGTCGAATCTTAGGAGAAGCAAGTCAATAATAACTCCAGATCTGGCTCTGCCAATGTTAGAGTAGGTTAATCTTTCCTGAGGCACACGTTGAGGCGTATGATGCTGCATGACGCTAGCATGGAAGAAATCCTAGAGACCATTAAGTTCTCCGAGGAAGCCCACGAAGAAAGCCGCAACTACCTCAGGGCTCACACATCGCACTTTGTCGGTTATGTTGGATCCGGGTCCGGCTCTGCCGATGCTATAGACAATAAGGACTCGGTGCTGGAGGCGATTGGAACAAACACTAACTTACCGTCATCTTCGGATGATTCAATGACGTCGGTGGATTTCTGAAAGTTCTCCGAAGAGTATGAAGAGGAGTTCAACTCCAAAGCTGTGGAAGAAGGAGAAGCCATGAACGAAGGATCTGGAGAAAACTCTCCCAAAGCACAGGATGATATGGATCTCGAAGATAACCCCAACATCCAGATGTCAAAAAGTACTAATCAGACCTTGACTCCAGGAAACGGACCCGAAGCCGTCTTTTCTACTAGCGCTGCCAAGAAGGCAAAGAAGAAGAAGACTGAGGCGAAGGACCCTGCGGCTGAAGAGGTAATCACCGAAAAATACGAGGAAGACTATGGAGCCCTAATCCTAAACGAGCCAAAAGATACTCCGGTGGATGGACATGTGGTTACCCCTGGTGCCCGTAAACTCATCGGAGATGAACTAACTACGCCAATCCTTGCTGGTGCAGATCTTACAACTGCAGAATTGGAAGATAGGGCCCATGCCCTAGAAGCGCATCGCCAAGTACACCTAGATGAAGCTAACAATCTCTTAGAGGAGAAAAAGCGCATTGCCTCTGTGGGGCAGTTTAACTCCCTGCAGCATCAGAAGACCCGGAACGGACCTATGCGGGCTAACAAAAATTCGGAAGTCCACAAGACCCTCTTTGAGGAAGGTGATGCCGTCAAGGGAGAACCTCGTCTCGAAGGTAAGGGAGATCTGGTGTATGGAACGCCAGTGGAAAACACTGCTGCAACCCGAGATATCCTCGCGAACAATCCAAACCCAAACCAAATCCGGTTGGGCATAAAGCTACTTACCAAGGGTCTAGATCAGCTGAAGGCTGCGAAATCCAGCAGCGAAAAACTGGTCTCTAAATCTGACCAATGCTGCACAGATCCGTCTTGGCATGACATAAGAGCCCCGACAGGACCCGGAATAACACCACCATAGAGAAGACAATTACTCAAGAACCGGAGCTTTAGGGCAATAGCACAGAGCCACCCGTGACTGGAGTAACGTTGCTCTGGCTGCAGAGCAAGACATAGTTGCAGCACTGGTTCCGAGACAGCCTCCCCGACAACAGTCAAACAATCACAGGGAAGACGAAGAAGAGTGACATCGGGAGGAGGACCGACAAAGGATGCCACCTCCTAGACATGCAAGTCGTCTGGCTGAACCTCGCCACAATGGTGGAAACTACGGACACCGTGCTAAGTCAAGCCGGCTGGGGGCTCGTCGTAATCAAGACCCTCCCTGAAATCATAATAATGACGCTCCGGATGGAGGCCAGCGCTCAGCCGAAAAAATCCACCTGCACCACCCTCTCCACCAAGCAGCCATCATAGCAGCTCTCGAGGGAGCCAAGGAGGGCGTCGCGGCGGAGGAGGTGGTGGCGGAAGCAGAAGTCCGGCTCCAAGGCACTGCAGCCACAGCGAACAACCAAGACGGCGTTCTCTGTCACCAAGTGACACGAGGCACCAGATCAATTCTAACATAGAAGCGCGACGCTATGAGTCGGACAACATCTATGTGGGTCCAAAATGCTTCGGACCTCGCGTTCGACAAACAAACTTCCCGGAAGGATTTGCTATCTCAAGGCACATCCAACCCTACAATGGTGTGGCTCAGCCAGACACCTGGCTCCAGGATTTTTTCCAATCTTGCTGCATCACCAAAGGAGGAAACAACCTGGTCGCGACCCAATATCTCCCGCTTATGCTGAGGAAGACAGATCGATCATGGCTCAATGAACTTCCGTAAAACACCATCCACAATTGGTATGACCTGTAGAGCGTGTTCTTTCGGAATTTCAAAGGCACATATCGAAGGCCCTGCACAGTAGGAGACCTGCAGCGTTGCACCTAGAAAGTTAGAGAAACTTGTCGAGATTATCTCGGATGATGGATCGACACTAAGAACTCCTGTGAAGGAGTAAATGATCAAATTGTGATTGAAGCTTTCATTGCAGGACTCCCAGTTGGTTTACTACGTCACTGCTTGAAGTGCGACAAGGTCACTGATCTGGGAGAAATGATAGAGACGACAAGCAAGTATGCAGATGCCGACGATGACGCAGAGGGACTACTGAATGTCCTAGTTGTACCACAGTCGGCAAAACAGCCGAAACAATAAACTCAGAAATGCAAGAACACCTCGGAAGAAAAATCCATCACGGAAACAGCAGTAGTTAAGGAAACTTTCGGGTATGGAGGACGAGGAGGGCGCAAAGGTGGTCGTGGACGCGGTCGTGGGACATCCAGAGTCCAAGGTAGAGGAGACCAGCAACCTGGCAAAACCTACTCGTGGGCCGACATTGCCATGTGTGCATCACTTATATGCCAACGGGGGCTCATCCCACACAAACGCCGAGTGTCGTTTCAATGACAACATCAAGAAAGACGAATCCGCTAGCTACAGGGCCAAGCAAAGAAAAGGAAAGAAAAATTCCGAGAAAGAAAAGGAGACCAAGGAATATTCCGACATGGAGGAAGCAGAGCCTTCAGATCCCAAGTTGGATGGAAAGAAGACCTTCCCAACGAAGAAAGACACCTATGTCACTTTCCTTGGGTCTCAACTAGCTAAGATCAAGAAAGCAGTTTTGCATGAGCTCAATGCAACTGTTCTGGCTGTCCCTCAGTTTTTGGACGGGTCGGAAGTGACAATCACCTTTGACCGCCTTGATCATCCGCCTAAGTTGCACAGGCGAGGAAAGTACGCTCTAGTCATAAATCCACTTATTGACGGCTATGGTTTCTCCAAGACTCTCATGGACGGCGGCAGCGGCATCAACATCCTCTATGTTGAAACGCTACGTCGGATGAGGATCTCGGAAACACAGCTGAATCACCGCTATGTGATATTCCATGGAGTTGTCATTGGAAGACATGCAAATTCTCTGCGAGAGATCACTTTGGACGTCACTTTCGGAACTCCAAATAATTACTAGATGAAGGCACTTTCTTTTGAAGTGGTCCCGTTCAAGAGCGCATACCATGCTATCTTCGGACGACCAGCTTACTATGCCTTTATGGCTCATCCGTGTTACATTCACAATATGATAAAAATTCCAGGTCCCACGGGCGTGATCACCATTAGGGGAGACACAAATAAAGCACGAGAATGCAAGGACAGAAATGTTGCCTTTGCTGAAGCCGTACTACACGCCTAGGAGTACCAGAAGATCAAGAAGACCATCAACCCGTCCGAGATGCCCACGACGAAGAAGGAGGTAAGAAAGCCGACTCTGGAGTTCAAGGCATCGGAAGAGACGAATACGATGTCGCTAAAGGAAGATGACCCCTCCAAGGTGACCCAGATAGGTGTAGGTTTAGATAGCGCATAGGAAAGCATGCTCATCAAGTTTCTCCAAGCCAATCAAGATATCTTCGCATGGCAGTCATCTGACATGACCGGAGTACCTAGGGAACTTGTTGAGCACTCTCTAAATGTACACCCGAACGCTAATCCCATCAAACAGTCCTTAAGACGTTTTGGCGATGAAAAGCGAAAAGCAATAGCTAAGGAACTACCCCGACTCGAGTTAGCTGGATTCATAGAAGAGGGCATCCATACTGATTGGTCAGCCAACCCAGTAATGGTCCTTAAAAAGGACACTACTGAATTAAGGATGTGTGTTGATTATACCGCCTTGAACAAGGCCTACCCCAAAGATGCGTTCGATTTGCCTAGACTTGATCAAGTTATTGACTCTACGATGGGCTCGGAACTCCTATGTTTTATCGATGCATATTCCGATTATCACCAAATTTGAATGAAGGAAGTAGACAAAGCCAAAAATTCATTCATAACCCCTTTCGGAACCTTATGTTTCGTTATGATGCCTTTTGGGCTCAAAACCGCATGAGCTACGTACCAGCGCACTATGCAGCATTGCCTCCATGATCAAATCGGATGCAATGTACATGCATATGTGGATGATATAGCGGTGATGTCCAAAAAGAAGGAAACTCTAATTTCCAACTTGGAGGAAATGTTCGCCAATCTATGCAAAATACAACATAATGCTTAACCCGAAGAAATGCTTCTTTGGAATACCAGCCGGAAAATTGTTAGGTTTCATCGTGTAAAGAGGCATAGAGGTGAACCGGGACAAGATTAAGGCTATAATCAACATTTCTAGGTTGACTCGCCTGAAGGACGTACAAAGGCTAACTGGTTGCATTGCTGTAGTCAGTCAGTTTGTAAGCCAGCTCGGTGAAAGAGCCGCACCACTCTACAAGCTCCTGAAAACGACCAAAATATTTTTCTAGACTGATGACGCTGAAGCTACACTACAATACCTGAAAGCGGAACTCCCGTCTGCTCCTATCCTTGCAGCGTCAAAACCTCAAGAACCGATGTTGCTCTATCTAGCTGCGACAAAGAGAGTCGTCGGCGTAGTCATGGTTGTGGAGAGGCCAGAGGGAAAATAGGAACACCCGGTGCAGCGTCCGACTTACTACATCAGTGAAGTGCTAACTGAATCTAAGAAGCGGTATCCGCATTATCAAAAGCTGGCCTATGGTGTGTTCTTCGCATCTAGGAAGCTACGACATTATTTTCAAGAACACCAAATTAGTGTGATCAGCACATTTCCCATAAGAGATATAATTAACAACAATGACGCTACTGGACGTGTCGCAAAAATGGGGAATAGAGCTTTCAACTTTCAACATTGAGTATAAACCTCGCATAGCAATCAAATCCCAAATCCTCGCTGACTTTGTCGCTGATTGGACAGAGACAATGGAAAATATGACCCTGCCAGAGTCGGAATACTAGACTTTACATTTTGACGGGTCCAAAGTGCTTGGGGGTTGGCGTGGTGCTCAAATCACCCCAAGGAGATAAGCTTTTCTATGTGTTGTAGATCCGCTTCACGCCAACAAGCAACATTGCTGAATATGAAGCACTGCAGCATGGAATCTGGATTGCTAAGGATATCGGCATCCGGTGACTTATGTGTTATGGCGATTCGGATCTTATTGCTCAACAAGTGTCGGATCACTTTAATGCAAACAAGCACATGGCAACATATAGGGCTGTCATGGATGAACTATCTAAATCGTTCAAAGGGTTTGAGGTTCAACACATCCCTCGAGCAGAAAATGAGGAAGCAGATGCATTATCTCGAATAGGCTCTGCACGGAAAAAGGTCCCAAATGTTGCTTTTCTAGAGCACGTTAAAGTTCCCTCTATCACAGGAGTTGATGAGGAGTATCCAACCAAATCCGACTCACCTTTAATAGCTGTTCTGGTTGTAATTCCCAGCTAGAAAAAACCCTACCTTGATTTCTTGGTAGATGGAAAATAACTCGAAGACGAAGTTCTGAGCCGACAGATAGTCCGACGAGCAAAAACCTATACAATCATAAATGGTGAGCTCTATAAGCGGAGTGTAACTAGGGTCTTTCAGCACTGTGTATCTTTGGAAGAAGGACTGAAATCTTAAGAGAATTCCACAAAGGCGAATGCGACCATCGCGCTACAGCTAAATCTTTAGTGGCAAAAGCTTTTAGACGTAGATTTTTATGGCTTATAGCCAAGGCAGATGCCGAACGGCTTGTTAAGACGTGCAAAGGCTGCCAAAAATACGCCAAACAAGCTCATGTTTCAGCTGATCAGCTATGAACAATCCTGATAACATGGTCCTTTGCGGTCTGGGGGATTGACATGGTACGACCGTTTAAACGGGCTCCAAGTGGATTTACTCACCTCTTAGTGATGGTGGATAAGTTCACAAAATGGATTGAGGCTAAACCCATCACAAGTTGTGATGGATCAACAACCAAAAATTTGATGAGGACGTTATAATCCAATACGGTTATCCACACAGTATTATCGGACAATAGGAGCAATTTTTCCATGGGAGAGCTTGCCGAATTCTACAACGATCAAAAAATCCGGCTTGACATTGTGTCAGTTGCACATCCACAAGCCAATAGACAAGTCAAAAGAGCAAATGGTTTAATCCTTCAAGGCCTCAAACCAAGACTCGAAGCACCACTTCGTCGTGCTGCGGGGGCTTGGGAAGATGAATTGCCGTTTGTGATATGGAGCTTGAGAACAACTCCGAATAGGTCAACCGGATACACACCTTTCTTCTTGGTCTATGGCGCATAAGTACTTCTTCCTAGTGATTTGATTCATTCTTCTCCCCGAGTTGCTACGTATATCGAGGAGGATGCTGAAATTTCTCGACAAGATGATCTCGATTTAATCGAAGAAGTTTGCGGCATTGCTGAGCAGAGATCAATAGCTTATCAGCAGAAGTTACACAAGTATCATAGTCAGAGAGTCAGGAACCGATCTTTTAATAAGGGTGACTTGGTTGTCCAACTAGTGCAACAAAGAAAGCACAAAGTTTCCCCAGTTTGGGAAGGACCCTTTTTGGTTAGCCGAGTATTGCATAATGGTTCTTACTATCTAACTGATATGAGGTCGGTCAAAGAAAGACCTGCTACTAAGAAGAGAAAGAGAGCTAGAGGCAGTACAAATCCGGAAGAATTAGACAGACCGTGGAGAATTAGACAGACTGTGGAATATTGCTCAGCTACGGCCCTTTTATTCTTAAATTTTGTTTCTTTGTAATCATATATGTCTACATGTTGAAAGTGAAATAAAGTATTGGTTGCCTCATTATTTTCTGAGAAGTTTTATATTACCATCTTATTTTCGAATGATCATGTCACAGTCAAAAATCCCATAATACTTGAAAGTACTTTATGTGCATGTTTGTTCTGGTTAGATTTCCGATTCTAAAAATGCTACCTTCGGGTATAAGCCTAAATTTTCTAGTCTATATTTTGGTTTTTGTCTGATTGCTAGATGCGGGTATTTTATGAGTAGTGAATTGTTGGTACTGGACGATGGCTTTGTTTCCGAGTTTAAATTGGTTTAGCAATTGAGCTCCGTTGCTCGGCAAATTTTCCGTGTTGAAGGTTTGTCGGATCACGAAAGGGACAAGGCGAAAACCCAGATAAACGATAAGTATAGACAAAACAAAAAGTGCTTATGTAAAATTTCAGGCACGTAAAAATAAAGCCAAAAGTGCTAAAAGGAAATAAAAAGCATCGGTTCTTACAAACTTAGCACTAGCACAATATTATACTACTTATTACAATCCGATTATTTCAGAATAACACATTGTTTTTCTGGTACTCTATGATGCAGGAGAAGAGGCAGGAGCTGTCGGCTCACTAGTGACATCACCTCCACCTTGGTATCTTTCCGAAACAAGGATATCAAACTCGGTCTGTTCATCGTCAGAAACTTCAGTATTTTCTTCTGGAGGTGGAGGAGGCGTTTCCACGCGAGTGAAGAAGGGAGTGTCATTACTGGCCAGATCAGCTACGTGAGACCCATAACCGGCACAAGCATCCACGATATCATTGATGTTCTGTTCCTTGATGTCTTCATCAACAGTCGAATAACCCCTAGGTACTTGTCAAATTTCCATGCTTCCATGGTGGCTCATAACCATTTGTTAGGGGATTCTGTGCTGCGATTCGTGCATATGACATGTTCCAATCTTGGATAAGCTAGGGCATCTCCTTTGCCTTGTCACGCACCTCAAAGGCAGACATTATGTTCATGTCAGAAACCTTTAGAGCTTCGCCTATATCCTCTAGTGACTAGCGGAAATCGTGAAGCAGATTGGTGCGAGACTCGGAGGAGGAAGAATCTTGAATATTCAAAGGACCTACATATATAAAGCAAAGTCAGAAATATATCTGAATTAATAAGGTCGAAAAAAGGAAAGGTCACAGACGGAAAAACATAGTAAAGATGGCATCGTCAACTTTGGTCTTCTCTACCCGAAGACTCTGGAGCTCATCCCGGAGAGCTTGGGTGATGTCCTTCTCCCTAGCAAACTCATCTACTAGATCTGATATTTTCTTGTCCTGGATAGCGATCTTATGATCACATTCTTCGGTGGCCATATTGGATGATTCAAGAATGTTGTTAATACAATGCTCATAATCTACCTTAAGCTCATTCAGCTCTTGCCTTAAGTTGGCATTCTCCACCTCTAGGGTCTTGAAATTCTCGGCGTCTTTGATATGTCGTAAATGTATCTATAATTTTTTATGTTCCATGCTTGTTTTATATCCACTTTCTTATATTTTGTCCACACTTTGGAGTATTTTTACACATTTTCTGGAACTAACCTATTAACAAGATGCCACAGTGCCAGTTGCCTGTTTTCTGTTGTTTTTGGTTTCAGAAAAGCGGGTAAGGAATATTCTCGGAATTGAACCGGATAAAAGCCAAAGTCAATATTTTACCCGAAGCAACACGGAGTCCAGAGGGGAGCCGAAGAGGGGCACCAAGGCGGCCACACCCTAGGGTGCCACGTGGCCAGCCTAGGCACGCCACCACCTGCTGTGGGCCCCCTGGTACTCCACCGACCTTGCCCTTACGCCTATAAAAGCCTCCCGGGACGAAAACCCTAAGTACCCAATCAAAATTCCATGAAAGAGTTTGTAGCCGCCGTCATCTCCATCCCTAGATCGTGAGGGATCTAAATCTCTTCCCGGCACCCTGCCGGAGGGGAGAGATCACCCTAGAGGCCTTCTTCATCACCATGCCTGCCTCCGGTGTGATGCGTGAGTAGTTCATCCCTATACTACGGGTCTATGTAGTAGCTAGATGGTTGGTTCTCCTCCTTTGTGCTATCATGTTTAGATCTTGTGAGCTCCGTTCATGATCAAGATCATCTATTTGTAATCCTACATGTTGTGTTTGCGGGGATCCGATGGATATTGAGATGTTATTTCAGATTGATTATTGATTCTATCATGTCTATGTTATTTGTGATCTTGCATGCTTTTTGTTGTTAGTAGCTATCTTGGCCAAGTAGATGCTAGCAACTCCAAGAGGGAGTATTTATGCTCGATAGTGGGTTCATGCCTCTAGTAATCTGGGGAAGTGACAGGAATCTCTAAGGTACTAGATGTGCTCTTGCTACTAGGGAGAAAACAACAATCCTTTGTCCATAGGTCAATCGTATTGTTTACTTTACACACTTTGCTTAATGCAATTATTTGTTGCTTGCAACTTAATTCTGGAGGGGGTTCGGATGATAACCTGAAGGTGGATTATTAGTCATAGATGCAGTTGGATTATGGTCTATGTATAATGTTTTAATGCCCAATCAAATCTCATAGGAGTTAAGATGTTTAGTATATGCATGTATGCTTTCTCGGTGTCTGTCAATTGCCCCGCTGTAATTTGTTCACCCAACATGTCATCTATCTTAAGGAGAATCACCTCTAGTGAACTATGGACCCCGGTCCATTCTTTTACCATCAATCTGCCATCTACTATTTACTGTTTACTTTCTGCAAGCAATTACTATCTTCCACACAATACGTTGATCCTTTGTTTCAGCAAAACCAGCGAGATTGACAACCTCACTGTAAGTTGGGGCAAAGTTCTGTGGTTGTGTTGTGTAGGATTCCAAGTTGGAGACAACACTTTGCGGTTGTTTACTTGCTCCTACGGGTTCGATAACCTTGGTTTCATAACTAAGGGAAAACTTGCTGCTGTGCTCATCATACCTTCCTCTTGGGGTTCCCAACGAACTCATCGTATTTTGTGCCATCAGTCTTCAATCATTTTGCATGACTGTTTGACCAGTTCTATGAAAACAAGAAAGCAGTCGAATAAATGTTCGGCTATGAATTAAAGGAATCAAAAAACAAGTATGAGGAATGAAATGATTACCTTCAGCCTCATCCTTGGAAATTTTCAACTGAGCATTTTCTAAACGGAGAGCTTTGATCTCTCTCTATTTATTGCAGATATTCTTCAGCAAATCCTGGTTATAAGCATTAACTTTGTGTAAGTTAGAATAATACCTAGAGTCAGAAGTCTACTAAAGACTCGAGCTAATATTTTAACTAAGTTAAATATCAGCACGAGCCTTGGGGCTATACTAGTTTGTTCTTTGGCATCCCATGAAAGCATAAATCCAGATTTCCTATCCAACTTCATGCTTGGGGGCTAGAGGATACGATATGAAATAAAGTAAAAGAGAGAGTCAAATTCCGAGTTACATAATGTTCATGGGTTAACTTGCTCAGACTCATGTTCACCTCAGAAGAAACCTACTCGACGAGAGTCAGAGGGATCACTGGTGGTGGAGCCACACCGGCCTTCAGCTTGTTGTCATGAATACGAACTTGGTTAAGAAGCTCGGAGAGTTTTACTTCCTCGACTTCTTGCGCCTCTTCTTTGACAGTGATGTTCTGGCTCTCCAAGCATTGTTGAGCCAACTTTTGGATCTCTTCTGCAGTTTTCCGAGTAATGCCAAGTTTGGCGATACCCGGATTACTGAGAAGGTTATCCGCGAAAACCTTTGTCGAGGGATCATTACCCATTGAGGCTTCACCCTTATCAGTTACTGAATAACTCATGCTGATGTCGGTTTGCAAGCCTAACATCGCTGGCTCAGAGTGTTGAGCCAGATCTTCTACAGGACGAGGAGATGAGGTAACCTCTGGTGCTATAGAAGGAGTTGGGGTAGGAGTCGGAGGAGGAGCAGTAGGCGAAGTCAAATTTAACTTTGATTGGCGCAGGGGCTTTGTCATGATTCCCTTCCCTTTGCCATTGACGAGTTGTTTAGATTTGAAGAAGCGATAGTACAAGATCGTTACGCTTTAGAAAGAATAAGAGTTAAAATGTAAGACCTTGAGAGGAAAGTTACCCTTTCACAATAGGCGCTTCTTTTGTGCCAATGGAAATAGTCAGTGACGAGGGTTTAACTCATCAATGCCCATTGTTATGGACTTGGGTTTTGGAGAAGAGAGGAGCGCTGGACATCTCGGTACGGCTAGCAAACAAGCCCATAGGGACGTAAGGTTTACCCAGGTTCAGGCCTCGTAGAGGACCCTACTCCTGCTTGTCCGCTCTTGATTGATAATGATCCGAAGGATTACAATGTCGCCGATGATGGTGGATGCGCAGATTGGATCTGGTGTATGTCTAGATCTATTGTGTTCTATCTATTATGGCGATCGTAGATCTGTCTATTGGGATATTGTGCGAGTCGCGATTGCCTTCTCGTTAGACCCTCGTAGCCTTTATATATGGGGAGGCTAGGTCTTAGGTACCAATACGAGTTGGTTACAAGTTGTATTCAAACTCTAGTCTTGAGGTTTCCTTGTCTTGTGCATTTGAGAGTCCGTGTCCATATGGGCTTCATATCAGTCGAACCGTCATGGGCGTCATGGACCTGTGCAGTTTGTCGAGTGCGCCTTCTGTCGTGCCGCACTAGGTAGGCTGTAGTCGAGTGCCTGTTGGGCATACCCATGTCACTAGCCCCCGAGTGTCCATGCGAATCGTAGATTCGGATGGAGACTTAGAAGTCTTGAGTTTTGCATTAGGATGTCGGAGTCGACAATTGTGTCGAGTGCGAAGCACTTCACCCGAAAGTTCGTTGGGTCAGTCATATTTATAGTAGCTCATAGGGATGATGGTAAACGTGCCTGGTGCGCTCGATGGATCGAGACCAGTTAATTGCTCTAGGGCAAAAACAACGTCACCTACTCAAACTCGAGTCCCCGGACTCGAATTCGGAAATTGCTGGCGTAATTCGACTCAGGCCGTGGAGGTCTTACAAGAGTCGATTTCCAGTGTATAAATGTGAGCACTCGACGCGTCCGTCAAGGCATGTTCATCGTACTTGCAGGCACGGATATGTTTCTGGTAGTGCGCAACAGATGTGTTGCCAGGCCTTATTCAGGTCTTATCTTCACGCTGTAAGCCTGGCATCCGAATTTTGTCATCGCGGAAATGATTCGGGTGGCCCAGGAGACGCAGTCTCTTTGTAGGGAAAATATGAGGCGGAGTCGCCATAGCATTCGAGTGTGGATGTTACCGACACACAGTACGATGTACAAATAATCATAGGGTGCGCGACCAGCGCTCCCTATGGGAGTAGCCCCCGAGTGCCTATTCGAGTCGTAGACTCGAGTGGGGACTATAAGTACTTTGCGACTGCTGTCGTCTTTTGCTTGTTTTAGTCGAATATGTTTTCAGCGCTCCCTATGGGAGTAACCCGAAGTCCACAATCGAATCGTAGATTCGAGTGAAGGGTTTTCATAATGCTTGGATATCTTCACAAATTTCTTCGGGTGCGCGAACAACGCTCCCTATGGGAGTAGCCCCCGAGTCCTTAGTCGAATCGTGGATTCGAGTGAGGATTCAGAGCGTGTCACTCAAGGTTTTTGTATATGCGCGACCAGCGCTCCAGTTTGGAGTAGCCCCCGAGTGTCTAGCGGAGTCGTAGACTCGGGCAGAGACTCGAGTCTTGTATCTTGCAGTGGTAGTCGAAAATCATGCAAGGAGAAAACACTGACTCGGAAGTGCATCGAGTCAGCGTGTCACGCATAAGGAGCCAAGAGTGGACGATGTAGTCAAAGTCATGCGGCGATTAGCCGGGTGAGTCGACAATGCAGATGGATTCGACACAGTCATTTCTGTCGGGTGCGCGACCAACGTCGCACGTGTGTAGCATCAAGCGATGCAACCGTCCGAGGAGGTACTCGACTCGGGTCTTGAGTGTATGTTGTAGCCAATTATTTTGTCGACTCCTATTGGAGGATCTGATAGAATATCTCGACGCAGTCGGTGTCCTTGGAAGCTGTAGAAAACATTAAGAATCGTGAAGTACTTGTATCTTTAAAAGAATATTTTCCTGTTGGCTTGTAAAGTAAAATTCGGGTCCCAATCGAGTCAACACTTTTGCACTGTATGCTAGGCCTTTTCGTTAGCCTGATTACCCTTAGTCTCAGTACCTTGCCGAGGCACTCGGAGTTCAAGGATTCGACGGTCAGGCAAAATCAGCTACTAGGGCTGTCGCGTATGAGGTGCTCGAGTGCGTGGAGTTGATGATACATTAGGTTACTCGAAGAGGGCGCAGCCCCCGAGTGTTTCGAGTGCGATCAAAGTAAATAATTATTGACTCTTGGTAGAGGAAACTTAGCTTTATTTGTAGTTGTCGTGGATGAATGAGTCGCAAGATCCGATGCGATCGGCGGGTTGCAGGAGTCGAAGAAGTCTCCGAGTCGCCAGAGCCGAAGGCCGCAGCGGGTCGCACGACAGAGTCGAAGAAGTCACCGAGTCATCGGAGTCGATGGCCGTAGTAGGCCGCACGGCAGAATCAAGGAAGTCCCTAAGTCGCCAGAGCTAAAGGCCGCAGCGGGCTGCGTGGCGGACCAAAGTCGCTGGTGATGATGAGTTGCCGCATCCGAAGACCGTAACGGGCCATAGCAGTCGAAGACTGCAGCGGGTCAATGGAGTCGAACACCGTAGCAGGTTGCCGCTATCGTGGGAGCCCCCGAGTCGCTGGAGCTGAAGATCGCAGCGGGTCTCCGGAGTCGAAGACCGCACCGGGTCGCCGATGCCGAGGGATCCCCCGAGTGTAGCATCAAGGTGGTTGATGGAGTCGAGACAACATTCGATAGACGATGCGGCGGACCAGAGTCGACGCGGCAGCGGGTTGCCAATGGCGATGGCGGCAGCATTTAGCCGCAACTGAAGATCATAGCGAGTCACGGCAGCCGAAGGCCGTAGCGGGTCACGGCAGTCAAAGACCGCAGCAGGTTGGCAGAGTCGAATGAGCACCCAAGTCACTAGAGTCGAAGACAGCGGCGGGTCGTGCGGCGGATTCGAAGACCGTGGCAGGTCGTGAGGCAAATTCAACGCAGTCTCCGGGTGTAGAGTCAACACGGTTGACGAAATCATCGTGGCAGAGAGGTAGTCGAGATTGATGTAGTCGCACGATGGACACAGATCCACCCAGCAGAGGGAGTCGCGTAATTGACACGGAGTCGACATGGTGGATGAAGTCACACCACAGATGTAGTCGACGAAACCCTCGAGCATGGCACTGGCGGTGAAGCGGACATCTGGCTGATGCTGGTGAAAACACAGGCTTTGTCTATCTTGATCCGTTTTGATCTTTTCGCTCCTGCTGAATAGCTGAATTAATCTGTTCAACCGGCTCTTTTTTGTCTTCTTGAAATTGATCTGTCCGCCATGATTTCATGCTTGTATGCCAGGACCTAGTGATTGTCCTTTTCTTCTTTTCTTTCCGATGATCCGATGGGAAGCAGTCGTGAAAGACTAGGGTAGCTAGTTGTGATTGATCTCTTTTTTTTTGGGTTCGTGAATAGCACTTGGCCAATTGTTTTCACTTCCCATGCGATGCATGTATATGATGCACGTATATCCCTAGTAAAACCACCACAGCTTTCGTGATATAAATAATAGGTCTAGACTTGACCCAGCAAGGAGATCGGATGCCTTTGATATTTCTTTAGGCTATGTTCGGTTAATCCTCTCCTCAAGAGGATTGGAGTGGAATCAGGTGGATTGGGGTGGATTTTGACCTGCATGGTATTTAATCCACCCCAATACCAGTCAATACTCTTCAACCCCCTATAAACCGAACAAGGCCTTATGAAGTTACGCACCATTTCGCATGTATTTGCCTGACGCACGACAATTAGTGTTGTTACGAGTCGAGTTCGATTCTGGCTCCTGTGCTTCGAAGTCTTTCCGGTTTCTTATTTTTGTGCATCGGATCAGCCATTCTTGTCCTTCTGTGCTTTAAGTCTCTATCTGCTAACCTTGCTGAGACACGACCAGATCTTGTGACTACGGCGGACGGAACATCAATATGATCTCGATTTCAAGGATCGAAGTCCACGACCAGACGGACGGGTCGGTCTTGGTGCAGCTGCACGTTTATTCTCATAGATTTCTCCATGGAGTCGTCTTGCGGCCGGATGACGAACGCTGATCCAAACACGTGCCTCAACATAGAATACGGTGATGGAGCCCCCGCCGACTCATGGAGACCTGGCGGTGATGGCGAAATTGAAAACGCCGGCATGGTGGAGTCACTCGATGGCGATCTTGTTGATGGTGATGAAGTTGAAACGCTGAAGTAGATCTGCTCCTTAAAAAACAATGAATCGTAGATCGCAGGTGATGGGTCCGTCGAGATCGCAACATTGCCTTCTCGTTGGACCCTCCTAGCCTTTATATATGGGGAGGCTAGGTCTCAGGTACCAATACAAGTTGGTTACAAGTTGTATTCAAACTCTAGCCTTGAGGTTTCCTTGTCTTGTGCGCTTGAGAGTCCGTGTCCATATGGGCTTCATATCAGTCAAACCGTCATGGGCGTCATGGACCTGTGCAGTTCGTCAAGTGCGCTTTCCGTCATGCCGCACCAGGTAGGCTGTAGTCGAGTGCCTATTGGGCATACCCATGTCAGTCAGAGTTTTGCGCTTCCGGGTAAGCGCCTCCGGCAGCAGTACAAGTTATCCTTCCTCCTGAGACAATGGTATCTGAAGAGGATATCCCTCAAGAGGATCAAGCTCCGACTCAGGGAGGTCAGCAAGCTAAGAGAAGAAGAATCTCAGTATTGCAAAAAGCTATAACAAAGTACGGATGAACACATATTCGAGTATAAGAGTAACTGCTAGAAAACTTACTAGTGTCACTGGATCGTCAGCCATATACATGTCCAGAGAGAGATCCGGAATCTTCCTCTCAACCTGCTCCTTGATCAACCATCTAATCTAGGACTCGTATTCCTTGTCCGGGTTGATCGAGAGCACATCTGGCGTCTTGTTCTTAGTGATTGAATGCATGAGCTAGTCACCATGGTGCTGGAGGGGTTGAATCCAGCATGCCAGCCAACATTGAATTAAGTCGGATCCTTTTAGAACCTTGTGATTCATCAGGTACTCGATCCGCCTCTTGGCGAGAAACAGATTGTCGGTGAGAGCCGGAGCTTCCGTGTCCTAGGACTCTTGAGGCATGGCGGCGCCATCGACGAAAGTCGGCAAAGTAGTTTCTTTACCGAGAGCCAGTCTGTCCTTATGATAAAATAACGTGGACGGCCATTCCTTCACGGACTCACTAGCCTTGATCTTAGGATAGACTCGGTCTCTCCTAATAGTGAGGCTAAGAGTTCCGGTAATGTAAGGATTACCGGAAGTGATAGAGTTTCTCTGGGTACCAAAGTAGTACCGGGATAAAATAAGACTCGGCCTAATTCCGAGATACCCCTCACACAAAGATGCATAAGCTCTCATTTCTAAGATTGAGTTCGGGGGAAGTTATGGAGTTGAACTCCGTAGGAACCTATGACCTCAGAAAAGAAATATGAGGGAGGAAAGCTCAAACCTCTATCGAGGTGAGTCCCGAAGTGCACCCCCTCGTCGGCGTGAGGGGTGGGGATGGTTTGATTATGGCCGTTACGCCAGTCGCCGAAGCGGAGGAGACCTTCCTTCTCCATGATGCGGAGCTTCTCATCATCGAGGACCCACAGGATCCATACCCTGTGGAAATTTTCCTTCTCCGCTACTATAGAGGTCGCCGTTGTGGTCGTCGTCATGCCAGAGGAAGAAGCATCAGCCATTGTGTGGGCAACGATGATCTTAGATGGGCGGCGATGTGCGTTTGGAGGAGGGAAGTGATGAGTGCATAAATGCATCATGTTTTATATTATTATTTTGCACTGTAGTTGTAGGATCTTGGTATTTTACGGCGTTCGCGCGCATATTTTATGTCTTTTTTCACCAGGATCAGGACAGATGATGGATACAATGGACACAATTCTTGGGGCAGTTGTACTGGGGAGAAAAGGAGTCAAAACAACATAAATTGCTTATTTGGGAAATATCAATAACACTAGAAGAAAACCCAAAGCGATCGAGGCGTCTAGAGGGTTTGATGACCAACTATACGGCGGGAATAATTTTCTGGCCGTATAGTTCCCGCCGTATAGTTGGCGCCACCACTGCCTCCTCAAATAGTTTCACCCCGTGCAACTGGATCACAGAGACGACATACAGAACAACCAGAAATCACCAAAACCTAACCTCTAGAAGGCATCTAGAGGGGGAACTCATCCACCGGGGATCCATCTTCGCCCTGCGCAGATCCGGGAGGCTAAGGCATCGATCTTCATCATCAACCGCTGCATCACCACCATCTCCATCCATCCCATCTAGATCTTATTGTAATTTCCGTACTCATTATGGATTTATACAAGTACTATTCATCTATGATAGATTCCATTGTTATTGCCATGATGTTGATTGCCTCCATGTCTGAGTAGATCATTAGTTCTTGGGGAGATGGAGAAACCCTAGTATGAGATTCAAATAAGATAAAGTTTATTATGATATTCATCGTTGTGACCATGTGTTAGATTGTCTTCATCTAACACTGTCCATGCCATGGGATACGTCCATGGGATTAAGTACCTTAATAGCACAGTAATTTGATTGATGTCGATTGCTGACTGTTGTGGTTATGAGGATGATGTGAGCAGTGGTTGCTGCCTATTTGTCCAAATACGGAGTTCCTCCCACACACATAGTTGAGAATGTTCATGATAATAATCTTTACCTTAGTTCTTTATAATGCTAGAGGTGTATCCGCTACTCCCTAAGAACGCCTTTTCCCCTATTGCAGTTCCAATCTCTTTTACATACGCGATACTTACTTTTTGTGTTCTGTTGTTTTACTTTACTTATTGTTCTCTTATACCAAAAACCCCAAAACACCTTTTTACACAATACTCGCATTTTATCTTGTTACTTAGAACTTTATTTAGCATTTCTATTGTAGTATTTATTTCAAGAGTTATTAGACTTCAGACTCCTGCTCCTTGTGGGATCGATATCTTTATTTTGAAACTAGCTACAAACGATCTATGCACTTGAAGTCATCAAGCTATTTTCTGGTGCCGTTGCTGGGGAGCTAAGCATTGTAGGTCTTTTAGTTTTTGCTTATTTTTTGTGTCTTGCTGAGTTTTGTTTTGAGCTATAGGTTTCCAACAACATGATGGAGTTTGACCATATGGCTAGTGCTAACCCACTCAGCCACTTTGGGAAGCCCTATGATATTTATAAAAGAGACAACTCCAACGAGAAGACAAGGCGGTTTGAAATGAATCCTCTACTACTTGGTATCCTACGCAAGAAGCAATTTACTAGAGATCAAGAAGATCCTGGTCCGTATGAGCATATTGCATGTTTCAAAGATATATGTGGCACTTTCCAATTATGGGGATATACCGCTAATAAGGTAAGGGTTAAACTTTTTAGTCAAACTTCTACTAGTACATATCTCTCATGGTATAGATCTCTACCCCTAGAAGCCACTACTACTTGGGATAATTTAAGCAGTGAGTTTCTAGCAAAATATTATCCATTATCAAAATCTTTTGGAATCCGACGTCTTATAATGACTTGGAGGAACCGTCCTAACAAAGGACTAGTAAGAGCTTATATCAGATTTAAAGATTTACTCAATCTATGCCCTCATCGTGATTTTCCTGAATGGTATTTATTGCATATCTTTTATGGCGGTTTAATTGAACCTAATAAAATTGAACTAGACTCTTTCACAGAAGGAGCCTTTATGAATCTTCCTATAACTAAAGCTTGGACTTTACTTAACAGAATACGCGATCATAGAGTTTCATGGAATTTTGGTCTAGGAAGCAAAGGAGGCATAGAAATAGATCATGATTGTATTCATGACTATAATAAAAAGGGCCATGTTAAAGAATTATCTAAAGAACTTTATTTGGATTCAGATCTTGTGTTGCATGTTGTTAAAGCTTTTATAGAACACATCAAAGTTCCAAAAGAGAGTTTGGTCAAGTATGATCCACCACCCGAACCTGAGAAGAAAAGAGAAGTTAAAGCAACACTGGCCTCCCTAAAACCAATATATGAGATACCTTTCCCTAAAACTGCACAGAAGCATATTTTTGAATATGAACAGGTCAAAGCAGTACAAGAGAAGAAGGAAGAGGAAAGTATGCCAGAAGTTGTGGAACATCTTGAAGAAACCAAAGATAAAGAGGTAACCAAGGAAGCAATTATGGCTATGTATGCACATTGTAACATAGTTGAACTTGATAAAGAGACTTCCGTATTGGTTAAAGGTAAAAGATGTGGGTAAGCCTATTCTTCCTTGCATATTTAAGGAAACCTCGCATTATGGTTTATGCGATCTTGGCACCGAAGTTAATGTTATATCTTATGATTTTCATTTAGAAATAAAAGAAGATATATAATCGTCTACAATTGAAAATAATGATATGACAATCATGTTAGCCAATAAAACTCTTAGAATTCCAATGCGAGTAGTCGAAGATGCAACTGTCACAATTGGCAATAAAAACTTTTCCATCGATTCCGTAGTTGTTGATATGCCAGTTGGCACTCTTTGCCCAATTATATTTGGAAGAAAATTTTTGAGTGATGTAGGTGCCAAAGTTGATTTCAAAAAGGAGATTGTGTCTCTTAAGCTTGGGGAAGCAGAAAAAGAATTTCACGTTTCCAAATTTAAAGACAGACCTCTACAAATACAAGAAGAAGAGAAAGAGAAAACTATTGAGGAAATGGCAGCTCTCTTCTTTAGTGATCAAAGAGAAGAAATAAATGAAGACTTAAATTATGAAGAAATAGTTATGGAGGACAAGTCCCTGGAAGAATTAGAAGGTGAATTCGTTTCACTTCCCATTATAGGGCCTCTAACTAATGAGGCTTTTGAAGAGCTAGAAAATAGAGGGGGCGAGGAATTACCACCCCCAGAATTGAAGAATCTACCAGATAATCTTAAATACAGATTTTTAGATGATACAAATAAATTTCCTGCTATTAATGCTAAACTTTTAGGAGATGAAGAAGAAGAACTCATGAAAATACTTAAGGAGCATTGCAAGGCCTTTGGGTACTGAATGGATGATTTGAAGGGCATTAGTCCCATGATAACTGTCCATCAAATATTCATGGAGGAAGGTGCGAAACCAGTTGTGGAATTTAATAGACGACTAAAGCCCGAAATGAAGGAAGTGGTAAGAAAAGAAATAATATGCCTATTGGACGCAGGTATAATCTATCATGTAAAAGAAAGTGAATGGGTAAGTCTTGTTCATTGTGTCCCTAAGAAGGGCGGTTTTACTGTTGTTCCTAATGAAAACAACGAATTGATACCTACTAGAACTATTGTTGGACATAGGATTGTATAGATTTCAGGAAATTGAATAAAGAAACCAGGAAAGATCACTATCCTTTACCATTCATAGATCAAACTTTAGAGAGGTTAGCAAACAACACTCATTTTTGCTACTTGGATGGATACTCTGGTTTTTCTCAAATAGATGTTCATCCTGATGACCAACTTAAAACAACTTTCATTAGTCCTTATGGTTTATATGCTTACCATCGTATGCCTTTTGGCTTATGTAATGCTCTAGCTATAAAAATACAAGGGCAAGAATAAAGGATAAGAACCAAATACAAGATTTAATATGATGCTCAAATACAATGTGGCATGATGACATGAACATGAGCATGATATTATGTGATGCAACAATTAATAAGTAGACAAGTGACATATATAGAATAAACATGTAGCATTATAAGGGTTAGACACTTGTGATGCTACACCTTGCCACCGAATTTGAGTAAGAGAGCAAGTGAGAGGCGGTTGTGAGACGAGCCAGGGAGCCAGGGATGATCCCAATGGAGGTCCTGCTCGCCCACTACTCAATGTAGAGGTGTTGGGATGGAGGTTCTAGACCACCACCTCTGCATCCTCCTCCTCCCTAGCTTCCTCCTCCCTCCTATGTTATCCAGGACCATGACACGCTGCTGCTACTGCTGGTCGGGCATCGAGATGGCTCGTCGGTACCAGCTCAACCAAGAGATCAACGAGTAGGAGGGAGAGGTGTAGCAGCAGGAAGAGGAGGAGTATCGCCATAGAGGAGAAGATGCAGAGTGCGAGAGGGGATTGGGGAGAAAGGCGTGTGCGAGGCAGCAGCTAAGGTTCCCACCGAGGCTGCTTCCTTTTGCCCTTTTATACTACACGTAGACCTATGTTGTTACATGCCTTGATCAAGCAACAAATGGTTAAGATCTTTTCAATGTCTCCATCCTACGGCCGAGAGATGCAACTCGCTGTGGTGAGGCCATGGGGCATTATTTACACTCTTAGATTTCCAAATAGCTAGAATAATGCTTCTAATGCTTTAAGGTCGTATTTTCTAGGGTGCACACCCGTTTCTCACACGTGGCCAGTAGGAATAAGGATGTTTCGAAAATGCGATGTTGGGCCTGTTGGGTCCACGGCATAGAAAACAAAAAAAATTCCTACGGTGTGAACTACACGCCAAGATCTATCTACTAGGTACAAAGAAATGGGTGGACATACATCCAACGAGAACTTACCCTCGAAGATAACGAGTTCTGTTAACGAGTAGGAACTCGTGGTTGATGTAGTCGTACACTTGCCGATCTCAAGATCGTGAGTAAGTCCGAGCGCCACAACTCAGCAGCGCATCCGCACTCGCACACACGTTCAAGCCACCGGACAACCTCCACCTCCTCGCTCCAGCGATCCAGCGGAAGCAGCAACTCCTTCCAGACGAAATGCCACCGGGAACATGTATCTCGCTAATCCGAGACCATGGGGGAATAATTCTAGAGGGGGAGAGAGATCCTTCACAAGGAGGTGTGTGGATGAAGGAGGGAATGGGTGGCCTTTTATAGGAGGAGGGGGTGCCTTCTCTCTCCATGGCCGGCGCATGGGGGTGACCCCTCACCTCCCCCATTCATGTGGTGGTAACCCCTCCACATTAAAATGCCTCTTCACATTCCCTTTTAAAGTCTCCACTTTAAATGCATTAAAATTCTCCAAGTTTAATGCTCTCTCATTTAATAAAACTCTGTTTATTAAATTTATTCAGAATTTTGTTAATTACTTTAATTAACAAACATTCACATATAGCCCCTTGCAATATTTCAATATCACATGCATAACCACTTTCTGCAATTTCACCCGAAACAATTTCTGGTTTCTATTGAAACAATTCCTGCGCTTTGCAATTCTTTCGTATGAAACATATGTGCTCCAAAATGGTGTCCGGTAACTCTTAAGTGTGCCACCCTACGGTTCGCGAATAATGCAGACATGATCGAGACCCTTCTCCGATCAATAATCAGCAGCGGGACCTGGAGATCCGTACTGACTCCTATACATTCAACGATGACTTTTGTGATCGTGAGAACCTTTAACGCTTGTAAGTAAATCCCTTTGTCTCTCGATATATTACATGTCCGAGATTCGATCATCGGTATCTCCATACCTAGTTTGATCTCGTTACCGACATGCACTCTTTTCTCGTTCCCGTGATATAACATTCTAGTGATCACATCACTTGCTTGCAAGCTATCTCAATGTGATATCACCGAGAGGGCCCAGAGTATATCTATCCGTCATCGGGAATGACAAATTCCACTCTTGATCCATGAGCCTCAACATAACACCTTCGTAGTACTGAACCCATCTTTATAGTCACCCTGTTACGGTGTGACGTTTGATGTTATCAAGATACTCTTCCGGTGTTAGCAAGTAACATGATCTCATGCTCCAAGGATATAGATTACTTCGTATGATGTTATAGCAATATAAACATAATGACTTGATCGTAATGCTATACTTCGGATGAATGTTCATCACATCATTCCACCAATGGTGTGACCTTGTTATTAACAACATCCAATGTCCATGATCAGGAAACCTTGATCATCTTGTTAATCAACAAGCTAGTCTATAAGAGAGGCATAACTAGGAACCCTTTTTGTTTATTAAACACACATGTACTGATGTTTCCGATCAATACAATTCTAGCATGTAAAATAAACATCTATCATATATAAGGAATACATAATAACAACTTTATTATTGCCTCTCAGGGCATATTTCCTTCAGTCTCCCACTTGCACTAGAGACAATAATCTAGTTCACATAGTGATAAATCTAACACCCATGGAGTTCTGGTGTTGATCATGTTTTGCCCTAGGGAGAACTTTAGTCAATGGATCTGCTACATTTAGGTCCATGTGTACTTTATAAATCTTTATATCTCCATCCTTGACATGCTCGCGGATGGAGTGAAACCGGCGCTTAATATGCTTGGAATTCTTGTGAGACCTCGGTTCCTTTGCGTTGGCTATGGCTCCATTGTTGTCACAATAGATCACCATCGGGTCTAACGCACTGGGAACCACACCTAGTTCCGTAATGAACTCTTTCATCCAAACCGCTTCCTGCGCCGCTTCTGAAGCAGCAACATATTCTGCCTCCGTCGTTGATCCAGCCACCACAGGTTGTTTGGAACTCCTCCAACTAACTGCTACTCCGTTCAAGAGAAATATGTATCCGGATTGAGACTTATTCATCCGGATCGGTGTCAAAGCTAGCATCGACATAACACGTAGCGACTAGCTGTTCTTCACCTCTGTATATAAGAAACATATCCTTAGTTCTTCTCAAGTACTTGAGGATGTCCTTTACCGCTATCCAGTGTTCGGAACCTAGATCAGATTGGTACCTACTAGTCAAACTAATAGCATGTGCCACATCCGGTCTTGTACATAGCATGGCATACATAATAGAGCCTATGGCCGAGGCATAGGGGATCTTATCCATCATCTCTCTATCTTCCGCCGTAGCTGGACTTTGAGTCTTACTCAATGTCTTGCCTTGCAACATAGGTAAGAACCCCTTCTTACTTTCATCCATATTAAACTTCTTTAATATCTTATCAAGGTATGTACTCTGCGATAGCCCAATTAGGCGCCTTGATCTATCTCTATAGATTTTAATGCCTAATATATATGACGCTTCACCAAGGTCTTTCATCGAAAATTTGCTGTTTAGATAACTTTTAACACTGTTTAAAAGATCTATATCATTTCCAATCAATAATATGTCATCCACATATAATATCAGAAATGCCACATTGCTCCCACTCACTTTCTTGTAAATAAAAGCCTCTCCATAAGTTTGGACAAATCCAAACTCTTTGATCACCTCATCAAAGCGGAGATTCCAACTCCGGGATGCTTGCTTCAGTCCATAGATGGATCGCTGAAGTTTGCATACCTTATTAGCATCCTTAGGATCGACAAAACCCTTAGGTTGTATCATATACAACTCTTCTTCAATATTACCATTGAGGAACGCAGTTTTGACATCCATCTGCCATATTTTATAATCGAAATATGCAGCAATTGCTAACATAATCCTAACCGACTTAAGCATCGCTACAGGAGAGACTGTCTCATCGTAGTCAACTCCTTGAATTTGTCGAAACCCCTTTGCGACAAGTCGAGCCTTATAGATGGTCACATTACCATCAGCATCAGTTTTTCTTTTGAAAATCCATTTATTCTCAACGGCCTTTCGATTGTGAGATAAGTCCACCAAGTTCCAAACTTGGTTCTCGTACATGGATTCCATCTCGGATTTCATGGCTTCTAGCCATTTGTTGGAATCCGGGCATCGCTTCTTCATACGTCGCAGGGTCATCCATTTCATCAACCATGAAATTCACATCAGGATTGTCGTACAGTTCAGGAGTTGCACGTGTCCTACTTGACCTACGAGGTTCGGTAGTGTCCTCTTTCGGAGTTTCATGATCATTATCATTAGCTCTCTCTTCATCAGGTGAAGTCAACTCCGAAACAACTTCTGGTGCTGCGCACTCACCATTACATGAAGATAAGGTTCAATAACCTCTTCGAGTTCTACCTTCCAACTACTCACACCTTTCATGAGAAACTCCTTCTCAAGAAAGGATCCATTCTTGGCAACAAAAACCTTACCCTCGGATCTGTGATAGAAGGTATACCCAATCGTTTCCTTAGGGTATCCTATGAAGACGCATTTTTCTGCTTTAGGTTCGAGTTTATCTTGCTGAAGTTTCTTCACATAAACATCGCATCCCCAAACTTTAAGAAATGACAGCTTAGGTTTGTTTCCAAACCATAATTCATACGGTGTCGTTTCAACGGATTTAGATGGTGCCCGATTTAAAGTGAATGCAGCTGTTTCCAGTCCATAACCCCAAAATGACAGTGGCAAGTTAGTTACAGACATCATAGATCGAACCATATCCAATAAGGTACGATTACGACATTCCGACACACCATTACGCTGTGGTGTTCCGGTAGGCGTGAGTTGTGAAACTATTCCACACTCTTTCATGTGTGTACTAAACTCGTAACTTAGATATTCTCCTCCACGGTCAGACCATAGAAATTTGATCTTTCTATTACGATGATTTTCCACTTCATTCTGAAATTCCTTGAACTTTTCAAAAGTTTCAGACTTGTGTTTCATCAAATAGATATACCCATATCTACTCAAATCATCCGTGAAAGTAACAAAATAACGATATCCATCTCACGCCGACACACTCATTGGTCCACACACATCAGTATGTATGATTTCCAATAGATCTGTCGCCCGTTCCATTGAACCAGAAAACGGCGTTCTAGTCATCTTGCCCATAAGGCATGGCTCACATGTATCAATTGATTCAAAATCAAGTGATTCCAAAAGTCCATCAGAATGGAGTTTCTTCATGCGTTTAACGCCAATATGACCTAGACGGCAGTGCCACATATATGCAGATATATCATTATCAAGTTTAATCTTTTTAGCATTAACATTATGAATGTGCGTAATATTACTATCGAGATCTATCAGAAATAAACCATTCAACATAGGTGCATGACCATAAAAGATATCATTCTTATAAATCGAACAACCATTGTTTTTCAGATTTAAATGAATGACCACTTTGCATCAAACACGATCCGGATACAATGTTCATGCTCAGTGCAGGCACCAAATAACAATTATTTAGGTTTATAACTAATCCCGATGGCAAATGGAGAGGTAGCGTCCCGACGACGATCACATCAACTTTTGATCCATTGCCGACCCGCGTCCTGACCTCATCCCTTGCTAGTTGTCGCTTGTTCCGTAGCCCCTGAACCGAGTTACATATATTAGCAACCGATCCTGTATCAAATACCCAGGTACTACTGCGAGTACTAGTCAAGTACACATCAATAACATGTATATCACATATACCATTGTTTGCCTTGCCAGACTTCTTGTCCGCCAAATACTTGGGGCAGTTGCGCTTCCAATGGCCAGTCCCCTTACAATAGTAGCACTCGGTGTCAGACTTAGGGCCAGCTCGTGGTTTCTTTTCAGGCGTGGCAACAGACTTGCCACCCTTCTTTCCCTTGTGCTTGCCTTTTTGTCTTTCTTGAAACCGGTGGTCCTATTGATCATCAACACTTGATGTTCTTTCCTAATCTCCACTTCTGCAGTCTTAAGCATTGACAGAAGCTCGGGAAGAGACTTCTTCATGCCCTGCATATTATAGTTCATCACAAAGCTCTTGTAGCTAGGTGGCAGAGATTGGAGAACACGATGTATGCCTAAGTCAATGGGAATCATTATTCCCAAGGACACAAGCTTATCGGCGTACCCAGACATTTTGAGTACATGCTCACTAATGGAGCTGTTTTCCTCCATCATGCAGCTAAAGAACTTTTCTTTAGCATTATAACTCTCTACGGCAGCATGGGTATCAAAAATCATTTTCAATTCTCCCATGGTATCAAAGGCATTGCCATTTTTGAAACGCTTTCGAAGTTCTGGCTCTAGCCCATATAGTATGCCGCAATGAACTAAGTTGTGGTCCTCCTGACGAGTCACATAGACATTCTTTTCCTCTTTAGGGGCATCAGGAGCTGGTGGGGGGGCCTAGCGGTGCATCTAGCACATATTGCTTTTGTGCAGTAGTGAGGAGAATCCTCAAATTCATAGTCTAGTTGGTGAAGTTGCTACCATTCGCAGCAAGTTTCTCTTTCTCCATGAAAACATTGAAATTAAAAGCAGGTGGTGCCATCTACAACAGAATTTGTAAAGTTTACTTAGACTAAGTTTATGATAGATTGAGTTCAACTAATCCAAATTACTAATGAACTCCCACTCAAAAACGACATCCCTCATGTCCTTTTGGTGATTACATGAACCAAATCCACTACACCAAGTCCGATCATCACGTGAGTTGATGTAGCTTCAAAGGCGAGCATCTATATGGGCATCATATCAATTATATGACTCATGCTTAACCTTTCGGTCAGTGTTCCGAGGCCATGTCTGTACATGCTAGGCTCGCCAAGTAAGAACCTTAGTATTCGCGTGTGTAAAACTTTCTTACACCCGTTCCTATGAAAGCGTAGATTCGAATACACCCGATCATCACGTGATGTCTCGAAACACGATCCACAGAACGGTGCATACTTAAGGAAGAACACATTTTTATCTTGATATCTAAATGAGGGATCATCTTACAATGCTACCAAAAGCGCCAAACTAGCAGTATAAGATGCTAACATCTAATGTGTAAAGTGAGATGATATGGTCCATGCATTTGATCTATATCACTTGCATCGTGGTATGATCTCTATCATTCCTTTGTGTGTAAGGCCAAGGTCTATGGAACTTACACGTTGAGTGTGTTGTAAGAGTATCTATCATACATCTACTTACAACAATACCATATCAATACACTAGCCCAGCAACGATCTAAACTAGACGCCTCTAATTTATCAATTGCAAGTTTTACGTGGCTTAAGGCTTTCGGAGATAGAACCGTTCTCACCTACGAACATGAACCACAACAAGGATAACTAAGTTATTAGCAACTCGTTCTAAATCAGATATTGACTATAGTAGGAGAGACAGACACCCGCCAGCCACTTATGCAAAACAAGTTGCATGTTAGTCGTGAAACCGGTCTCATGTACGATGACATGTAAGGTTGGTCCGGGCCGCTTCATCCCACTATGCCACCAATATCGAAAATACATAGAAGATGCAATAACATGATCATCATCGCCCACATATAAACATATGTGTTCTACCCGTGCAAAGCACCTACGCATAGATCAGGCTCTGATACCACTGTTGGGTCCGAAACATAGAAAACAAAAAAATTCCTACGGTGTGAACTACATGCCAAGATCTATCTACTAGGTACAAAGCAATGGGTGGACATACATCCAACGAGAACTTACCCTCGAATACAACGAGTTTTGTTAATGAGTAGGAACTCGTGGTTGATGTAGTCGTACACTTGCCGATCTCAAGATCGTGAGGAAGTCCGAGCGCCACAACTCAGCAGCAACTCCTTCCAGACGAAATGCCACCGGGAACATGTATCTCGCTAATCCGAGACCATGGGGGAATAATTCAAGAGGGGGAGAGAGATCCTTCACAAGGAGGTGTGTGGATGAAGGAGGGAATGGGTGGCCTTTTATAGGAGGAGGGGGTGCCCCCTCTCTCCATGGCCGGCGCATGGGGGATGACCCCTCACCTCCCCCATTCATGTGGTGGTAACCCCTCCACATTAAAATGCCTCTTCACATTCCCTTTTAAAGTCTCCACTTTAAATGCATTAAAATTCTCCAAGTTTAATGCTCTCTCATTTAATAAAACTCTTTTTATTAAATTTATTCAGAATTTTGTTAATTACTTTAATTAACAAACATTCACATATAGCCCCTTGCAATATATCAATATCACATGCATAACAACTTTCTGCAATTTCACCCGAAACAATTTCCGGTTTCTATTGAAACAATTCCTGCGCTTTGCAATTCTTTCGTCTGAAACATATGTGCTCCAAAATGGTGTCCGGTAACTCTTAAGTGTGCCACCCTACGGTTCGCGAATAATGCAGACATGATCGAGACCCTTCTCTGATCAATAATCAGCAGCGGGACCTGGAGATCTGTACTGACTCCTACACATTCAATGATGACTTTTGTGATCGTGAGAACCTTTAACGCTTGTAACTAAATCCCTTTGTCTCTCGATATATTACATGTCCGAGATTCGATCATCGGTATCTCCATACCTAGTTTGATCTCGTTACCGACATGCACTCTTTTCTCGTTCCCGTGATATAACATTCTAGTGATCACATCACTTGCTTGCAAGCTATCTCAATGTGATATCACCGAGAGGGCCCAGAGTATATCTATCCGTCATCGGGATTGACAAATTCCACTCTTGATCCATGAGCCTCAACATAACACCTTCGTAGTACTGAACCCATCTTTATAGTCACCCTGTTACGGTGTGACGTTTGATGTTATCAAGATACTCTTCCGGTGTTAGCAATTAACATGATCTCATGCTCTAAGGATATAGATTACTTCATATGATGTTATAGCAATATAAACATAATGACTTGATCGTAATGCTATACTTCGGATGAATGTTCATCACATCATTCCACCAATGGTGTGACCTTGTTATTAACAACATCCAATGTCCATGATTAGGAAACCTTCATCATCTTGTTAATCAACAAGCTAGTCTATAAGAGAGGCATAACTAGGAACCCTTTTTGTTTATTAACACAAATGTACTGATGTTTCCGATCAATACAATTCTAGCATGTAAAATAAATATCTATCATATATAAGGAATACATAATAACAACTTTATTATTGCCTCTCAGGGCATATTTCCTTCAGGGCCAAACTCACACTGCATGAGTTTTAAAGAACCCCAAAAGTTGGCCCGCTAGGAACACCAAAATCGTGCGTTTTTGCAGGGACAGGCCCCGGGGAGCCAAAAGTCAGCACACGGGTGCACATGCGGATAAGAGTAGGAGATGTGTGATGCATTGAGAATGCGTGCCATAAATCCCCTCACCGCTCACTCACCACTCTCTCCTCTCCCTATTAACTATGTTGTGGTTATCGATGCTTACTGTGAGCTTGTTGGGGTTTTAGGAATATTTGTGATGTCTAGCAAGTTCACCATATGAGAAAGAGTTTATCACACCACACAATCAAGATGAAACTAAACACATGTTTTTGTTTCTTCAACGCCTAATACAGCCCGCCAAATTATGGACCTCATTTATTTCCAACTTTTGAATAGTGTTCATAAATAACTGGAAGATTTTGGTCTGCAAATTGTCAAACAAACACGATTTTCTCCCACCAACCCCCAGTTGCAATCCTTGCCAACGGGCCGGCTCGGCACCGCCTTCATGGGCCTGGCCCGGCACGGCCCGCCAAGCTCACGTGCCATGTCGGGCCGGCACACATGGCCGGCTGTACGGCCCTGGCCCGGCCCCAGCGTCTGGCGGACCGTCCCGCGGGGCCGAAAAGGTCCGTTGTGTCTGTTTTTTCTGTTTTCCTTCTATTTGTTTCCGAAAAATGCTAAAAATGCCCAGAAATTGCAGAAAAATAGTAAACTGACACAAATTTTCATATGGGATAAAACTTGAGCTTTATTAATGCTGCCTCATTAAAAAACCTTACATCCCTAGCAAGGAAAACGAGTACAACCCGCTCAAAAATAAAAATACAATGACTAATTAGTTCCCTCCCTCTTGCCTCTGATGACGCAAGACGTGCCTATGTAAGTGACCATTTCCACCTCCTCTATGGAGGCTAATCATATAGCCACATCTTCTACACCTAGCTCTCCTCCTTTGAATACCATATTCCACATAATCTTCTTCGTCGAAGTGCTCGAAGATGCGGCTTATTCTTCTTGGTGGAGGTGGTGGAGGTGGATTTGCCCCAACAAGCTTGGGGTTGTCATTGGGTTCAATAGCCATGTCTAGAGCTAGATGGGTGGAGAATGGAGAATGAGAGTGATGGTGTGGATAATGAGAGTGGTGGGTTGCTCTATTTAAAGGGAAAAAGGTGAAGGAGGGGCAATATGGGGATATAAGATTTACAAATTTTTGCCCTTGCCCTTTGACGATGGTTTTTCTTGTCTTGCTCATTCTCCCATGCAGCTCTTGTTGGGTATATACTTTCCGGGTATCCTCACCGTGCCTCGCTGACCAGGGTGGCCCAGTTTGGGTTAGAGATTTTCTTCATGGGCGACCCAGTCAAAGAGAAGAGACAGAGTCCAGTCCGTCTATGGGAAGGCCCAGAAGACTTACCGACATAGGCATGTAGTTACTTGTAGTTCAAGATGTACTCTATAACTGACTCTTAGTCATAGCCGGATAGGTCTCACCTGTAAACCCTAGGCCGAATATCTATATAAGCCGTCCTAGGGACCAGCCTTTAGGGCATCCCACAATAGTCTACAATCTCAACTCGCAAAGGCAAAACCCTTGAAACCCATATTCCGGCTCTGCCGTATTACTGGATTGCTAGCAGAAGTAGGATCCATCCACCGTTGGTGGATTCGAACATGGTTAAACTTGTGTGCTCACTGTCCCGAAACACCATACGACTCACACTCCTCTCTTCCACACGCCGCGAGGACCCCCTCATGGCGTACCCATTCTCAATCCGATAACAGTTGGCACCCACCATGGGGCATGTGAGCTTTGGATCTGTGTTTCGAGCGGAATCTACAAGAATCGGAATCGATGAAACGAGTGTCATCGGTCATGTCCTCTACTCCAGTGATGTCCCTCTCATCGTTCTCGACGAGAGCTGGATTATGGCTAGGGAGGTCATGACTGCCTACATAATCATGTCTTTTGGCGAGATCCATGTTTACATTGGTTTTGCCGAACTGGTCCCACCCACCCCAATGGTGATGATAGAGGCAGAAGAAGCTTATGGGTCCACTTTGTCCGCGAAGGCGGCAGATTTCAAGATCCTGGAAAATCCCGATCCCACCCAGCCTACACTTGACGCGGGACAGTGGAGAAAGTTGAGCCTAAAGCAGATCTTCTTATTGACGTCGGATCTGAAGTGGATCTCCCTAGCGAGGTCAAATCTCAGGACAATCTCCCTAGCAAGGTCGAATCTTAGGAGAAGCAAGTCAATAATTACTCCAGATCTGGCTCTACCAATGTTAGAACAGGTTAATCTTTCCTGAGGCACACGTTGAGGCGTATGATGTTGCATGACGCTAGCATGGAAGAAATCCTGGAGACCATTAAGTTCTTCGAGGAAGCCCACAAAGAAAGACGCAACTACCTCAGGGCTCACACATCGCACTTTGTCGGTTATGTTGGATCTGGACCCGGCTCTGCCGATGCTAGAGACAATAAGGACTCGGTGATGGAGGCGATCGGAACAAACACCAACTTACCGGCATCTTCGGATGATTCAATGATGTCGGTGGATTTCTGAAAGTTCTCCAAAGAGTATGAAGAGGAGTTCAACTCCAAAGCTGTGGAAGAAGGAGAAGCCATGGACGAAGGATCTGGAGAAAACTCTCCCAAAGCGCAAGATGATATGGATCTCGAAGATAACCCCGACGTCTAGATGTCAAAAAGTACTAATCAGACCTTCACTCCAGGAAACGGACCCAAAGCCGTCTTTTCTACTAGCGCTGCCAAGAAGGCGAAGAAGAAGACTCCGGAGAAGGACCCTCCGGCTGAAGAGGTAATCGCCAAAGAATATGAGGAAGACTATGGAGCCCTAATCCTAGACGAGCCAAAAGATACTCCGGTCTTATTTCTTTCATTCTTGCTCGAGCCAGATGATTATAAATTCTCATGTCCGGTTCCTTTGGGGGTGGATGGACACGTGGTTACCCCTGGTGCCTGTAAACTCATCGGAGACGAACTAACTACGCCAATCCCTACTGCTGCAGATCTTACACCTACAGAATTGGAAGATAGAGCCCATGTCCTAGAAGGTGATGCCGTCAAGGGAGAACCTCGGCTCGACAGTACGGGAGATCTGGTGTATGGAACACCAATGGAAAACACTACTGCAACCCGAGATATCCTGGCGAACAATCCAAACCCAAATCAAATCCGGTTGGGCATAAAGCTACTTACCAAGGGTTTGGATCAGCAGAAGGCTGCGAAATCCAGAAGTGAAAAACTGGTCTCTAAATCTGACCAATGTCGCACGGATCCGGCTTGGCATGACATAAGGCCCCAACGGGACCCGGAACAACACCACCGTCGAGAAGACAATTACTCAAGAACCGGAGCTTTAGGGCAACAGCACAGAGCCGCCCATGACTAGAGTAACGTTGCTCTGGCTGCAGAGCGAGACATAGTTGCAGCACTAGTTCTGAGACAGCCTCCCCGGCAACAGTCAAACAATCGCAGGGAAGACGAAGAAGAGTGACATCGGGGGGAGGACCAACAAAGGATGCCACCTCCTAGACATGCAAGCCGTCTGGCTGAACCTCACCACAATGGTGGAAACTACGGACACCGTGCCGAGTCAAGCCAGCAGGGGGCTCGTCGTAATCAAGACCCTCCCCGGAATCATAATAATGACGCTCCAGATGGAGGCCGGCACTCAGCCGAAAAAATCCACCTGCACCACCCTCTCCACCAAGCGGTCATCATAGCGGCTCTTGAGGGAGCCAAGGAGGGCGTCACGGTGGAGGAGGTGATGGCGGAAGCAGAAGTCCGGCTCCAAGGTGCCGCAGCCACAGCGAACAACCAAGACGGCGTTCTCTGTCACCAAGTGACGCGAGGCACCAGATCAATTCTAACATATTAGCGTGGTGCTACGAGTCGGACAACATCTATGTGGGTCCAAAATGCTTTGGACCTTGCGTTCGACGAACGAACTTCCCAGAAGGATTTGCTATCTCAAGGCACATCCAGCCCTACAATGGTGTGGCTCGGCCAAACACCTGGCTCCAGGATTTTTTCCAACCTTGCTGCATCACCAAAGGACGAAACAACCTGGTCGCGACCCAATATCTCCGGCTTATGCTGAGGAAGACGGATCGATCATGGCTCAATGAACTTCCGGAAAACACCGTCCACAATTGGTATGACATGTAGAGCATGTTCTTTCGGAATTTCGAAGGCACATATCGGAGGCCCTGCACAGTAGGAGACCTACAACGTTGCACCCAGAAAGTCAGAGAAACTTGTTGAGATTATCTCAGACGATGGATCGACACCAAGAACTCACATGAAGGAGTAAATGATCAAATTGTGATTGAAGCTTTCATTGCAGGACTCCCAATTGGTTTACTACGTCACCGCTTGAAGTGCGACAAGGTCACTGATCTGGGAGGAATGATAGAGACGGCAAGCAAGTATGCAGATGCCGACGATGACGCAGAGGGACTACTGAACGTCCTAGTTGTACCACAGTCGGCAAAACAGCGGAAACAACAAACTCAGAAATGCAAGAACACCTCAGAAGAAAAATCCATCGCGAAAACAGCAGTAGTTAAGGAAACTTTTGGGTATGGAGGACGAGGAGGGTGTGAAGGTGGCCGTGGACGCGGTCGTGGGACATCCGGAGTCCAAGGTAGAGGAGACCAGCAACCTGGCAAAACCTACTCGTGGGCTGACATTGCCAATAATCCGTGTGTGCATCACTTAGATGCCAATGGGGGCTCGTCCCACACAAACGCCGAGTGTCGTTTCAATGACGACATAAAGAAAGACGAATCCGCTAGCTACAGGGCCAAGCGAAGAAAAGGAAAGAAAAATTCTGAGAAAGAAAAGGAGACCAAGGAATATTCCGACATGGAGGAAGCATAGCCTTCAAATCCCAAGTCGGATGGAAAGAAGACCTTCCCAACGAATAAAGACACCTACGTCACTTTCCTTGGGTCTCAACTAGCTAAGATCACGAAAGCAGTTTTGCATGAGCTCAATGCAACTATTCTGGTTGTCCCTCAGTTTTTGGACAGGTCAGAAATGACAATCACCTTTGACCGCGCAGATCATCCGCCTAAGTTGCACAGGCGAGGAAAGTACGCTCTAGTCATCAATCCACTTATTGACGGCTATGGTTTCTCCAAGACTCTCATGGACGGCGGCAGCGGCATCAACATCCTCTATGTTGAAACTCTACGTCGGATGAGGATCTCGGAAACACAGCTGAATTACAGCTATGTGATCTTCCATGGAGTTGTCCTTGGAAGACAAGCAAATTCTCTGGGAGAGATAACTTTGGACGTCACTTTTGGAACTCCAAAGAATTACTAGATGAAGGCACTTTCTTTTGAAGTGGTCCCGTTCAAGAGCGCATAACATGCTATCTTCGGACGACCAGCTTACTAGGCCTTTATGGCTCATCCGTGTTACATTTACAATATGATAAAAATTCCAGGTCCCAAGGGCATGATCACCATTAGGGGAGACACAAATAAAGAACGAGAATGCAAGGACGGAAATGCCGCCTTTGTTGAAGCCATACTGCATGCCCAGGAGTACCAAAAGATCAAGAAGACCATCGACCCGTCCGAGATGCCCACGACGAAGAAGGAGGTAACAAAGCCGACTCCGGAGTTCAAGGCATCGGAAGAGACAAATACGATGTCGCTAAAGGAAGATGACCCCTCCAAGGTGACCTAGATAGGTGTAGGTTTAGATAGCGCATAGGAAAGCACGCTCATCAAGTTCCTCCAAGCCAATCAAGATATCTTCGCATGGCAGCCATCTGACATGACCGGAGTACCTAGGGAACTTGCTGAGCACTCTCTAAATGTACACCCGAACGCTAATCCCGTCAAACAGTCCTTACGATGTTTTGGCGATGAAAAGCGAAAAGTAATAGCTAAGGAACTACCCCGGCTCGAGTTAGCCGGATTCATAGAAGAGGTCATCCATACTGATTGGTCGGCCAACCCTATAATGGTCCCTAAAAAGGGCACTACTGAATTAAGGATGTGTGTTGATTATACCGCCTTGAACAAGGCCTACCCCAAAGATGCGTTCGATCTACCTAGAATTGATCAAGTTATCGACTCTACGGCAGGCTTGGAAATCTTATGTTTTATCGATGCATATTCCGATTATCACCAAATTTGAATGAAGGAATCAGACAAAGTCAAAAAATTATTCATAACCCCTTTCGGAACCTTCTGTTTCGTTACGATGCCTTTTGGGCTAAAAAAACGCATGATCTACGTACCAACGCACTATGCAGCATTGCCTCCATGATCAAATCAGATGCAATGTACATGCATAGGTGGATGATATAGCGGTGATGTCCAAAAAGAAGGAAACTCTAATTTCTAACTTGGAGGAAATGTTCACCAATCTATGCAAAATACAACATAATGCTTAACCCGAAGAAATGCTTCTTTGGAATACCAGCCGGAAAATTGTTAGGTTTCATCGTGTAAAGAGGAAATAGAGGTGAACCGGGACAAGATTAAGGCTAGAATCAACATTTCTAGGTTGACTCGCCTGAAGGACGTACAAAGGCTAACTAGTTGCATTGCTGTAGTCAGTCGGTTTGTAAGCCAGCTCGGTGAAAGAGCCGCACCACTCTACAAGCTCCTGAAAACGACCAAAAAATTTGTCTAGACTGATGAAGCTGAAGCTTAACTACAATACCTGAAAGCGGTACTCTCGTCTGCTGCTATCCTTGCAGTGTTAAAACCTCAAGAACCGATGTTGCTCTATCTAGCTGCGACAAATAGAGTCGTCGGCGTAGTCATGGTGGTGGAGAGGCCAGAGGGAAAATAGGAACACCTGGTGCAGCGTCCGACTTACTACCTCAGTGAATTGCTAACTGAATCTAAGAAGTGGTATCCGCATTATCAAAAGCTGGCCTATGGTGTATTCTTTGCATCTAGGAAGCCACGACATTATTTTAAAGAACACCAAATTACTGTGGTCAGCACATTTCCCATGAGAGATATAATTAACAACAATGACGCTACTAGACGTGTCGCAAAAATGGGGAATAGAGCTTTCAGCTTTCAACATTGAGTATAAACCTCACATAGCAATCAAATCCCAAATCCTCGCTGACTTTGTCGCTGATTGGACAGAGACAATGGAAAATATGACCCTGCCAGAGTCGGAATACTGGACCTTACATTTTGACGGGTCCAAAGTGCTTGGGGGCTGGCGTGGTGCTCAAATCACCCCAAGGAGATAAGCTTTTCTATGTGTTGTAGATCCGCTTCACGCCAACAAGCAACATTGCTGAATATGAAGCACTGCTGCATGGAATCCGGATTGCTAAGGATATCGGCATCCGGTGACTTATGTGTTATGGAGATTCAGATATTATTGCTCAACAAGTGTCGGATCACTTTAATGCAAACAAGCATATGGCAACATATAGGGCTGTCGTGGATGAACTATCTAAATCGTTCGAAGGGTTTGAGCTTCAACACATCCCTCGAGCAGAAAATGAGGAAGCAGATGTGTTATCTCGAATAGGCTCTGCACGGAAAAAGGTCCCAGATGTTGCTTTTCTAGAGCACGTTAAAGTTCCCTCTATCACAGGATTTGATGAGGAGTATCCAACCAAATCTGACTCACCTTTAATAGTTGTTCTTGTTGTAATTCCTAGCTAGAAAAAACCCTACCTTGATTTCTTGGTAGATGGAAAATAACTCGAAGACGAAGTTCTGAGCCGACAGATAGTCCGACGAGTAAAAACCTATACAATCATAAATGGTGAGCTCTATAAGCGGAGTTTAACTAGGGTCTTTCAGCACTATGTATCTTTGGAAGAAGGAGTGGAAATCTTAAGAGAATTCCACAAAGGTAAATGCAGCCATCACGCTGCAGCTAAATCTTTAGTGGCAAAAGCTTTTAGACATAGATTTTTATGGCTTACAGCCAAGGCAGATGTTGAACGGCTTGTTAAGACGTGCAAAGGCTGCCAAAAATACGCCAAACAAGCTCATGTTTCAGCGGATCAGCTACGAACAATCCTGATAACATGGCTCTTTGCGGTATGGGGGCTTGACATGGTAGGACCATTTAAACAGGCTCCAACTGGATTTACTCACCTCTTAGTGATGGTGGATAAGTTCACAAAATGGATTGAGGCTAAACCCATCACAAGTTGTGATGGATCAACAACCAAAAGATTTGTCGAGGACGTTATAATCCGATACGGTTATCCACACAGTATTATCACGGACAACAGGAGCAATTTTTCCATGGGAGAGCTTGCCAAATTCTGCAATGATCAAAAAATCCGGCTTGACATTGCGTCAGTTGCACATCCACAAGCCAACGGACAAGTCAAAAGAGCAAATGGTTTAATCCTTCAAGGCCTCAAACCAAGACTCGAAGCACCACTTCGTCGTGCTGCGGGGGCTTGGGAAAACGAATTGTCGTTTGTGATATGGAGCTTGAGAACAACTCCGAATAGGTCAACCGGATACACACCTTTCTTCTTGGTCTATGGCGCAGAAGCACTTCTTCCTACTGATTTGATTCATACTTATCCCCGAGTTGCTACATATATTGAGGAGGATGCTGAAATTTCTCTACAAGATGATCTCGATTTAATCGAAGAAGTTTGCATCGTTGATGAGCAGAGATCAATAGCTTATCAGCAGAAGTTACACAAGTATCATAGTCAGAGAGTCAGGAACCGATCTTTTAATAAGGGCAACTTGGTTCTCCAGCTAGTGCAATAAAGAAAGCAAAAACTTTCCCCAGTTTGGGAAGGGCCCTTTTTTGTTAGCCGAGTATTGCATAATGGTTCTTACTATCTAACTGATATGCGGTCGGTCAAAGAAAGACCTGCTACTAAGAAGAGAAAGAGAACTAGAGGCAGTACAAATCCGGAAGAATTAGACAGACTGTGGAATATTGCTCAGCTACGGCCCTTTTATTCTTAAATTTTGTTTCTTTGTAATCATATATGTCTACATGTTGAAAGTGAAATAAAGTATTGGTTGCCTCATTATTTTCTGAGAAGTTTTATATTACCATCTTATTTTCGAATGATCATGTCACAGTCAAAAATCCCATAATACTTGAAAGTACTTTATGTGCATGTTTGTTCTGGTTAGATTTCCGATTCTAAAAATGCTACCTTCGGGTATAAGCCTAAATTTTCTAGTCTATACTTTGGTTTTTGTCTGATTGCTAGATGCGGGTATTTTATGAGTAGTGAATTGTTGGTACTGGACGATGGCTTTGTTTCCGAGTTTAAATTGGTTTAGCAATTGAGCTCCGTTGCTCGGCAAATTTTCCGTGTTGAAGGTTTGTCGGATCACGAAAGGGACAAGGCGAAAACCCAGATAAACGATAAGTATAGACAAAACAAAAAGTGCTTATGTAAAATTTCAGGCACGTAAAAATAAAGCCAAAAGTGCTAGAAGGAAATAAAAAGCATCAGTTCTTACAAACTTAGCACTAGCAAAATATTATACTACTTATTACAATCCGATTATTTCAGAATAACAGATTGTTTTTCTGGTACTCTATGATGCAGGAGAAGAGGCAGGAGCTGTCGGCTCACTAGTGACATCACCTCCACCTTGGTATCTTTCCGAAACAAGGATATCAAACTCGGTCTGTTCATCGTCAGAAACTTCAGTATTTTCTTCTGGAGGTGGAGGAGGCGTTTCCACGCGAGTGAAGAAGGGAGTGTCATTACTGGCCAGATCAGCTACGTGAGACCCATAACCGGCACAAGCATCCACGATATCATTGATGTTCTGTTCCTTGATGTCTTCATCAACAGTCGAATAACCCCTAGGTACTTGTCAAATTTCCATGCTTCCATGGTGGCTCATAACCATTTGTTAGGGGATTCTGTGCTGCGATTCGTGCATATGACATGTTCCAATCTTGGATAATCTAGGGCATCTCCTTTGCCTTGTCACGCACCTCAAAGGCAGACATTATGTTCATGTCAGAAACCTTTAGAGCTTCGCCTATATCCTCTAGTGACTAGCGGAAATCGTGAAGCAGATTGGTGCGAGACCCGGAGGAGGAAGAATCTAGAATATTCAAAGGACCTACATATATAAAGCAAAGTCAGAAATATATCTGAATTAATGAGGTCGAAAAAAGGAAAGGTCACAGACGGAAAAACATAGTAAAGATGGCATCGTCAACTTTGGTCTTCTCTGCCCGAAGACTCTGGAGCTCATCCCGGAGAGCTTGGGTGATGTCCTTCTCCCTAGCAAACTCATCTACTAGATCCGATATTTTCTTGTCCTGGATAGCGATCTTATGATCACATTCTTCGGTGGCCATATTGGATGATTCAAGAACATTGTTAATACTACGCTTATAATCTACCTTAAGTTCATTCAGCTCCCGCCTTAAGTCGGCATTCTCCACCTCCAGGGTCTTGAAATTCTCGGCGTCTTTGATACGTCGTAAACGTATCTATAATTTTTGATGTTCCATGCTTGTTTTATATCCACTTTCTTATATTTTGTCCACACTTTGGAGTATGTTTACACATTTTATGGAACTAAGCTATTAACAAGATGCCACAGTGCCAGTTGCCTGTTTTCTGCTGTTTTTGGTTTCAGAAAAGCTGGTAAGGAATATTCTCGGAATTGAACCGGACAAAAGCCAAAGTCAATATTTTACCCGAAGCAACACGGAGTCCGAAGGGGAGCCGAAGAGGGGCAATAAGGCGGCCACACCCTAGGGTGCCACGCGGCCAGCCCTAGGCGCGCCGCCACCTGGTGTGGGCCCCCTGGTACTCCACCGACCTTGCCCTTCCGCCTATAAAAGCCTTCCGGGACGAAAACCCTAAGTACCCAATCAAAATTCCATGAAAGAGTTTGTACCCGCCGTCATCTCCATCCCTAGATTGTGAGGGATTTGAATTTCTTCCTGGCACCCTGCCGGAGGGGAGAGATCACCCTGGAGACCTTCATCACCATGCCTGCCTCCGGTGTGATGCGTGAGTAGTTCATCCCTGGACTACGGGACCATGTAGTGGCTAGATGGTTGGTTATCCACCTTTGTGCTATCATGTTTAGATCTTGTGAGCTCCATTCATGGTCAAGATCATCTATTTGTAATCCTACATGTTGTGTTTGCGGGGATCCGATGGATATTGAGATGCTATTTCAGATTGATTATTGATTCTATCATGTCTATGTTATTTGTGATCTTGCATGCTTTCCGTTGTTAGTAGCTATCTTGGCCAAGTAGATGCTAGCAACTCCAAGAGAGAGTATTTATGCTCGATAGTGGGTTCATGCCTCTAGTAATCTGGGGAAGTGACAGGAATCTCTAAGGTACTAGATGTGCTGTTGCTACTAGGGAGAAAACAACAATCCTTTGTCCATAGGGCAATCGTATTGTTTACTTTACACACTTTGCTTAATGCAATTATCTGTTGCTTGCAACTTAATTCTGGAGGGGGTTCGGATGATAACCTGAAGGTGGATTATTAGTCATAGATGCAGTTGGATTACGATCTATGTATAATGTTTTAATGCCCAATCAAATCTCATAGGAGTCAAGATGTTTAGTATATGCATGTATGCTTTCTCGGTGTCTGTCAATTGCCCCGCTGTAATTTGTTCACCCAACATGTCATCTATCTTAAGGAGAATCACCTCTAGTGAACTATGGACCCCGGTCCATTCTTTTACCATCATTCTACCATCTACTATTTACTGTTTACTTTCTGCAAGCAATTACTATCTTCCACACAATACGTTGATCCTTTGTTTCAGCAAAACCGGTGAGATTGACAACCTCACTGTAAGTTGGGGCAAATTTTTGTGGTTGTGTTGTGCAGGATTCCAAGTTGGAGACAACACCTTGGGGTTGTTTACTTGCTCCTACTGGTTCGATAACCTTGGTTTCATAACTAAGGGAAAACTTGCTATTGTGCTCATCATACCTTCCTCTTGGGGTTCCCAACGAGCTCATCGTATTTTGTGCCATCAGTCTTCAATCATTTTGCATGATTGTTTGACCAGTTCTATGAAAACAAGAAAGCAGTCGAATAAATGTTTGGCTATGAATTAAAGGAATCAAAAAACAAGTATGAGGAATGAAATGATTACCTTCAGCCTCATCCTTGGCAATTTTCAACTGAGCATTTTCTAAACGTAGAGCTCTGATCTCTCTCCGTTTATTGCAGATATTCTTCAGCAAATCCTGGTTATAAGCATTAACTTTCTGTAAGTCAGAATAATACCTAGAGTCAGAAGTCTACTAAAGACTCGAGCTAATATTTTAACTAAGTTAAATATCAGCACGAGCCTTGGGGGCTATACTAGTTCGTTCTTTGGCATCGCATGAAAGCATAAATCCGGATTTCCTATCCAACTTCATGCTTGGGGGCTAGAGGATATGATATGAAATAAAGTAAAACAGAGAGTCAAATTCCAACTTACATAATGTTCATGGGTTAACTTGCTCAGACTCATGTTCACCTCAGAAGAAAACTACTCAGCGAGAGTCAGAGGGATCACTGGTGGTGGTGGAGCCACACCGGCCTTCGGCTTGTTGTCACGAATACAAACTTGGTTAAGAAGCTCGGAGGGTTTCCGTCATACCTTCAGGGTTTAGGTTCCTTCCTCTTGCAATGGTGTTTCCACATCCGGTCTTCGTGTTATCTGAGTAACCCTTCATCTGTTGTACCATTCGGTGGATCAAAATCCATTGAAATCTTTCTTTTGTATCTTCCGGTGTTTTCCAACGCGACGACATCTTCTACATTAGATCTGATGAAGAGCCTACATCACTCCTTTGTTTTTAGGACACCGTTTTTGAAGATCTTCAGTCTAAAATTCGAGAGTTGGTTGCATAAATCTTCTATTCATGTACGGAGTAATGCTTTGGGTGCGCGATGGACTGATCACCATCTGACTACTCTTATCATTCGCTCTTGTACATTGAATCGGTGGATCAAGCAACTTTACTCCTTCCACAGAAGTTAGAGGTGGCCTTTTTCTTTCGATACCTTTACCTTCGTCTTTGTTTCTCCGGAGTGTTCTCTTGATGAACGTCAACAACGCCCTCTTGTGGTGGTGTCGCCGATTTCAAGATGGAGTAAGAATCTTTGTTAGTGGTGTCGCGAGGATCTACACGAAGCATGAAGAATCTGATCATCGATCTTCTTCCCCATACCATGAGGCGGATCTCGAGGGCGAGATCCATTGTTAGTGGTGTCAAATTGTAGCACCCCGGTAAAACCACTACTAGAAAATCGCGTGTTATTTTTATTTTGTGCATTGTCATGACCATATGCTCATGTCATCATGCCACATTGCATTTGAGCATCGTCATGTCATCATGCATTTGTTTGTCTAAAACTATTTTCCCAAAAGCCTATCTTTATTTTCTAAATATCCCACGTCTTTATTTCAAATCGAAACCCGTTCTCTTCCGGATCTTTTATTTGCTAAACTATTTACCAAAAGATTTTTTTAAACAAAATAAATAAACAAAAACATATTTTATAAAATCCCGGGGAGGCAGTCCGGCCGGCCAGACCTGAAGCCCAACCGGCCAGACTACCTACTACTCGGCCCAACTAAAACTTAGATCTAACCTAGACCCAAACCCTAACTAGCTAAACCCTAGACCTAACCCGTTGCCGCCGCCACTCCCTCATGCGGCTATGCACCACCATCCTAGACCAACCGCACACACGTCACAGCGACCCTACCTGACCCGCACCTTGCCGAGCCACACCCCAGCAGCAGCAGCGCCTCACTCATGCGCGGACGTACACCGACGCGGTACACGCACGCACGCGTGATGCGCCCGTCCCGCAGCGATCGATCCCTCGATCCTGCAAACCCCGGCCCCACAACCTGGCACCGCTCGCGACCCCCCCCCCCCTCCCCCCCCCCCCCCCCCCCCCCCCCCGCACAGCCCGTTCCTCCACCCTCCTCCCATCGTGATCCCCAACCCCCGCGGGATCCCCTTCCTCGAGCAGAGCACCGCCGCGGGATCCCCTTCGTCGAGCAGAGCACCGTCGCCCGCCTCATGCCATGCTGCAGCTCGCCAAGGCATGCCCCTCCCCCGCTCCGGCCATGGATGCATAGGCACCGCTCTCCTTGTCCATAGGCCGCGCCAGGGACGCCGCCGTGGCACGCGTCGTCCGTCGTCGCCCCGTTCGATCCACCGCCAAGCTCCGCGCCCAACCCCGCCTCTCCGGCGACCTCCTCTTCCTGGTCATGTTGTCGCCCTGCGGTCCTTCCTCGCCGACAGAGCTCGGGCAAGCTCGCCACCGACCCGGCCGGCAGCGCTCCCTCTACGTCATGTCACCGTCCTCTCTCTCCCGCGAGCTTCCTGTCACCGTCACAGGCCCGACGACCTCCTGCCGTCCTCCTCCCGCGCCAGCGAGCTCCGCGCTCCAGGACGCCACTGGCAGCTCCTCCCAAGCCTAAACCCAACCTCTGCATCATGCACCCGCGACCGACACCTGCAAGCCCGTCTCCTGTCCTGAACACACAAACGCTGACCACTGCGAGTTTCTCCAGGTCCAAGCCTGCCCACAACCTGCAGGTCTTCAACGCCGAGCTCGTCCTCGAGGTGTTTGGCTCTGTGCCTGTGCGGGCCCTTTTTGGTACTAATGTCATGGAGTTGTCCCCGCTGATACACAACTATAGCCTCCAGGATATGATGTGGTGTGGTGCAAATGGTGATGCTGAAGGGAACCACGACCTCGGCCACAACCTCCAGGTGGGTGAGAATGAGAAGTTGGACAAGGTCATCGGGTGTCGTATTCAAGACCATCCGAAGACCATCGGTGCCTGAACCATTCAAGTCCATCATCGACCAACAAGCCGGGAACCCACAAGTTCTTCTTCACGTACCAAAGATGTCGAGACCTCGGGCACCAAGTTCGCCTCACGGATCCTGGAGCCTCGTTCCTGGAGTCTGAAGACCGATCTCGCCGGGACCGAACCCCATCGACCCCCGGTGAACATGAAGTTCGCTGAATCCCGATGTGTGACCCCGATCTGATCCCCTATTTTTATAATATATGACATATATCTTGTTGCATATTAAATCATCATGATTGCATACATATTGTGGTTTGGGGACTTTTAGCTGATCCACCTCATAATTAAATATGGAGACCATATGCGGGCTAATCTAGTCCTATATTGCCTCCATTTAAATTTGTGTAGTGAACCGATGCCATGTTTTTCCTTGTTAATCCAACATTTAAACTACGGGGTATCTAAACAACATGAATCATCTAATTAATTGTCGGGACCCCGGTTCCGCTTAATATTGCCTAGTTGCATCGCATCTTTGCCATCTCATGCATCATATCATGAGCATGCCCGATCTTCTACCGTAGTATTAAATAGTGTATCCGGTGTTTCTTTTAGTGCTTTGCTTCTTCACGGATTAGTCCATTGAGTTGATGCGAGTATCGACAAGTTCTTCAGATATGTATCTTCGGCTATGTTTCCCAGGCGAGCATTCTCCCCCTTTCTACCTATTTTGCATTTATAGTCTTTATTTCCTCCTGTTGATCTATTGTTATCCGTGTCACGATGCTTTAGTGTTCCGTACCAGATATATTCCGTGCAGCCTTTATATTTCCTTGGACACCTCCTATTACCTATTGTTTGGTAGATGGTCTTGCGAGTCGTAGTCGCTTGCTCAGGTGTGATCCCATGTCGTGAAGTACCACATAGTTGTTGGAATATTGTCATATGATTTACTATGGAGAGGATCATGACTTTAAATACAACTATTAAATTGCTGGGATAACTAATGCAGAGGCACCGGTGGGCAATAGAAAATATTTGGTTTTTAACTGCTCACTTGTGTCCCGTAGGCCCCGAGTACTTGATACATGTTCCTTGACTATCGCACTATCCGCATGTGGGACCATGAATCCCTTTAGCCAGAGCTTGATTCATTTCTTATTTCTTGGGGCCACAAAGTAGTTTGGGGCTTTATTACTATTCTGTACTTATGCCATGCTTTACTGCTTTATTTACGATTGTGCGTGGAGCACCTGTACTGTTTTGGAACGTGGAATGTTTCCGCGGTATCGACAAGCCCAGTCACACTTTCGGGTTCCCGGTCATTTACAACCATTGACAGAAACCCTGGGTCCGTCTCGGAGCCGGCCAACTTCATTGCGGGTAGCTTAGTGGGGTGGCCCCCTGAAATCTTTTATGAATCATGTGATTGCTTTGTCGTGAAAGCCTCGTTGGGTTTTGATTTGGTTTTTTCGAGGTTGATCGTGTGTGTGTTGCTGTTTGTGCACCCCTGCAGGTTAAATCTTTCTAAAAGCCGTGTCCGTGGTTATGGACGACTTGGAGCACAGTATCTCGATCATAGACAAGCATAACTAAAGTAGTACTATAAATTTGACTTAATATGTGACTAGTAATTAGATTCAACTATAACGGAATGGTGCAATGACTTAATAAGAAACAAAACATAGACTCGCAACAAGTCTAGCAAGTTTTGCAAGGTGCAATGGCCCCACCATTCTGTTGTTCATCAACTTGGGAGCACGAGGATCACCTTCGTTCCGAACACCCGCCTCTCCTTGTGTTTTTTTCTTTTTCCTAGGAATCTTGGGGCGAGATTCTTGTTTAGTGGGGGAGAGTTGTAGCATCCCAATTGTCTAACAATTGCAATGCTACTTGCCTAGTCTATGTATATGCTACTTTCTACATATCATATATTGCATCATCATAAAATCATGTTCATGTCACCATGGCACATTGCATTTGAGCATCATATTAAACCCCTTTTTGTTTGGTTCTTCTTCATATGCATTTGCTTTATTACTTGTATTTACCTCTTGATGAATTGTAGTTGGTTCTTGATATGATGTTATATGCCCAAGTTGATTTGGGGGGCATCTCTCTTTGATTCAATCCATCATGCTAACTTGTCAACATTATCCCTCTTATTTTCAACCTTTATCTACCATACACATGTGTGTGGATCAATTCTTTTGTTCTCATATTTACCTTTTTCCCATATATTTATCGTATGGTTTCTCTACTCCTATCACGCATGATCACCTTTGGTTTTGTTCCAAATCTACTTCCACTATGCCATGCGAATGGAGGTTTCCGCTTGTTCTCCTTACTTATGGTTACTATTACATGTATGGTCATGTTTGAATGTATGGAGGCTATATGAAACATATACTCCACCTTACTATTCATGCATGCCCATATTTTGGAATTAAGCCAATCAAGCTAGGAGAGGTTCTTCTTACACATTCCTTCAATCTTCATCCATCTTGAGTGAGCTTGCATAAATCTTGGTTTTATTTGCATCTTCTGTTTTTGGCAAACCCTTCCCTCACCTACATGTATCTATTTTTGTTTTCACAAAATAGACCCACATGCATAAAAAGGTACATCTATATTGCAGGTTACACGCAATAACAACAACCTACCAATCCTCTTTTTATTTTCTACTCTTATTTGTGAATATGGATCTAAACTTTGTTTGGTGTTTGGTTTTGAATTGGATCACTTCATGACTTAATCTACCTAGCTAATCTCTCTACCTCTCTGCCTAAACCGAACGTCACAAGGTTGCCATGCCTCAGCTAACTGCACCACCTAGATGATCATTGCCTGGAGCAACACATCGATCAGCCTAAACCTGCCAACCTGGTGTAGCACCCGTTGGCCTCCCCTGAACCTTGCACAATAGCAGCAGTTTCGGTAACAGCCGGTTGCACCCGACAGCGTGCGCGTGCCCCTCCTCTGAACCCCAGCTGCACCCAACCAGCCCCTCTCTTGTTCAGACTTGACCGCACCCGGATAGCGAGGTGCCTGTGCCTTGTTTCTCTTCCCGGCCTCTTTCACGTGGTCAGCCGAGCAAGGACGCTCCCCCATGCCGAGCGCGTGCCCTCTTTTCCCTCAGCATAAAGCAAGTGCTAGCAACAAACCTACTCCAGATCGACTCCTCCTCCCTCTCTGCTTTTCCTCCACGAAAGCCCTCGCCGCCGCAATGGCTGAATCGACCCGGCACCCGCTTGAGTTACGCTGACGTCTCCCTTGTCCCTGTGCCGGGAGCATATCCGTGCTCGCCTCCGACGTCTACTAGCTGGAGCGAGGAGAAGGCCGGGACCGCCGTGCTCCGACGTGCCGCTCATGGCCAACGTGGTCGCCGCTGCTCGCCGTCGCCCCGTCGCATCTCCGGCAGGCAAACCGCCGTCATCAGCCCCCTCCTGGTGAGCCTCCACGTCAACCCATCTTTCTGTCCATGCCTTGCATCGGCGTCGCCTCACTGCAGCCGGCGTCGCTCGCCGCTCTCTGTAAATGTCGCACCACGCACGTCTCGGTAGCAGCCAGCAACAGCAGCGCGCGCAGCAGCTGCAGCTTTCCCCTAGATTCCCATCCAACTCAGGCCCGCTTCAGTCTTTCTCCCTCGTAGGTCTTCGTGTACATCTGTACACGGTATCTCTAGCCTTGAGTAGAAGCAAACCTCTCCCAAAACAAATCCTAGATGCACTCGGAATCATCTCCAAAAGATCAACCAAAATCCCTAACTAATATGCGGGAAGTTCGTCAGTCTGCATCCATACAAACCGCCCATGTTCTCTCGTCTCTCGTTGCCTCCATGTTTCTTCTCCAGCGCCAACCAATAGATCTATGCGTAGATCATTCTCCTAGGTTTCCAGAACATCTTGTGTCTCTCATCAGTCGCCTGTAACTCCCGGAATCTTCCGCGCAAGATTAAAGAAAACTCGTTGTTAAACGACCAACAGTTCATCAGTCCACGTTCATGAAGATCCCCTCTGTTACTCACTTTTTTCCCGTCGATCTGTGCATTCTACGGCGACACATCTTGAACAAAAAGGGAAGCCAGTTATCTCCTCTACAACTTTCGTTTTTACGGTGTCGTGAGATTCGCAGCACTGCGCTCGCCACCGTCTTCCGAAGATCTGATAGAGCTAGCAGATTTTTGCACCGTCGTTTTCAGTTTCTTCAGTCACTCCCGATCAGATCTGGACGTTTTCCAAAAAGAACCCCGAAGGTTTAGACTTCTCAACCCACACTCCCTGAGCGCCGCCACTTGTCACCACCTCTCACACCAGCGCTCGCAGTGGACCCATGCACCCTCTGGTCCCGCTTGTCACTGCCTGTGGGTACTTTTCCCCTTAGTAACAAAAGTGCGAGTACTTTTTTTAATACAAATAAAACTTCAGAAAATGATTTATATGAAAACAAATTCATATCTTTTCAAATAATTTAAATTTGACAAATTTTCCAAAATGGAAAGTGCTTCAAATTCAAATATGAATTAAAAAGCAAATTCAACTTTGACCAGAGTCAACTCTAAGTAGTCAAACCTGAGATTGACCCCGTTTTGAATCTTTTGCATTAAATAATATTTTTAAATCCATAAGTTCAAATTATGCATATGATATATGTTTTCTAGTTAGAAAAATGTGAGGAATTCAAATATTCCATCCAAAATAATTTTTGAGCAATTTAAGATTTCGAAATTATTAAAATGCCAATCAATGCCTTTTCTTAATAAATCCATAACTTTAATTCCGCAATTCCAAATTCGACAAATAATATGTCTAAATCGATCAGCGCGACGAGCCTGTTCTATTTATGCATTCCATGATATGAATTGAAGCATGCATCATATAAATATTAAGTATAGAGAAATGTTTATGGGAGCAAAACATGACTAAAAACTTAATAAAATGCTTCGTTCTTGTACCCCACACCTCACCCATGCCATGCTAGGCTATGCCATGTAAATTGTGCATCATTCCATCATGGCATACTTGTTTGCTTGTTGCATATTATTTATATGGTTGTGCAATGTATTTATTTGGCCTCTTGTGTGTTTGGTTTTTATCCGGATAGACACTAAGCAAGGAGAATACCAGGAGCCTCGGGAGTATTATCCGGATCCTTCCTATTCGGCAACAGAACTGCTAGGCAAGCAATTCCCCATGCTTGCATACATATAGTACCTATGCTTCTATCTTACTCTTGCATCATTGAGTTGCGATTGCATTAAATTGAATCCCAAGTATTGCATAGCCTTTAATTTTAAACCCCACTGAAGCTTGCTCCGCCATCCCATGAGCGATTACTAAGGAGTTGTTTGAGCCATGCGAGTCGTAGAATTATATGTGTAGGGTTTGTGCGAGTCCTTGGATAATGAGGTACCTAAACAACTTAATATGAGTAGAGAACTAATGAAAGATGCATCGGTGCGCATTATCTGTTATTTGGTTCTTTAAGCTCACTTCTGTCTCGTAGGACCCCGAGTACTTGATTCCTGTTCCTTGACTATTCGCACTATCCACATCCAGGAGACCCTATGAATCCCACTTTGCCTGATCTTGATTCGCACTTTATTTCTTGGGGCCACAAACTAGTTTGGGGCTTTATTACTATCTTGTACGGATGCCATGCTTTACTGATTTATTACGATTGTGCATGGAGCACCTGTACTGTTTAGGAATTGCGGAGTGTTTTCGCGGTATCGACAAGCCCAGTCACACTTTCGGGTTCCCAGTCGTTTACAGCCATTGGCGCAAACCTTGGGTCTATCTCGGAGCCGGCTTCGTTGCGGGTAGCTTAATGGGGTGGCCCCCTGAAATAATTTATGAATCCTGTGAGTGCATTGTCGTGAGGCCTCGTTGCATTTTATTTTGTTCTTCCTGAGGTTGATCGTGTGTGTGTTGCTATTTGTGCACCCTGCAGGGTAAATCTTTCTAAAAGCCATGTCCGCGGTTATGGACGACTTGGAGCACAGTTTCTCGATCATAGACAAGCATAACTAAAGTACCGCCTTTAATTTGACTAAGACATGACTAGTAATTAGTACAACACTCATGGAATGGTTAATAAAATTGCCAATGGATGGGATGTTCTTTCGGTTTCTCGTCGGTGAGCGAGAAGGAGGGCGAGCAAGGTTATTTATGTTGCTTACATAACTGTTGATATTAATTAACGGGCGTATGTCCATCTCTGGTTGGGCGGATGTGTAGTGAGTCTCTATAGCTCTTTGTAGATATTATCTGTCGCTGCAATTGCGTCACCCCCAGGTTGTTCCCTTTAGATGTATTAAGACTTGTTGAGTATCCCTAGGGTCTCACACGCTAAATATTTGGTTTAGGTGGACAGGTATGCTCTCCGGACGGTTACCGGGTCGAAGAGACCAATGATGGTGGCAACGACTATCCGGTGTAGAGATTCCGGGGATAGAGGTCCGTGAGATCTGTGGGCGGGATGTGCTTATTTTATAGGCATCTTATGCCAATTTTCTTCTTAATCCGTACTCGGATCTTGTTTTCCGCTTCCGCTTGATACTCTGTTGTGTGATGTTTGAGGATGTATCCTAAAATATTATATCTATCTAGGATATTTGGATTTTACCATATGGCGTTGCAATATTTCTATTTCTTTTAGATGGATTGACTCTGATGTCTATTGTAAGTCGCAGGCATACATACTCATTTGTGTATACCGTGGTCGCGTTACCTGTCGCTTACGCCGCTCGCTCTTGTCCCGATGTTCCTGAAAGTGGATAAGGTGGTAGGCTGGTACCGTGCCCTACTCCGCTTCGACGGGCCTACACGTGGATGGCCTTGGGCCTCCGCGGGTAGAGTCACTTATCCACTTTTGGTTCGTCCAGGCTTGTCCTTAGAGCGTAATGTCCGAGGTATTACATCGTGATTCCCTTCCCTTTGCCCTTGACGAGTTGTTTAGCTTTGAAGAAGCGACAATACAAGATTGTTACGCTTCAGAAAGAATAAGAGATAAAATGTAAGACCTTGTGAGGAAAGTTACCTTTTCACAACAGGCACTTCTTTTGTGCCAATGGAAACAGTCAGTGACGAGGGTTTAACTCATCAATGCCCATTGTTATGGACTTGGGTTTTGGAGAAGAGAGGAGCACTAGAGATCTCGATACGGCTTGCAAACAAGCACACAGGGACGCAAGGTTTACCCAGGTTCAGGCCTTGTAGACGACCCTACTCCTGCTTGTCTACTCTTGGTTGATGATGATCCGAAGGATTACAATGTCGCCGATGGCGGTGGATGTGCAGATTGGATCTGGCGTATGTCTAGATCTATTGTGTTCTATCTATTATGGCGATCGTAGATCTGTCTATTGGGATATTGTGGAAGTCGTGATTGCCTTCTCGTTGGACCCTCCTAGCCTTTATATATGGGGAGGCTAAGTCTCATGTACCAATACGAGTTGGTTACAAGTTGTATTCAAACTCTAGTATTGAGGTTTCCTTGTATTGTGCGTTTGAGAGTCCTTGTCCATATGGGCTTCATATCAGTTGAACCGTCATGGGCGTCATGGACCTATGCAGTTCATCGAGTGCGCCTTCCGTCGTGCCGCACCAGGTAGGCTGTAGTCGAGTGCTCGTTGGGCATACCCATGTAAGTCAGAGTTTTGCGCACTTCACCCGAAAGTTCGTTGGGTCATTCAAATTTATAGTAGCTCATAGGGATGATGGTAAATATGCCTGGTGCGCTCGATGGACCGAGACCAGTTAATTGCTCTAGGGCAAAAACAACATCACCTACTCAAACTCGAGTCCTCGGACTCGAATTCGGAAATTGCTGGCGTAATTCGACTCAGGCCGCGGAGGTCTTACAGGAGTCGAATTCCAGTGTATAAATGTGAGCACTCGACGCGTCCGTCAATGCATGTTCATCGTACTTGCAGGCACGGATATGCTTCTGGTAGTGCGCAGCAGATGCGTTGCCAGGCCTTATTCAGGTCTTATCTTCACGCTGCAAGTGTGGCATCCGAATTTTGTCATCGTGGAAATGATTCGGGTGGCCCACGAGATGTAGTCTCTTTGTAGGGAAAATATGAGGCGGAGTCGCCATAGCATTCGAGTGTGGATGTTACCGACACACAGTACGATGTACAAATAATCATAGGGTGCGCGACCAGCGCTCCCTATGGGAGTAGCCCCCGAGTGCATATTCGAGTCGTATACTCGAGTGGGGACTATAAGTACTTTGCGACTGCTGTCGTCTTTTGCTTGTTTCAGTCGAATATGTTTTCAGCGCTCCCTATGGGAGTAACCCGAAGTCCACAATTGAATCGTAGATTCGAGTGAAGGGTTTTCATAATGCTTGGATATCTTCACAAATTTCTTCGGGTGCGCGAACAGCGCTCCCTATGGGAGTAGCCCCCGAGTCCTTAGTCGAATCATGGATTTGAGTGAGGATTCAGAGCGTGTCACTCAAGGTTCTTGTATATGCGCGACCAGCGCTCCAGTTTGGAGTAGCCTTCGAGTGTCTGGCGGAGTCGAAGACTCGGGCAGAGACTCGAGTCTTGTATCTTGAAGTGGTAGTCGAAAATCATGCAAGGATAAAACACTGACCCGGAAGTGCATCGAGTCAGCGTGTCACGCATAAGGAGCCGAGAGTGGACGATGTAGTCAAAGTCATGTGGCGATTAGCCGGGCGAGTCGACGATGCAGATGGAGTTGACACAGTCATTTCTGTCGGGTGCACGACCAACGTCGCACGTGTGTAGCATCAAACAATACAACCATCCGAGGAGGTACTCGACTCGGGTCTTGAGTGTATGTTGTAGCCAATTGTTTTGTCGACTCCTATTGGAGGATCTGATAGAATATCTCGATGCAGTCGGTGTCCTTGGAAGCTGTAGAAAACATTAAGAATCATGAAGTACTTGTATCTTTAAAAGAATATTTGCATGTTGGCTTGTAAAGTAAAATTCAGGTGCCAATCGAGTCGACACTTTTGCACTGTATGCTAGCCCTTTTCGTTAGCCTGATTACCCTTAGTCTCAGTACCTTGCCGGGGCACTGGGAGTTCAAGGATTCGACGGTCAGGAAGAATCAGCTACTCGGGCTGTCATGTATGAGGTGCTCGAGTGCGTAGAGTCGATGATATATTAGGTTACTCGAAGAGGGCGCAGCCCCCGAGTGTTTCGAGTGCGATCAAAGTAAATAATTATTGACTCTTGGTAGAGGAAACTTAGCTTTATTTGTAGTTGTCGTGGATGAACGAGTCGCAAGATCCGATGCGATCGGTGGGTCGTGGGAGTCGAAGAAGTCTCCGAGTCGCCAGAGCCGAAGGCCGCAGCGGGTCGCACGACAGAGTCGAAGAAGTCCCCGAGTCGCCGGAGCCGATGGCCGCAGTAGGCAGCACGGCAGAATCGAGGAAGTCCCTAAGTCGCTAGAGCTAAAGGCCGATGCGGGTTGTGTGGCAGACAAAAGTCGCTGGTGATGACGAGTTTCTGCATCCGAAGACCATAACGGGCCATAGCAGTCGAAGACTGCAGTGGGTCGATGGAGTCGAAGACCATAGCAGGTTGCCATTGTCGTGGGAGCCCCCGAGTCGCTGGAGCTGAAGATCGCAGCGGGTCTCCGGAGTCGAAGACCGCACCGGGTCGCCAATGCCGAGGGAGCCCCCGAGTGTAGCATCAAGGTGGTTGATGGAGTCGAGACAACATTCAAGAGACGATGCGGCGGACCGGAGTCGACGCGGCAGCGGGTCCCCGAAGGTGATGGCGACAGCAGTTAGCCGCAACTAAAGATCATAGCGAGTCACGGTAGCCAAAGGCCGTAGCGGGTCACGACAGTCGAAGACCGCAGCAGGTTGACAGAGTCAAAGGAGCACCCAAGTCACTAGAGTCGAAGACAGCGACGGGTCGTGCGGCGGATTCGAAGACCGTGGTGGGTCGTGAGGCAGATTCGACGCAGTCTCCGGGTGTAGAGTCAACACTGTTGACGAAATCATCATGGCAGAGAGGTAGTCGAGATTGATGTAGTCGCGCGATGGACACAGATCGACCCAGCAGAGGGAGTCGCGTGATTGACACGGAGTCTACATGGTGGATGAAGTCACACCACAGATGTAGTCGACGAAACCCTCGAGCATGGCACTGGCGGTGAAGCGGACATCTGGCTGATGCTGGTGAAAACGCGGGCTGTGTCTATCTTGATCCGTTTCGATCTTTTCGCTCCCGCTGAACAGCTGAATTAATCTGTTTAACCGGCTCTTTTTTTGTCTTCTTGAAATTGATCTGTCCGCCATGATTTCATGCTTGTATGCCAGGTCCTGGTGATTGTCCTTTTCTTCTTTTCTTTCTGATGATCTGATGGGAAGCAGTCGTGAAAGACTAGGGTAGCTAGCTGTGATTGATCTTTTTTTTTGGTTCGTGAATAGCACTTGGCCAATTGTTTTCACTTCCTATGCGATGCATGTATACGATGCACGTATATCCCTAGTAAAACCATCGCTGCTTTTGTGATATAAAATAATAGGTCTAGACTTGACACAGCAAGAAGATTGGATGCCTTTGATATTTCTTTATGCAGTTACGCACCGTTTCGTATGTATACGATGCACGTATATCCCTAGTAAAACCATTGCTGCTTTTGTGATATAAAATAATAGGTCTAGACTTGACACAGCAAGGAGATCGGATGCCTTTGATATTTCTTTATGCAGTTACGCACCGTTTCGTATGTATTTGCCTGACGCACGACAATTAGTGTTGTTACGAGTCGAGTTCGAGTATGGCTCATGTGCTTCGAAGTCTTTCCGGTTTCTTATTTTTGTGCATCGGATCAGCCATTCTTGTCCTTCCGTGCTTTGAGACTCTATCTGCTAACTTTGCTGAGACACGATCGGATCTTGTGACTGCGGCAGACGCAACATCAATATGATCCCGATTTCAAGGATCAGAGTCCACGACCAGACGGACGGGTCGGTCTTGGTGCAGCTGCACGTTTATTCTCATAGATTTCTCCATGGATTCGTCTTGCGGCCGGATGACGAACGTTGATCTAGACACGTGCCTCAACATAGAATACGGTGATCGAGCCCCCGCCGACTCACGGAGACCTGGCCGTGATGGCGAAATTGAAAACGTCGGCGTGGTGGAGTCGCTCGATGGTGATCTTGTTGATGGTGATGAAGTTGAAACATTGAAGTAGATCTACTCCTTAGAAAACAACGAATCATAGATCGCAGGTGATGGGGCCATCAAAATCGCAACATCAACGCTCCCAGTTCCCACAGACGGCGTCAATTGACGAGGATTTAACTCATCAATGCCCATTGTTATGAACTTGGGTTTTGGAGAAGAGAGGAGCGCTGGAGATCTCCGTACGGCTAGGAAACAAGCACACACGGACGCAAGGTTTACCCAGGTTCAGGCCTCGTAGAGGACCCTACTCCTGCTTGTCTACTCTTCATTGATGATGATCCGAAGGATTACAATGTCGCCGATGGCGGTGGATGCGCAGATTGGATCTGGCGTATGTCTAGATCTATTGTGTTCTATCTATTATGGCGATCGTAGATCTGTCTATTGGGATATTGTGGGAGTCGTGATTGCCTTCTCGTTGGACCCTCCTAGCCTTTATATATGGGGAGGCTAAGTCTCAGGTACTAATATGAGTTGGTTACAAGTTGTATTCAAACTCTAGTCTTGAGGTTTCCTTGTATTGTGCATTTGAGAGTCCGTGTCCATATGGGCTTCATATCAGTCGAACCGTCATGGGCGTCATGGACCTGTGCAGTTCATTGAGTGCGCCTTCCATCGTGCCGCACCAGGTAGGCTGTAGTCGAGTGCTTGTTGGGCATACCCATGTAAGTCAGAGTTTTGCGCTTCCGGGTAAGCGCCTCCGGCAGCAGTACAAGTTCTCCTTCCTCCTGAGACAACGGTATCTCAAGAGGATATCCCTCAAGAGGATCAAGCTCCGACTCAGGGAGGTCAGCAAGCTAAAAGAAGAATAATATCAGTATTGCGAAAAGCTATAACAAAGTACGGATGAACACATATTCGAGTATAAGAGTAACTGCTAGAAAACTTACTAGTGTCACTAGATTGTCAACCATATACATGTCCAGAGAGAGATCCGGAATCTTCCTCTCGACCTGCTCCTTGATCAACCATCTAATCTGGGACTCGTATTCCTTGTCCGGGATTGATCGAGAGCACATCTGGAGGGAATCCGTCTTGCTCTTGGTGATTGAATGCATGAGCTAGTCACCATGGTGCTGGAGGGGTTGAATCCAGCATGCCAGCCAACAGTGAATTAAGTTGGATCCTTTAAGACCCTTGTGCTTCATTAGGTACTCGATCCGCCTCTTGGCGAGAAGCGGATCGTCGGTGAGAGCCGGAGCTTCCACGTCCTAGGACTCTTGAGGCATGGCGGCGCCATCGACGAAAGTTGGCAAAGTAGTTTCTTTGCCGGGAGCCAGTCTGTCCTTATGATAAAATAACGTGGACGGCCATTCCTTGATGGACTCACTAGCCTTGATCTTAGGATAGACTCGGTCTCTCCTAATAGTCAGGCTAAGAGTTCCGGTAATGTAAGGATTACCGGAAGTGATAGAGTTTCTCCGGGTACCAAAGTAGTACCGGGATAAAATAAGACTCGGCCTAATTCCAAGATACCCCTCACACAAAGATGCATAAGCTCTCATTTCTAAGATTGAGTTCGGGGGGAAGTTATGGAGTTGAACTCCGTAGGAACCTATGACCTCAGAAAAGAAATATGAGGGAGGAAAGCTCAAACCTCTGTTGAGGTGAGTCCTGAAGTGCACCCGCTCGTCGGCGCGAGGGGTGGGGATGGTTTGATTATGGTCGTTCCGCCAGTCGCCGACGCGGAGGAGACCTTCCTTCTCCATGATGCGGAGCTTCTCATCATCGAGGACACACGGGATCCATACCCCGTGGAAATTTTCCTTCTCCGCTACTACAGAGGTCACCGTTGTGGTCGTCGTCATGCCAAAGGAAGAAGCATCAGCCATTGTGTGGGCGACGATGACCTTAGATGGGCGGCGCTGTGCATTTAGAGGAGGGAAGTGATGAGTGCATAAATGCATCATGTTTTATATTATTATTTTGCACTATAGTTGTAGGATCTTGGTATTTTACGGTGTTCGCGCGCATATTTTATGTCTGTTTTCACCAGGATTAGGACAGATGATGGATACAATGGACACAATTCTTGGAGCAGTTGTACTGGGGAGAAAAGGAGTCAAAACAACGTAAATCGCTTATTTGGGAAATATCAATAACACTAGAAGTAAACCCGAAGCGATCGAGGTGTCTAGAGGGTTTGATGACCAACTATACGGCGGGAATAATTTTCCGGTCGTATAGTTCCCGCCGTATAGTTGGCGCCGCCACTGCCTCCTCAAATAGTTTCACCCCGTGCAACTGGATCACAGAGAAGACATACAGAACAACCAGAAATCACTGAACCCTAACCTCCACAAGGCATCTAGAGGGGGAACTCGTCCACCGGGGATCCATCTTCGCCCTCGCAGATCTGGGAGGCTAAGGCATCGATCTTCATCATCAACCGCTACATCACCACCATCTCCATCCATCCCATCTACATCTTGTCTAGATCTTGTTGTAATTTCCGTACTCATTATGGATTTATACAAGTACTATTCATCTATGATAGATTCCATTGTTATTGCCATGATGTTGATTGGCTCCATGTCTGAGTACATCATTAGTTCTTGGGGAGATAGAGAAACCCTTGTATGAGATTGAAACAAGATAAAGTTTATTATGATATTCATCATTGTGACAATGTGTTAGATTGTCTTCATCTTGATGTTGGGAGAAGTCGACCTCTCAATATTTGCCTCTTATGGGGACTTGATGAAGGGAACTACTTGTTGGTAGACGGAGGTGTGTTAGTACTTACAGTGACTATAAAGCTGTTGGCACCCCTTACATATCAACTTGGGAACCGAGGAAACTCACGGAACACTATCCATGCCATGGGATATGTCCTATGGGATTAAGTACCTTAATAACACAGTAATTTGATTGATGTCGATTGCTGACTGTTGTGGTTATGAGGATGATGTGAGCAGTGGTTGCTGCCTATTTGTCCAAATACGGAGTTCCTCCCACATATACATAGTTGAGAATGTTCATGATAATAATCTTTACCTTATTTTAGTGATAATGAGAATAACTTCTTCTTAACTTGATCTGTAGTAATACCTGCACACTTGAACAACCCGCATAATTCGTGTATAAAGAGCAAATGATCACCGGGATAGACAGTTCCATCCCCAACATAGTAGTTATCCATAACACGATCAATAATTCTTGTAGGTATTTTGAAAACATCTTTCTCAGCAGGTGGTGGCTTATCTACTACCTTAGCAGTGGTAGTAGCATTACCAAATAAGAAACTCAGCGAATTATCCATAACGAAAATAAAGCAACTAGCAGAAGTAAACAATACTCACAGTAGAAGTTTCCTTTACCAGTTCCACTCTCCAATAGTGCTTCACTCCCCGGCAATGGCGCCACAAAATAGTCTTGATGACCCACAAGTATAGGGGGTGTATCGCAGTATTTTCGATAAGTAAGAGTGTCGAACCCAATGAGGAGCAGAAGGTGCTGGATAGTGGTATGGATCAGGAATTCTCTGCAAATACTTAGCAAACGGATTTTTAGGGGTTTTCGATAAAGCAAGTAAACAAAGTACGAATAAATAAAAGACGGTAGGAATAAATGCAGCAAGTGGCCCAATCCTTTATGCAGCAAAGGACAGGCCGGTTGTATTTCTATAGATGACCAAACGTTCTCGAGGACACATGGGAAGACTGTCAAGTGCTTTTGCTTCATATAGTCGATTAATCTTCTCTAGCTTGCTAAGTGTTGTGTGGGTGAACCTGTGCTAATGTACCGTCCCATCCAAGACTTAATACATACTTGTGATTAAACCCCCTTGCAAACATCCGTAAGTGCAAGAAAGTGATTAAGGTAGAAACCTAACCACAGCTTTAAACTCTAAGACCCTTACGTCCCTTGTGCAATGGTTTCCTAACGGGGGTTCAGGTTTCTGTCACTCCGGCAACCCCTACGATTAGTAGCCAAATACACAATGCATTCCCCTAGGCCCATATAGGTGAAGTGTCATGTAGTCGACGTTCACATGACACCACTAGAAGAAGTACACCACAACTTAAATAACAATCTATTGAATCTTTCTCAACGCAACTCCACTACTAACAACAAGACTTCTCCCATGTCCTCAAGAACAAAACGAACTACTCACAAGACATCATATGGATCATGATCAGAGATGGAATAATGATGTATAACAATCTGAACATAAACAATAATTCAATGGTTCACTCAATAGCATGAACTACAAAGAGTAATCAACACCGGGGAAGTTTCCCCTATGAACTATGGCAAGATTCAACGCAATTGTTACAGCAATATGGAGATGGTGATGAGGGTGCTGATGGTGATGATGGTGGTGATGATGATGATGATCCCGATGAAGTCTAGCTTGATGGTGGTGTTGATGACGATGATCTCCCCTCTCCGGGAAGGAATTCGCCCGGCAGAAATCTGTCTGCCGGAGAGATCTTTCTCTCTCGGTGGTTTCCACCCCGCAGAGGCGGCGGAATCTTTCTGTGGTCGCTCCCCAAGTCTTAGGGTTTCGGGAGGAAGATATACGCCAGAGGGGAGAGGCTGGAGTGGGCCAGGGTGGCCACACCACTCCCTGGCGCGGCCTAGGCCTGCCCGCGCCATGGGGTGGTGTGGTCCCCCTGTGGCCCATCTCCACTCCATCTTCTGGCATCCTTAATCTTCTAGAAAAATAGGATTTTCCGTATATTTTCCCGGATTTACTGATCTTCGCGAATTTTGCCTCAAAACAGCACCTTTTCCATCAGAATCCTGACTACAGCGGTCCATGCTCCAGAAGTCATCAACCATGCAAAAACAGATGAAATAACATAAGTATCACCTCTCAATACGAAATATATCAATGAATAATAGTGAATTAAGACATAGAATAGTGATGCAAAATGGACGTATCACCGGTGCAGGGGTCAGACCGGAGAGTGGGCCGGAGTCTCCGGGGTCTTCAGGCCAGAGACTTTGGTGGACCAGAGACTCCGGTGTGCGCAGATCGAAGACTCTGGTCTGAGCAGCTCCAGCGGCTTCTGCTTCATGCTCTGCTCCTTGTTCTCCATCCTGGGGTGCTTGGTGATGTGTTGGTGCTTTGTACCTGATGATGCATAGAGTAGTTGCATGAAGTAGCACACCATCCAAGGATGTATCAAATTGGCACGAGGAGAGGAGCGAGTTCACCTTAGCTTGTAGGAGTTTTGCTCGAGCACGAGTCATGGGTCCACTTGGGGGACTTGTTGGTGTAGATGTAGGAGCGTCCGTAGGACGGGCTACATCATTCACAGTACTATTTTAGTTTTGCATTAGTTCAAACTAGAAATAATGTTTGCATCATTAGAATTCCCTTCAGGAATAGTTGATCCCTTTTATGAAATTCCGAGTTTATTATCATATATGGAGCAATATTGAGTTTGTGCTTGTCCTAGATATATATGAATAGCTTGAGCATAATTTTACTTGCACTTGATGATACCAATAGGAGTCTTCCACACCATTGGTATTAATGGAACATACAAAGATAATTTGGTCGATATGTTGTAAGTACATGGTTTGATTTACAAAAAAAATGATTATCTAATCAGTAAAGTTGAAAAAGAAACCTTGAACAAAGGAAAATTAGAAGTGTTATCAAATTAGAGTGAGAACAAGATGAGGTAGAATATTCAACCTGTAAAGATTGCTTCATATACAATTGGAATTTGGTAACTGAGATCGTTAAACTTTCAATTCCTACATGAAGTGGAATGTATGGCTAGCTCCTTTGCACAACACTAAAACAAAAGTGTGAGCATATATATATATAAAGAAGGAAGAAAAGAGAGAATAAAAAGAGTGAATGTGCAAAGAGTAAATAGGCATACACCACTATATTGTAGTAAGACAAAGAGATGTTTTGAGATTTTGAATCCCAAGTGAATATGTTAATCCTAAAACACTTGGGACTACCTCGCTAACTCATTCGGTTGAACTGAATACTTTTACATCATACTGAGAGTGATCTTTGTGAACTGTTAAATGCTAACGTGTGGAAGCCTATTAATATTATTTGTATGGTTCGAGTAAGGTACTATTCATGAACTTATTCCTATGTATCATATATGATAAACACATGTTGCAACTGCCTCATTTATTTTATCGACTCAACTTCATGAATAAGAGGATCACATCCATTAAGCTAAACTTGCTCGGGACGAGCAAGAGTCTAAGCTTGGGGAAGTTGATGAGTGCATAATTGCATCATGTTTTATATTATTATTTTGCACTATAGTTGTAGGATCTTGGTATTTTACGGCGTTCGCGTGCACATTTTATGTCTGTTTTCACCAGGATCAGGACAGATGATGGATACAATGGACACAATTCTTGGAGCATTTGTACTGGGGAGAAAAGGAGTCAAAAACAACGTAAATCGCTTATTTGCGAAATATCAATAACACCAGAATAATACCGGAAGCGATCGAGGCGTCTATAGGGTTTGACGACAAACTATAAACTGGGAATAATTTTTCGACCGTATAGTTCCCGCCGTATAGTTGGCGCCACCACCGCCTCCTCAAATAGTTTCACCCCGTGCAACTGGGTCGGCAAGACGACATATAGAATAACCAGAAATTGCCGAAACCTCACCTCTGGAAGGCATCTGGAGGGGGAACTCGTCCACCGGGGATCCATCTTCGCCCTGCGCAGATCCGGGAGGCTAAGGCATCGATTTTCATCATCAACCGCTGCATCACCACCATCTCCATCCATCCCATCTACATCTTGTCTAGATCTTGTTGTAATTTCCGTACTCGTTGTGGATTTATACAAGTACTATTCATCTATGATAGATTCCATTGTTATTGCCATGATGTTGATTGCCTCCATGTCTGAGTTGATCATTAGTTATTGGGGAGATGGAGAAACCCTAGTATGAGATTGAAATAAGATAAAGTTTATTATGATATTCATCGCTATGACCATGTGTTAGATTGTCTTCATCTTGATGTTGGGAGAAGTCGACCTCTCACTATTTGCCTCTTATGGGGACTTGATGAAGGGAACTACTTGTTGGTAGACGGAGGTGTGTTAGCACTTACAGTGACTATAAAGTTGTTGGCACCCCTTACGTATCAACTTGGAAACCGAGGAAACTCACGAAACACTATCCATGCCATGGGATACATCCTACAGGATTAAGTCCCTTAATAGCGCAGTAATTCGATTGATGTTGATTGCTGACTGTTGTGGTTATGAGGATGATGTGAGCAGTGGTTGCTGCCTATTTGTCCAAATACGGAGTTCCTCCCACACATACATAGTTGAGAATGTTCATGGTAATAATATTTACCTTAGTTCTTTATAATGTTAGAGGTGTATCCGCTACTCCCTGAGAACGCCTTTTCCCTATTGCAGTTCCAATCTCTTTTACATACACGATTCTTACTTTCTATGTTCAGTTGTTTTACTTTACTTATTATTCTCTTATACCAAAAAAACCAAAACACCTTTTTACACAATACTCACATTTTATCTTGTTACTCAGAACTTTATTTAGCATTTCTATTGTAGTATTTATTTCAAGAGTTATTAGACTTTAGACTCCTGCTCCCTGTGGGATTGATATCTTTATTTCGAAACTAGCTACAAACGATCTATGCACTTGTAGTCATCAGGAAGCAGAGAAGCCTAAGCGCGGTGGCATTTGGAGGAAGAAGAAGGTACTGGCGCTGGTAAGGAAGGAGAAGGAGATCTTGACCCCTTATATCCCACACATGCGCCAAGATTCGTGCAAAATAAATAGTAACTGTGCCACGCATCATGGAAGGAGCTAGGTAACCTCCTCACGAGGATTACACCGCCTCGATATCCACGCACGCATTAGAACAGAGCCTCGGTTCCGCGAAAGATGGACCCACCAATGGTCGTGCTGTCAGGAATGTCTGTCAGTGACGTGACTTGTCCTTGACTGATGTCAGGTTACATCAGTGACCGAGTTCTGGCTTAGTTTGAATTTCAAGCTGGAAACCCGAATAATGTACTTATAGGTCCGACTTATTTTAAGACTCGGATCCTATCCTTTATTTTTGAGTTTCAGGAACCCTTCAAGATTCTGCAAGCCAAAGATAAATCAAGCTAGATGAAGGAATCCGACTCTGGATCTTGGAGGCTTCTGGGGGCTACTGTTGGGGATGTACTTTCCGGGTATCCTCACTATGCCTCGCTGACCAGGGTGGCCCACTTCGGGTTAGAGCTTTGCTTCACGGGCGGCCTAGTTAGAGAGAAGAGACAGAGTCCAGTCCAGCTACGGGAAGGCCCAAAAGACTTACTGACATAGGCCTGTAGTTACTTGTAGTTCAAGATGTACTTTGTAACCGACTCTTAGTCGTAGCCGGATACGTCTCTCTTGTAAACCCTAGGCCGGATATCTATATAAGCCGCCCTAGGGACCAACCTTTAGGGCACCCCATAATAGTCTACAATCTCAACTCGCACAGGTGAAACCCTTGTAACCCATATTCCGGCTTTGCCGTATTACTGGATTGCTAGCAGGAGTATGATCCGTCCACCGTCGTAGGATTCGAACCTGGGTAAACTTGTGTGCTCACCGTCCTGGAACACCGTACGACTCACACCCCTCTCTTCCACACGCCTCGAGGACCCCCTCATGGCATACCCGTCCTCAATCCGACGACAACTCTCGCCTTATTACCGAAAGGCGGCATCAAGTCACCATCGCCGTCCTCCACTGGTGCCTCGCCCTTACCCTTCGGCGACGCCTCACCCTTGGCCTTTATCGCCACCTTTTTATTGGTCTTCTCCTTCTCCCAGGCAGCTCTCGCCTTCTTACCGAAAGGCGTCATGAAGATATCATCTTTGTCCTCGCTCTCTTCTATCCACAGGCAAGGGTGATCAGGAAACCTATCTCGTAGCTTCATTCTTAAATTTTAGCTTGGTCCTAGTCCACCTTGCATTCATCCTGAGAAGTTCTTGTCTTATTTCCTCAGGGTTCCTCGATGGCCAACCTTTCGTACACAATGCCTCACTAAAAGAGCATGTGTGCCCCCATGTGTGGTTTGGTAATTAATGACAATCTCTATGGACTAATGTTTGCATTAAGTTGCACTTGTAGGAATTTTCCATTGGCATTGCTTGGAGCATGTGTTGACTTCAAGGTAGAAGAAATGAAGAAGAAGCATTATCCAAGGGCTTTGGGCCTATTGGAATCTTGTAGAAGAAGAAGAAGAAGAAGAATAAAGAAAAATAAGATCAAGTGTGTCTTGTAGAAGTAGATGGAGTTCCTCATGTGTATCTTCAAGACATCATCCAACTGGATTTAGAAGAAATGTTGTGCAAACTCAAGATGCGCCATCTCTAGAAGATCTCATGCTCTAAGCTTGCCATCCTTGGTGATCATGGGTCAATGAAGACAAGTTAAAATAAGAGGTTTCCCCATGGTGTATGGGGGAGCATATTTCAAGTCTTCATCATTCAAGCTCAAGGAAGAGCAATCAAGAAAGGTGTCCATCTTGAGAAGGACAAGATCGTCTACATCAAGCTCAAGTGGATTGGTCAAGGCAAAGGTATTATCTTGATAGGTTTTCCCTTTTGCCGGTCTCATGTTGTTGTTGGGAGACCGGGTTTAGGATAGATAACTGTACTATCAAGAGGGGCTCTCGAGTGAGTAACTTGATCATATCCTTCAAAGAGAGCTCAAACATTTGCATACTTGGCATCATCTTCCTTGGTTCTTATTTGGTTCTTATCCATGATAGGATTTAGAGCTTGTGTTAATCTCCATTACAAGCTCAAGTTCATCAAAAACGGATTTCGTATGTATTCTATATTGCGTTTCCGATTTGGAGGTTTTACCAGTGTGTGTTTTATAGATAAGTTAACCCCTTCATCATTTTATTCTATCCTCCCTTGCTGGACTATGATTGTTCCCAGCATAATCTTGTAGATCTTGTTTTCCTCTTCAAAACGAGCCCAAGATCATCAAAATCCGAGTCTGGATGCAAAAGTTGTGATTGTTTTCATATCGGTGTTTCTACTAGTTTTGTGAGGGCCGAAAACTCCGGGGTTCGTACCCCGTAGACTCCGGCCCAAATTCCCGCCCAGACTCCAGGGGGTGTACAGAGAGCATATGGAGGCTGCCCGGAGTCCTAGCCGGAGCTTGGACCCCAGAGACTCTGGTGCTGGGGGACAGAGACTCCGGTCCTGAAGGCCAGAAACTCTGGTCCTAAAGGCCGGAAACTCCGGGGTAAGTGGTCTGCATCGACTAGTTGACGTGGGGGGACCTATAAAAGGCCCCCTTCTTCCCCAAGGGGCTGGTTGCTTACTCTCTCTCTCTCCTCCATTGTTTTTACCTTCAAGAGCTTGCAAATACTCTCAATCCCTCCCATATTTCTTAAATCTTGTTAGGGGATTTGAAAGAGGAGATCTAGATCTACAACTCCACCAATCCATCTCTCCTCTGTGTGAGGGGAACATCTTGGGATCTAGATCTTGGGGTTTCTTCTATGAATTTCCTCTTTTGTTCTTCCTCTCTTATCCCCCCAATAGCTTTTCTAGCTTTTGTGGAATTTGAGAGTGAAGGACGTGCCATTGCATTAGGTGCATCGGTTTGAGTTCTCTACAGAGGATTTGGCTGGTAAAATCAAGAAGATTGTCCCTCTTGGGTTCTTGGAACCCTAGAAGGTTGTGTGTCCTTTGTGGCGTGTTCTTGGGGCCTTCAATTAAGTTGTGGAGCTCTCCCCAGGATAGTGGCATTGGTGGTGATTATTGGGAGCCTCCAATTAAGTTGTGGAGATTGCCCCAATCTTGTACGGGTTCGGTGACCACCCTCAAGTGTCCCATAGTGGATCCGGTGCTTTCCATGTGGTGGTGCTCGGGAGAATAGGGTGAGGCCTCTTGTGGCGTTGGTGGTCTTAGTACCGCCCACCCCTCCAAAGAGACGTACTCCCTTGTTGGGAGGAACTCGGTAAAATATCATCGTCCCTGCGTGCCTCAGTTATATCTATTTCTGAGCTCTTTACTTATGCACTTTACATTGTGATAACCTTCGTGCTTGAAGTAATCGATATTGCTATCACATTGTTGCTTGTCTTGCTTAGCAAAAGTTGTTGGTGCACATAGGTGAACCTTAATATATCTAGGCTTTGTGCTTGACAAAACAAAACGCTAGTTTTATTCCACCATTGTTAAGCTCATCTCGTAAATGATTTAAACCGCCTATTCACCCCCTCTAGGCGACATCCGTGATCTTTCAATTGGTATCAGAGAAATGTCTCTCGCTTTTAGGCTTCACTGCATTGAGAGTAAAGATGTCATCTAGTGAAGTAGTGCATGATTTCTTTTATATATTCGATGGCACAAATTATGGTGTTTGGAAATCTTGCATGCTAGATTACTTGCAGGACATTCACCCATCTATTGAGGGAATTCTATATATCGGTTTCTCTTCTCCTATGGATCCCCGAAACGAATCTTTAGAGGAGAAGATGAACTCTTATATAGAGCTCAAGCTACTAAAATGCTTTTACTTGTTGTGAGCAATGTAGTTATTTCTTCAATCATGCCTTATCGGAGTGCTCATGAGATATGGACCAAACTTCAAGACAAATATAATGGTTCCAACATTATTGAGGGTGATTGTATTCCCTCCACCTCCGGCTGTAATGAGTTCTCATCTTCTACCACTTTTCACCTACATGTGATTTTTCACAAGGTAATGATATGGTGAGTGGTGATAGAAATTGCAATATGGATAATGTGCTTACTATTTGTGATCCTTCATCTCTATGTAGTTGCAATGGTCTATCTTTGTACTCTAACACGTGTAGCACTCAAAAGTCCTCATATGCTAGTGTTGGTAGTCCTTGCATATCATGTAGAAATGGCTTGAATAATTCATATGATGATATGTTTGCTTTGTCTTGTTGCCATGAGAAAAATGCTTATATTTCCTATAGTGCTTGTATTGCTAACCATGTAGAGGAAAACAAAGATGCTATGGGCCAAGACAATGTTTTGAATGGAGCTACAAATGCAATATCATCGTCACCTTCTTCCGGTTCTCATATATGACTTATGGCTAAGGGAACAAAGGTAACCTCTTTGGATCCTAGTGTATCTCATGATGATGATGATGATGATGATGATGTTGATAATGATAATGATGATGATCATCTAGTTGATTATGATATTGCCTCCACTCAAGATATGGGAGAGACTGTCTTTCCCGCTCTTCATAGAAATAAAATTGCTTCCTCCAAATTTGTTGAAATCCTGACTTGTGCTATTGAAGGCAAGAGACTTATTGAGGAGCGAGAAAATATTATTTTTCAAAAGAATGAACATGAGCTTGAGTATGCTAATGAGATTGCTTATCTAGAGAGATCCCTTGAAGAAGAACAAACCACCAAAGAATATCTTGAGGAGACCTTTGCTCTAGAACTATCTAGAGTAAAGGAAAACCATGATATAGAACTTGCGGTGGCAAATGTTCTCAAAACTAAAAATGATGAACTCATAGTTGCCCATGCTAAACTTGTTGAGGATTTTAAGCACCTCGAAAATGGCTCTCGGGTCGTTAAGAGTGAGCTCAGCAAACTCACTAATGAGGGTTTAACTCATCAATGCCCATTTTTATGGACTTGGGTTTTGGAGAAGGAGGAAGCGCTAGAGACATCTATCGGCTAGCAAACAAGCACACAGGGGACTCGAAGATTTACCCAGGTTCAGGCCTCGTAGAGGTCCCTACTCCTGCTTGTCTGCTCGTGGAATTATTGAAGGAATCGAGGATTACAATGGTGCGCAGATGGAATCTGGCGAGGGTTGTGGAAACTAGGGTTGCGTGTGTCCTCCTCGCTGCCCCCTCCTAGCCTTTATATAGATAGGCTAGGTCTCGGGTAGTAGGTCGAGTCGGTTACAGGTTAGGGTTTTCCCTTTGAACTTTCTATCCTTAGCTTCTTCTTGTTCTTCAAGCAATTGAGAGTCCGTAGGTTACTCGAGTTCTTCATTTGGGCCTTGGCGACACCGTGGGCCTCTACGTATTCAGGCCGTATATACCAAGCTCGAGTACCTGTAGGGTGTACCCATGTCAGTAGCCCCCGAGTGTCCAGCGGAATTGCAGATTCGACTGGAGACTTTATGAATCCTTTCAAGTGCATGATTGCGTATGTTTTTCGGCTGTCATGTTTGTGTCATAGGGATTGTTGATGTGCGTGCCTAATTTAACCGATGTATCGATATCGGTTAACTACCTTAGGGTAAAACAACGCCATCTACTCGAACTCGAGTCCCCGGACTCGAATCCAGAAAAGTGTTGGTGTAATTCGAATCAAGCCACGAAGGTCTTACAGGAGTCGAATTCCAGTGTATAGGTGTGAGCACTCGACGCGTCCGTCAAGGCATGTTCATCATACCTGTAGGCACGGATATATTTCTGGTAGTGCGCAGCAAATGCGTTGCTAGGCCTTATTCAGGTCTTATCTTCACGCTGTAAGCGCGGCATCCGAATTTTGTCATCGCGGAGACGATTCGGGTGACCTAGGAGACGCAGTCTCTTTGTAGGGAAAAATCATGAGGCGGTGTCGCCATAAGCTTTGAGTGCGGATGTTATCGACACATTGTACGATGTACAAATAATCATAGGGTGCGCGACCAGCGCTCCCTATGGGAGTAGCCCCCGAGTGCCTGGTTGAGTCAAAGACTTAGGCAGGGACTAAATAACTATTGCGACTGCTGTCATCTTTTGTTTGCTTGTTTACAGTCGAATTTGCTTCCGGCGCTCCCTATGGGAGTAACCCATGTCCATAGTCGAATTGTGGTTCGAGTGGTTGGTTTTGCTTTGATTGTCCATGTTCCTGTAAAAAGAAAAATCATAGGGTGCGCGACCAGCGCTCCCTATGGGAGTAGCCCCCGAGTGCTTGGTGGAGTCGAAGACTCGAGCAAGGACTAAAGTAGTCAAAGTCTTCTGTTGCGTAATTTTTGATGACGTTAGTGCTGACGATTCCATGACCTCAGTTGCCCGCGTGAGCGAGTTTGACGGGACATGACGAGCGGTGGGTCCCATTTCCTGACTCTAATTTGACCGGGCGTGCGTAATCTTTATTTTAACTGCGCCTCCTCGATTTCCGCGCGTAATGGGAGTAGTGGGGGACAGTTCGCGCTTCAGGTCCTCCACGTGGCAAGCGCGATGAACGCCACGCGTCTGATAGGGTTTTTCTTAGCCGTTGGATTGCATCTTCTAGGGGGTTAAGTAGCGATGCGGCGACGGTAAATTTCACATCTACTTCTTTTATGCCTTTGCCTCCGTCACCATTGCCGTTGCTCCTCTGCTTCTTTGCGCTCCTTTCCTTCGCGGCGCTGGACCAGCTCCGCGTATTTCCCAGCTCCTTCCTCCGGTCACTGCCGCCGCGGAATGGGGAAGAAAAAGGGAGGTACTGCGGCCGATTCCGCTGCTGCCGCGGCTGCTACGAAGAAGAAGGGCGGCTCCGCTGCTGCGGGCACCAGCACCGCCGCCGGCGGAAAGAAGAAGGGCACGGGTACTCACGTCACAAATGGTGTGTGGCATGCATCTGTGATCAAGTCCTCACAGCTTTGTCTTCTTCGCCAAGATGGAGTTTTATCGTCCGCAGTCGCTGACGCACGCGTCCCTGGCAGCGAGGTAATCCCCTCTCCTCCTGTCGTCTGTCGGGTGATGTTCTTAACGTTCATCATCCGCGGCCTCTCGTTGCCCCTGCATCCTTTCTTTAGGGGCCTTCTCTGTTTTTACGAGCTCCAGCTCCATCAGCTGTCCCCCAATTCTATCCTCCATGTAGCTTGCTACATTACTCTCCGCGAGTGTTGGCTCAGAATCGAGCCGCACTTCGGCCTCTTCAAGCGTCTCTTCAAGTTGAAGGGCCAATCGGCGTTTGGCTCCATAGTCTATGATGTAGGCGGCTGCGGTATCCACGTCGATCCCTCCGCCACATACTTCGATATCAAACTCACGGCGTCCGTCCAAGGGTGGAGGGACAAGTGGTTCTACATCCGCGACCTGAAGGCCGACGGAGACCACTACAGACTCGCGCCCTTCGATCCCGCGACGCCGTGCATGAGGATGCGCTCCTGGGAAAACGTGATTATGCCTGGCGAGTCCGCGGAGACAGATGTGCTATACGAGCGCGTCTGCGACCTCGAGAGTCACATGGGCAAAGAGGAGGGAGGCTGCGCCCTCATGGCTGCGCTGTCGCGTCCAGCCCCTGCAGGCCAGAGTCCACCCTATGTTCTAGTGGACTGGCGCGGACGATGTCACTCACGTGTCTGCCAATGGCATGTCCGCGAGTGAGGTAGACAAAAGGGTGCGACTGGTCACTAAGTACACCGTCAAGGATGTGCTTCCCAGTGAACCAGATGTCCCTCCGTTCGATGCTGCTAACCCTCCTTCTGAGGTACAGTTGTGCTACGTAGTAGCTTTCTTTGTCGATTGCTTCTTTGTCGTTTCTTGACTTTGTGTTAAATTTGTTTTCTATATGCAGGATTGGGCGGTGTCACCCTGTATGTCCCCTCTTCCCGAGGAGGTTATTCCTCGTGAAGCCTTGGAAGAGGACGAGTCGGAGTCGACCGTCCCATCTGATGTGGAGGAGGAAGCCCCCGAGTCGAGTGGTCTGGACGCTCGCAAGCGTTCGCGCGGCGAGGATTCAGATGCGTCGTCTCCTTCGACTCCAAAAGGTGCAGGTGTTGGTGCAGAGTCGCCGATCCCTGCCGTTCTTGTGAGTGCCATGGCGCCATCCTGTCGCAAGAAGATGCGGCTGCCGAAGGAGTCGTCGTCAGAGTCGGGGGACCCTTCCTTCGATTTTGATAATTTTGATTGGTAAGTATACGAGTCTTCCTTTTTGTTCTTCCTTGGAGTTGCCTTTTCTTGATGTTGGTTTGGTATTGTAGTAAGCAGGCATCGTCATCTTTTGGCGATGTCCAATTTTTGATAGATCTGGAGTCGCGACCTCCAGGGCTAAGAAAGAGGTTGAGTGTGCTCCTTCCCCTCCATTGGCGGCCCACTCCGGGCATAATTCATCAAGCTCTCCACATGATGGGGAACATCGGATGGTTGCCCGGATGACTGCTCATCAATCGACTTCGGAGTCATTGGAGGATCATGTAAGTGTAGTATCTCTTCTTCTGATGTTGCAGTCGATTTTATCTATGTCATCTGCTGATCCTTTGTTGTTTTCCTTTCACGATAGCTCCTTGTGAAGGAAGACGCTCACTTGGCGGAGCAGGTGCTTGCGATGGGTCGCCAGCATGCAATGCTGGATACGCGCCATCGCGTGATGGAAGGTAGGTGCCTTTTACTTCTTCTTCTGTGTCGTTGTTGTGTATTCAACTGATAGTCTATCCTTTTTGTTTGTTTTTCAGCTGAACATAATGCCCTTCTTCGCGACACCGCCACCCGGGAAAAGACGCTTGCCGTGGCCGTGAAGAGCCGCGATGAGGCAATCGCGGCGCGTGACTTGGCGCAAAAGCGCGAAGAGGATCTGCGTGCCTCCATCGCACCTAGGGAGATGTTGTTCGAAGAACAGCTTTTTTCGATTGCCAAGGCTCTCTCAGGTATTTGCTAGTCTGTAATTTCATCAATTGCCTCTTTTTTGATTGCCTTTGATGCTGTTATTTGCTGCTAATGTTGTGCCAATGCTCAATTTTTGTGTAGATGCCAACGGGCTGAGCTTTGACGCACATGCGCTCCGCCGTGATGACGCATTGGCAGGTGCCGTCTCGGCAGTCGAAGACCGCAGCGCTGCCGTGCGGGGTATGCTCGCCAAGGCTAAAGGCGTGCTCAGTCGTCTTCGGGAGGAGATGACACCCGAGGCAGAGCTGATCGAAAATATGGATGAGCTGGTGGAATCACTTGCCGGAGGCGTTCCTGCGAGCTTCAAGAACTCGCTCCATGCGGCTGGTGTGTCAATGTCACTCGCGATGGTGCAAGACCACGGAGTTGAAGTTGACCCTGCAGCAGTCTCAAGGGCGATGGCTGTCAGCGCGGACGGCCAGCAGGTAGTCTTTGCCCCTTTCACGACTGCTTGTGGCAAGTATGGGCCACAACTGATCAACACAGTTGCAAAGTACTCTGAGGAGCTACAGCGAGCCAAGAAGGCGGCAAAGGCTGCGGCGTCAGGGGCTGGTGGAAAGTCAGTGGCATCTTATACCGCCACGGACTCGATGAGGCCCCCAAAGCCAAAGTCCAAGTCAAAGAAACCAGTTGCTCCTCAGTAGTCTTGTAATAGTTAGATAGCTTATGTCTCTTGTCGAAAACATTCCTTTTGGCGAGTGTATCTGCTGATACTTTTGCTAATCTTAAATGCACTCGAATATTTTGTCTGTGCATCTCTTTAGTCTTCTTATTGCTTCTTGCTTGACTTGTGATAGGGCACATCGAGTGAACCGTTTAGGGAACCTTAGGATTCGCCACCCCTTGATGACACTTTGGCACCGCCGCGCTCAAGGGTAGATAAGCTGTCTCTACTCTCGCGACTCTGTGATCGCGTGAAGCAGTTGGAGCGTGAATTGTCCGCACACCGCGGTAATGCGGATGTATGGAAATCGAAGGCAGAGAAGGCCACCGCCCGAGAACAATATCTGTTGGGGGAGGTGACACAGCTGGGCGACCAATTTAAATGTTAGCTTTCTTACTCTTATCTTTTCCTTATAGTCGCTCACAGTGTTTGTTGTCCTCATACTTCCGTTTTTGCTTTGTATAGTTGTCAGCGCGCGCCATCCGCAGGATGAGAAGGATCGAATTGCCATTCGCATGAATGACCTGACCCAAGAGCAGCTTCAGGCGAGTGGGTACTTCTGGGTAGATCATGATTGCGCAATCGCGTTGGCGACCCTGCAGGATCGTGCGTCGCGAGTGCTTCATTTTTTGAAGGAGTCGCAGTCATGCTTGAAGAATATTTACCGGACGATGTTCCCATTGGACATCGTTCCATCGAGCCTACTGGCCCTTCTCGCTAAATTTCATGACTTGAGTGCGGTCCGCGAGTGTGTACGGCAACAGTTAGTGGCTGGTGCCAAGGCTGCTCTGTCACTGGTGCGACTGCACAGGCCTGATGTAGACATTGCAGCAATTGCAGCTGGACCACCTGCGCCTCCACCGGGTTCTGCTTGGAACATGGTGCCGCACTACCAGGCAGTGGATCGCCTAGCAGAGGAGATCGTCGACTTCTTCAAGGAGCAAACCAATGTTCTCTTGCTGCAATAGTAGTTTAGTTTGTATCATGCACATAATTGTACCAATATTGTAAAGTTCGTATATATGCTGTGTATAATTATTGTCGATGATGTATAAAAGAGCTTGTTAGCGTGTATGTTTTGTGAGTGCGTTGCACTATGCGACTCCTTTTTGTTAGCCTGGCCATGTGTTTATCTCAATCCCTTGTCAACCTGGCAGGTGCGTTGCAACTGGGTTGATGTTTGTCAAGGGTTTCGATTGGTGTGCCAGCTACTCAGGATATCGCATTTTAGTTCATAGAACAAATGTGTATAGGGTGGCGCAGCCCCCCGAGTGGATAATTTGCGAAAAATAAAGGAAAACACAGAGTTTTGGGGCACTTAGCTTTATTTATTCGCGGGATAGTACGAAGTACAATGTGTGGCTAAGTAGCCTTGGCTGAGTAGCCTTATTTGCAATGTAAAAGTAAAAAAACGACTAAGGGTAGAAGCGTCGCAGCTGCGCGACGTTCCAAGGGTTGGAGTATGCGACTCCTGTCTCTAAATCTTGAAGGCGATAGGCGCCACCTGGGATTACTTCTGTAATCACGTATGGTCCCTCCCAGGGGGACTCGAGCTTGAGATGCCCTTGTTGCTTCAGTCGTAAGACCAGGTCGCCTACGACGAAGGATCTGGGGCGTAGCCTCCTACTGTGGTAGTTGCGCAGGTTTTGCTGGTAGATCGTTGATCTTTCCGCGGCAATTTCCCTTGCCTCGTCAAGGAGGTCGACAGAGTCTTTGAGTGCTAGGGTTGACTCCTGCTCGCTGTAAGCGACCACACGTGGTGCTTTGTATCGTACTTCAGCGGGTAGCACCGCTTCCGCCCCGTGCACCATGAAGAACAGGGTGTACCCTGTGGCGCTGTTTGGAGTTGTGCGCAGGCTCCAGAGTACCGATTGTAGCTCGTCTGGCCAGCAACCCGCAGCCTGTTCGAGTGGCCTGAGGAGTCGCTTCTTGATGCCGCCACAGATGAGCCCGTTAGCTTTTTCGACTTGACCGTTGGTCTAAGGATGTGCCACGGAGGCATAGCTAACGTTGATTCCCAGATTCTCACAGAATTCTTGGAACTCCTTGTATGTGAAGTTTATCCCGTAGTCCGTGATGATGCTGTGTGGCACTCCGAAGCGGTAGACGATGGGCTCGAAGAATTTGACTGCGCTGGCTCCTGACTGGTTAGTCACCGGCATGGCCTCTATCCACTTGGTGAATTTGTCGACTGCGACCAAGAGGTAGACGTAGCATCCTCGTGAGGACCTTGGGAGTTTGACGACCATGTCGAGTCCCCATTACGCAAAGGGCCAGGCGAATGGAATTGGCCGGAGCTCTGCGCCAGGTGCATGCGGCTTGTCCGCGAATCGCTGGCAAGCGTTGCATTTTTAGACGATGTCCTTGGCGTCACGCATGGCCGTGGGCCAGTAGAATCCAGCTCGTAGAGCTTTGGCGACGAGGGCGCGACTACCGGCGTGGTGCCCGCAGGCCCCTCATGGATGTCGAGGAGAACAGCTCTTCCATCAGCCATGGAGACGCATCGTTGGAGTACTCCTGTGATGTTGCGCTTGTATAGTTCACCGTCGATAATAGCGAATGCCTTGGAGCGTCGTGCCATGTGTCGGGCGTCAGTCGGATCGTCCGGTAGCCTTTTGCTGAGGAGGTACGTGATGTACGGTTGAGTCCAGGATGGCTCGATCATCATGACGCTCATTGGTCCTTCGAGTCATGTATCCAGCTCCAAGTCGTGGAGTGCCATTGGCTCATTGGGTGGCATAGCCCCCGAGTCCGTTGGTGTGCTTGTTTTCTTCTCTGTGGCCTTTGGCTTGATGGAGCGTTCGCAGATGCGCTCGAGAAATACCCCAGGTGGAATGGGGGCACGGGTGGAGCCTATGTTGGCGAGTGCGTCCGCCTCTTCATTGCTTTCGCGACCTATGTGCCGCAACTCACAGCCGTCGAAATCCCCTTCAAGTGTGTCGTAGAGGTCGCAGTAGGCTATCATGTTGTCGTTCAGTGCGTCGCACTCGTGCATTGTTTGGTTAACGACAAGCTTGGAGTCGCCGTATATAATGAGCCTCTTGGCACCGCAGGCTTTTGCCATCCTCATCCCGTGGAGTAGGGCCTCGTATTCGGCTTCGTTGTTGGAGGCGATGAACTGCATTTGCAGAATATATTTCAGCTTGTCTCCCTGGGGCGATGTCAGTATGACACCAGCACCGGCCCCGTCCTTTCGCTTGGAATCGTCGAAATGCATTGTCCAGAGGTAGGACATATCTGGGTTTTCAGGGAGCTGATTTTCCATCTAGTGCACGAGGAAGTCGGGGAGAACTTGCGACTTGATTGCATCGCGCTTTTCGTATGTGTTGTCTCGTGGAGACAGTTCGATTTCCCAAAGCACGACTCACCTAGTGGCGTCGGGGTTATTGAGGATATGTCCCAGCAGGGCGTCGTTGACCACCACGATTGGGTGTTCCTGGAAGTAGTGGCACAGTCGTCGGGCGATCATGAAGACACCGTACGCTAGCTTCTGGCAGTGCGGGTACCGCTGTTTTGTTGGCGTGAGTACCTCGCTGAGGTAGTAGACTGGGCGCTGTACTCTGTGGACCTTGTTTTCCTCGGCTCGTTCGACTACGAGCACTGTGCTGACCACCTGGTTGGTAGCGGAGATGTACAGCAGCAATGGTTCCCTTTCGTGTGGGGTCACCAGTACTAGCAAGGTGATAGCAAGCGCTTGAGGTCTTCGAATGCTTCTTGCGCCTCATTGGTCCACTCGAACTTGTCCGCTTTGCGGAGGAGTTGGTACAAGGGTAGTGCCTTTTCGCCCATTCGACTAATAAATCGACTGAGCGCCGCAATTCGCCCAGCCAGCTGTTGGGCGCCTCTGACGTTCTTCGGCTTCTCCATGGCCAGTATGGCTTTTATTTTCTTCGGGTTTGCCTCGATCCCTCTCGCGGAGATAATATACCCGAGTAGTTGCTCAGATGGTACGCCAAAGGCGCATTTGTTCAGATTGAGCTTGATCCGGTAGCGGTCAAGGTTGGTGACGGTTTCGCGCAAATCGTCGATTAGTTAGGCTTCCTCTTTGGTCTTGATTACTATATCGTCAACATAGACTTGAATGTTGCGACCAAGTTGGTTCTTGAGGCAAGCCTGCATGCATCACTGGTAGGTGGCTCCTGTGTTCTTTAGCCCGAAGGGCATTGTGTTATAGTAGAACACACCAAAGGGCGTTGTGAACGCTGTTTTTTCTTAATCTTCCTCCTTCATTTGAATCTGGTTATAGCCTGAGTAGGCATCGAGGAAGCAGAGGCGCTCGCATCCCGCGGTGGAGTCGATGATCTGGTCGATTCGCGGTAGCGGGAAGTGATCCTTCGGACAATGCTTATTCAAAGAGGTGAAGTCCACACACATCCGCAGGATATCCGTGTCCATTTTTGGTACCAGCACCGTGTTGGCGAGCCAAGTGCTTTCCTTGATCTCGCGTATAAATTTGGCGTCGAGGAGTCTGTTGATCTCCATTCCAACTGCCTTTTCCCTTAGTTCAGACAATCACCGAATTGTTTGTTTGACTGGCCTTGCGTCTGGGTTAACATTAAGTGCGTGCTCGGCGAATTCCCTGGGAACTCCTAGCATGTCCGCTAGACACCAGGCAAAAATTTCCCAGTGCTTACGGAGGATTTCGAAGAGCGCGAGTTCCTATGCGGGACTCAAGTTGTTGGCGATGAGGGTCGTCTTGGCGGGATCCGATGGGTGGACCTGAACTTTCTTTGTGTGCACCGATGAGTCAAAAGTTAGATCGGGCGAACTTGGTCGGCTCAGGGAGGCAGACTGTTGTCTGTCGACTCCTTTAGTCTCGCGAGTTCTTCCTGCATGCCAAAGGACTGGGAAATTCTGTTGAATTCCCTGTCGCAACTGTCGGATCTCTCGAAGTTCTCGTTGGCTGTGATGACACCATTAGGGCCTGGCATCTTCATCTACAGATAGGCGTAGTGTGGCACTGCCATGAACCTAGCAAACGCGGCACGTCCGAGGATGCAGTGGTACTGCGAGGGCCAGTCGACAACCTCAAAGTCGATGCGCTCACGCCGAAAGTTTTTCGGTCTGCCAAAGATGACGTTGAGGTTGATTTTGCCAAGGGGATACACGCCCTTGCCTGGGACAATGCCGTGGAATGTTGTGTCTGAAGCTTCTAAGCAAGTTAGAGGGATCCTCATTGCTCGCAAGGTACTCGCGAATATAAGGTTGATGTCGTTTCCGCCGTCCATGAAGACGCGGCTCATGTTGAAGCCTCCAATTTGCGCTTCAAGTACGAGGGGACAATGGCCTGGACGAGGTACTTGAGGCGGATGGTCGCGCTTGTCGAAGGTGATGCAGGACTCGCTTCCGCTGAGGTACTCAGTGGTAGATGGCGGCGAGTTTGTGGCCAAGTTGACTTCGCGAGTGATGGCCTTCTGCACCCTATTCGACGGGCGTCCCATGGCCCATGGGTATGGTTCGCCTCCCTAGTGCTGGTCCGGCGCAGCTGCATTTGGGGGTAGTCCAGGTGGTGGTGGCGGAGCGCCATGTTCCACGGCGCCTGGAGTGGCTCCGTAGCCCCTTTCGACTGCGTTGTGATTCATCCGAGCCAATACCTCATGCCGTTTGAGGAACTCGCGACAGTCCATGAGGAGGTGGCTAGATTTCTTCTTTCCGTCGTGCTTGTCGATGTAGAAGTGCGCAGTGCATGGCCCGAACAGCTTGTCTTCAATGGATGTTGTGGGTGCCTCATCGCAATTGCGGCGCTGCCATACTTGCGTGGTTCTCCCAGAGTCGCGGTATCCACCGCTGCGGTAGCCTCTGTTGCGGTTGTCATCGCGTCTGTCGGCGTAACCGGCAGCGACCATGTTGACGTCGTCGTGGTCATCGTAGATGCGCATGCGGCGTTTGCTTCGGCGGTCGCGTCTGCGCTCGAGTTCTGCCTCCTCGTCGGAGTGAACGCGATTCTTCACCGAATCTTCTCCGTCGGCCCACCGATTCGCGATTTCCATCAGGTGGTAAATGGTCTTGGGCTTCGAGCGGCCCAGCTCTTCCCTGAGCTCTATGCGGCGGACGCCGCCATTGAATGCGTCGATTGCACGGTCCTCCGAGATGTTTTCTGTGGAGTTCTTGATAATGGACCACCTTTGAATGTATGAGCGTAGCGATTTGCCCGATCTTTGCTGGCAGCACCTCAGTTCTTCGATTGACGCGGGCCTTTTGTAGGTGCCCTTGAAGTTGCGTACAAAGCTGTAGACCAGCTCTTCCCAACTGCGAATGGATCCGCGTGGGAGGTTGTTGAGACATGATCGAGCGGCGCCCTGCAGCTATAGCTGCAGGCATTGCATGGCCGTGCTTCGACTTCCTCCGTGGAGCCTGGCGGAGGAATGTGGTCCTCTAGCCAGATTTTTGGGTCCTACGGACCGTCAAACTTTGGGTTCTCCGATGGGAGCTTAAACCCCTTAGGCATTCGCTTTTGCCTGATGGCCTTGCTGAAGCATCTGGCGCCACAGAGCTCCACATCTTCGTCTTCTGAGTTAGTAGATCGGGCACGTCGCGCCCTCGACTTGTCGATCTTGCGTTGTGTGATGTCATCACACGCATCGTAGTCGTGGTCATGTCGTCGTGATCGGCGGCGTCGAGACAGATCGTGACTGTCTAGAGGAGGGCGAGGAGTAGCGCTTTGCTGGCGCTTTGCCTTTTTCGGCTCCGGTGTTGGCTCCTTGTCGAGGGCGGCCTCGATTAGTCCCAAACCCGTGATCATAGATCGGTGCATGGTGGCTCGGGGATCTCCAGCTGGCGGCTGGTTGTTGAGGAGGTACATGGTGGTTGTTGTCACCGCAGCCTGCGGCGTCTTGGGGACCACATTGCCCCGTCTGTCGACTGTCATAGAGCTGAAGTCGAGGACCTTTGCAGCTTCTATGCATTCTTGCTCGGTGAGGTGGGCCATCCAGGATCGCCTCTTGTTTGCGATGTGTTCGTTGCCCTTTGAGGAGGATCCTCCATGGGAGGAGAGCCCAGCACGACGAAGGCTTGACTCATCTGTCGCCTTTTTGCGCGCCTCGAGTTGCATGATTGTTTGTACTTGGCGCTTGAATTCCTCCTTCAGGAGCCAATGGTAGCCCATTAGCAGTTCTTGCAGAGATCCAAAGGGTAGAGGGTTACCTCGTAGGGCATCGCGGCAGCGAGCCCACTCTTGTTCGTTGAGCCTGATCACGACTCGTTCGTCGGTCTGATCACGGCAGATGCTACAGGGTAGCTTACGTAGAGGAAAGAGCAAGGCGACGTAGGAGAATCCAGGAGCGAGATTGGCACACGATGTACCTAGGTTCACGTCCCCTCGGTGGAGGATCGCTATGTCCTACTATCAATCCAGTATATGTTCATAGATTGGTTTACAATGGAGTCGCCGGAGGCGGTGGGAGAGACTAGATCTAATGTGATGTGGGAGAGAGGTGTCTCATGAAAGAGAGTCCCTAAAGGGGTGCCCTTGGTGGCTTTATATATGCAGCCAGTTAGGGTTTACAAGCGCACTAACGGGCTTTCTATTGGAGTCGCCGTCTTGGGCCTCCAGTCGGCGTGGCGTCTGGGTCCAGTACGTGCCAGTCGCGGTATTCGGCGAGTCGATCCGCTCTGACTTGGCTTCAGTCGGCTCGCTCCAGCTAGCGACTCCGCTTCATGGGTTCGACGCGGGCTTGAGGCAGGGCGCGGCGAGTCTTGGCGATGGATCGTGGCGAATCGGTGATGAGCTCCCAAATAGAGGAAAGAACCGTGAAGCGGGAGGCGGTCGGCGATCGGTGTGAGCCAGTAGGTGACAACCAGTTGGCGATAGCTTGTCAGCGTGGGCTTAGTCAGCGAGAACCAGTCGGTGAGAACCAGTTGGCGAAAGGCGCAGGGACTCGGTGAAGCCATCAGTTGCGGCGAGTCCTCGACCGTGGAGCGTGCCGAGTCCCCAAGCATGGCGAGTGGCGAGGTCGGGCGACAGGCGAGTGGCGCTGTCTATAGCGCACCGAGTCCCCGAGCGCGGCGAGTGGCGAGGTCGGGCGACTGGCGAGTGGCGCTGTCTGTAGCGCGCCGAGTCCCCGAGCGCGGCAAGTGGCAAGGTCGGGCGACCGGCGAGTGGCGTTGTCTGTAGCGCGCCGAGTCCCCGAGCGCGGAGAGTGGCGAGGTCGGGCGACCAGCGAGTGGCGCTGTCTGTAGGTGCTGAGTCCCCGAGTGCGATGAGTGGCGAGGTCGGGCGACTGGCGAGTGGTGTTGTCTGTAGCGTGCCGAGTCCCCGAGCGCGGCGTGTGGCGAGGTCGGGCGACCGGCGAGTGGCGCTATCTGTAGCGCGCCGAGTCCCCGAGCGCAGCGAGTGGCGAGGTCGGGCGACCGGCGAGTGGCACTGTCGAGAGCGCACCGAGTCCTCGAGGGCGGCGAGTGGCGAGGACGGGCAACCGACGACGGGAGCTGTCGGAAGCGCACCGAGTCCCCGAGGGCGGCGAGTGGCGAGGACGGGTGACCGACGACTGCCGTTGTCGGGAGCGCGCCAAGTCCCCGAGCGCGGCAAGTGGCGAGGTCGGGCGACTGGCGCTGTCGGAAGCGCACCGAGTCCCCGAGGGCGGCGAGTGGCGAGGACGGGCGACCGGCGACGGGCGCTGTCGGAAGCGCACCGAGTCCCCGAGGGCGGCAAGTGGCGAGGACGGGCGACCGGCGACTGGCGCTGTCGGGAGCGCGCCAAGTCCCCGAGCGCAGCGAGTGGCGAGAAAGACACCAGACTGTTTGCTGAGAAGGAGAAAAAGGTACAACTGCAGTAAGGTGTATTTATGAAATATATTGAATATTTGTAAATAGTGCGATTCGCAGATGTTGAAATAAAATGCATGTTGTTAAATGGATCAGTTAGCAGTATGAAAGGTTTATGCGTGTCTTTTCATGAGTAGGCAGACCTCCAGCATCAAACGCTTGTCGGGTAACAGAGATGCGATGCCAGACTATTGAACCCGGAGACAAGGTCGGCCTTTTGGTACCCAGCCTCACTACTTCGACGGACGCGAATAAACTGCAGACAAAACTGAAACCCGATCCCATGTATGGTTTTGTAATTGAACGAAAAGATGAATATGTTTTGTACTTATAGCATGTACGAATATAAAGAAACTTATATGTTAAATGCGGACAGAGTTGACGCGGTGGGGAGTCCCCGAGCACGGCGAATATAAGGCGGGCGAGTCACCGAATTGGCGAGCCGTTGATGACGAGTCCGTGGCGGGAGAGTCGCCGAACGTGGCGAGTCCATGGCCGTGGCGAGTCTGCGAGAGGCGAGTCGCGACAGGCGAGGCGACTCCCCCGAGCATGCATCGGATTATTGTTATCTAGAGTGGATGCGTCGGAGTCGCCACAGTAAATGGAGTCAGCCAGATTTCGTCGGAGCTTACGAGTGGAAATGGCGAGTGAACGACACGTCCATAAGTCGACATCTCCGAGACACGGATGGCACATTACAACTTGGTTCTCATTGTGCTTGCATACAAAAACAATTAGTAGATATGATAATAATCAGAATAATATTGAGTAATCTTGAGTGGAGAGAGGGCGCGCCGCAGTGACAGTGTTGACGTGGAGCCCCGCGTTGTGTACCCATTGTTGAAATCATGGTGTTGTGTATACGTGCTGCCAAGCGTCGTCGAGGTCGTCAAGTCCAGGGATATCCTCTGAGCGCGGCGGGGCTGGAACAAGGTGACTGCGAGTCTGATACTAATTTCACCACTGGCTGATGCATATAACTCCTTGGGATTTGAGCCAGTCATCGCCACGTACGTATTCTTTCTCGCTGAATGGTTTCAGGAGTAGATTTCTTGCTCTGTAGGTCGCCCGTGATCGCCTCCGACCCGGTTGGCATTTTGCTATCATCAATCTACTAAACGATTTATACAAGCAACATGCACACGAGACTAAGCCCAAATAAACAAATCAATCGGTACAACAATAAATGAGATGAAGATATTGAATCGGAAAAACTTATCGGTCGTATGGAACGGATCTGGCATGGCGCGTCTTAAAATTTTCAGAATCGATCGTCGCCTGTTCCGCGTCAGCGGGTAGTAGCCAGATCAGATCGATCATCCTCCAATCTCCAAGACGCTAGGTAGCATCTCTCGGACGGCGCGCGAGATGCAATCTAGCCGCCGGCAATGGTGAGGGATCCCGCCCGGCTCATCACCTCCAAGCACCGCTTGCCCCACGGTGGGCGCCAACTATCGTGGAATTGGCCACGGCAGATGCTACAGGGTAGCTTACGTAGAGTAAAGGGCAAAGCGATGTAGGAGAATCCAGGAGCGAGATTGGCAACGATGTACCCAGGTTCACGTCCCCTCGGTGGAGGATCGCTACGTCCTGCTATCAATCCAGTATATGTTCATAGATTGGTTTACAATGAAGTTGCCGAAGGCGGTGGGAGAGACTAGATCTAATGTGATGTGGGAGAGAGGTGTCTCATGAAAGAGAGCCCCCAAAGGGGTGCCCTTGGTGGCTTTATATATGCAGTCAGTTAGGGTTTACAAGCACACTAATGGGCTTTCTATTGGAGTCGCTGCCTTGGGCCTCCAGTCGGCGTGGTGTCTGGGTCCAGTACGTGCCAGTCGCCGTATTCGGCGAGTCGATCCGCTTTGACTTGGCTTCAGTCGGCTCGCTCCAGCTAGCGACTCCGCTTCATGGGTATACCCCGATTGGTATTCCCCCATCAGTAGGCCTCGTCTTAAGTTGCTAGATCGCCTAGATCGGATTCGCGACTGCTGTCGCTGACCGTATTCTTGACTGTTGCCGGGTCATTAAGCTCCCTGAGGGTGCCGATTGACGGAGGGCACCACGATGCTGGAGCAATCGATGGTATCATCGGCTGGTCGGGCATGCGAAGCGTGCCCACCTGACCAACTTGGAAGTGGAAGCTCTCGATCGCCAGACTAATTCCGTCACCCACGGACTCGAAAGCCGGGCGAGTGGCCGGCGTGTGGACGGTGAAGTCGAACGCGCCGAAGAGCTAGAGAATCTCCGCCGTTGCGGAGTTGTAGATCGCTGTTGATGGGGCCGAAGAAGCCGCAACATCAGCACTCCCACTTCCCACAGATGGCGCCAATTGACGAGGGTTTAACTCATCAATGCCCATTGTTATGGACTTGGGTTTTGGAGAAGGAGGGAGCGTTGGAGACATCTATTGGCTAGAAAACAAGCACACAGGGGACTCGAAGATTTACCCAGGTTCAGGCCTCGTAGAGGTCCCTACTCCTGCTTGTCTGCTCGTGGAATTATTGAATGAATCGAGGATTATAATGGTGCGCAGATGCAATCTGGCGAGGGTTGTGGAAACTAGGGTTGCGTGTGTCCTCCTCGCCGCCCCCTCCTAGCCTTTATATAGATAGGCTAGGTTGTAGCACCCCGCTAAACATCACTACTAGAAAATCGCTTGTTATTTTCGTTGTGCATCATCATGACTGCATGCTCATGTCATCATGCCACATTGCATTTGAGCATCTTTATGTATGCATGCATATGTTTGTCTAAAACTATTTTCTAAAAGCCTATGTTTGTTTTCTAAATATCCCTCGTCTTTATTTCAAATTAAAACCCCGGCCTTTTTCCGAATATTTTGTTTTGTCTAAAAGTTGTCACAAAGAAAACCATCTTTGAAATTAAAACAAATTAAAAGATATAAAAACTATTTTTGTTCCGGAGGAGGCTGCTACCGGCCAGGCCCAGCTGGCAGCAGCCTACTACTCCAGATAAAAATCTAAATCCTAGTCCTAGTCCTACCCCAAACCCTAACCCTGGCTATTACCAATCCCCACCTACCCAACCAGCAGCCGCCGCACACACTGGCACGCACCCGCGCGCGCAGCCTAGCACCCCACCCAATCGACCCGAGCCAAACCGTCCCACCTACCACCTACTCCCTGCCGCTGCACCACCCAACACCGTGTCACACCGCTACACACGCACACGCAGTGCACCTCACCGACACGATCCCTTCGCTAGCAACCGCGCCCGTGCGCCTGGGCCACCAACGCAACACGCCTCGCGATCCCCTTCCTTGGCCTCGCCCGCAGCACCGCAGGCGCAGACGACCGCCACCGCGATGCCCTCCTCCAACCTGACACCAGCGCCATCCTCCTTCTCGCCAAGCTCGCTACGCCGACGCGCGCCCTCGTTGCCTCGCTCCACGAGCGCTCTCCGCCGCCGTAGTGAAGCCCCGCCTCTGTGGCCTCGCATCTTCCTCCCTTCGATCTCCAGCCGGCCGCTGCCTCGACCTCCTTCCATGGAACCTCGGGCCCTTCCTCCTTTGACCTCGCGCACGACCGACGGCGCCTCTCCGTTCTGGCCCAGGTCGACCTCACCCCACCTCCCCACCAAGCAGAGCGCCGCCGCCGGCTCGGCCGCCTTCCCGCCTCGACCTCGCCTGGCCTCGCGCCTCCACCCAAGTAGCAGGACCTCGCCTCCATGTCGTCGCCATGTGCGTTCCGCGCCTGTCGACCCGGCCTCCGCCCTAGTGAGCATTGCCGCCCGTGAGTCCCTCCGCCGCCGTGTCTCGCTCCTGCGCTCCTCTGCTCAAGCTCGGCTGCGTGCAAGGGCCTGCCTCCCTTTGGCTCGCCACCGTCCTTCACCGCTCCGGCAAGGGGTCATCTCCAGCCACACCGCCGGCAGCCCCTTCTCCCCCTCTGCCTGGAGCCGTCGCTCTTCTGGTGCCTCGCCCGGGTTTCCTCTACCGCGGCGGTGCCCTGGACCCCTGTTGTTGCCGTCATTCTCGCGCCGGCCACGTCTCCTTGCGTCTTGCTGCTCTAGTTTTCCACCTCCCCTATGGCAAGGAAGTGCCTCTGCCATGGCTCGGATAGATCAAGGCATGCACCTGACCTGCTTGCTTTAATGCCTAGGAGGTCGGTGACCCTTAGTTGTGTGGTTCCTTTGGCCGGTGCTCGTGTCCGTGTTGTCATATCTCGCGGTGCGACTCAAGTCCAAGTTGACCACCGTAGCGCCCCAAGTTTCTAACACCAAGACCTTCTCGTCGACAAGATCAACCGAAGACCTCGCCAAGTTCTACCCAACAATAGCGTCGATGCCCAAGATCTCCACAATCGGCAAGTACTTCGCCCCTTAATGCCAAGATCCCCAGACGCCAAGATCACCCACACGGATCCGAACCCGTCGGACCCGAAGGCCGTTGACATGGAAACTTCAAGATCTCTGTCATGGGTACGCCAAGATCATCGTGGCACTAAGCAAGTTCGTCCCCAGATGGATGTGACCCGAAGACCATCGGACAAGATCACCATAGACGAAAGGAGGACCGACATGATCTCCAACACGGAACGCCAAGACCGAACTAGGAGTCCGAACTCGATCCCCGTCGAACCCTGAGACCGAACCCGAACCCCTCCGAGCACCCCAAGATCTTCGATCCGAGATGTGTGATCCCCTTTTCCGAGACCCCTATATTTTACAACACATGATATCCACTTGTTGCATATTAAATTGCTCATGCTCGCATACATATTCATTTGTTTGGGGGTATTTAACTGATTCACCTCATAATTAAATATGGAGAGCATATGCGGGCTATACTGGTATTATATCGCCTCCATTTAAATTTGTGTAGCGAACCAATGCCATGTTTCGCCATGTTAATACAACAGTTAAATTGCGGGGTAGATAAATAACTTGAACCTTCTAATTAATTGTCGAGACCCCGGTTCCGCTTAATTTTGTCTAATTGCATCGCATCTTTGCCATGTCGTGCATCATACATGCATCATGCTCGGTCTTCTGCCGTAGTATTAAATAGTTCATCCGGTGTTTCTTTTAGTGTTTTGCTTCTTCGCGGATTAGGCCGATGAGTTGATGCGAGTGTTGACCCGATCTCTGGTGAACCTTCGGCAGTGTTTCCCAGGCGAGCATCTCCTCCTTTCTACATATTTTGCTTTTATAGTCTTTATTTCCTCCTGTTGATCTATTGCTATCCGTGTTGCGATGCTTTAGATTCTGTGCACCATTTATACTCCTTGCAGCCCCTAAATTTCCATGGACACATCCTATTGCCTGTTGTTTGATAGATAGTTGGCCTTGCGAGTCGTAGTTTCTTGCTTATGTGCTGATTCGCGTCGTTGTCGTTCCACCGTTGACGGCAAGTTGGCACATGATAAATGGTGGAGATGCTTAATGGCGGAGATGATCATGACTTTAAATACAACTATTAAATTGCTGGGATAACCAATAAAAGAGGCACCGGTGGGCAATATATGCTATTTGGTTTTTCATGTCCACTTGTGTCCCGTAGGCCCCGAGTACTTGATACCTGTTTCTTGACTATTCGCACTATCCACATCCGGGAGAGTCTATGAATCCCCCTTAGCCAGAGCTTGATTCATTTCTTATTTCTTGGGGCCAAAAAGTAGTTTGGGGCTTTATTACTATCCTGTACTTATGCCATGTTTTACTGCTTTATTTACGATTGTGCGTGGAGCACTTGTACTGTTTTGGAACGTGGAATGTTTTCGCGGTATCGACAAGCACAGTCACACTTTCGGGTTCCCAGTCGTTTACAGCCATTGACACAAACCCTGGGTCCGTCTCGGAGCCGGCCAACTTCGTTGTGGGTAGCTTAGTGGCGCGGCCCCCTAAAATATTTGATGAATCATGTGATTGCTTTGTCGTGAAAGCCTCGTTGGGTTTTGATTTGGTTTTTCCGAGGTTGATCGTGTGTGTGTTGCTATTTGTGCACCCATGCAGGGTAAATCTTTATGAAAGCCGTGTCCGCGGTTATGGACGACTTGGAGCACAGTATCTTGATCATAGACAAGCATAACTAAAGTAGCATGATAAATTTGACTTAATATGTGACTAGTAATCAGCTTCACTACAATGAAATGGATAATAAAAGTGCCAACAACTGGTGGAACTGGGGTGTATCGTGTCATGTTATACCTGCCTAGTAAGTATCGCAACTCCAATGGAATGAAATAAAAGTGCCAACAACTGCTGGGGTTTGGAATGTCACATGCTAATTGTATCTGACTAGTAAGTACTGCAACTACAATTGAATGGTTAACTAAAACTGCCCACTACTTATGATATCGGGATGACTCATGCTAGCTATATCTGACTAGTAAGTGCTTCAACTATAATGGAATGAATAAAACTGCCAACTGTGTGAGTTCCTCGGTTTGACTTCCTCGTTTGGTCTCGAGGGGGAAATGCGAGGATGGGTATGATTGGTGTTAGTATCAGGTGGTTCCGAATAGGTCTTTCTTATCTCTCTCTAATAGCCGATACTTGTACCGAGTCTCTGTAGGTTGTTTAGTGCATGCTGCGCTGCCGCTTCAGTCCACCATACCTATGTAGGCGAGAGCCGCCGAATTCTAGCCTCGCCGTGTACTGGCCTCAGTACTGACGCTCCTCTTTTTCCTTTGCCCTTCTGTCGGCACCCCTTTTGTTTTAGCAGGTTTGAGATCGATGTTGTTAGCAGGGTTACCCTTCCGGCTTGGCCTGGGCAGGGTTATGGACGCCATTGGTTATTCTTCAGGGCTCTTAGCCCCGTTTGCATCTTATTCGTACTCGGATGCTATATCGTTTTCAAGGTTATTTGGATCTGTGTACTGTATATTTGTATTCTTGACTCATGGAGTTGTTGTTATATATATGTTCTATGGGTTCCATCGTGGACTGATGTGTAATGGTATTACTTCGTTCTCCACCCGCACGCAAGTGCCTGGTGGGCGTCCTTGAATCGTTTCTATGCGGGTTTGGCGGGAAGCGCTAAAACTTGCATAGGACTGATTCGAGGGTGTTATAGAGTGGTATCAGAGCTCAGCAGTTACGATACCCCACTTGTCCATCCTGTAGGATAACCTAGCTAACGGCCGATGTAGAGTGACAAAGCTATTTTTGCAAAATCGGTTGGATAGATCTGATTAGGTCTGCTTTTACTCCTTACCTCTATGCTCTTCTCCTCTTACCTCCGCGTGTTTTAAATCCGCTCTCTCATCTTTTCTTCGAGTATAGGAATTCTCGTGGTTGGGTTTCTGTCGTACCTTCAAGGTTTTGCTTCCTCCTTTGGTAACGGTGCTTCTACATCTGGTCTTCATGCTATATGAGGAATCCTTCATCTGTTGGACTTTTCTTTGTTCCTTCTTTGTGCCTTCCGGTGTTTCCAATACGACCTCATAATCTACGCCAGATCCGATGAAGATCCTACATCACTCCTTTGTTTCTGAACCTTGCTTATCGAGATCTTCAGTCTGAACTCCGAGAATGGGTTGCACGATTTTCTACTGCATGTACGGGGTAATAGTCTGGGTGCGTGATGGATTGGCCCCCATGCCGACTACTCATTCTATTTGCTCTCGTATATTTAAGTGGATTAGATTGCACTTATTCTCTCCTCTCACATAAGTTAAAGGTAGCCTTATATTTTGATACCTTTATCTTCGTCCTTTGTCCTCCGGAGTGTTCTGTCGATGATCGTGAGCAACGACTCCTTGTTGGTGGTGTCGCCAATTTCAAGATGGAGCAAGAACCCTTGTTAGTGGTGTCACGAGGATCTACACGAAGCGAGAAGATTCAGATCGCTGACCTTCTTCCTGGTACCATGAGGCGGATCTCGAGGGCGAGATCCATTGTTAGTGGTGTCGAATTGTAGCACCCCGCTAAAAACCACTACTAGAAAATCGCTTGTTATTTTTGTTGTGCATCCTCATGAATGCATGCTCATGTCATCATGCCACATTGCATTTGAGCATCTTTATGTCCGCATGCATATGTTTGTCTAAAACTATTTTCTAAAAGCCTACCTTTGTTTTCTAAATATCCCTCGTCTTTATTTCAAATTAAAACCCCGGCCTTTTTCCGAATATTTTGTTTTGTCTAAAAGTTGTCACAAAGAAAACCATCTTTGAAATTAAAACAAATTAAAAGATATAAAAACTATTTTTGTTCCGGAGGAGGCTGCTACCGGCCAGGCCCAGCTGGCAGCAGCCTACTACTCCAGATAAAAATCTAAATCCTAGTCCTAGTCCTACCCCAAACCCTAACCCTGGCTACTACCAATCCCCACCTACCCAACCAGTAGCCGCTGCACACACTGGCATGCACCCCCGCGCGCGCAGCCTAGCACCCCACCCAACCGACCCGAGCCAAACCGTCCCACCTACCACCTACTCCCTGCCGCTGCACCACCCCACACCGCGTCACACCGCTACACACGCACATGCGGTGCACCTCACCGACACGATCCCTTCGCTACCAACCGCGCACGTGCGCCTGGGCCACCAATGCGACACGCCTCGCGATCCCCTTCCTTGGCCTCGCCCGCAGCACCGCAGGCGCAGACGATCGCCACTGTGGCGCCCTCCTCCAACCCGACGCCAGCGTTGTCCTCCTTCTCGCCAAGCTCGCTATGCCAACGCGCGCCCTCGTTGCCTCGCTCCATGAGCGCTCACCGTCGCCGCAGCGAAGCCCCGCCTCTGCGGCCTCGCCTCTTCCTCGCTTCGATCTCCGGCCGGCCGCTGCCTCGACCTCCTTCCATGGAACCTCGGGCCCTTCCTCCTTCGACCCCGCGCAGGACCGACGGCGCCTCTCTGTTCCGTCCCAGGTCGACCTCACCCCGCCTCCCCACCAAGAAGAGCGCCGCCGCCGGCTCGGCCGCCCTCCCGCCTCGACCTCGCCTGGCCTCGCGCCTCCACCCAAGTAGCAGGACCCTGCCTCCATGCCATCGCCATGTGCGTTCTGTGCCTGTCGACCCGGCCTCCGCCCTAGTGAGCATCGCCGCTCATGAGTCCCTCCGCTGCCGTGTCTCACTCCTACGCTCCTCTGCTCAAGCTCGGCTGCGCGCAGGGGCCTGCCTCCCTTCAGCTCGCCACCGTCCTTCACCGCTCCGGCAAGGGGTCATCGCCAGCCACACTGCCAGCAGCCCCTTCTCCCCCTCTGCCTAGAGCCGTCGCCCTTCTGGTGCCTCGCCCGGGTTTCCTCTCCCGCGGCGGTGCCCTGGAGCCCTGTTGTTGCCGTCATTCTCGCGCCAGCCACGTCTCCTTGTGTCCTGCTGCTCTAGTTTTCCACCTCCCATATGGCAAGGAAGTGCCTCTGCCATGGCTCGGATAGATCAAGGCATGCACCTGACCTGCTTGCTTTAATGCCTAGGAGGCCGGTGACCCTCAGTTGTGTGGTTCCTTTGACCGGTGCTCGTGTCCGTGTTGTCGTATCTCGCGGTGCAACTAAAGTCCAAGTCGACCACCGTAGCGCCCCAAGTTTCTAACACCAAGACCTTCTCGTCGACAAGATCAACCGAAGACCTCGCCAAGTTCTACCCGACAATAGCGTCGATGCCCAAGATCTCCACAATCGGCAAGTACTTCGCCCCTCAATGCCAAGATCCCCGGACGCCAAGATCACCCACACGGATCCGAACCCATCGGACCCGAAGGCCGTCGACATGGAAACTTCAAGATCTCCATCATGGGTACGCCAAGATCATCGTGGCACTAAGCAAGTTCGTCCCCGGATGGATGTGACCCGAAGACCATCGGACAAGATCGCCTTAGACGAAAGGAGGACCGACATGATCTCCAACACGGAACGCCAAGACTGAACCAGGAGTCCGAACTCGATCCCCGTCGAACCCTGAGACCGAACCCAAACCCCTCCGAGCACCCCAAGATCTTTGATCCGAGATTGGTGATCCCCTTTTCCGAGACCCCTATATTTTACAACACATGATATCCACTTGTTGCATATTAAATTGCTCATGCTCGCATACATATTCATTTGTTTGGGGGTATTTAATCGATCCACCTCATAATTAAATATGGAGCGCATATGCGGATTATACTAGTATTATATCGCCTCCATTTAAATTTGTGTAGAGAACCAATGCCATGTTTCGCCATGTTAATACAACAGTTAAATTGCGGGGTAGATAAATAACTTGAACCTTCTAATTAATTGTCGGGACCCCGGTTCTGCTTAACTTTGTCTAATTGCATCGCATCTTTAAATACAACTATTAAATTGCTGGGATAACTAATGAAAGAGGCACCGGTGGGAAATATATGCTATTTGGTTTTTCATGTCCACTTGTGTCCCATAGGCCCCGAGTACTTGATACCTGTTTCTTGACTAGTCGCACTATCCACATCCGGGAGAGTCTATGAATCCCCCTTAGCCAGAGCTTGATTCATTTCTTATTTCTTGGGGCCACAAAGTTGTTTGGGGCTTTATTACTATCCTATACTTATGCCATGCTTTACTGCTTTATTTATGATTGTGCGTGGAGCACCTGTACTGTTTTGCAACATGGAATGTTTTCGCGGTATCGACAAGCCCAGTCACACTTTCGGGTTCCCAGTCGTTTACAGCCATTGACACAAACCCTGGGTCCGTCTCGGAGCCGGCCAACTTCGTTGCGGGTAGCTTAGTGGGGTGGCCCCCTGAAATATTTTATGAATCTTGTGATTGCTTTGTCGTGAAAGCCTCGTTGGGTTTTGATTTGGTTTTTCCGAGGTTGATCGTGTGTGTGTTGCTATTTGTGCACCCCTGCAGGGTAAATCTTTCTGAAAGCCGTGTCCGCGGTTATGGACGACTTGGAGCACAGTATCTCGATCATAGACAAGCATAACTAAAGTAGCGTTATAAATTTGACTTAATATGTGACTAGTAATCAGCTTCACTACAATGAAATTGATAATAAAAGTGCCAACAACTGATGGAACTGGGGTGTATCGTGTCATGTTATACCTGCCTAGTAAGTATCGCAACTCCAATGGAATGAAATAAAAGTGCCAACAACTGTTGGGGTTTGGAATGTCACATGCTAATTGTATCTGACTAGTAAGTACTGCAACTACAATTGAATGGTTAACTAAAACTGCCCACTACTTATGATATCGGGATGACTCATGCTAGCTATATCTGACTAGTAAGTGCTTCAACTATAATGGAATGAATAAAACTGCCAACTGTGTGAGTTCCTCGGTTTGACTTCCTCGGTTGGTCTCGAGGGGGAAATGCCAGGATGGGTATGATTGGTGTTAGTATCAGGTGGTTCCGAATAGGTCTTTCTTATCTCTCTCTAATAGTCGATACTTGTACCGAGTCTCTGTAGGTTGTTTATTGCATGTTGCGCTGCCGCTTCAGTCCACCATACCTATGTAGGCGAGAGCCGCCAAATTCTAGCCTCGCCGTGTACTGGCCTCAGTACTGACGCTCCTCTTTTTCCTTTTCCCTTTTGTCGGCACCCCTTTTGTTTTAGCAGGTTTGAGATCGACGTTGTTAGCAGGGTTACCCTTCCGGCTTGGCCTGGGCAGGGTTATGGACACCATTGGTTATTCTTCAGGGCTCTTAGCCCCGTTTGCATCTTATCCGTACTCGGATGCTATATCGTTTTCAAGGTTATTTGGATCTGTGTACTGTATATTTGTATTCTTGACTCATGGAGTTGTTGTTATATATATGTTCTGTGGGTTCCATCGTGGACTGATGTGTAATGGTATTACTTCGTTCTCCACCCGCACGCAAGTGCCTGGTGGGCGTCCTTGAATCGTTTCTATGCGGGTTTGGTGGGAAGCGCTAAAACTTGCATAGGCCCGATTTGAGGGTGTTACATAGGTCTTGGGTAGCAGGTCGAGTCGGTTACAGGTTAGGGTTTTCCCTTTGAACTTTCTATCTTTAGCTTCTTCTTGTTCTTCAAGCAATCGAGAGTTCGTAGGTTACTCGAGTTCTTCATTTGGGCCTTGGCGACACCGTGGGCCTCTACGTATTCAGGCCGTATATACCAAGCTCGAGTACCTGTAGGGTATACCCATGTCACTCACCGAGTCACATGAGCAACTTAAAGCTTCATATTCAAAAGAGCTTGCAAAGTTGCCATCACCTCTTCTTATTATTGATGATGCTTGTGCTACCAACTCTATTTCTTGTAAAGCATCAATGTTGAAGGAGAATGTTGAGCTAAAGGATCAACTTGCTTTTCTAACTAGCAAATATGGGATATTAGAAGAAAGTCATGTTAATACATATCTTTAGTTATCAAGTTTATTTGTGTTTGTTGGTTTGCACACCATATATGTGTGTTTCTTGTGTTGGAGCTACTATTGAATTAAATTGATATCTTTTTGGCTCTTGTGAGAGATTAATGTACTAACCCATTTTGGGGGAGTGTTATGCTTGGGCATTCCACAATCCTAAAAATGTGTGTACATGAGGAATACCACTTAGTAGTGATATTGCAATATTATCTAGTATCTATGTGGTATGTCATCCTCATGAGAAATTTAAGTTCTATAGTGTCCAATAATTATCTCTATTTTTGATATTGTTGCCTCGTGTTGAGATTTATGGTTATCACATTATGGGGGAGTCATATGCTTAATGCATATTACAAGCCTAGAAAATGTGAAAAATCGAGGTTGTGTCACATAGAATTGATATTGATAATTATCTAGCTCCTATGTGACACATTTGCTCAAACAAGTTCAATGCCTTTGTTTCTCATCTTTTGGATCTTGTTTGTGAGAATGTTTCTTGGTATGTGTTTCCTCATATTTGCATCTCTATATCCACATGGAAACCATTAGCTTCAAGCTACTCTAATCACTAGTGATTGTGTGACTAATGAAAGCTACCAAGAATCTCTTTTGAAGCATCAAACTTAATTCTTATATGTTGTTATATGCTTCTTAATGTGAATATGATCTTGAATATCCTTGTGAACTACCTCGGGAAGATTTTCCCAATATGTCTTGTCATTGGACAGTTAGTACTAGATTTATGGTATAAGTTATTCATCATATTCACTTTGGCCTTTGCTTAATTTTGTACTATTTCTTGCCAAGAAAATGTTTCGTGTTCTTTCCTTGCCTCTTATGGATCTTCTTATTTTATTGGTATCCTAGTGTGTTTTATTTAATGAAGGTAATAGTGATGATCTCATTTGTGTGCATTTTGTGTTCAAAAGCAAAATTCTATATAATGTACTACTTATGGGTGAGCTCTCATATATTATTTAGAACACTCCTTTATGTTTTTTTGCCTTGATCCATATCATGCTTTATGTTCTTGGAAGTTTGATCTTTTTGTTTTGGTATTTTGTGCCATCATGAAAAGTATTAAGAGTTTGGTTTATGTGTTGGAACCTTGCTCTTTTGGGAGTTGGTTTTGTCTCATTACTTGTTTCATGTTTTGACCTTTTTAGAATGAGATAAATCCTTGAGCATTTGTGTTTTATCTATCTTTTGCTTTTTGGCTTTTGCCTAGTTCATTTGTTGAACTTATGATCCTTCATGTGTTGATGGTTCTTTGCTACAATTTGGACATCATTTGTCGTGTCACACTCTTGTGTGTACCGTCTTGGTTTACTTGGTGTTTTTGTTCAAATTGTATCTCCTTTTTGGTTCTTGAAAGCCTTGTGCATGCATATTTACTACATGTTTATATTATGGCATGCTTGCTTTCTTTGATCCAATATATAGGAGAAACTCCACCAAATCCCATTGGCTAAGATGTGCATGTAATTTAATTTCATATCAATATGCACATATTTATGTGGAGTCTCTTCTATGTATTGTAGTTGCTCTAACTACTGTAGACCCAATTTGTTTGGGGACCATTTCGTACTTAAACATGTTGTAGGTACATTGGAGATATATTAGATGCTTGTCTCTCAAAGTTTGAAGAAGTGGTGCATTCATGGAAATTGGAGGCAAGCTATAGGATGATCAACGAATTCATTTCCTTTACATCCTACCAATTATATCTCGGTAACAAGTATCCCTTTCTCATGCATACACATATTGCTTCCAACATCTCGTAGGTTGCTTCATGGCATGATCTCTCTTATATTAGCAAATATTGTTGTTCGGGTTTTGGTCTCATTAGATACTCTTATTGCAAATGTGAGTGTAACACCCTCGAATCGGCCCTATGCAAGTTTTAGCGCTTCCCACCAAACCCGCAAAAAACGATTCAAAGACGCCCACCAGGCACTTGCGTGCGGGTGGAGAACGAATTAATACCATTACACATTAGTCCACGATGGAACCCACATAACATATATATACAACAACGACTCAATGAGTCAAGAATACAGATATACTATACAAAGATCCAAATCACCTTGAAAACGATAGAGCGTCCGACTATGGACAAGATGCAAATGGGGCTAAGAGCCCTGAAGAATAACCAATGGCGTCCATAACCCTGCCCAGGCCAAGCCGGAAGGGTAACCCTGCTAACAATGTCGATCTCAAACCTGCTAAAACAAAAGGGGTGCCGATAAAGGGCAAAGGAAAAAGAGGAGCGTCAGTACTGAGGCTAGTACACGGCAAGGCTAGAATTCGGCGGCTCTCGCCTACATAGGTATGGTGGACTAAAGCGGCAGTGCAGCATGCACTAAACAACCTATAGAGACTCGATGCATATGTCAGCTATTAGAGAGGGATAAGAAAGACCTATTCGGGACCAACCTGATACTAACACCAATCAAACCCATCCTGGCATTTCCCCCCTCGAGACCAAACGAGGAAGTCAAACTGAGGAGCTCACACAGTTGGCAGTTTTATTCATTCCATTATAGTGAAGCACTTACTAGTCAGATATAGATAGCATGAGTCATCCTGATAGCATAAGTAGTGGGCAGTTTTAGTTAACCATTCAGTTGTAGTTGCAGTACTTACTAGTCAGATACAATTAGCATGTGACATCTCAAACCCAGCAGTTGTTGGCACTTTTATTTCATTCCATTGGAGTTGCCATACTTACTGGGCAGGTATAACATGACACGATACACCCCAGTTCCCCCAGTTGTTGGCACTTTTATTATCCATTCCATTGTAGTGAAGCTAATTACTAGTCACGTATTAAGTCATATTTATAGCACTACTTTAGTTATGCTTGTCTATGATCGAGATACTGTGCTCCAAGTCGTCCATAACCGCGAACACGGCTTTCAGAAAGATTTACCCTGCGGGGGTGCACAAATAGCAACACACACACGATCAACCTCGGAAAAACCAAATCAAAACCCAACGAGGCTTTCACGACAAAGCAATCACAAGATTCATAAAAGATTTCAGGGGGCCACCCCACTAAGTTACCCGCAACGAAGTTGGCTGGCTCCGGAACGGACCCAGGGTTTGTGACGACGGCTGTAAACGACTGGGAACCAAAAAATGTGACTAGGCTTGTTGATACCGCAAAAACGTGGCACGATCCAAAACAGTACAGGTGCTCCACGCACAATCTTAAATAAAGCAGTAAAACATGTCATAAGTACAGGATAGTAATAAAGCTCCAAACTACTTTGTGGCCCCAAGAAATAAGAAATGAATCAAGCTCTGGCTAAGGGGATGCATGGTCCCATATGCGGATAGTGTGATAGTCAAGGAACATGTATCAAGTACTTGGGGTCCTACGGGACACAAGTGAGCGTGGAAGAACCAAATAACATCTATTGCCCACCGATGCATCTGCATTAGTTACATCTATTCCCATCAATTTAATAGTTGTATTTAAAGTCATGGTCCTCTCCACCGTAAAGCATATGACAACATTCCAACAACTATGTGGTACTTCACGACACGGGATCGCACCCGAGCAAGCGACTACGACTCGCAAGACCATCTATCTACCAAACAACAGGTAATAGGAGGTGTCCAAGGCAATATAGAGGCTGCAGGGAATATAAAATGGTACACAGAAACTAAAGCATCGCAATAAGGATAGCAGTAGATCAACGGGAGGGAGTAAAGACTAGAAATGCAAAATAGGTAGAAGGGGAGAATGCTCGCCTGGAAAAACACTGCCGAAGTTTCATCCGAAGATCGAATTGACACTCGCATCAACTCATCGGCCTAGTCCGTGAAGAAGCAAAGCACTAGAAGAAACACCGGATGCACTATTTAATACTACGACAAAAGATCCGGCATGATGTATGTATGATGTATGACATGGCAAAGATGCGATGCGACTAGACAATATTAAGCGGAACCGGGGTCCCGGCAATTAATTAGATGGTTCATGTTGTTTAGGTACCCCGCAATTTAAGTGTTGTCTTAACAAGGCAAAACATGGCATTGGTTCGCTACACAAATTTAAATGGGGCCAATATAAGACTAGAATAGCCCGCATATAGTCTCCATATTTAATTATGAGGTGAATCGACTATACAACCTGGACCCGCAAAATATGTATGCAAGCATGTACAATTGATATGCAACAATTCATATATGTCAATTTATAAAATAAGGCTCGGATAAAGGGGTCACACATTGGGGACACGGCGATCTTGGTTCCGAAGGGGTTCGGGTTCGGTCTTCGGACTTCGGGATCGGGGTCTTCGAATTTCTGAGAAGGATCTTCGGGTCCAGGTACGAGAACTCGGGGTAAACCTCGGTTGTCTTCGGGTCATGTGTGACTCCCCACCATGGAACTAGACACCGCCACCATCATCTTGTATTCGCTAGCACCCACTCAACACACCACGATAGGGCTTCACTTCCACATCGGTAGTTCGGCACCACCGGTGAGAACTACAGCCGCCACTAACAAGCGATGCACCAGGGCCATAGCACTAGACAGACATGACGAACTGGAGCAGGGCATCTGCACTTGCAGCATATCAAAACCACATAGACGCTGAGGAACCACAAACAGAGCACTGAACAAGGTCCTCGAGCCATACCAACAGAGGCAGATGGAGCTTGGGTGGGAAGGCGGCAAGGCCGTCGCAAGGACGAGCGGCTCTACAGGGAAGGGAGGGGCCTCCTGAGGCGCATGAGGCATGGCTACAGGGGATCGAGCCGAGGCGAGGAGAGCCAGGCGATGACGGCGAGGTCGCTCTGCGGGAGATGGTCGACAGAGGGACGCGCGGAGGCGGTCTCGTTGGCAGAGGTCGTGCAGGCGAGGACGGCGCAGCGAGATGGAGCGAAGCCGCACGGGGCCGGGGAGGACTCGGGATGGCGTCGTGGCAACGACGATGCAGGGAGACGGCGGGCGACGAGCTTAGCAGCGGCGGCCATAGGAGGGTCGCCGGCGGCGCCGCAGGGCTTGGAGAAGACGAGGTCCCGTGGAGCGGGTCGGTGGTGATGGGGGCTCGCTGGCAGCGGTTCCTACCAGGTCGAGGAGGCGGAGCGGAGCATCTGGCGCCGGCTGCAGGGGAGCTAGGCTAGAGGCGCTCGAGGCCGACGAGGGCTCGCAGGAGGTGTCGGGCTTGGCGGTCGGAAGCAGCGGCATGGCAAGGCAGAGGAGGCGGCCGCGCGGAGGAGAACCAAGGGAGCGGGGGTTGCGCGCGGGATCGAGCGAGGATGAGGGAGTGACACGATGGGGACAGGATCAGCAGGGTGGGGCCAGGCTCGCAGCGTGCGGTGCTTGCGTGACGTGCGGGGGGAGATGGCGTGGCATCGCTGCGGCGGTGTCTACGGTGCGACGCGGCAGGGCCAGGAGCATGCGTCCGTTACGGTGCAACGAGGCGCATGGGAACAGGCGGGCGAGTGCAGGGCTGGGTCGCTCGTGGTGGCTGCTGCTTAGCGCGTGGGGACGGGTGGGACCAGGCGCGGGACAAGGGGAGCGCTGCGATGTGGCGCATCGCGTTGCACACGGGGCTGGGCGAGGTAGAGCGACGTGGGCGTGTTGGCTCACACGTGTAGGTGTAGCTGGGCTGGGTATGGGGTGTACCGTGATGGGCGGGTGCATGTGTGGCGGCGGCGGCAGGGGCCGGTTGGTGTGGTAGGGATCTAGGGTTTGGTTAGGTGTGGGTTAGGGTTTGATCTGGAGGTGGCCGGCTGGGCTTTTGGGTCTAGCTGGCTGCCTCCCAAACAATATAAATTTTTATTTATTATTTACAAGACTTTTGTAATTAGTTTTGAGACAAAATAAATATCTAGGAAGACCTGGGGTTTAGGTTTAAAATAAAAGAAGGGATATCTGGAAAATGAAAATAGGTTTTTGCAAAATAGTCTTAGACAAACATATGCATGATGACATGACGATGCTCAAATGCAATGTGGCATGATGACATGAGCATGCGGTCATGATGATGCACAAAACAAAAACACCAAGCGATTTTCTAGTAGTGGTTTTATCGGGGTGCTACAGTGAGTATGTTGATGAGTGCATATTAGAGGGACTATAAAAAATCATACATATGATTCACCTTCCCAAATATGTCAACCTAGCAAGTTCATTCCCTATATCTTCCTCAATCTCTCTCATGTGCAATAGTGAGAATTTGCAAATTGATTACTTCCTTTGTGATACTTGTTGCCTTTCTCCATATATTCCAACCATCTCATTTTCCCTTGGTGATTGTTGTAATTTATGTAGTGTGTTGGTGTTTGAATCTCATTAATTAACAATAAGATAATATTGTGCCTTTGGCCATGCTTTCAAGGAAAAATCTTATTGGTATATGTTATGACTTCATCTTGCTTTCTATATGCTTTCTTGTATATCTTATTTGTGTGTTCTTGTTTCTTTATGGGCATATGTATTTGTGATGTTATCCACTTAGAAACTTATACACACGAGAGAAGATAATTTGTTAGTCGATATTGTATTCCTTGGATACCATATCTTATTCCTTTTTGATTCTTTGGTGACTTCCAAATTTATTTTCCTATGAGTTCTTGTTCCTTTTGTTTGCATCTTCGGGCACTCATATTTGTTCTCTCATGCCTTGTATTTTTTAATGAATTTGGATGAGTGAGGATTCCATGATTATGCACTTTGTTCCCAAATGCAACTATCATAATTGGTGCATAATCTTTGGGGGGCTCACCTAATACATTTAATAATGCTCATTCGTCTTGTTTCTCATTTGTTATGTTTTAAATGCTTATGGGGGAACGAGGATTCCACATTTGTGCATGATGTATTCAAATGCAACTATTCTATTTGTGCACAAATCTTGGGGAGCTTCTCTATTTTTATTTGAAACACCCGTTTAATCGTATCATAATATCTTGTTGTTTCCATCTGATCTCACTTTTTGTTTTCAATTGGTTTGTCTGATCTTGTGATTACTTGCGTCATTTGTTGATGCTTCTTTTATTTTTATTTACTTTGGCAATCTTCGGGTCCTCAATATAGTTCTAGTTCCTCCCAAGTATTCATCATTGGATATGTGCAAATGCACACCTTTGGAGGAATTATCACTATATTGGCCTTCTAGAACTTTTCACCCATTTTAGCAATCAATGCCAACGGGGGAGAAGTTTTAGAGGGTTTAAGGGAAGTTGGTTTATGCTTGAGTTTGTTCTTAAGCATTTGCTTGTCGTGCTCTTGCATCTTGTTGTTTCTTAGCATGTGGTTTATATAGAGGAAACTCCACCAATGTTTATGATTGCAATATATGCAATGAAAGTCAAGTTCATCACACATGCATAGATTGTGGGGGAGTTTGCTCTATATATGGTGGTGGTACCAATATCACATACTTGTGTAGTATTTGATATTGGTGATACCATTTTATTTGTTAAGATTCCTTATATAAACCCTCTCAAAGGGATTATCATCAATTACCAAAATGGAGGAGATTGAAAGAGCATGTGGGCCCCCATGTGTGATTTTGGTAATTAATGACAATCTCTATGGACTAATGTGCATTAAGTTGCACTTGTAGGAATTGTCCATTGGCATTGCTTGGAGCATGTGTTGACTTCAAGGTAGAAGAAATGAAGAACAAGCATTGTCCAAGGGCTTTGGGCCTATTGGAATCTTGTAGAAGAAGAAGAATAAAGAAAATAAGATCAAGTGTGTCTTGAAGAAGTAGATGGAGTTCCGCATGTGTATCTTCAAGACATCCTCCAATTGGAGTTAGAAGAAATGTTGTGCAAACTCAAGATGCGCCATCTCTAGAAGATCTCATGCTTGAAGCTCGCCATCCTCAATGATCATGGATCGATGAAGATAAGGTGAAAGAAGAGGTTTCCCCATGGTGTATGGGGGAGCATGTTTCAGTCTTCATCATTCAAGCTCAAGGAAGAGCAATCAAGAAAGGTGTCCATCTTGAGAAGGACAAGATCGTCTACATCAAGCTCAAGTGGATTGGTCAAGGCAAAGGTATTATCTTGATAGGTTTTCCCTTTTGCCGGTCTCATGTTATTGTTGGCAGACCGGTTTTAGGATAGATAACCGTACTATCAAGAGGGGCTCTCGAGTGAGTAACTTGATCATATCGTTCAAAGAGAGTTCAAACATTTGCATACTTGGCATCATCTTTTTTGGTTCTTATTTGGTTCTTATCCATGAGAGGATTTAAATCTTGTGTTAATCTCCATTACAAGCTCAAGTTCATCAAAAAGGGAATTCGTATGCATTCTCTATTGCGTTTCCGATTTAGAGGTTTTACCGGTGTGTATTTTATAGATAGGTTAACCCCTTCATCATTTGATTCTATCCTCCCTTGATGGACTATGATGGTTCCATACATAATCTTGTAGAGCTTGTTTTCCTCTTTGAAACAAGCCCAAGATCATCAAAATCAGAGTCTAGATGCAAAAGTTAGGATTGTTTTCGTATCAGTGTTTCTACCAGTTTTGTGAGGGCCGGAGACTTCGGGGTTCGCACCCCGGAGACTCCGGCCCAAATTCTGGCCCAGACTCCGAGGGGTGTACAGAGAGCATTTGGAGGCTGCCCGGAGTCCTGGCTGGAGTCTGGACCCTGGAGACTCCAGTCATGCGGGCCGGAGACTCCGGTCCTGAAGGCCGGAAACTCCGGGGTAAGTGGTTTGCAACGGCTAGTTGATGTGGGGGGACCTATAAAAGGCCCCCTTCTTTCCCAAGGGGCTGGTTTCTTGCTCTCTCTCTCCTCCATTGTTTCTACCTTCAAAAGCTTTCAAACACTCTCAATCCCTCCCATATTTCTTAAATCTTGTTGGGGGATTTAAAAGAGGAGATCCAGATCTACAACTCCACCAATCCATCTCGCCTCTATGTGAGGGAACATCTTGGGATCTAGATCTTGGGGTTTCTTTTGTGGATTTTCTCTTTTGTTCTTCCTCTCTTATTCCCCCAATAGCTTTTGTAGCTTTGGTGGAATTTGAGAGTGAAGGACTTGCCATTGCATTAGGTGCATCGGTTTGAGTTCTCTGCGGAGGATTTGGTTGGCGAAATCAAGAAGATTGTCCCTCTAGGGTTCTTGGAACCCTAGACGGTTGTGTGGCCTTTGTGGCGTGTTCTTGGGGCCTTCAATTAAGTTGTGGAGCTCTCCCCAAGATAGTGGCCTTGGTGGTGATTATTGGGAGCCTCCAGTTAAGTTTTGGAGATTGCCCCAATCTTGTACGGGTTCGGTGACCGCCCTCAAGTGTCCCATAGTGGATCGGGTGCTTATCACATGGTGGGTGCTCGAGAGAATAGGATGAGGCCTCTTGTGGCATTGGTGGTCTTAGGACCACCCACCCCTCCAACGAGACGTACTCCTTGTTGGGAGGAACTCGGTAAAATATCATCGTCCCCGCGTGCCTCGGTTATCTCTATACCCGAGCTCTTTACTTATGCACTTTACATTGTGATAGCCTTCGTGCTTGAAGTAATCTATATTGCTATCACATTGTTGCTTGTCTTGCTTAGCATAAGTTGTTGGTGCACATAGGTGAACCTTAGTATATCTAGGCTTTGTGCTTAACGAAAGAAAACGCTAGTGTTATTCCGCCATTGTTAAGACCATCTCGTAAAAGTTTTAAACTGCTTATTCACCCCCTCTAGGCAACATCCGTGATCTTTCACTCACCTAGCTCCTTGAGAAAAACATCACTACTGATAAGTTCCTCTAATGGAACTAGAATTTTGTCTATCCTTAAATTTCTAGCAAAACGCAAAAGGTCTTCAGACATCTTGGGAAAAAACTACGATCGAATGGAAAAGCCGACATATTGGACTGATTACACACCTTAGTGGAGAGAGGGTTTTATAGACCTGGGAATTCGTCGGCGGGAAGAGAATGGCGGGAATTCTTTGGCGGGAAGAAAATCGCAGGAACTCGTTAGCGGGAAGAAAATCACGGGAACTTTGGGACAAGTTTGTATGGGGATAAAAATTGGCCTTTATGTTGGGAATGTTCCCTAGAGGCAATCATGTATGATGTTATTCCCAATGTATTCATAAAGTTATTGTCCATGTATGAACTACTGATATGTATCATTGAATATGTTATTCGATTGTGGAACTATATATTCATGTTGTTCATACTAGTTGTCCTTGGTCATTGAGGTTGTGCTGGACACACAACTTAAACTAATGTGAAAGTCGGCTGATGGCACGGTTCCACTTGTCATGGGCATGGTGATGCTATTTCGACTTACACTGATTTGGCTAAAGAGTTTAGCGAATTGGACTGACCCACAGTTGAGATGCAATGAGCATGTTGTCATTTGTAGTCTCAAGCAATGGAATCCTTCGACCTGAGGTGATCGCATGTTTCGAGTTGTGGATTGCCAGCTTAGGTCCTATCAAACGCTATTCCGTAAATGGGCAGTTATAAAGGTAGGGTTCGGGTTGATTATGAAGCAAGCTGCGTGACATGGATTACCAAGATGGGATTTACCCTCCATAATGGAGAGATATTATCTGGGCCCTCTCGTGTGATATGATTCAGAAGCATGGCCATGCGTGACTTGGTTGTAAAATGACTCTAAGGTGAATTACACATCATCTAGATCATCCCCAAGCAAATCCCAAAGAAAAAGAAATCAAAAAGAATAAATAATGGAAATGGTCACTTTTGCCATTTTAATCACCTAGCCCACTTTGGGTGTTCCTAGCACTCAATTCCCAACAGAGACAATTGTGGTTCTTTGCACCCCTTGATAGTACAAGTAGTGATGTGCCAAGGCCCACTTTGTGATCTCCCAAAAACATTCAAACTCTAATTTTAAATGACATTTGAAAATTGAATCTAGTGTATGTATCAAGATCACACTATTTCAAAAACCATCCAAATGAACTCCATTTCAAAATCCCAAGCAAACCTAGATGCTCAAGCATGAGACCAACAACCCCACCAAAAATCTTTCAAAAATTCAAAAGTTTCTCTCATGCGGCCATTTGATCGAATAGGTGGCAGGCAAGATTTTTCTGCCTAACTAACACTGCTTAGTGATCAATGCTTGGTCGAGTTTTTGGGCCTAATTTGGTTCCCCTGTCTCCCCCAGCTCTAACCAAACCCTCACTGGCCTACCCTTTAGCCTGGAGCAGCAGTTGCGCGCCGCCCATTTTTGGTCACCGCCGGCCAAGCATGCGCAGCTCGCATCAGACCACGCCGCCTCAAACCAGCACCGCCACTAGCTCCGCCCAACCCTACCGCACTCCCCTGTCCATCCCACGGCCAAAGCCAGCCCCTGGACCACCCCAGAACCGCGCCGCACTATCCTCTCTGCGTGCAGCCAAGGCACGCCAGAGCGCCCTCGCCGCCAGCACGCCACAGACCGTGCCTCGACACCAAACCGCGCATGCCGCTCCGCCTCGACCCCCTCACCCTGCTAGACACGGTCGTGCACCGCCGCGCGACCCACACTCGCCGGGAACCGTGTCGAGCACCACCTCTGTCTCCTAGAGCGTCGCCCTTTCCCGACCGATTGCCACCGCCCCTAGCCACGCCATTACATCGTAGAGGACCGCCAACAGACCGCCCACCGTCCGCATACCTCGCCCACGCCGGTAGCCCTCTGTATCGTCGTCACCGACGAGCTCCGCCCATGCAGCACTGCCGCTTCGCCCCGCTATAAATAGAGTGCCTCCTACCACCAATTCGTCACACCATTCTCCTCCACTCCCCCTCAGAACACTCCCAGAGCCCCACCGGAGCAAGCCGTAGCCCGCAGCGCCGGAATTTCTCCGGAGCCTATCGCGGAAGGAGGAGAAGGGAGTCGTTGATCCAGGCCATCTCCAGGGACGCCACCAGTACCAGGAGAACCGCCGCCATCGACTTGTTCGTTTGCTCGCCTCGCCGCACTAGCTGGATCCCCGGTACGTCCCCATTGCACCCCCAACGACCGTGCTAGGGTTCAGTCTCGTCGGCGACGTGTCCGTCATCGACGACGACCGTGAACCGTTAGATCTAGCTCTAATTGTGTGGTCCTTATCGCCCCGTACCGCTTCGCGTTTAAAGATTCATTGACAGGCGGGACCCCCCTGTCAGCAGCCCTCAGTGCCGCGGAGTGTACACGGGCCGGCCCATTTAGTTTCCCGCGCTGACCCAGTAATTCAAATATAGGTTTTTCTATTTTAATTAAAAAACTTAGTTTTGTCCTTGAGTTTAAAAATCAATTCAGAGAGTTATACAAATTCAAATTGAGTGATTCCAATTTTGTTGGAAAGGTAATGAAAATCTCTATCCAAGTCCGTTGGATTTAAATCATTTAGAGTTAGAGATCTCTCCTAGTAAAAATAACAAGACAGAAGCTTTAAATAACAAGACAGAAGCTTTAAATCACATTTAACCATACCTATTAAGGTTTGCATGCAGTGACTTTGGACTAGTACCAAAATAATGCTATATAGGCATTTCTAGTCACTTTAAATCATTAATTATTAAACTTAAACTTATTAAAATATGGTCCCACCTTTAAATCACATTCCCATATGTTGGAATATGTGGTGATGACATGTGTCCACATGATCCCATATTTTAATTGGAGAATATTAAATCTTAGTTATTTTCAGTGAGTAGAAATTACTTTTCTAAAATAAAAAAGAATGAAACTAGTTCATTAAACCTTGTGATGCTTGTGATGATAATAGATCATCAAATGTGTGCCTTAGTGTGCTAAGTAGACTAGTTAAGCATTGTTTGGTGATTGTGTATCCCGTATGTATTTATAGACGATAGTACCGACCAAGCTTTCGAGGAGGAGGAGTTCTACCAAGAGGAGGAGGAAGAAAACTTCAACCACTCCACTACACAAGGCAAGCCATCATTAACAATGCAAGCTAACCCTTGCAAGCTATATAACCTAAGCAAAGGCATTAGGCATGCTTTGGTTATACCAGTTTGACTTATACCTACTCCAAGTTAATTTCCAAGCTTTACCTTCTTTACTTTACCAAAGTCCTTTACTTGTTTAAAGGTAGCATAAAAAGTATAAAACTTGACATCTCTAGTTAGACTTAGATGTCATTCTATGGCATGAGATTGAGATTAGCATCCCACATTAGTGAACACTCTTAACTTAGTAGTTTAGAGCTAAACAAAAACTTGATTTACTTTAGATGGGAATACCTGGTGAAAATGACTTATGAAAACCTTGGAATGATGAGTCATTCTATTGAGATGTTTTGACATGTGTTGAGAGATAAAAATGGTTTATGATGATGAAAATGTTGAGGCATGAGCCTTAGCCCTTTTATAAAAACTGATGGTTGGGTTCGGATGTGATACCATTCCAATTTTACCGTACAACCACAATACCTGAATTGGGTAAGGCTTAGCCAAAAGTTTATATGCATTAGTTTTAGTTCCCTCGCGGGAGAGGTTTGAGCTGAGGCTACCTCTCAATGTTGTCCACCTATGCAGTGCCCAAGATGACAGATGGTCATGGCTGGGAGGCCATACTCATAGGAGAGGTGCTTATACTAGGGTGTGTAATTGAAAGGTTATGTTTGATTATCTGCATACTAAGTATGATGATTCAGGGTTATCCCTGACAGATGTATCGAATCTTGTGGTGAAAGTGTACCACCTCTGCAGAGTGTCAAACTATTCGAATAGCCGTGTCCATGGTTATGGACAGTTGGAGTGGCCATACTGTTCCGTTGTCAGATGTTTTCAAAACAACTTATGAAATGAATTGTGACATGACTTGATCACAATAGAGTTGTGACTATGACAATTAAGTTCCCACTTAGGTGTTTTCAAACTTTATTTTATCTTTCTTTGTTTCTGAACTCAGCTTAGGTTTCAAACTTAACTTTACAAATAAACTTAAAGTTAGCATTTCCTACTAGAACTATCCTAATTGTTAGTGGTAGTTTGCGAGTACTTAAAGAGTACTCATGGATTTTGTCCCTGGCTATTCCCGTGGCCAGACTATGAGGAGGACTACCCTGAAGGAGGACAGCAGGACGGCTACGACAACTAGGATCATCTCCCATCGTCAGCATTGCCTGTGACCCTGAAGATGGACCCCACCGCTATGCTTATTATTTATTCCACTGCTTGTTGTATTAAGACTAGATCATGAGATGCTTTATTTGTGTCAGAACTTATTATGGTTTGTAATGGATGATGTACTATGATATCCAATCTGTTATGTCTTGCAAAATGGTAATCCTAGGATTGCGAGGTATGGCATAACAGGCATTTGGGATTAAAAATCCGGGTGTTGACAAGTTGGTATCAGAGCCATCCTGACCATAGGAGACCCTAGTTAGAATGGACATCCGAACAAAAACCTAGTTTCAAAAACCAAAGTGAGTATTTATGAAAACTATTTCCTCTCTTACCCTTGGGAATTCTTTCTCTCAAAAAAATGCATGTTCCTCCAAATTCTTACTTTACTACATAAAATTTTGACACACTTGATCATTTCACTAACGTTCTCATCCTCAATTCTAATAGATGGAAACTCAATTCAGCAAGTTCTACCAGTTGGGCAACGGAGGCCAGCTGATCTTCGAGAGGGATCTTGATGCACTATCAGAATACTTGGGACTCCCCCATCCGGAATTTCTAGGAGCTCAACTTCCTGGACCCCCAGGAGGAGACTTATAATGGCTAGTCACCGCTGATCTTAGAGGTGAGATATAAGCACCAACGTCCGGGAGGATCCAGTTCTCCATGAGAGAGAACAACTGGCTAGATGGATTAGCCAGGGCAATGCATGAAGCTCTCGCACGTCTGTGTGCCATGAGTGTCAACCAAATCTAAGGAACCCGCTTTGCTTACTATGCAAGGCATGATTTTATGGGAATGCCCATGGAGATGCCAAGTCACCCGGAGTTGAAGCGTCAAGTGGAGAACCTTGACTTCCTACTGTACGACATACAGAAGGAATTGGACAATGCTAGAGAGTTCGCCAACCACAACCTTGCCATTGCCGCCCAGAAGGCCCATACTTTCTCACTGCTCATCAAGGATCGTCAGTCTCTTCGTCGTCAATGCGCAAAGAAGGATCGCACCATCGACCGTCTTCGCAAGAAGGTGGCCGACCTCGAGAAGACCATCAAGGAGCAAGAAGCTCAGCTCGCAGCAAAATAAGAAGAAGAGGAAGGTGAAGACATCCAGGGAGATAGGGACTCTTACATCAGCAATGATGACGACTATCTGGAGGAGGATGCTGTGGACTTCTACACCGACGATGATGATCCGACTTCATTGATGGTGAGTAGATGCACTAGAGCACTATCGTAGAGTGAGGAGTATCGGTCCCATTGTATCGTAGCTTGCAGAATGGTTCTTAAAACCATCTGTTTTCCTTTGATGTTGTGGTGTGTGTGTGTGTTTGTATCGTGTGCTTTGCTTGAATGAAAAGAAGTTAGTTGCAAAACCTGAGTCAAACTCAAAGTTTTAGCTTTGAATTCAAAACCATGAACCTTAGAACTTTCCCTCTTACCCCTTTATCTATCTCAATCTTCAGATAACTCGTGGAAACCAAGGAGGGAGCAGCTCATCGCAAGACCCAATGCTACAGATTCTGCATACTCTCATTGCAGACTGTGAAGCTAGTAGGGCAGAGCGCCAATCTAATCTAGCAATAGTGCAGCAAATCGCCCAGATGGCTCACAACAACCAGAACCATGGGAATCAGGATCATCTAGGATCCAAGCTTAAAAACTTCCAGAATACCAATCCGCCAACCTTTAGCACTTCGGAGAACCCACTAGATGCAGATGATTGGTTACAGACAATGGAGAACAACTTAGAAGTAGCCAGAGTGGATGACAACGAGAAGGTTCTTTTTGCCACCCACTATTTGGCAGGAGATGAAAGAGCATGGTGGAACAACACCCGCACAATGAACCATGGTCAAGTGATGACATGGGAAGCCTTCAAAATCAAGTCCAGCCGCACCCACGTGCCACAGGGTCTAGTCACCAGAATGAGGGATGAATTCAGAGAATTGAAACAAGGCAGAATGACTGTAGTGGAGTACCGTGATAGATTCTTGTCCCTAGCCAGGTATGCACCTGATGAGATCAACACGGAGGCCAAGAAGAAGGAGAGATTCCTGAACGAACTGCACGATGAGATGCAGACGGTTCTCATCAACATCCGTTTCGAGGATCTCAAAGAGCTAGTCGACTCTGCCATTCAAATGGAAGGGAAGATTAACCAAGCAAACGACAACCGCAAGCATCGTATGATGCACCAAGCTGGATCCAATAGTCACCAGAAGTACCGTCCCAACCCTTCTATCGGATATGCCCCGCGGAACAATCGACCCCCAATGTCTCGCCCAAGCTACCTCAACCGTAGCAGAGGAAATGTGAAGTCCGGAGGAAACAACAACCACCCCGGCAACTCCGGCAATTTCAATCGTGCACCTCCCAAGAGCAACAACAACAACACTGCACCCAGAACTGGAAGCAATGTTGTGCCCGTGGCAGCAAAAGACAAGTCTCAGATTACTTGTTTCGAGTGCGGAGTGAAGGGTCACTATTCCAATGAGTGTCCCAAGAAGATTGTCGCCATGGCCAATGTGAATGCCCCAGCTCAACAGCAGCGTCTTGTTCAACCAGGAAGAAGATTCGCCCCAGGGAACCCTTACAACCGCAATGGTCGTCTCTTCCACATGAACGCCGAAGAAGCCCAAGAAGCACCAGATGTAGTGATGGGTATGTTTTCTGTCAACTCAGTTTTAGGAAGAGTGTTGTTTGATTCTGGAACATCACACTCATTTGTCACGGAAGAATTTGCATGCACTAGTAAGATTCACCCAACCAATTTGAAGCATGTCATGATAGTTTAAATCCCCGGTTCAACTACAAAAGCTAGAAAAATTTGCAAAGTTGTGCCTATCAGAATACATGGGATAGATTTTTATGCCAATCTAATAGTACTTGGAACCAAAGGTTTGGAAGTAGTACTAGGTATGGATTGGATGTCAAAGCATAAAGGATTGATTGACTGTGCCAAGAAAGCCATCAACATGACCAGTAGCTCTGGAGTCTTAGTAGAGCATATATCTGAAACCTTACCCCGTTAATTCAAGTGCAACAAGAGTCTAGCCCTACCCACCATAGACCAAGTCAGAGTAGTCTATGAATACCCCAACGTATTCCCGGATGAATTTCTAGGCATGCCCCCGGATAGGGATATTGACTTCATTATTGAACTAATCCCCGGAACCGGACCCATAGCCCAGAGACCCTATAGCATGAACCCCTCAGAGTTAGTGGAATTGAAGAAGCAGCTGGATGCTATGTTGGCAACATGCTTGATTCAACCAAGCGCATCGCCATGGAGATCGCCAGTGTTATTCGTCGACAAGAAAGATGGAGGCAACCGGTTGTGCACAGATTACAGGAAGTTGAATGACGTCACAATCAAGAACAAGTACCCTTTGCCAAAGATAGAGGATCTATTTGATCAGTTGACTGGAGCCAATGTGTTCTCTAAGATCGATCTTAGAACTGGTTATCACCAACTTAAGATTCGTGCAACGGATATTCCAAAGACTGCCTTTACTACTCGTTATGGTTTATACGAGTATACAGTCATGTCTTTTGGATTAACTAATGCCCCTGCTTATTTCATGAATCTCATGAATAAGATCTTTATGAATTTTCTAGATAAGTTTGTCGTTGTATTTATCGACGATAACCTTATCTACTCCAAGTCAGAAGAAGAGCATGAGCAACATCTGAGAATCATCCTTGAAACCCTTAGAGAGCATCGGATGTATGCCAAGTTCAGCAAATGTGAGTTTTGGCTGAAAGAGGTCGGATTCCTAGGACATATTGTGTTTGCCGGAGGAATAGCTGTTGATCCCACCAAGATTAGAGATGTCGAAGCATGGGAAGCCCCAACCACTCAAACCCAAGTCCGTGCATTTCTCAGATTAGCGAGATACTACCACAAGTTCGTAGAAGGATTCTCAAGCATCGCCAAGCCCATGACCCAATTGTTGAAGAAGGACAATAAGTTTGAATGGACCGACAAATGTGAAGCAAGTTTCCAAGAGCTGAAGAAGAGATTGATTTCAGCCCCAATATTGATCATGCCAGATATTAAGAAGTCGTTTGATGTGTATTGTGATGCATCCAAGATTGGCCTCGGATGTGTATTGATGCAAGAAGGGAAAGTCATCGCCTATCTGTCTCGACAACTAAAGCAGCATGAGCAGAACTATCCGACCCATGATCTTGAGTTAGCAGCCGTAGTTTTGGCATTGAAGACATGGCGTCATTATCTTATGCGTAATCGCTGTGAGATTTACTCGGATCACAAAAGCTTGAAGTATATTTTCACGCAGAACGAGCTAAATATGAGGCAAAGGAGATGGATAGAGTTAATCAAGGATTATGACCTTGGCATTCACTATCACCCTGGCAAAGCCAATGTGGTAGCGGATGCTCTTAGCAGATTGTCGTGTCGGCTAAACACCATGATCAAGGAGAAGCAACCAAGTTTGTATGAGGAGTTGGAGCAGTTTAGAACTGAGCTAGTTAGCAAATGATTTTAGCTAGCATTGAACTTCAACCCACTTTGATTAGCCAAATCAAGGAAGCCTAGAAGGGAAATGAAAGTATCGACAGAATCAAACGTCGTATTGGTACAAGAAAGGTACCTGGATTCACCGAAGACGAAGAAGGAGTTCTGTGGTACAAAGGACGTATCTGTGTGCCAACAGATTCGGAACTGAAGCAAGTTATCATGCAAGAAGCTCATGATACTCTTTATTCTATCCACCCCGGAGGAACGAAGATGTATCAGGATTTGAAGGAGCAATTTTGGTGGCACAAGATGAAGAGAGAAATCGGAAGCTACATCGCCAAGTGTGATATCTGTCAGAGAGTCAAAGCAGAACATCACAGACCTCTAGGACTGTTGAAACCATTACAGATTCCGGAATGGAAATGAGATTCTGTCGGAATGGACTTTATCACCGGTTTGCCTACTTCTAGTAGGGGAAATGACTCAATCTAGGTCATCGTTGATAGACTATCCAAGGTAGCTCATTTTATACATGTCAAGACAACCTACCAGAGTTCGAAGCTAGCCGAGTTGTACATTGCTAGAATTGTTAGTCCGCATGGAACCCCCAAGACCATAGTATCGGATCGAGGAACTCAATTTACCTCGAGATTTTGGCAGAAAGTCCAAGAGGGATTAGGAACCAAGTTGAATTTCAGCACAGCTTATCACCCGCAAACCGATGGACAGACTAAAAGAGTCAACCAAATCCTAGAAGATATGTTGAGAGCTTGTGTGTTAGAATATGGATCAAAATGGGAAGATTGCCTACCTTTCGCAGAATTCTCATATAACAACAGTTATCAAGCCAGTTTGCAAATGGCACCATTTGAGTTCCTATATGGAAGAAAGTGTCGTACCCCTTTGAATTGGTCGCAAGTAGGAGAGAGTCAGATTTTTGGACCTGACATTCTCCGAGAAGCCGAAGAGAAGGTTCACAAAGTCCATGAGCATCTCAAGACCGCCCAATCCAGACAAGAGTTATGCTGACAAGAGAAGGAGAGACCTGACTTTCAATGTCGGAGATTTCGTGTATCTCAAGGTTTCGCCATTGAAGGGAACGCAATGTTTTAGTCTGAAAGGAAAGTTAGCCCCTAGATATATCAGACCCTTCAAGATTCTGAATCGCCGAGGTGAAGTATCGTATCAACTGGAACTGCCAGAGGAGATGTCAGCCATCCACAATGTGTTCCATATCTCATTACTTTGCAAATGTCTAGAAGTGCTAGAGAAGACCAGAGTTTTCAAGAACATCGATCACCGAGTTGTCGATATCAACAAGGATCTGACATATCGCGAAGTGCCCATCCTTAGCTTAGAGGAAGCCTACAGAACAACCAGGACCCGGAGTATCAAAATTCTCAAGATTCAATGGAGTAACCATACCGAAGAAGAAGCCACTTGGGAGCGAGAAGATTACATTAGGACTGAGTTCCCAGATCTCTTTAGTTCCTAGTTTTCTTTCTTAAATCTCGGGACGAGATTTTTTTTAAGGGGGGAAGGTTTGTAACATCCCAAAACTTAAACCAAGGTTAATCAAGATCAAATCAACCCAATTTAGGGTTAACAAAAACTTTTCCATTTAAAAATATTTAAGCATTCATATGTGTGTGCATTTACATTAGGAGTTGTTTGAATTGCCATCATTGAGTGATCCATTGGTTGTAAAATGACTCTAAGCTGAATTACACATCATCTAGATCATCCCCAAGCAAATCCCAAAGAAAAATAAATCAAAAAGAATAAATAATGGAAATGGTCACTTTTGCCATTTTAATCACCTAGCCCACTTTGGGTGTTCCTAGCACTCAATTCCCAACAGAGACAATTGTGGTTCTTTGCACCCTTTGCTAGTACAAGTAGTCATGTGCCAAGGTCCACTTTGTGATCTCCCAAAAACATTCAAACTCTAATTTTAAATGACATTTGAAAATTGAATCTAGTGTATGTATCAAGATCACACTATTTCAAGAACCATCCAAATGAACTCCATTTCAAAATCCCAAGCAAACCTAGATGCTCAAGCATGAGACCGACAACTCCACAAAAAATGTTTCAAAAATTCAAAAGTTTCTCTCATGCGGCCATTTGGTCGAACAGGTGGCAGGCAAGATTTTTCTGCCTAACTAATACTGTTTAGTGATCAATGCTTGGTCGAGTTTTTGGGCCCAATTTGGTTCCGCTGTCTCCCCCAGCTCTAACTAAACCCTCACCGGCCTACCCTTTAGCCTGGAGTAGTAGTTGCGCGCCGCCCATTTTTTGGTCATCGCCGGCCGAGCATGCACAGCTTGCAGCAGACCACGCCGCGCCAAACCAGCACCGCCACTAGCTCCGCCCAACCCTACCGCACTCCCCTGTCCACCCCACGGCCAAAGCCAGCCCCTGGACCACCCCAGAACTGCGCCGCACTACCCTCTCTACGTGCAGCCAGAGCACGCTAGAGCGCCCTCGCCACCAGCATGCCACATACCGCGCCTCGACACCAAACCGCGCACGCCGCTCCGCCTCGATCCCCTCACCCCGCCAGACACGGCCGTGCCCGCCACGCGACCCATACTCGCCGGGAACCACGTCGAGCACCACCTCTGTCTCCCCGAGCGTCGCCCTTTCCTGACCGATTACCACCGCCCCTAGCCACGCCATTACGTTGTAGAGGACCACCAGCAGACCGCCCACCGTCCGCCTACCTCGCCCACGCCGGTAGCCCTCTATATCATCGTCATCGACAAGCTCTGCCCATGCCGCACTGCCGCTTCGCCCCGCTATAAATAGAGCGCCTCCCAGCACTAATTCGTCACACCATTCTCCTCTACTCCCCCTCATAACACTCCTAGAGCCCCACCGGAGCAAGCCGTAGCCCGCAGCGCAAGAATTTCACCGGAGTCTGCCGCGGAAGGAGGAGAAGGGAGCCGTTGATCTAGGCCATCTCTAGGGACGCTGCCAGTACCAGGAGAACCGTCGTCGTCGACTTGTTTGTTTGTCTGCCTCGACACACTAGCTGGAGCCCGGGTACATCCCCATTACACTCCACCGACCGCGCTAGGGTTCAGTCTCGCCGGCGACGTGTCCGTCGTCGCCGACGACCGTGAACGGTTAGATCTAGTTCTAATCGTGTGGTCCTTATCGCCCCGTACCGCTTCACGTTTAAAGAGTCACTGAAAGGCAGGACCCCCCTGTCAGCAGCCCTCAGCGCCGCGGAGTGTACATGGGCCGGCCCATTTAGTTTCCCTCGCTGACCCAGTAATTCAAATATAGGTTTTTCAATTTTAATTAAAACTTAGTTCTGTCCTTGAGTTAAAAAATCAATTCAGAGAGTTATACAAATTCAAATTGAGTGATTCCAATTTTGTTGGAAAGGTAATGAAAATCTCTATCCAAACCCGTTGGATTTAAATCATTTATAGTTAGAGATCTCTCCTAGTAAAAATAACAAGACAGAAGCTTTTGCACATTCAAACATTTTTCTAAAATCAACCAAAATAGCTTTTGAGTTGATTCCAACTCTCAAAAATCACATTTAACTATACCTATTTGAATATGTAACAATATTAAGGTTTGCATGCAATGACTTTGGACTAGTATCAAAATAATGCTATATAGGCATTTCTAGTCACTTTAAATCATTAATTATTAAACTTAAACTTATTAAAATATGGTCCCACCTTTAAATCACATTCCCATATGTTGGAATATGTGGTGATGACATGTGTCCACATGATCCCATATTTTAATTGGAGAATATTAAATCTTAGTTATTTTCAGTGAGTAGAAATTACTTTTCTAAAATAAAAAAGAATGAAACTAGTTCATTAAACCTTGTGATGCTTGTGATGATAATAGATCATAAAATGTGTGCCTTAGTGTGCTAAGTAGACTAGTTAAGCATTGTTTGGTGATTGTGTATCCCGTATGTATTTATAGACGATAGTACCGACCAAGCTTTCGAGGAGGAGGAGTTCTACCAAGAGGAGGAGGAAGAAAACTTCAACCACTACACTACATAAGGCAAGCCATCATTAACAATGCAAGCTAACCCTTGCAAGCTATATAACCTAAGAAAAGGCATTAGGCATGCTTTGGTTATACCATTTTGACTTATACCTACTCCAAGTTTATTTCCAAGCTTTACCTTCTATACTTTACCAAAGTCCTTTACTTGTTTAAAGGTAGCATAAAAAGTATAAAACTTGACATCTCTAGTTAGACTTAGATGTCATTCTATGGCATGAGATTGAGATTAGCATCCCACATTAGTGAACACTCTTAACTTAGTAGTTTAGAGCTAAACCAAAACTTGATTTACTTTAGATGGGAATACCTGGTGAAAATGACTTATGAAAACCTTGGAATGATGAGTCATTCTATTGAGATGTTTTGACATGTGTTGAGAGACACAAATGGTTTATGATGATGAAAATGTTGAGGCATGAGCCTTAGCCCTTTTATAAAAACTGATGGTTGGGTTCGGATGTGATACCATTCCAATTTTACCGTACAACCACAATACCTGAATTGGGTAAGGCTTAGCCAAAAGTTTATATGCATTAGTTTTAGTTCCCTCGCGGGAGAGGTTTGAGCTGAGGCTACCTCTCAATGTTGTCCACCTATGCAGTGCCCAAGATGACAGATGGTCATGGCTGGGAGGCCATACTCATAGGAGAGGTGCTTATACTAGGGTGTGTAATTGAAAGGTTATGTTTGATTATCTGCATACTAAGTATGATGATTCAGGGTTATCCCTGACAGATGTATCGAATCTTGTGGTGAAAGTGTACCACCTCTGCAGAGTGTCAAACTATTCGAATAGCCGTGTCCATGGTTATGGACAGTTGGAGTGGCCATACTGTTCCGTTGTCAGATGTTTTCAAAACAACTTATGAAATGAATTGTGACATGACTTGACCACAATAGAGTTGTGACTATGACAATTAAGTTCCCACTTAGGTGTTTTCAAACTTTATTTTATCTTTCTTTGTTTCTGAACTCAGCTTAGGTTTCAAACTTAACTTTACAAATAAACTTAAAGTTAGCATTTCCTACTAGAACTATCCTAATTGTTAGTGGTAGTTTGCGAGTACTTAAAGAGTACTCATGGATTTTGTCCCTGGCTATTCCCGTGGCCAGACTATGAGGAGGACTACCCTGAAGGAGGACAGCAGGACGGCTACGACAACTAGGATCATCTCCCATCGTCAGCATTGCCTGTGACCCTGAAGATGGACCCCACCGCTATGCTTATTATTTATTCCACTGCTTGTTGTATGAAGACTAGATCATGAGATGCTTTATTTGTGTCAGAACTTATTATGGTTTGTAATGGATGATGTACTATGATATCCAATTTGTTATGTCTCGCAAAATGGTAATCCTGGGATTGCGAGGTATGGCATAACAGGCATCTGGGATTAAAAATCCGGGTGTTGACAGGCTGGCAGGTGTCTGTATCTCCTACTATAGTCAATATTTGATTTACAACGAGTTGCTAATAACTTAGTTATCATTGTTGTGGTTCCACGTTCGTAGGTAAGACCGGTTCTATCTTCAAAAGCCCTAAGCCACGTAAAAATTTGCAATTGATAAATTAGAGGCGTCTAGTTTAGATAGTTGTTGGGCTAGTGTCATGATATGGTAATGTTGTAAGTAGATGTATGGGATACTCTTACAACACACTTAACATGTAAGTTCCATAGACCTTGGCCTTACACACAAATGAATGATAGAGATCATACCACGATGCAAATGATAGAGATCAAATGCATGGACCATATCATCTCACTTTACACATTAGATGTTTGCATCTTATACTGCTAGTTTGGCGCTTTTAGTAGCATTGTAAGATGATCCCTCATTTAGATATCAAGATAAAATGTGTTCTTCCTTCAATATGCACCGTTCTATGGATCGTGTTTCGAGACACCACGTGATGATCGGGTGTACTCGACTCTGCGCTTTCATACAACGAGTGTAAGACAGTTTTACACACGCGGAATACTAAGGCTCTTACTTGATGAGCCTAGCATGTACAGACATGGCCCCGGAACACGGACCGAAAGGTTAAGCATGAGTCATATAGTTGATATGATGCCCATATGGATGCTCGCCTTTGAAGCTACACCGACTCACGTGATGATCAGACTTGGTGTAGTGGATTTGGTTCATGTAATCACCAAAAGGGCACGAGGGATGTCGTTTTTGAGTGGGAGTTCATTTCTAATTTGGATTAGTCAAACTCAATTTGTCATAAACTAAATCGAAGTGAATTTGCATAATTTGTTGTAGTCATTGGCATCTGTTCACTACCTTATGCTTAGTTTTAATTGAGATAATAAAACTATAGAATTCTGGATATTTACTTTACGAACTGGTATCGTATTGTTTTGAATGTCAATTTAAAGTTTAGAAGTCCTATTGCAATCTTTCAGCAAACTCTATTTACTCCATGAAGTTTAATAAGTAGTATTAAATCAAGAGTAATAATTCCAATGTTAGTATCTAAAGTATCATGTTTGCCTCCACGATTATTGATATTCAAAAGTTGTTTTAATATCAAGATTATCTAGGAGCTGAAAAATTGTTTCAGAAACCATCATGTGTGGAAGATATTGTGATATCTGAAACAATGTTTTTCGTTGCATTATGATAGAGTATAATTTATCAAAATACATGTTCTCATGTTATATGAAAATTTGTGATGGTTGGAGATGCTAGGCGTCCTAATCTACCAAAAAGGTTTTGAGAACTGATATTATACTCACGATTCATCCTTATAGGCTATAGTAGTTTGATCATGAAAGTTGTCATGATAAGGATGAATAGAAGATGTAAGTAAAATGTTTACTACACTAATAGATTACTAAAGAATGGATTTTTGAAAGAACACCAAACATTTGATGATGGTGATCCACTTCAAAGTGCAAGTCCAAAGGTATTGGTATTTGACTATATACACTTTGTACTATGTGTCATGTGAATGACACCACTATTGATGTTGATAGATTCTTTTAAAAGAAAAAGGAATTGCTGAAAGAGAATCTATAAAATATTTGGCAGAAAAAGAAAAGGTTGGAGATGTCCAACTTAGGTATATAGAATATATACATGTTATGGATGTATTCTTTGCTTGTTAAACAATGTGGTTCTTAGGTATTGGATACCGAGTTGGTTGGTATGAAGTGTCATACATGACAATGCAATTCATGAACTGCAATGACCTAAGTAACTAGCAAGAGAATAAGTGATGATGTTCATCGAAAACAAATAAAGTGTTATTGTGCTTTTCGTTGACGTCAAACCTAGCCTTCAAGATTTGTTTTAAATAATTGTTATTTTGTTCCGGTATTACGAGAACAATGGTTGTTCACATAATTACCGTATTCCATAAAGGATGGATGAACTTTTACAAGTCTAGTTGGAGAAATTACATCCATAAACATTATTGCTAAAATGTCACAAGACAAATGATTAAAATATCACTTATAAAGTGACATCGCTGTTTTAAATTATATTAGAAAGAAAACATGAAGAAACTCCATGTTCAATACGCAAAGACATGCTAATACACACGGACCTAAAACTGTCAGATCCGGAGATTATGTTAACCACTAGCAATAGCGTATATGCAACACCAGAAAGCCATAGGTGTTCAATACGCAAAGTTTTTCAAACTAGATTATTGACTCTAGTGCAAGTGGGAGACTGAAGGGAATATGCCCGAGAGGCAATAATAAAGTGGTTATTATCTTATTCCTTGTTTATGATAAATGTTTATTTTGCATGCTATAATTGTATTAATTTGGAAACGTTAATACATGTGTGTTTAATAAACAAAAAGGAAAGTTCCTAGTTATGCCTCTCTTATAAACTAGCTCGTTGATTAACAAGATGATCAAGGTTTCCTTATCATGGACATTGGATGTCATTAATAACGAGGTCACACCATTGGTGGAATGATGTGATGAACATTCATCCGAAGTATAGCATTACGATCAGAGTCATTATGTTTATATTGCTATAACATCATACGAAGTAATCTTAGTCCTTAGACCATGATATCATGTTAATTGCTAACACCGGAAGAGTATCTTGATAACATCAAACGTCACACCGTAACAGGGTGACTATAAAGGTGGGTTAAGTGCTACAAAGGTGTTATGTTGAGGCTCATGGATCAAGAGTGGAATTTGTCCATCCCGATGACGGATATATATACTCTGGCCCCTCTCGGTGATATCACATTGGTTAGCTTGCAAGCAAGTGATGAGATCACTAGAATGTTATATCACGGGAACGAGAAAAGAGTGTATGTCGGTAACGAGATCAAACTAGGTATTTGGATGCCGATGATTGAATCTCGGACATGTAATATATCGCGAGACAAAGGGATTTAGTTACTAGCGTTAAAGGTTCTCACGATCACAGAAGTCATCGTTGAATGTGTAGGAGTCAGTATGGATCTCCAGGTCCCGCTTCTGATTATTGTTCTGAGAAGGGTCTCGATCATGTCTGCATTATTCGCGAACCATAGGGTGACACACTTAAGGGATACCGACACCATTTGGAGCAAATATGTTTCAGATAAAGATTTAAGAAAGCGCTGGAATTATTTCAATAGACACTGAAACTGTTTTGGGTGAAATTGCTGAAATTGGTTCTGCATGTAATATTGAAATGTTGCAGGGGTTTTATGTGAATGTTTGTTAATTAAAGTAATTAACAAAATTCTGAATAAAATTAATAAAAGAGTTTTATTAAATGAGAGAGAGCATTAAATTTGGAGAAATTTAATGCATTTAAAGTGGAGACTTTAAAAGAGAATGCGAAGGGGCATTTTAATGTGGAGGGGGTTACCACCACATGAATAGGGGAGGTGAAGGGACACCCTCCATGGGCGCCGACCATGGCAGGGGTACCCTCCCCTCCTCCTATAAAAGGCCCCACTCTCACTCCTTCTTCCTCACACCTCCTCGTGAAGGATCTCTCTCCCCCTCTAATATTATTCCCCCATGGTCTCGGATTAGCGAGATACATGTTCCCGGTAGCTTTATCTGGAAAGGAGTTGCTGCTTCCGCTGCTTCGCTGGAGCGAGGGACGGAGGTTGTCGGGGTATCGGACGTGTGTGCGATCACGGATGCACCGCTGCTTTGTGGTGCTAGACTTGCTGGAGCTAGATCTGATGGACGTGCTGGAGCCGGACCTGCTGGACTTCATCACGATCTTGAGATCGGCAAGTGTATGACTACATCATCCACGAGTTCCATCTCGTTAACAAAGCTTTGTTGTCTTCGAGGGTAAGTTCTCTATGGATGTATATCCACCCGTTGCTCTATATCTAGTAGATAGATCTTGGCGTATAGTTCTCATCGTAGGAATTTTTTTGTTTTGTATGCTGCGAACCCTTCACCCGAATCCAAGCAAGCTATCACAACAATCAAAGACAAGCTTGAAAGGATCAAATCAACCAAAACAAGGCTTAGGGTTTCCAATGAAACCCTAGAGCAAGGGGCCCTCAAGTGAATGAGGGGGAAATGAAGATCTCTCTTGGTGAAGCTATAGATCAAGGCCTCCTCCTTCGATTCTCCAAAGATCGGGGACTTTGGGTGGTTGGGGAGGGAGATCTTGGAGTTTTGGTGGCTCTCAAATGTTATTTTTCTTTTTCTCGAACGAGTAGATGGAGGGAGGGGATGAGGTCCCCTATTTATAGGCCACACACTTGTGAATCATTTTCTGACTGTTGGGGACTAATCAAACCAGAGACTCTGGTCCAGGCCGGAAACTCCACCCCACCTCCGATCCATCTCCGGACCGCATCTCTGGCTGGCTTGGGTACATGCTTGGTGTCCACTCCGGAGACTCTGGCCTTAACTCTGGACCAGAGACACCGGAGACTCCGGTGTGTCCACACCGGAAACTCTGACCCGAGGAGACACACCGGAGATTCCGGCTGATATCCGGTCCATATCTAGACCACCACACAGTTTGACCCTAGGCCAAGTCCAAGCCACACACCGGAGACTTTTGGGGAAACTCCGGTCCACACCGGAGATTTCGGTGTCTGCACGCCGGAGACTCTGGTCTGAAATACTGCCAGAGGAAAAACTGATAGAAACAACAAAACTGTAATGATCATAACATTTGCATCCGGACTCTGATAGACCCGAAACCAATTTTGTTAGAAATATTGGATACCACCAAGAGAGAACATTTCATGTATTATGATGTGAGATGCCTCTCTTTGTGACAAACCGGAAAAACCTCCAAGATCAAAAACACAATAAGGTATAAGGGGAGATCCATTTTTGATAAACTAGAGCTTGTTACGAATATTACCACAAGCTCTAGGACCTCTCATGGATAAGATCCAAATAACAACCAAGAAAGATGATGCCAAGAATGCAAAGGTTTGAGCTCTCTCCGAAGGATATGATCAAGTTACTCACTCGAGAGCCCCTCTTGATAACACAGTTATCTATCCTATAAACCGGTCTCTCCAATTAACACCACGAGACCGGTAAGAAGGAAACCCTATCAAGACCATACCTTTGCCTTGCACATATTCCACTTGATCTTGATGATGACGATCTTCTCCACCTCAAGATGGAACACCTTTCTTGATTGCGCTAGCTTGGTGAAGACTTGCAAATTGCTCCCCCATACTCCACTGTGGTAGAACTTCTCTTTTGGGCATATCATCTTCCCATATCCATGATCACCATAGGATGGCAAGCTTTAAGCAAATGATCTCTCCGAGATAGCTCATTTTGAACTTGCACATCATTTCTTCTTTCTTCATTATGTTGGTGTCTTGAAGGTACATAAGAGATATCACTCCAACTTTATTCTTCAAGACACACTTGTTATAGGCTCAACTCTCACATGACCAATATTTGGATCTCTCCTTGAACACCTTGGTCAACACTTGATCTTCTTTACTTTCTTCTTCTCCCAACCTTGAAGCCAACATATGGTACAAGCATTGCCTATGGACAAATCCTACAAATAAAACTCAATGCAAACATAATTCCATAAAGATTGTCATTAATTACCAAAACCACACATGGGGCCACACATGCACTTTCACACGTGACAAGAGTTGACACGAGTCGAATTACAAGCTTTGTGGAGATGGAGATCGCCATGAAGAGAGCCATACCATTTCACATTATAATTCTTTTATTTTGTGTTACTATTATGACTATGTTTTACCTCTATTAGATAGTTGGTAGAAAGTAATCCCTCAAAGAAGGTCTAGTCGGTTTCCCCGCCAGTGCTGCACCATCACAAGTCAGACATTTTTGGTAGTGGGCTCATAAAATTGAGGTGCTATCAATTATTTCCGACTAGGTGGGTACGATTCAAACTCTTACAATGGAAGCACTCGGTAATCTAGACGGGTCTATCACAACGGTTGTGGGACTCAGGGAAAGGTAGGATGGGAGCCGTGGCATGTGATGCCATCCATCCAACATGAGTCGTATGAGATACGATTGACAAGGAGTTGTCTACCTAGATCACTTGACGACTAGCGGTGATGCTAAAGCTCACTAGTCGGCTTGCTTATTTAGGGTCCTGAATCACTAAGTAACCATTGGAGGGGTGTTGGTTCTAGTGTGAGCATAAGTATTAAAATGTTTAATATGCTTGCGCTTTTATGGATACATGTTTTAAGTGTTTTGCATATTTTTCAGTTGTCGATCAATGGCACCTAGCGGTCTCCCTCAGATTTCTAGTTTTGCTTTGAGAACCATCTTAGAGAAAGATAATCTAAATGGAACTAACTTCACCAACTGGTATCGTAATCTGAGAATTATTCTCAAGCAAGAAAAAAGGGACCATGTCCCAGACAACCCACTTCCAGCTTAGCCGAATGAGAATGCGAGTGTCGCAGCCACCAATGCCTACCGTAGGACTTGTGATGAGTCTACGGAGATTAGCTATCTTATGCTTGCTCACATGGAACCAGACTTGCAGCAGCAGTTCGAGAATGTTGAGGCCTACAATATGATCGAAAGCCTCAAAAGTATGTTCTAGGCTCAGGCAAAGACTGAGAGGTATCAAGTCTCTCAGACTTTGTTAAGTTGCAAGCTTAAGGATGGCGATCCACTAAGTCCGCGTGTGATCAAAATGGTTGGTTACGTGTAGTCTCTAGAAAGGCTAGGCTACCCCATTAGCCAAGAGTTTGCTACAGACATAATTTTGAACTCTCTTCCTAGTGCATATGGTCAGTTCATATCGAACTACCACATTCATGGTATGGATAAGAAGCTCACTGAATTACATGGGATGCTCAAGCAGGCTGAGGCGAATCTCAAGAAAGGCGCCAGTCAAGTGTTGATGGTGCGGAATAAGGCTAAGTTCAAGAAGAGTTCTTGGACTAAGAAGAAGAAGGCAAAGTCAGGAGGTAAGGCTGAGGATCCGGTCCAAAGCGCTTCCTCAGGGACTAAGCCATCTCCTGCAGCCGGATCCACTTGCTTCTATTGCAAGGCCAATGTCCACTAGAAGAGGAATTGCAGCAAGTATCTGGTTGATAAAGCCAAGAGTGCAGGTGTGACTTTCGGCTCAGGTACGCTTATTTGCAATATTATAGACATTTATCTTGCTGATGCACCTGGTAGTTCTTGGGTATATGATACCGGATTAGTTATTCACATCTACAACTCGTTGGAGGGATTGGTAAGAACTAGGGGCATGGCGAGAGGCGAGGTTGACATTCGAGTCGGCAACAAAGCGAGAGTCGCTGCGTTGGAAGTCGGCACGATGCAACTTCATTTACCTTCAGGATTCTTAATGGAGCTAAATAATTTTTTTATTATGTTCTAGTGCTTAGTCGAAACATTATTTGTGCCTCATGTTTGATGATACAAGGCTATGAGTCGAATATTAAGAATAATGGTTGTTCTTTATATTTGAATGATATGTTTCACGGCTTTGCACCCGTCTAGGACGGGTTATTTATTTTGAATCTTGATGGTGAATCTCTCTATAATATAAATGTGAAAAAGTTGAAACCAGATGATCTGAATATGACTTACTTTTGGCACTATCGGCTTGGTCATATAAGTTGGAAACACATGAAGAAGCTCCATGATGATGGACTCCTAACTTTGTTTGACTTAGAGTCGTTCGAGACATGTGAATCCTGCCTACTCGGCAAGATGACCAAGACACCTTTTGCAAAGAGTTGTGAAAGGGCGTCCGACTTATTGGGACTAATACATACTGATGTATGTGGCCCGATGAGCACGACAGACAGAGGTGGTTATGAGTACTTCATTACCTTCACTAATGATTTGATTAGGTATGGATATATCTACTTGATGAAACATAAGTCGGAAGCCTTTGAAAAGTTCAAGGAATTCCATAATGAGGTACAAAATCAACTCGGTAAGAAAATAAAGTTTCTTCGGTTGGACCCAGGAGGTGAGTACATGAGCCATGAGTTTGATGACCATCTGAAGAGTTGTGGAATAGTTCCCCAACTCACTCCTCCGGGAACGCCGCAGAGAAACAGTGTGTCAGAGAGGAGGAAGCAGACCTTGTTGGACATGGTACGTTCAATGATGAGTCAGATAGATCTGCCTTTATCTTTTTGGGGTTATTGTCTAGAAACTGCAATGTTCACACTAAACAAAGTACCATCAAAGTCGGTAGAGAAGACACCGCATGAGATGTGGACTGGCAAGAAGCTGAGTTTGTCTTTTCTTAAGATTTGGGGTTGTGAAGCTTTTGTCAAGCGACTTCTATCAGTCAAGCTTACAACCAAGTCGGATAAGTGTATTTTTGTGGGGTATCCGAGGGAAACCTTGGGTTACTACTTCTATAACCGAGAAGAGGGTAAAGTGTTTGTCGCTCGGAACGGTGTCTTCCTTGAGAAAGAGTTTCTCAGTCGAGGAGTCAGTGGGAGCACGATGTAGCTCGAAGAAATTCGAGAGATATCGGTCGGTAGTGAGTTGGCAAAAGCCTTAGAGGTTGAGCCGGTTGTGGTACCTGAGCCGGCAACTACACCGACACTGCGAAGATCGGCCAGATTGCGAAGTGTTCGTGATGTGTTGATGTTGGATAGTGATGAGCCGACAACTTATTCAGAAGCGATGGTGGGATCTGATTCTGAGTCATGGCTTGGAGCCATGAGACCCGAGTTAAAGTCCATAGATGAAAATCAAGTTTGGAACTTGGTTGATCTGCCAGATGGTGCAAGACCCGTCGAGTGCAAATGGGTCTTTAAGAAGAAAACTGACATGGATGGAAATATTCCTTTCTATATAAAGCACGACTTGTCGTGAAGGGGTTCCGATAGGTTCAAGGAGTTGACTACGATGAGACTTTCTCTCACGTGGCAATGCTTAAGTTAGTTCGGATCATGTTAGCTATAGCAGCCTATTTCGACTGTGAGATATGGCAGATGGATGTCAAGATGGCTTTCCTTAATGGAAATTTAACTGAGGACGTGTATATGATATAACCTAAGGGTTTTGTCGATCCGGCTAATGGTAACAAGGTATGCAAACTTCAGAAATCCATTTATGGGTTGAAGCAAGCATCTCAGAGTTGGAACATTCGTTTTGATGAGGTAGTCAAATCGTTTGGATTCATCAAGAGTGATCATGATTCTTGTTTATACAAGAAGTTTAGTGGGAGCAAATTAAACTTTCTAATCTTATATGTGGATGACATATTACTGATTGGAAATGATGTCCAGATGTTGCAAGAGACCAAGGAATCATTGGAAAAGAGTTTTTCGATGAAAGACTTGGGTGAGGCGACTTACATACTAGGAATCCGGATCTATAGAGATAGATCAAGGCGGCTCATCGGATTGAGTGAGACTACATATTTGGAGAAAGTGTTGAAGAAGTTCAACATGTAATTGTCTAAGAAGGGGTTCTTACCGATGTCCCATGGCGTAAAACTTAGCAAGACTATGTGTCCTTCGACAACTGATGAGCAAAGTCAGATGAGTGTGATTCCATATGCTTCTGCGGTCGGATCCATCATGTACGCTATGATTTGTACTAGGCCGGATGTTTCCTATGCTCTAAGTGTTGTGAGCAGATACCAGGCTGACCCTGGAGAGATCCACTGGGCATTGGCTAAAAATATTCTTAAGTACTTGAGAAGGACTAAGGATATGCTCTTGGTTTATGGAGGTGAGGATGAACTCAGTGTAAGGGGTTACACAGATGCGAGTTATCTCACTAACTCGGATGATTCTCGTTTGCAATCAGGATATGTGTTTGTAATAAACGGAGGGGCTGTGAGTTGGAAGAGTTCTAAGCAAGAGACGGTGTCTGCGTCTACGAGGCTGAGTATATTGCTACCTCGGAGGCAGCAAAGGAAGCCATTTGGATGAGGAATTTCCTCATGGATCTTGGTGTGGGCTCGTCCAATCTGTTAGACGTCTATTGTGACAACAATGGTGCTATCGCACAAGCCAAGGAACCTAGACAACACCAGAAGAACAAACATATACTCATGTGGTACCACCTGATTCGCCAGTTCATGGATCAAGCTGATATCAAATTATGCAAGGTACACACGGATGCAAATATTGCGGATCCGTTGACAAAGCCACTTCCACAGCCGAAGCATGAGGCGCACCTGAGAGCTATGGGCATTAGATGCCTAGACATGCGTTGTCAGATGATTGACTCTAGTGCAAGTGGGAGACTGTTGGAAATATGCCTAGAGGCAATCATGTATGATGTTATTCCCAATGTATTCATAAAGTTATTATCCATGTATGAACTACTGATATGTATCATTGAATATGTGATTCGATTGTGGAACTATATATTCATGTTGTTCAAACTAGTTATCCTTGGTCATTGAGGTTGTGCTGGACACACAACTTAGACTAATGTGAAAGTCGACTGATGACACGGTTCCACTTGTCATGGGAATGGTGATGCTATTCCGACTTACACTGATTCAGCTAAAGAGTTTAGCAAATCGGACAGACCCACGGTTGAGATGCAACGAGCATGTTGTCATTTGTAGTCTCAAGCAATGGAATCCTTCGACCTGAGGTGATCGCATGTTCCGAGTTGTGGATCGCCAGCTTAGGTCCTATCAAACGTTATTCCGTAAATGGGCAGTTATAAAGGTAGGGTTCGGGTTGATTATGAAGCAAGCTGCGTGACATGGATTACCAAGATGGGATTTACCCTCCATAATGGAGAGATATTATCTGGGCCCTCTCGTGTGATATGATTCAGAAGCATGGCCATGCGCGACTTGGTTAAGTAGTAACCAAGGAGTTACACTCAGTGTTAGTCCAGTGAATCATATATCACGGAACAAGAAGAGATAGTCGAGCTATTAAAAGGATGACAACAATTCGCCTATAGCTTGACAAGATATATCATGAGGCAAAGGGACTTGGACGGAAGTCATATTGAGAAAGATTTGTCTTCTGACTTTACGGCGCTTGGGAGTTGGCACGTCTTGCTAGAGGCCACTACCAACTATCGACTCAGAGTGGTGACTCGTGTTGTGTCCAGGCGTACGTAAACCTACATGGTCACACACTTAAGGGTAAGGAGCCCATGTGGATTAGATCCATGTGGAGATTGGGGTACGACCTAGATGGGCCTCAAGCGTTGAGCCCAGCTAGGAGTGTATATAAATGGAGTGACAAGGGATTGTTCCTGACCTAGCCATCACTTTATCTACTCCCATTTCAGGCTATACAGGATCTAGCAGTCCTCTGCCTGGAGCTCCTTCTTGTATGTGTGGATACCAGTAGAGGCGTTGCACGTGTGGCGCTAGGGTCAAGGAGGTCCGTGAGGATCTGGACATGTTGTACGAGGATCTGGACATGTTGCACGGCATCAACTGACGCGCTTCATCAACAATCCGCACATGTGCGTCTAGTGGTAAATCTCGTGGCATATCACCTGAGCTGGATCTTGAGAGTACCGCGTAGGGGACAAAGTTTTGTTTATCTCTGCGTGGCCCAATACTTTATTATTAGCTGCCTCATCAAAACCTTTCATCCCTGGGAAGGGAAAAGAGTACAATTAGCTCTAAAAAGAAGAGAAAATTATAGAAGGATAAAAAATTACAAAGAGCTTAAAAAAATCCTACAACTAAGTTTATTCTTGGTCTTTAGTCCACCGCATAGCTTCGAACAAGGCTATCATTTCTAGGTTCTCGGTGGTGTGCTGGGCTCTTCGTCTGGCTAGTTCTCCATCTTTGACAGACATCAGTGTTTTCACCATATCTGGGGTACTAGTTCTTCCATCATCAATTATGCATCCAACTAGACTAAAAGTAGACTCCGATGAGACAGGCACCGATAGCACATCCCGTGCTAATATGGAAAGCACCGGATATGTTGACTGTTTATCCTGCCACCACTGTAGTATATCGAAGTCATCGTCATCATCATCATTAGTAGCAACTACTAGACTCTTGAGATACTTTGCTATCTCCCCGTCACCTTGAACCACTGGACTTTGTGTGGAAGAGCTCGGCGTGGCCATGGAAGTACCAACTTATTTTCCCCACACTTTTTTCTTACCCCTACCGACTGTTGGTACCATCGGAGGTCTGTGTAGCAGAGTTGTGTCATACTTAAGCTCATACTTATTATAAACTTCCTGCAGCTTATCCTTTATATCAAGTGAATATCGATCATATCTAACATTTACGGTATAACTTAAGAGCGATAAAACACCACTAAAACCTTCCATTTTAGCCCTAGGATCCAAAATAAATGCAATAGCATAGATCAAGGTATAGTTTTCTAATATTTGAGAAATTTTAGTTTCATGTTATGGACAACTACTAATAAAGTGGTACCATTTTCATACTCTTTCATGTGTTGGGCAATTTCTAAAATATGATGCACAATCATATGAGATGTGGTATAATAAACCCCAGATAAAGTAACCGTTGATTCATAAAATGTAGCCATAAACTTATAGATCGATTCAGAACATGCCAAGTATCAGCACCAAGTAGATGATACCCGTCTTCTTGCAGAAAATGTGCATTAACAAACGCACAATATTGAGTCTTGTCACGTATAACTAACTGAAGCATTAAATATGTAGAGTTCCATCTAGCTGGCATGTCTAGATGAAGACCATAACATGGTACATTAATAACAATATAATAATTTCTATAGCTTCCAAGTCTAGTATTAGAAGCATTCAACCATGATATTTCCATACACAATCTCTCAATGTGTGGTTCTAGATCATCTAAAGCACTTTTAGCAATAAGATTAATTATATGACAAGCACAACATTGATGAAGCAATTTTTTTGATGCATATACTTCAAACGTAGGAAAGATTCTAATCATGGCACTAGTATTTGCAGAAGCATTATCCAAAGTTACTGCAAATATCTTTTCGGCAAGACCAAACTCACTAACAACTTTAAGTATAACATGGGTAATGTTCTCACCATTATGTGATACATCATTTAACTCAAGTCCTATTATCTTTTTATTTAATTCCCAGGATGAGCTAACATAATGAGCAACAACAGTAATATAATCTTGCTTAGCACGACCACTCCAAATATCAGAAGTTATGGAGACTGAGAAAGTTGACGGTCTAATTCTTATTTTACGACGGCAAGACTTGCCTTGGCTAGCTTTTTCATGTCCCTAGTTATAGTTTGTCTAGAGACCGGTGTAAAACTAGGAGTGTGAGCAGTTCTAATATATTCGACAAAATCAGGAGACTCGTCAAATCCTAATGGTAAATCATTCACGGCAATTAATTTTGCAAGAGCCTCTCTTTGACGAGTTGCATCGTAGACAAAGATACCTCGGGAAGTGCTGTCGGGATTGAAGTTGATCCTGCTCTGGATCGCCGCGGCCTGTCCATCTTGCTTGGCGTGGGTCGCCACGTGCCTCCTCATGTGGCTGTGGCCTCCTCCCTTCTACAGAGCAAATTTCCTCGAGCAACCCAGGTGCAAGCACCGAGCTCTCATCTTCGTCACACCATCGTCGTCAACATATTCTTCTTCCTCATAGTGCTGCCAGATCTCCGAGGTTTTTTTCCGCCGCTTGCTACCGGTAGCGGTGGAATTTTGGCTAGCACTAGCACTAGTGGATGCATCAGGAGAATTTGTGTATGTTGGTGTTGGATGATCGGATTGGGTAAATGGAAATTGCATGGTGTCGATGTTGTGGTTGCCACGGAAGGGAGAAGTATTGAAGTTGGGGGAAATTTCGACCCCCAACTCATTGGCATCGAAAAGAAACCGGTTGGGATTAGCCATGTGTTGGTGTAGGATATGAGAGATGTGTTGGATGTTGTGGAGATTGAGAGGGGTATGCTGCCCTTTTTATAGCAAAATTTTGATCAAATTCGGACCAAAATACCCTTCCAAATGACCTAAAACCCTAAAAATACTCAAAAGGGGATTAAAATGCCCCCAAACCCTCTCAATTGCCAAAAACGGCCACTCCAGCTCTCCTGGATCCCACCCTGATTCAAAAATTCGAAACCCTGCTTCCCTCCTTCCCCTGCTCCCCTCTCGTGATGGGCCGCCGACGTGCCTGGCGGGCCAGCCCGCGTGCCGCTCGTGTGCCCGACCAGACGTGCCGTGCCGGTTCTGGCCGCGTGCTCAGCGAGACGGCCCAAGCACAGCACCTGCGTGCCGTAGGCTGGTACCGGCCCGTCAAGCCACGTGGCGTGCCGGGCTCGTGCCACGGCCCGTTGGCCAGGTTTGCCCAGTGGCCGTGACCAAACCCTAGGGTTAAATACCACACCCACGTTTTGATCCCTCCTCTCTCCCTTCCCGGACACACCCATCGCCCCTGGCCCGAAGGCCTCGCGGCGCCAAAAGGAGAGACCACCGCCACCCCAGCTCGTTCTCTCTCCACCCGGCTCTCGCACCGGCCCTAACCCTGGAAAGGATTTGGTCCGGCCCCTCGCCGGTGCCCGCAACTCAGCCGCCGCTGGCGACATGGATCTGCCCAACCTCGCAGTCGTGCTGCGCGCCGCACTCAGCCACGTCCCCGAGGAGCGCAAGGCCGCGGAGGAGAGCCTCAACCAGGTGAGAGTTTTCACCCCGGCTACTCTCCATTAAGACCACCAATCCACCATCCTTTCTCGGAAAAAAATCGCTCCAATTCGGTTACTGTTTGATCGCGAGTTGCGCTTGAATTGGCATCGGTTTGGTGGGCAATGATCTGCCTTAATCTGAGCCGCTGCGTTTGCTCGAGCCTGGTCACCTTAGTTTACCCCCCCTGAGTTCAGAGGGGCTCTGGTTTATTTTGACATGGTACAGTGTGTGTGGTGGTGTAGTACTCGTGCATTTCTTACTATCTGTGGTGATGGCAATTTCGTGTCATAGTAATGTTGTTGGAGCTGGTTGGGTTGTTAGGATCATTAAGTTCCAAGTCCCTAACAGCACTTTGAGTTACTTCTTGCATTACTGAGAGTGAGAGCTAAAACTTTTGGTAGATTAACTATTCAGTAATAAAAACTAGCGGGTCAACAGATCGAAGTGAACACTATCGGCAACTTATTTGGAAAATTGACCCCTTTCTGCTCTGTGTTAGTGCCACAGTATTCATACTCTTAAGCATTATTATACAAGCTAAATGCATAAGATGCAACGTTTGAGATATTTGTGGTGAGAGTAATCCTTGCTTAGGAGTTAAGTCAGTAGGTTCTAGTAGTACTATTCAGTGACAACCTTTGTTTTGACATCTTGGTTAGCTCTAGAACTATCAGGCTGGCTGTCAGGTGCAAACCGACTTGTGCTATACCGACCTTGTATCCTATATATGCCACGATGTAATACAAGCTGCTGTAGTGTTTGCAGCTACAGATAAACCACCTTCCTATACACATCCTGACTAACAATTGGTATCAAAGCATTGGTGAGGATCTTGAGAGATGTCAGCTCTGGTTCAGGGTGTTGCCGACAGTCTACCTCGCTAGCCATGGCGCCGCTCCCCTTCGCCGCCATCGAGACGATCGTGCCACCGCGATGCAGGAAGGTGCGAGGTTGTGGTTGAGCGTGTCGTGAAGGATGTTGGCGGTGGCAGTTACCCGATGCTGATGTGGACGAACTACACCGATTGGAGCCTCCTCATGAAGGTGAAGCTGCTGGCTCAGGGCATCTTGCACGGGGCATCTAGGATGCAACTGAGCTTGGTGGCGATGACTTCGATGAAGATTGAATGGCGCTTGAGGCCATCTTGCACCAGAAAGACTGGCCGTCAAGCGGACAACGAAGGAGGCCTATGAGGCCATTTGAGCCACGTGCATTGGTTCAAACCGCGCCAGGAAGGGCAAGGTGCAACAGCGGAAGACAGAAATTGAGCTGACATCGTTCCACGAGTTGACGATTTCGAGTTGCGCCTCACCAACCTCGTCACAAGCCTCGCCATGCTCGGAGCACCTATCGACGATCCTTAGGTCATCGAGAAATTGCCTTCTAGGCTCTCGCAGATAACCCTTGTAATCAAGACCCTCCTTGACACTTCTGAGATGTCATTGGAGGTCATTGGTAGGCTAAATGCAACGGAGGACCATCTCGAGTCGCCGAAGCTGTGAGCAGGGCAAGCTCCTATTCATCAAGGAGCCGAAAGCAAAAGCCTACCTCGGGACAAGTAGTGATGACGAGAAAATCGAGGGCTGGTACCTCGACACTAGTGCCACAAATCACATGACAAACCATGGCAACGCCTTTGTTGAAATTGACCTTATGGTTACAGGCACCTTCAAATTTGGTGACAACTCCGTTGTCGAAATCAAGGCATCGGCACCATCATCTTCGCCGTCAAAAAGGAGAACATAAGGCTCTCATCGGCGTCTACTACATCCTGTGTCTGAAGAACTCAATCATCAACATTGGTTAGCTCAACGAGGGTGACGCATGCGTGCTAATCAGGAGTGGTGTGCTTTGATATGGGATCAAAAAGATTGACTCTTTGCCCGAGTGAGGTGTGGTCGAAATCGTCTCTACCTCCATCTTGAGATTGCTCAACCGATTTGTCTCTTTGCCCGCCGCGATGATGTTGTTTGGCGCTGGCATGGGCATTTTGGGCATCTCAACTTTGATGCTTTGGAGAAAGATAGGATGCCTCGCCATGGCACGTGGGCTGCCACGTCTGGAGCATGTGGAGCAGTTTTGTGACATGTGTGTCATCACCAAGCATCGACACGACGCGTTCCCTTGGCAAGCAAGGGACCGCGCACAAGAACTACTTGAGCTTCTCCACGGTGACCTCCACGGCCCAATTTTGCTAGCGACACCTAGAGGCTGGCTACTTCTTGCTGTTGGTGCATCACACCACTCGCTTCATGTGGGTGATGCTCCTGGCAGCAAAGAACAACACACCGGATGCCATCAAGAGTTCAAGCAGCAGTAGAAGTTCAAAGTGGCCACAAACTGCGCGTGTTCCACATGGACAAGGGCGACGAGTTCACCTTAACAGAGTTCGCCGCTTACTGTGCTGATGAAGGAATACATTGGCACTTCTCTACGACATACGCCCGCAACAGTATGGTGACGTTGAGCGGCGGAACCAAACGGTGGTGGTGATGGCGATGGCTGCATGCTCTGCTGAAACATGGGAGTACGCCGACTGAACTTTGGAGGGAGGTGGTGAGCACTGTTGTCTTCTTGCTAAACTTAGCTCCCACCAAATCTCACCGGAAAGACACCTTATGAGGTGTGGCATGGCCAAAAGCTGCCTTTCCATCGCACCTTTGGGTGCTTGGCTTATGTCAAGGAACATGGGAATCTACACAAGTTTGATGACCGCAACTCTCTCGCTGTTTTCATTAGCTACGAGGATGGAGTAAAGGTGTGCATGCTGCTGGACCCAGCAACAAGGCGTTTGTCGTCGGATTGAGGACAAGTACGCCATGAGGGGGTCCTTGAGGCGTGCGGGAGAGAGGGGTGTGAGACGTACGGTGTTCCGGGACGGTGAGCACACAAGTTTACCCAGGTTCGAATCCGCCGGCTTTGGACGGACCCGACTCCTGCTAGCAATCCAGTAATACGGCAGAGCCGGAATATGGGTTACAAAGGTTTCGCCTGTGCGATGTGAGATTGTAGACTATTGAGGTTATGTCCTAAAGGCTCTCCCTAGGACGGCTTATATAGATATCCGGCCTAGGGTTTATAGGAGAGATCAATCCGGCTACGACTAAGAGTTGGTTACAGAGTACATCTTGAACTACAAGTAATATTATGGGTCTAAGTCGGTAAGTCTTCTGGGCCTTCCCGTAGTCGGATTGGACTCCGTCTTCTCTCTCTGACTGGGCCACCCGTGAAGCAAAGCTCTAACCCGAAGTGGGCCACCCTGGTCAGTGAGGAACTGTGAGGATACCCGGAAAGTATATCCCCAACAGCGTTCGAATCGCCTGTTACATTATGTTCGATGAAGAACGTGGCTGAGATTGGGTAGTGGATGGCAGCGAATACTCTGGCAGAATCTTTTGATATAGAGTACATCGGTCATCGTGCCACGAGGGCGCCCATCCAGGCACCTAGTTTAGGATGCGTCATCGAGACATGGGGCTCAAGGTGCCTCAGCCAGCACACCACCATCGTCTCCATCTGCTCCAACAACAAGTGCAGCAGCTCCAGCAACTCTAGAACTCGTCACGCCTCTAGCAGATGATGATGATCAACTCGATGCTGCGCACAGCGACACAACAGTTCGCTATCGCACAGTTGAAAATCTAATTGGAGCACAACCATCTAATTGGAGCAGAACGAGTGCCTAGGCTCGCACCGCGCAAACTTGACTCTAAGCTACACTTGGCTAGCACGGGGAGCTGTGCTCATTCGCAGAAGCGTGAGGATGTTAAAGCGGTGGAGCAGAACAAGACATGGGAGCTTGTTGATCTTCCACATGGGCATCGCCAATAGGTCTCAAATGGGTCTTTAAGTTGAAGAAAAACGGAGCTGGTGAAGTTATCAAACACAAAGCGCGATTGGTTATCCGCGACTTCGTTCAACAAGCTAGCATAGACTTCGATGAAGTCTTTGCTCCGGTTGCTCACATGGAATCAGTCAAGCTGCTGCTTGCTTTGGCTGCGTAGGGGTGGCCTGTCCACCACATGGATGTAAAATTAGCCTTTCTCAATGGCGAAACGAAGGTGGAGGTCTATGTGAAGCTGCCACCAAGTTTCGTTGTCAACGGTGACGAAGGAAAGGTTCCGCGGTTGCGCAAGGCCCTCTATGGCATGCGGCAAGCACCACGAGCATGGAACGCGAAGCTCAACTGCACGTTTAAAGTAATGGGCTTCAAACAGAGCGAGCACGAGCACAAAATCTACCGGCGCATGACCGGCGATGCAATCTTGCTCATTGGAGTATATGTGGATGATTTGATCATCACAGGTTCGTCCAAGGGAGCAATGCAGAGCTTCAAGGACGAGATGGAGAGAAAATTCCAGATGAGCGACCTGTTGTCTGAAGTCCAACAGCATGGCAATGGCATCAGCCTTTGTCAAGCACACTGTGCCTCGCGCATCCTTCAGCCGGGAGGAATGGAAGTGTGCAATTCTGCACACCCCACAATTGAGGTGGCTCAAGCTGAGCCGTGGAAGTACAACAAAAGAGGTGGATGCTACAGAGTACCGGCCGATCGTTGGTAGCCTCCGGTCGATCGTTGGTAGCCTCCGCTACCTCGTCCACACCAGGCCAGACCTGGCATTTGCTGTTGGGTTTGTCAGTCGATTCATGGAACGCTCCACGGAGGAGCACATGATGGCTGTGAAGAGAATTCTTCGCTACGTCGCTGGCACGGCCCACTATGGTCTTCACTACCTGCAGAAGACAAAGGACGCACTGCTGATTGCTGATTGGTTACCGTAACCAAGCCGGGCAACATTGACACTAGGAAGAGCACGAGCGGTACTCTATTCTTCCTCGGCGACTGCTTGATGAGTTGGCAATCTCTCAGCTCAGTCTTCCTATGAGGCTGAATATGTAGCAGCCACAACTGCATCAACTTAAAGGTATTTGGCTAGCTCAACTGCTTGGAGAACATGGAAGAAAATCTGAGGCAGTTGAGCTAATGGTAGATATCAAGTCTGCCCTGACATTAGCCAAAAATCCAGTCTTCCATGAGCGCAACAAACATATCAATATTCGGTATCACTTCATCAGAGGCTGCTTGAAGATGGAAGCATCTGCGCCAACTTCATCAATACTTCAGATCAGCTCGCTGGCATTTTGACAAAATCACTTGGGTGAGTAAACTTTCAGGAGCTGTGTGCTAGAATTGGAACAATCCAGATCAAGTCAAGCATGAATAGCAAGGATTAGAGGGAGAATTGTGAGAGTAATCCTTGCTTAGTAGGTCAGTAGGTTCTAGTAGTACTATTTATGTGTAAGCCTTAGGTAGTAAGCTAGGTAGCAGTAGCAAACTTTGTTATGACATCTTGGTTAGCTCTAGAACTATCAGGTTGGCTGTCAGGTGCAAACCGACTTGTGCTGTACCTTGTACTGTACCGACCTTGTATCCTATATATGCCACAATGTAATGCAAGCTGTTGTAGCTTTTGCAGCCACAAATAGAACACCTTCCTATACACTACCTGTGGACTAACATTTGTCACTACCTTGCCGTCCTACTTTTTGAAATTGATGGAAATACTAGTAATATTCGGTTTATTCTTTTATGGCGCAATGCCAAAAGGTTAGCTTAATACTGTTCAATAAAGTAAACTATAATTAGTCAACTGATTCATATGCATTAATCGGCTGAAGTACATGAAGATAAAATTTGTCCACACCAGTAGAATTTTGTGCAGTTTCTGACTGTGTAACAGTAATTTATAGCCAATCTTCAGTTGTTTAGAAGCTGTCTGGCACCCTGAGAGAGGGAGCTGTTATGGTTTTCTCAGATCGGCTTGCTCTACATTCAGGGTTGAATTCAGTGCCTAGGCTTTCAAAGCTGTTGCCTAGGTGGCCTTACAGAGCTGGGTTTGAGGCGGAGGGCAAGGTGACATGGCTATATAGCCATAGTTCCTTGAGTGCCCTTGCCACCTCCCAGCTGATCTGATGCCCCCCATGAGATCCTTTGTCATTGATGAGGGCCTTTCTTGCCATTTCCTGCTGCCACCAAAGACGAAAGCGTTCCTTTGCCTTGCACTTCCTTATTAGACTTGCAGAATGCTTGTTTGAATTGAATGTAGAATCTTGATTTGGTTCACCTGTTGGAAAGAGTAGCGTTTTCTTTCTGCGAGATGAGAGAGTAGTGTTTAAGATCCACATGAAGGCTGGCTCGTTTATGGGCTTTGATTGTCTATATTTTTGAAGGAGCAGTCTACCTCAACTACTCGTACCTCTTAATTTTACTACTTGCAGTACAAATTCGAACTCAAGCTGGAGCCACACCACATACTTATTTAGTGCTTCTCGTAGATAGTACTTTGTACTTTCCCCTAGTCTCCATTTTTCATTTATTTTGATCACTTCTGCTGATAGTTTTGCAATTCATGCAGTTCCAGTTCACGCCACAGCATCTAGTTAGATTGTTACAGATCATTGTGGATGGAAGCTGTGATATGGCTGTACGACAGGTTGCAAGCATACATTTCAAGAACTTTGTTGCCAAAAACTGGTCCCCTAACGATCCTGGTATGTGGTTGGTCGTTGACCATTTGCTTATGCCTTTTAAAAACTTATGACTGTTGTTATTTTTTTCGATAGATGAGTCTCAAAAAGTTTCTGAAAGTGACAAGTCCATGGTCCGTGAGAACATACTAGGATTTATTGTTCAAGTACCTCCTCTCCTAAGGTAATTAATTGTGTATTATCTGATGTTTCTTATGTTGGTAATGGATGCAAAGGGTTTTACTGTTTAGTGGTTGCAAACTTGCAGGTGATAACACCTTCAGTACATTACTATCACTTGTTACCTGTGTTTCATAGCTATCCTGCTTTCACTTTCCTTTTCTGAGTCTTCTTGCTGCACGAACATGATGAACCTTGATTTTGTTCCTTTTTGGCGTGCACAATGAATCGTCATAAACTGTGTCACTATATCTTGGGAGTTGTTGTGGCATGGTTACCCAAGGTGCGCAGTCAATGTGAGGCACATGATCACCGTCAGGATCCCTAGAAATCTTAAAGAAAGAGGGAAACATGGAACATAAATGGGTAACAAAATAAATAAATAGAAGAATGGTGGGATGTCCCAGCACCCCTCCAACGAAATATCTTGAAATCCGGTCTTGTTCTACTTTCTCAATCCTAGCTGCAACTGTCTCTATCTTCACCACCCTGCCAATGGTGCCACTATTTTTTGGTCGGTGAGGCTGGTGGCAAAGGGAAAAGGTTGATGATAACAGCTGCTTTTTCTGACTCCTGATTTTTCACTCTACGAGCAGTGATTGGTCGTGCCACCCTCTGCTAGCCCCGAGCCGCCTGGACGATAGTTGCCACGAATATTATAAGGATTAAGTTGCTATCCATTCAATTATAGTCAACAATGATGGTGTAGTTAGCATCAGTTTTCTATTGATGTGGTGTATGTAGATCTAGTTAGGGTACAAGAATACTTGCTAGTTTGGATAACATTTATCTGTATGTACACACAATGCTTTAACTCCTATTCAAAAATCAGACGATTAACCAACTAACTGGCCGATTAATCCTAGCTCGGAGGGTCATCGAGTAGCTGATTAACTGATTAATTGGCTGATTTGCCTATTTATCCTCTACTCACCAGCCGATCGAGCAGTTATCGGTAAACATTTCCTTAACATTGGGTTTTAATGTCTTAACCAGTGCCAAGCAAACTTATGATCAAAATTTTAAGGGAAAATTGCTGTGCGACATGGTTATTTTCTGGCATTTGTCGTAACACACTGAAGGAACGCGTCTTTGCCCAGTACCATTGCAATTTCGTAGCACATTTGCTAGAGCACACCATATATCGACTAAAATGGGAAGTTCGACAAGCTAGCTTGGGACGACCATCCTATGTCTTGGTTTGAACCTTTTTGCACCTAATTCAGATTTTGCCTATGATTAACAACTTCTTATTTGGTCCGTGTTTACTTTTTGATCAAATCTTTGAAGTTGGTCTAATCCTACAACTTTCAGTTCATCTCTAGTTGGATGCCAAACCTGTGTCCCCTTATCACCAAATTCAGCGTACACACACCCTAACATCAATTCTAGCAGCTGAACTACTCTCCATCGTATGCAAATTAACAAGGACATGACTTAGGTACTAGGGCCAGTTCACATGAGCTGGGAAGGGATTTGGGGGAGAGATTTACCGGTGGTGGTCCAGCGCGAGGGCACCGGTGGCTACAGCTGCAAGCACCCGTGCAGGCCAGACTACTTACGGGATGGGGTGGCAGGCACCTTCGTGGCAGCCTGGGCAATCTGGGGAGACGGGATCGCTGACGGACAGCAGCAGCATTGGGGGCAACGGGTGGCTGGCGGCTGGCGAGATGAAGGACGAGGCTAGCCACTACGGCCTGGCCGGTGGAAAAACGCTTTAATTCACGGCACATTTGCCAAATTTCACGAGTCAAAAGTCAAACTTTCTATTTTTGTTAGTATAGTGCGTTCGCAAATGTACTACGAAATTGTAATGGTACTGGGCAAAGACGCATTCCGGCGGTGTGTTCGGGCAAAGACCCAAAAATAGCGGTGTCTTGTAGCAAAATTTTCCAAATTTTAAATAGCGCGCTTTCTCTTCGCTATAGCGGACCCAAATTGCGCTTCCATAACTCCTGCTATTGGCTCGCTAAATCGCGCTAAAATGCTAAATAGGGCTTAAAAAGAGAGCGTGGTGTTATGGAAGGAACACGGGCTCCGGTGAGCCTTGATTTGGAGCTTCAACATTTTTGAATTTCAGAGTTCCACAAAAATCGGAAAACATATACCTGCATGTAGCCAACTATGTGATCTAGCAGTGTGCAAAATTTCAGCTAAAAAAACTTCGTATTTTAGGCTAAGCAAAAATGACAAATAGATTTTTGTCGTCGGTGAACAGTATGGCACAATACACGAGTGTGGAGATTTTGTCTTTTTGTGCGATTTTGTCATTTTTGAGGATTCTAAAATACAAAGTGTTTTGAGCTAAAAATTTGCACACCGATAGAGCATAGTTGGCTACATGAACGTATTTTTTCCGATTTTTTCTGGAACTTCTGAATTTGATTTTTCAAAGTTTGTAAAAAAACAAACAAACAGGCTACCTGGTGCCCGGGCTCTACTATATTGCTATTCGTAAAAATCGTGCTATTTCACCCGCTAGGCCCAAATATTCCAGATTTGAATTTGAAGTTGGACCTGGTTATGTAATATGCATTTATGCACTCCTTTATTTGCTACACTCATCATGATTGTTCAGTAATATCATTGAATCATTGAATTTCTTGTCATATTTTTTAGATGATACGAATATATGATGCCTATTTTTTCTAGAAGTTTTCTTGTTTTTGGGAAACACGCACTTAGCTTCGCTATAGCTTTCTTAGCACCTAGAAAATGCCGCCGCTATTTGAAACTTTGCCTGCGATACATGTTTAACTAATGCGCCCTTGCCTACATCATGATCGACGGCATGTGGGAATTCACTTAGCAATGGTTCAGTGTAATGCTTGGTTTTCTTTCTCATAGAAAATTTGGACTGACTGCGTAGTAGAAGTGTCATCATGCAGGCATTCTTGAACTAGGAAATTCTGTTACCTACTTGCTCATCTCTCTTAATGGAGAATACTCTAATCTGTCTTCTTATTTATGAAAGCACTTCCTTGACATGCCGAGGCACCTTTTCATCGGTTGTTTTGTAGAGCACAGCTTGGAGAAAGTATTAAAACAATAATACATGCAGACTATCCTGAGCATTGGCCAAGTCTCCTTCACTGGGTTACACACAATTTGGAATCACAAAGTCAAATATTTGGAGCTTTATATGTGCTAAGGGTTCTTACCAGGAAATACGAGTAAGTGTTAATTATGCACATTGCTTTGTAGTTGCCTTTTTTGTATTTTCCCAGTGTGCTATACATAGCCGGGAAAAAACTGTTTACTCCTTACTGTTTGACTCTAAAGTTCTCAATTTCAATACTGATGCATCCAATCTTCATGTTATGTTGAAGGTTCAAATCTGAGGAAGACCGGATACCTTTATACCACATTGTAGAGGAAACATTTCCTTGCTTGTTGAGCATATTTAGCAAACTTGTTCAGATTGTCAGTCCTCCAATTGAAGTAGCTGATCTGATCAAGCTGATATGCAAAGTATTCTGGTCTTCAATATATGTAAGCTATCAAATGTTTCTTATCAGTTACTGCTCTGTGTACTTGTTTACATGTGTAGTTGTTTTCATGGTTAATGTTTTCTGTAGCTGGAGATTCCAAAGCAACTCTTCGATCCCAATGTCTTCAATGCATGGATGATATTGTTTATAAATTTATTAGAAAGGCCAGTTCCAGTGGAAGGCCAACCGATAGATCCTGATATCAGGAAATCGTGGGGCTGGTGGAAAGTTAAGAAATGGACAATCCATATCTTGAACCGTTTGTACACCCGGTCAGTTTACAATAAAGCTCAATTCTGTCTTAGCAATCATTCTATTCATTTACATGTCTGTCCACTGACTACAGATTTGGTGATTTGAAGCTTCAGAAATCTGAGAGTAAAACTTTTGCTCAAATGTTTCAAAATAATTATGCTGGACAAATTTTGGGTTGTCACTTGCGGCTTCTGAATGCAATCCGTACTGGTGATTATTTGCCAGATAGGGTTACCAATCTTATTCTTCAGTACCTCACCAACAGGTTTGTGTATTGGGGATGTGGAAAGTTCATGTTAAGCAGTGGTTTATCTTGTAAAGTATGATTCCTGTGCTTGATCCTTACTTACCGTTGAACATATTTGTCTGCGCGGAGTCAACGCTGAACAGTTTTTTGCAGTGAGTTCAGCTGCATATGTGCCCGCGATATTCTTGCTTGATCATTATTCTGACTTTTTACCCATTTTGTAGATATCTCTTGTACAGCATTTAACTTGATTGAAAGTTGGATGACACATGTAGCTTTTGACCAGAGATCGTTTGGTTGATTTGACTAGACAGGCAAATTGCTCAACTTTGTTTGGCATTGCCAAGGAAATGTGTCTTGACAGTTTCCTCGAAAGCTTTACTTTGCCGGAGAGGCTAGTATGAAAGGTCGAAAGTATAAAAAAGTTGCACAATTTTAAGCCTTTTCCCATATTGCACAAGTTCTTCCCATACAGTGAGCAAGTTTTTTCCATACAGATAAGATGAAGGAACTTGTAATGCAAGTTAGTCACATTTTATCATTATAAAGGCAAACTCTTCCGCGTGGGTACCTAGGAGGTACAACTTTAGTGAGATGGCCTCTTTTGCTGGTCTGTTCATGTCTTGCCTCGGTATATATTCTGAGGGTCATTTCAGTTGTGGTTTTGTGGTTTTCTAGGGCAGCGTGACACCATTATTCTGCTTGATAACTGTAAAGCTTGCACAAGCCTGACTATTGCTGTCTATATCGTGCTTTTGATTTTAGCTACTTGAATAATTTATTTCTCATTGAAAGGCACATTAAACTCTATAGTGTTTCTTTGCAGTATTACAAAAAACAGTATGTATCAAATGATGCAGCCTCAGATTAACATCATCCTTTTTGAGATAATTTTTCCACTTATGTGCTTCAATGATAATGACCAGAAACTATGGGAGGAAGATCCTCATGAATATGTTAGGAAGGGCTATGGTAAGCTTTACATGAGCTCTTCATTACTATATCAACTAGAGTTGCTATTTACTCGCAACGACTTATTGGGTCTTTTATTTCTCTCTGTTTGCTGGCATAGTTGTCATGTCCTAGGGAGCTTAAGGGCCCTGAACTGGATATTAGGTTGTAGGGGTGTTCAACAGGTATGTGATGTCTGGACCTCACTGCCTTCCTGCTATGACTCCATGAGGGTAGATCAGCAATTGGGGTGGAGAATAGAAGGGACAGAGGGAGTTTGATAGTTCTAGCATGCCTATTGAATGAAAGGGCCAGGCATTATCAAGCCGGCTTAACAGCAAGAGCATGCGTCACTCTCGTCGAGCTGACCAAGAGATCAATTCAAGCCATAACTTCCTAAGTTACATAGATAACCATATCTCTAGCCTTCTTCAGGAGGTGGTGTTGGCTACTACTGCTATAAGGCTGGGCCTGTTTGTAGGTCCTGCCTCAACGACAATAAGCTGTTTGTCTGTTATTTATAATATTGTTTTTATGTACCTAGATATTATTGAAGATTTGTACAGTCCCCGGATAGCTGCTATGGATTTTGTGAGTGAATTGGTAAGAAAACGAGGAAAGAGCAACCTCCAAAAGTTTGTCCATTTCATCGTGGATATATTCGGGAGGTAAGTTTAGCCTTTTATCTATGTGTTCATCTACTGCATACAATTTCTAAGTGAGGAAATACTTAACACAGATATTATGAGGCATCGGCTGAAGTCAAGCCATATCGCCAAAAAGATGGGGCACTTCTTGCTATTGGGACATTATGTGATAAGCTGAAGCAAACCGATCCATATAAAGCTGAGCTGGAGCTTATGCTCGTTCAGCATGTCTTTCCTGAGTTCAGTAGCAGTGTTGGGCACTTGCGTGCAAAGGTAGTGTGCCTTGAAAGTTATTTTTGCTTGCTTATTACTGCAGGTGCATTTCTGTGTGGTGAACGAGTACTTCTCATTATTAAGGTTTTTTCAGTTGCGTTATGGCCATTTTAAAGAAATATAAGTTATTGAGTTATTCTTGGACAATAACGACACATTGCAAAAGATTAAACTCATTCATTAGATTATGATGTACACAATTTTGAAGTTTTCCTTCTCCATGGTAGATGCATATGCAATATTCGTACTTTTTAGCGGCATATTAATAAAACATAGTGCTAGTTTTGAGCTAAGGTCTCTCTCTCTCTCTCTCTCTGGACAATTACTATTTTCTCAATGTGGACTATCTGGATGCTTTAACGTGGTTCTTTGTGTGCTGGTGGAATTCTAACCCACTTCTCTTTCTGTCCTTTGTGGTATTAATCTGACCTATTCTACCTAATAGGCAGCATGGGTTGCTGGGCAGTATGCCCATATTAATTTCTCAGACCAGGACAATTTTCGGAGAGCTATGCATTGCATTGTTGCTGGAATGCGTGATCCAGATCTTCCTGTGCGGGTTGATTCAGTGTTTGCACTTCGTTCTTTCGTAGAAGCATGCAAAAGTAAACCTTTTTATTTATCTGTTATGTACCTTAAACCTGCTTTATAGTATCTGGGGATTATTGCAAACAATTGATCAAAAATTTCCTATGCAGATCTGAATGAGATTCGACCTATACTTCCTCAACTCCTTGATGGTATGCATTTTTTTACCTTGTTTAACCCTGTAATCTGATGGTAGCTTAGTCAAACTGATGAATGGCTTCTCACGTATTTCGCAGAATTTTTCAAACTGATGAATGAAGTTGAGAATGAGGACCTTGTGTTCACACTTGAAACCATTGTTGATAAATTTGGTGAAGAAATGGCGCCCTATGCACTAGGATTGTGCCAGAATTTGGTCTGTTCACCTTTCTTTAGTTTCATGTTTATATTGCTGTGTGATTCTTTAATATTTTTTTCTTATTACTTATATAGGCTTCTGCCTTCTGGAAATGCATGGCTAGTTCAGAAGCTGATGATGAAGCTGATGATTCCGGTGCTTTGGCAGCTGTTGGCTGTTTGCGTGCCATAAGCACAATTCTGGAGTCAGTCAGCAGTCTCCCACATCTTTTTACCCAAATCGAGCCAACTTTGTTGCCTATAATGCGTAGGATGCTGACTTCCGATGGTCAAGGTATTGTGCTGTTTGTGCTGATCAGAGGCTACCATTATTATCATTGTAGCTTTTAAATATTTATATCCATCTGCAACCTACTGGATACCAAAAGTTTTTGGTATAAACAGAAAAAGCCTCTTCTAGTGGGTAATATTGGTGGAAAAATGTTGTTGTGCTGCATTTTTGTAAGGCACACTAATGACACTGATTACGTGTCCCTCAACAAGTCGCGACTTGTCACATGCCTTGTCTACATGTCGCAAGTTGACTGTCGACATGCTGGAGGGGCACGATCAACTTGTCGATTGACTAGTTGACTAGTCGACGACTAATCACGTCTAGTCTTTGTCAATGAGCCGAGCGACAACCTGAGGACCGCGACATAAGGCATCCCTGTGAAACCCTACGCTTCTAGAATCAGATTGAACCCTCCCTCCCACACAGCCACTCTCCTCTGGCACCCCTTCCCTGGCACCGTCGCCTCCGCCTCTCCCCTGCTCGTTTAGGGTTTAGGTTCTCTTCACTCCATATGCCATCAATATTTATTACAGTATACCAAAATTAGTAGACTAGTTACTTAGTATTTTTAGTAGTTACAACTCGACTACACATCGACAAGTCTAGCACTAGTCAAGCCTAGTCACGACTAGTCTGTGTGTCGGTACCCAGTGACAAGTTGCGACATGTTGACACACAATTCTTGCAACAGAATTAGTTCTGCTCATCAGTATTAATTGTGAACTGCCGAATTCTGGAGCCTGAATGTAAACTGTAATTATGCTCGGTTGGAGGCCTATGCTTGGTGTCGTGGTGTGCTGGTACTATGGCGGATAAGGTAACTCAAGATAAATGGCCAAGCGCATTGGGCTCCATATTCCAACAAACCAAAAACTAATCTCGATGTGAAGGAAAAAATTAACTAAAAGGATCCTCTAGATATTTTTTTTGGGGAAAACGCAATGACATTGCGTTTCTTTTCATTGTATAGAAGAGTTTTCAGTTAGAGGAATCGCTTAAGAAATTTGATTACATCTAATTAGTGGGCGTCCCAATCTGTAGGGATGGCGACTCGAGAGACCTTGGCATTGCACCTTGGCGTGTGGGGAGGGACTAACCCCCTAGCAAGGTCATCCCTCTGAAGGGGAATACATACCCGGGAGCTGGGTCGTGAAGGAAACCATAGGAAAGAGCAATTTGTCAACATGAAAGATGCAAAACATGCAAAAGGTATCAGAGCTGGGTTCAATCTTGAATTCACTTGGGGGATGCTCTCTAGAGCTCTTTTTGTCAACTCGTGCTCAACCGAGGTTGGCATTATCGTGCGGGTACCTACACACATCAAACACAAAAGGAAGAACGTGTGTGCATGGTAGAGAAACACATCATCCATCATGACGTATCTCTTCTTGTGCACATCACCATTAATGTCAATCAAGTATGAAATAGATGCATGGTGAGTATGCAAGTGTGGAACATGCTTATCATGGCATTTACCAAAATCTCCAAAATTTGAGAAAGCTATGGGGTCCAACTCAAGAGGAATCATATGATAATTATTATTGTTGCAAGCAAAACAAGTGAAAGAGCAATTATTCATCTTATTGCAAGCAACGGGAGAAATTGTAAAACATCCATGAGAAAGCATTGTCCTAGGGGTACCGTTGTCATCATCATTGCAAGCAAAACATTGGAAAGAGCAATTGTTCAACAAGGTGCAAGCAATGATGTCATCAACATAACGTTTAGAGCATATCATGTCTATGGCAATGTCATGACAATAAAAGGAATCCACATGGTCATCATGATGCATAGCAAGATTAACACATGGGAATAAGAGTGGAACATATGTCATGTCACATGTATCATCCATAGCATGCAAGTCATCACAAATCATCATGTCCACTAGTAGGATCATGGCATCATCAACACCCTTATTTTTACCTTGTTCATACCTCTCATATGAAGTGGGTGTTGTGGTAGTATTGGTCTCCATGTGGGCGACTTCTTCATCATGTATGGGGATGACATCATCTTCATCCACCATGTACATTTTCTTGGTTGAAGGCATCATCATCTCCAAGTTTGGCGCTTCTTGATCCATGGAACCTAGCACAACATGAGAAAACACACTAGAGGTAGAGGGTAAGTCGTTAGAAATCAAAGTGGTCTCACATGACCTATCAACTACCACTCTCAACTCACTAGGTGTATCACTCATGTCCTCCAAGTGGAAGCACTCAATCTTACGTATGGTGGAGTCGCTCATCTCACTCTTGCTTTCACTCAAGTGGGCTAAGTGGCTCTCATACTCACATGGGATTGGTACCACATCATCACTCAAGCATATGGGGGTAGGCTCGGTTCACTCAACTCCATGCGCCTCCTTTGGTGAAGGGAAAGTCCCATGCTCACCATTCTTGACCTTGTCGCCGTCTTGAAGTAGTGGTGAAAGTAGACTGATGGAGAATAGAAGGGAAAATAAAGAAGTCAAGTACAACAATGACTTCTACACAGTTCTACTCTATTCTACATAATTTGGTACTTTAGTCATATGTGTTGTAGCAGTTTCCAGAGTATTCTAGCTATGTGTTGAAGTCATGTTGCTTGTATTTATTTATTAGCTTTGAGTAGTGTTCTCTAGAATGTTCCAGCTACAAGTAGAACTAAGTAGTGAAGGCTTATGCAGCCTATAAATAGAGGAGCACACCTCTAGCTATAGAACCAGATTATGTAACCTTTGCCTATCAATAAAGAACTTTGTGTTCCTATTTTAAGATCTTGTGTGTTAAGAGTTTTGGATTGAACTCTTGACAGCCCCGCCTCTAGAGCGATACCTAGCTCACGCCCCTAGAGCGATATCTAGCGGAGCACGTTGAAGTGGTTCCTTCAATACTTGTGCTGTCCACTTTGTAGCAGCAAGGTGGAGTTGTTCCTCCACAACTTTGTGCTGCATCAGGTGGTATTAGAGCCCTGCCGATCCGTTCTAGCTATTGGTTTCCTCATTGAGAGCAAGCTGCAGCAAGAAATGGAGGATTTGGGAAAGAGAGTTGATGCTATAGAACAACAAATCCAAGAGCTACGTGAAGATCTTAACCGGAGGTTCAATCAGCTCCTTGAGATGATAAAAAAGGGTGTTCCTCCTACTGCCGATGAAGAAGATTCATCAAAGGAGAGAAGAGATGTTCAACAACAAAGAAGAGGAGGTCATCTTCAATCCCAAATACCCCGACGACACACATATCAGCATACCTCGAGAAGGCCAACTTATACGGAAGCTTCTGAAGAGGAAGAATATGACGATGCCCTTGAGGAACCTGATCTCTATACATACCCGAGATCGAGAGTACCCAACTCTACATATGCAAGAGATACATACAAGGTGAAAGCTGAAATCCCTACTTTCAATGGAAATGTTGATATTGAAGGGTGCCTTGATTGGTTTTATGAGGTCGAGACTTTCTTTGAGGTCATGAATATTCCGGAAGACCGAAGAGTTTCTTTGGTTGCATACAAGCTGAAAGGAGAAGCTGGTGCATGGTGGCATCGCCTGCAAGAAGATTGAAGACTACGGGGAGAACCTCGTGTGAGATCTTGGAGGCAAATGAAGAACCTTTTCAAAGGAAGATTTTTGCCTGCAGATTATGATCAGATCCTATTTATTCAGTTTCATAATTGTGCTCAAGGAAATGGGACTATCTCAGAGTACACATAGGAGTTTCTAAGGCTACAAGTGAGGTGCAACCTTGCTGAAATTGAAGACCAACAAGTTGCAAGGTACATCAATGGTCTCAATGATGCTATCCAGGATCGTTTGATGATGCAACAAATTTGGTACCTTGATCAAGCACAAGCTCTAGCCTTAAAAGCCGAGAGGATGTTGAGAACAAGAAAAACAGGTAAGACTCTCTATCCGCATACAAAAGACTCATCTAGGAGTTACTCCCATAGAGTAGAAGAAGAGACCACTCAACCTAAGGCAAAACAACTTGTCCCAAAGCAAAACGGGGGTAAGAGTAGGGCAAACCCTGTGATAAAATGCTATAAATGTGGTGAAGAGGGACATGTATCCAGCGACTGCCCATTAAGTAAATTTGTCAACACAACAATCCATGATGGCGAAGATGACAAAGAATATGAATCTGAAGATATAGAAGGACAAGATATTTGTGAAGAAAAAGGTGAAGATGTGGTATGCGTGTTTCAGTGTCTCTTGTGCTCGGCACCACAACCTGACAACACACAACGAGAGAAAATATTTGAGAGCAAATGCACGGTGAATAGCAAGGCATGCAAATTATTGATTGGTAGTTGCAGCTACGAGAATCTTATCTCTCAGAATTTGGTGAACCATCTAAAGTTGGAGACTCATGATCATCCAAGTCCCTACACTGTTGGATGGATCAAGAAAGTGGCGAATATAAGAATCACCAAACAATGCAACCTGCCACTCTCTTTGGGTAAGTACTATCGCTCAAATGTGTTGTGTGATGTCGCTGATATGGATGTAAGCCATGTTCTTCTTGGGAAGCCGTGGCAATTCGATGTGGATGCTACACACAAAGGAAAACAAAATTCTTACTCTTTCACTTGGAACAAGAGAAAGATCATCATCCTACCAAACCAGCCAAATGGTAGTACCTCTAATGAGGGGAAAAGTATGTTAACTATTTCTCACACATCTAATGAGTTTATGGAGGACATGAAGGAGGCAAATATGTGTGTTGCACTTATTGTTAAAGGTGAAGAGCAACCGACTGTTCAAATTTCAGCGAAGGCAGCAAATCTTCCTAACCTTCCACACCACCGAATGAGCCCAAAAGAGCATGCTATACTAAAGGAAGAAGTGGAGGCACAAAATCAGAAGTACAAACAGTTGGCTGACTATAAATGAAGGCTGAAATTATTCCAAGTTGGTGATAAGATCTTCCAGCCGAGATGGGAATATCCGACACACTCAATGTGGTAGACTTGGCTCTTTATCATCCCGAAGAAGCACTTTATGAGGATAACTCGAGGTTGAGTTCTAAACAACCAGGGGAGGATGATGGAGAACAGCAGGGAAAATAAAAGAAAATAAAGCAGAAGTCAAGTACAATACTGACTTCTACATAGTTCTACTCTATTCTATATAATTTGGTACTTTAGTCATATGTGTTGTAGCAGTTTCCAGAGTATTCTAGCTATGTGCTGAAGTCATGTTGCTTGTATTTATTTATTAGCTTTAAGTAGTGTTCTCTTTAGAATGTTCCAGCTACAAGTAGAACTAAGTAGTGAAGGCTTATGCAGCCTATAAATAGAGGAGCACACCTCTAGCTATAGAACCAGACTATGTAACCTTTGCCTATCAATAAAGAACTTTGTGTTCCTATTTTAAGATATTGGACTAGATCTTGTGTGTTAAGAGTTTCGGATTGAACTCTTGACAGCCCCGCCTCTAGAGCGATACCTAGCTCACGTCCCTAGAGCGATATCTAGCGCAACACGTTGAAGTGGTTCCTTCAATACTTGTGCTGTCCACTTTGTAGCAGCAAGGTGGAGTTGTTCCTCCACAACTTTGTGCTGCATCATAGGCTCATTTGTTGTCAAGAGCGGTGCTCGGATCGACTTCATCACATATGTGGCCTTGGCTTCCTCCATCTTGAAGTGTAGACTCTTGGCGTGAAGCTTGATGGCGTGGAGGAGAGCTTGCTCTTGGTGCCCTTTTGGTGGTGGCACGAGTAGTTGAAGGCGCCTTATGATGGTGTCGACGGAGGTCATTGGCGTGCCTTGCCAAAGGTTGATGTAGATGGCGCACTTGGTCATCCACATGACGCTCGCGACGATTCTCCTTTTCCTTGGCACTCTTCTTGGTGAGGCGTTGTAATGAGCGCAAAACATCATTAGTCTTGGCCATCATGCTCATGGTTTTGGCGAAGTTGTTGTCCATGTCGCTCTTGAAGTTGTTGAGGGAGCTTTCGAACTTGTCCATTTGATGGTGGACCTTGGCTCTCTCGAGGTGAAGGCTCCCTCTTGGTCGATGCGACTTGAGGAGTTTGTCGTTGTCGTTCGTGAAGGCGTCCATGCTTGGGGAGTTATTGTTGTTGTAGAACTCCATATCACCCAAGCATGTGGAGCCATTGTCGGTGTAGTGCTCCATCATGTCATCCATGCTTGTGTAGGCATATGCATGGTGGCTCATCGTGGATTCTTCATAGAAATCATCCTCGGTTTCGTAGTCCCTAGGCATGATTCACAAGACCAAGTGGTGTATATGGAAGTGGTAGAGGGTTAGGGATGCAACGCCAAACCTTACTTTACTTTGGAAGATAGTATCGTGGAAGTGGCAACACTTGAGAGCAATCAAAACCAAGCAAAGTGAAGTTCACGCGAAACACCAAAACCAACTAACCACTAAAAAAAACACACACAAAGCTTATGGTGGATGGTATGGAATGTGGCGTGTCCAAGAACAATCCGAAATCAAGATATTGTAATGGCAAAGAACCACGATGATCACAAAGCAAAACAAGTCAATCCACAAGATATAGGGATTATGTACAAGGAAACACACACGGTGGGATAAATGCGACTTGTGCGACAGAGAAAGTGAGGTAAGAACCAAATGATTACCTAGCGAAGACTATAAGCTCGTGTCGCACAAGTGCAAGGAGAGACGCTAGTTCGATTGCAATAAATTGGTGGGCTACAAGATATGCACAATAAGTACCACCTATTTGATGTTCATCGAGCTTGCGCTTCCTATTCTATGAGGCACTTGTTTTTTCTTTTTCTTTTTCTTCTTTTTCTATTTTTTTTCACTTGCCTCTTCCTTGTGCCAACAACTATACAAGATAACTATATGAGATAGCGCGCTCACAACTTTTGCTCGGAATTCTACAAGGTATCAAATGTGCATAGCCCAAGCAATCATAGGAGGAACTAGTCTCAATAGGTGTTTGTTGAACGCAAAGATAGTGTAGCTCACAGAGGAAAGCAAGTGGGGAGAAGTGGCGGAATTTTTATACCTTTTGTCGCCGATCTTCACCCTTTATTGGTGGATTCCGCCTTGCTCACGGAATTTGGATGGAGTAGATAGCATGTACCACGGATATGATGATGTAGAGCTCCTTCTCCTTTCAAAACGAGCTAAAGAACACCAAAATCCGAGTTCGTATGCAAAAGTTATGCTCAAAACCGTGATGCAGATTTTTCTGTCAGCGGGTGGGGCGGAAACTTTGGTCTGGAGGCCCGGAAACTCTGGTCTGGGACGGAATCTCCGGTCTGGGGACCAAATCTCCGGTCCGGAGGTTCTAGGACGCGAACGGGACGAGTTTTGGGCAGAAAAACTCGAACCAAAACCTCAAATTGGTGGGGGAAATCAAGGAATTAGGCCATGGAAACGCAGAGGAAGGTAGATCAACAAGTTCAGCAAGTAATCCACGGATTAAAACCTACCAAAACACACTCAAATCACAGATCGATCCAAAACACGAAATTGGGTCTATTTTTTGGGGATTTTCGAATTTATGGGGGAAAAGACCAAATCGAGGAGAAATCCGTGGCAACCAAAAGCTGTTGATACCAGATGTTATGGGGTAACCCCGTGGGTGGCCCGATCTTCACGGATCTCGTGGTCAAATCGATGGAAAAGCGAGGGGAAAGGGAGAAGGTAGCGGAAGCAGACACACACCTCGCGAAGAACACGATGAACACACGCAAAACTCACACGATACAAGGCCGATTGCTCCCGCCGGTGGCCACCGGTCCGATAGAATCCTCGCAAGGAAAGATTGGTCAACGTGCTCCCTCAATCCCACGCGGAGAGGGAAGAACACCTTGGAGAGGGTCTTGACGTCTTGGCAAAGGGACACCGATGCCAAGGCCTTGTACAACGAGAGAGGCGCGATGCAAACTCCAACGAGGTGGTGACGATAGTCGATCCCCTTTGGTAGAAGGGGATGAGGCAAAACTAGAGATTCCACAAAGGGGGTTGTCTTTAGTCTATCGTCTATGCCTAGGGTTACATGAGTGGATGGGGGCACTATATATAGGCCAACCACTAGTTCAAGGGTACTTTAGAAATAAAAGGGCAAAGTCTGGGCGGACTAAGGGGTACATGGGCCAAAGGCCCAGCTGGCGGCGCGCAGGCCCATACGCTCAGGCCGGAGACTCCGGTGTTGGCCGGAGGTTCCGGTCTGTGTCCGGTCCGTCTTCGGAGGGGCCTTCTGTCTGTCCTCGAGCTCGATCTGGGGGTCGGTCTGGAGATGGGCCGGAGACTCCGGGGTGTGCGGTCCGGAGACTCCGGTGCTCCAGCTGCTGCTTCTTTCGTCTTCTCTTCCAAGCCTCCGTGTTGTCAGGCTTGGTGTTCCAGGCTTCCTCCCATGCCTCCGTACTTGTTGGTGTGTACCTATCATGGATATGGGACGGAGTATGAAGTAGTATACCATTCAAGGGGGTAGGAAGTGGGTTCGCATAGAGCAACAGATTCACCTTTGGAGTCATCATGATGTGGCATAAGTTGGAGACAGCACAGGGCGGAGTCCATGACGACTTGGCATAAGTTGGCGACCATGATGTGGTAACGACCGAAGGTCGGGCTACATCACGGGAGCTGGGTCGTGAAGGAGATAAGTGGCGTTGGCGGGCATGCTCACTTGCTTCTCCACGACGTCATCATGGGAGAGACTCCTCCTAGGCCGGGCGCGACTCGGGAGCACGAGTCAACAAGGATAGAGTCGATGGCAGCGTGCAGGACGGCATGGGAGACAAGCGTCGCCCTATCCCTGCGCCTACGCAGGGCATTGAAGAGAGCGCGGGCATTGCAGTCTCAATGTGACAGCACACGCCCTGTGCTGTCCCCTCGCCATCAATTACTGCGCAACACCGCCCGCGGCCAGGGAGTGGCCAACGACACCGCCCACAACCAGGAGTGGCCAGTAGCACCACCAATTTGCCGCCGTGCTGTGTGGCACGGCAACAGTGGATCCTGTGAATGATAGGAAGGCAGTGCGTGCTGGCCCTTGTGGTACCAAATTACAATATTGAGGTTTTCTATCATCTGAACCAAATTGACAGTGGCATTGCAGGTGCAAGGCTAGACTTCAAGGAGGCGCCGGCGGGCAACACACTGCATTGAGGCATGTTTGGGCTCGATGGCAGCTCGCGATCCATGATTGTGGTAATGGCTTTCAAGATGTCCATAGGGATTGGGGCGGTGAACACTCTATGTAGGCTTGCATTGCCTCGTACATGATCTTATAGTTGGTGCCGATGATGCCTAGCGTGCGCATCACCTGAACTTGTGCTCTTCTTTCAGCTGTTGGCATCGCGGTTTTGGTGGCAGAGCGTCCGCGGCGTGGAGAGAAATTCAGTGGCTGTATGCGTGGCCATCTCCCTGGGGTGGGTAGGGCAGCACGCAGGTGGCTTGTTGCCGCAGCTAGGAAATCGCCCAAAATCCACGTTGTTGGTTGTGGCTGTGCATCCTATCGTGTGCCGTAGCGCACATACACTGGTGGGCGTGGTGAACTTGCTCGGTGTCGCGACACATTGAGGCCTAGGAGTTATTTCTTCCTGGTCCACTGGTCCAGTTGTGAGGCCAGCTCAACAAGGATAGAGGCCCTGGCTGGTGGGGTGTGAGTGGCCATGACTTGGTTCAAATCAAAGTGTGAGCTCAATGCTGTGGCCGGTTCTTCCCGCATGTCTTGGGTGGACTAGGTCGCCTGTGCCGCACAAGCCTCCAAACCATTGGCAGGCGCTGATGTATTGGGCTGGCCCACGTCTATGGGCGTCGATGATGCGACAATTGGGGATTTAGGCACCTCGTTGGTCAGCTTTGTTTCCTGATCCTGACAAAGCTGACCAGGCGTGGGCATGCCGCGATCGGTCTCGACGACGGAAGATGACATAGGGTTGCAGGCAGTGGTGGACCTGGTCGAGAATGGGGTTAGGGAGGCAGCCACTGAGCTTGTGCCACTTGTCCTTCTTGAGAACTCTGTTGCCCTTGGATCTGTACCCACTGATGGGGAGGCCGTTGTAGCGTTAGGATGTGGCGAGACAGGTTGTCGGTCCTTTTTGCGCTAAAAGCTGTATGTGTCCACCTCTTGTCTGGTAGTGGCATTGGTGTGCCCCACCCTGGTGAGGCTAGAGCTCCATCGTTCTTGCAACGGCAGCGATGCAAGGTGTAACACAGGGCGGCACGGGGCGGCGAGCATCCGATCACTGTGCATCATAGGCCACACCATCGACGCGACGCGCGTGGCACTGGACAGTCTAGGGGAGCTAGTCCACGGTGGCGCCGCAACACTAGTGGGCGGACAACCTGTCTCGCCACGACATTGAGAAGGTGTGCGTCGTGGTTGCTCGTTCGGCGCGTCACCAACATCATCATGCCCGTTTGGCAGGTTGGTGGTCGCGCGTGGTGTCGACTTCGCCGGTTCGCTGTGCACTACTCTGATGGATATGGGGTACATGAGCGTACGAATCATCGGGTCCTAGGACTGTGTGCTCATGGGGATTATTTAGCTTGAGGATGGCCTGCGTCGGATGGCCGTGGGATCGCTAGTGCGCGCCGAGAGCCTGGCCATATCGGTGCGGCAGCGTGTTCTAGGATGAAGTGCTCCATCCAGAAACTCCACCGTCGTCAAGTGCCATGCTTGAGCAGGGATGCCATGGAGTTCCAGCTCGACGTGGTGATCTAACCTGTCAGTGCCGGCATGGACAAGCTTGCACGAGGGGCAGACATTGATTGTGAAGTTGAGGTCATTGAGGAAGTGATCGCTGGTGACGCGGTCCTTGTTGTGTTGGGAGACGAAGATGATGAGAAATACTGGTTCGGTGGAGGTGGATCAAGAAGTCATCAGATCATAGGTCGTTGAAGGATGCGCATAGCGCGTTTACCACCGTGTTCTAAGGCTTGGTGGGCAGTGGCGGCGGTGTTTGTGCGCGGCGACATTGCAGTTCGCGCCCCTGAGGCGAGAGATGAGCGTTGGCACGGTTGATGGCCCGCTGCTTCGACGTACACCCCTTGGAGCTATGGCCGGAGTGGAAGCACCGGCGACGTCGTATCTCTGGCCTCTGCCTTCGGCATAGGGTTGTGGCGTCGTTGCTGTTGGGCCTCTTCTCTTCGTCCGCGCCACGAGGTGCCCATCAACACGATGGACCTTTGAGCGGGGGCCAAAGCGGGTGGAGGCCGGGGCGTGGCGTGGCGCCACAGTCTGCGTAGCCACGAACGCAGGCACATGCTGCTGCGGTGGTGGCGTGGCGGTGGAAGCGTGGGGCGGTGCCGGCGAGGTGCGGGCCACTTCATTTTAGCTGGGTGAACCGGTGCTGGAGTCACTGTGGGAGGCCAGCTAACGGTCCTCGCGGCGGAGGTGGCCGGTGCTGGAGTCACTGTTGGAGGCCAGCTAACGGTCCTCGCGGCGGAGGTGGCCGGCGTTGCTCTCACCAGACGTCATGGCGAGGCCTAAAAGGGGTCTAGATACACTCCTTTCACAAAGCTAAAACATCTTATATTTTGAAACGGAGGGAGTATATGTTTGCTATATTGAGAATGGTATGTATATATGTAATTTTGCAAAGAGTACTCAAATAATCAACTAAATAGGACTTAGAAAATACTATCAATTTTTTAAATAATTTTTTCTGAATACACGCTTTGTCTGTTTTAGAAACTAGCTGTACCTAGATTTGGCTACTTGGCCTAGTTTAGGCAATTTCAAGCCCAGATAGCACCGTCACATGGTCATTTGTTCTTATGCTGACATTTTTCTCTAAATAACTACTTATGGTACATTTTTGTTTGTACACTTACTGGCCCCCTTCCTCCGCAGATGTTTACGAAGAAGCCCTGGAAATTGTCTCCTATATGACATTCTTTTCACCAACGATTTCTTTGGACATGTGGAGCTTGTGGCCGTTGATGATGGAAGCACTTAATGACTGGGCAATAGATTTCTTTGAAAGTATGTCTAACTCCAATGCAAATATAAAATTAATACTCTTTAGAAGAATCCGTTTAACTAAACTTTCAAATGCATTCACTACATGCTTTTGCATCATTGTCATGTTTATTAATTATCTTTCTGTGACCAAAATGTTACTACTGCTGCATATGTTTACCACATGAAAAAGTTGATGCATTTGTTTACATCTGTTGGGCGCAATCATTTTTTGTTGTTCTCTGTTCTTTGAACAGTATCTAACGAGCCTTTATACATGGAGTATTTTCCTATTTCGTATGGTTGATGGCAAGGGCAAACAATGGGGTCTAGCCTCTTTTGATGTGTGAACATGGTTTGTGGTACAATTTTGTAGTAGGTTTTCTCCAGAAACTTAGTTTTGCTTTACTACTATGTTTTGTTGGTTATGTATTTTGGCCCTTAGAGCATCTCCACACGCCCCCCTCCCCACCTCAAAAGGCGTCTGATAGAGCCTATATGCCGGACGGGGGGCGCCGGCATGGTTTTTGCTATGGAGTGGGCGCCGGTACCCAGCCGCATCCCCGATGAGAAATTTCAGAAAACTTACAAAGATAAACATAGAAAGGCAAAATTCGTGCAGACGTGGCGGTTTCTTACAAATACGAAGAAGAAAATACCGTAAAACATGAATTTAAAACCTAAACTACATGCTGAAGTGGCGGTAGAAGGCGGCGTAGTCGGCGTCGTCGTTCGGCGGCTGGTGGCTGCTGCCTTGCCCGTCGTCGCAGCGCCACTGACGCAATTGGCACCTCGAGAGGCTCTTTCCATCATCCTCAGGCCCGAGGAACTCCTCCAGGTCTTGGAACTGCAGTTGGCTAGCGGTGTACTCCGACAGTGGCTGCCACACCGGTTTGGCTCCTTCACCCGTGCTCATGACGAGCCAGGCTCCCTCTTTGGCTTGACGAGGTGCAGTCTGCCGCGCGGTTGCGATGGAGCCCGCCGCCTCCTCGTACTCGTCCTTGACCCGGACGTGGGCGTTGCCGGCGTGGACGACGAAGAAGGCGACTGGGACGTCATCCTCGGCGTCCACGTGCTGCAGCGAGGGGGAAGACGCGGCGGAGGAGGGTACCGCAAGCGCGGGTGGTTCCCCGTGGTGATGTAGTCAGAGGCCAGCATGTGGCCCGGCGCACCCCACCAGAGTCTCCACCTAGCCGTGTTCTTGTTCATCGGTGGTGGGCCGTCGCCGTCGTACATGGTGAGCTCGCGCTCCAGTCGTGCTCCACTCGCGGGGACAACGGAAGTACGGCGGCGCCGGATAGTTCGCCCCCTAAAGTGCGCGTGCCTCCCATTCGTGAAGCCACCAATGCTGGGTTTCCGTCGAAACGCTCGGCCATGGTGGTTGGGTCGGTTGTTTTTTTTGGAGTGCTTGGAGGGCGAGGAGGCAAGAATTGTGAACGGCGAGCCGAGGTAGGACGAGATATAGCCAGCGAGAGGGGAAAAGGGCAGGAAAGTCGTGGTGGCGCGCAATAACTTCGACACGTGCCCTGCAAGGCTGCCGCCGCCTTAACGCAAGAATGGTGAACGGCGAGGAGGCAAGAATGGTGAACGGAGAGCCGAGGCAGGGAGAGATATAGCCTAGCGAGATGGGGAGAGGACGGGAAAGTCGTGGTGGCGCGCAATAACATCGACGTGTGCCCTCGATGGGACGCGTCGGCTGCTTGCCTGCAAGGCTGACCGGCGGCAGTGCCTTAACGTGGTGCAGGAGACCCTTTGTCTCACTGTCAAGTTGGGGCCACAGGCTTGGCAACTGTTTCGCATGTAAACCACCCCCATCAGCCCCCCTCCCCCCCCCCTCTCCCTCCACGGGTTGGGTTCAGCCTGGGGGTGCCAGATGGAAAAATGGGCTTTGTCGGATGAAATTGGGCTATGGGTGGGCTGGCTGGGCGAGATTTTTGGCGCCGGCGCCCCCATAGGGCCTTTGGGGGGCGAGTGGAGATGCTCTTACTTGCTTGGGTAGTTGGGTGTGTCACTTGCGTCCCTGAACCAGCTGACCGCGTATTTAGGTTGGCGCCCCCATAGGGCCTTTGGGGGCGAGTGGAGATGCTCTTACTTGCTTGGGTAGTTGGGTGTGTCACTTGCGTCCCTGAACCAGCTGACCGCGTATTTAGGTTCCTGAACTTTAATCAGCCGAATCCAATGTCCAAAACAGACTTAGTTATTTTACTGAAGGGTTGACATTAAGCTATGTTTTGACCGCATGCTTGCTAAGCAAGATGAAGCGGTAAAATATGCCCAGAAACACACAGAACCTTTCAGTTCCGGTAGTTGTTTTTGGTTAAAAGTGTCCACTCCTACTGGTAAGGAGTGCAGCTAGTATTAACTTCACCGCGCAAGACATCTGCTTTCAGTGGCCCCAAACTATTGGTGTGCAAGACCCATCTGTTTGTACTATTTATGTTTTGCTCTGTTCTTTTGTAGCTCTTTTGTTTCTCCTGTTATTATTGAAAGAAAGCTGCAAAATTTTATTAAAAGACACATGAGGAAATTTCTATGAGGCACTGCGAACAATTGCATTGTGTTGTCCTATCATCTCAGCGAGTTGCTGGCCCATGGCCCACTTTTTAGTTGCACTCTCTGCAGCCAACAAAACCACGGATTTATGCATACAACTGTATACTTTTTGCACTTTCACACTTAGTCACATCTTTCATTTCTTGACAGGACATCGTTACATCTTTCATTTTTTGACAGGACTTAGTTACATCTTTCCTACCAATGTTCTTTGTTCATACCCTATATATACCAGGGTTGAAAGTTCTCATTTCATAAATATGGTCTGTTAAGTTTCTTTCACTTCTCTGAGCCAAAAATATCTTCCATCGTTCAATGTATACATTCAAGTTGTTCAAAGGTTCCACTATCTACAAATGAAAACCTTAAAAAACAACTTTATTTTATGTGCAGGAGAAATAATTTGTAGCACTTCATTAGACTTCCATTGTTTTTGATCTTTTCCAACAGATATTCTTGTTCCATTGGACAACTACGTTTCACGAGGCAGCGATCATTTTCTTACATGCAAAGACCCTGATTACCAACAAAGCTTGTGGAATGCACTATCATCTGTGAGTGGCTAAACGCTGATTGTGAAGTGGATATGCAGGTGCACTGTACTATCTTTTGATTATGATTGTCAATACTTGTAGATTATGATGGAGCCAAACATGGAAGATTCTGATATTGAGCCTGCTCCCAAGCTGATAGAAGTGCTTTTTCAGAACTGCAAAGGCCATGTGGATCCATGGGTTGAGCCTTACCTCAGGCTCGCAATTGATCGGTTGCATCGAGCACAAAAACCGTATTTGAAATGTCTCCTTGTACAAGTGGTAAGAGACCATGAAAACACGTGCAAGATGTAGGGCACATTTTGATTGGTTAAGACAAGGCTTTGAGCAGCATTTTGATTGATTAAGATACTCGTTAAGGCTAGTTATAGTGGGGGACACTAGTTACTAGAAGTGCTATGTTAAGCTAACATATCTAACATAGCTAGTTACTAGAAGCATCTCTCTCCTCATTAATAGCATGCCATGTCATCAAAATGCCTAGTTGGCAATGCATGTAGTTGCATGTTACTCCCACTATGGCTAGTCTAATATATTTATGTGATACAAATTCACAATCATAAGAAGTTTCAGTATGAATCTAATAATATCAATTTTGGTGTATCATAAATTGCGTGCTCGTAGAGTAATTGTTGGTCAAAACCTTGTCATATTGAGGCGATATATGCGTTAAAGTTGTCATTATTTATTGTTACTCCCTCCGTCCTAAAATAAGTGACTTGGATTTGTTTAGATTCACATGTATCTAAACGTGTTTTAGTGTTTCGATACATGCGAATCTAGACAAAACCAAGTCACTTATTTTGGGACGGAGTGAGTACAACTTTTGAATTGATTACCTTGAGGTCTACTCAACCTTAAAGGTGTATTTTTGAAGAAAAACGTGAGGGAAGCCCCATCAACATAAATATGAACACAAGTTTTTCTGTGACTTAGTAATGAAAGCTCCAGTATATATAGCATGAGGGAAGCCCCATCTACCGTTAATGTAATAATTCTTGTTTCTGTACTTAGTAATATATATAAATCAGCTATTATTTTTGTTTATTAATTTGTTGGAGCATGTAGTGGATACTTCATAATGTCCACGAGGTATGTTCTTCCTTGTGTAGATAAATTATCTCTTTACCAATCTACTGCCCTCTCCAAATGACAATCAATCCCAAGTCCGGCAACTCCCCTCTCTTCTCTCGTTCTCCTCCCACCCCTCTCTAGTTTCTTCCAGATCCGGTCCGATTGGCCCCTCCCTCCTCTTCTCTAGCTCTGGCCGGCATTGAGATTCGGTGAGGGACCCTCCCCCGTGTACAGCAGTAGTCTAGGGTAGAGTAGTTTTCATGTTAGCCCCAGTGGCGTCCGAGGGTAGGATGGTGGATCCCGGTGGCCAGATCTACCATGCCATGATTTTCCTCGTCTTCACTCCGTCCCGCTGGTGGCAGGTGGTGGCGCTTGGGTGGACGGGAGAGTCTTGCATCCCTCCTAATAAGGCTTGCATCTGGAGTTTGGAGCTTCGGTCTTCAGGACAGGCCTTGCTCTGCTCGGTGTTTCTTCTCTCTGTGGCGGCGCTCGCATGGGGGGAGCTGGAAGTGGCGGAGGTACCCAGAGCAACTCCGTTAGTAAGGTCTGTTGGTTGGTCTTCTGGCACTCCAAATCTTCTTTTGATCTGTCTCCTCCAACATGTGGCGGAAGTTTGGGGTTCGACGGTGGATTTGCTTTCAATGGGTGGTGGCCGGAGGCCTGTTTTTGCTGTCGGTTTTCGAATCAGATTGAAGCTGCGCTCCATGGTGGAGTTGTAGAGGATTGGCTTGTTACTGACCTGGTCTGAAAGCTTGGTGGAGCTGGAGTAGCGACACCGATGCTAGAGATCCATCCTCGGCGGCCGGTGTTTGCCTGGCGACTCAGTTGGTCCATCCTTGGCGGCCGATGTTTGCCTGGCGACTCAGTTGGTCTTATGGTGGCCTCTCTCTTCGCCGGCTGTGGTTTCCGGCAATTCTTCAACCTCCAGTTGGAGGCCCTTTGTGGAGTGAGGTGGTGCTCCTCGTTTCCTCGACGCCAATTGGTGACGTCCCTGATGCCGGTGAAGACGGCCGCTCTCCGTGCTCCTGGTGCGACGGCGGTGACAGAGGACCTGTTCGCTTTTATTATTTACTCTGTAGGGTCGTTTCTGTAAACAGTAGGGATATGTTTGATGCTAGCCTTTTTGGTAAGGTCCTTACTGCAAATGTACCTGTACCGCTGAATTAATGGAAGGGCCTCTCCATGTTCAAAAAAAAAAATCTTTACCAATAATCTTCTTAGGCTAGGGACCTTACTCTTTTCTGTGTCCGTTCCTGAGATGGTCATTTATTTTTGCATTTATATTCTATATAATCAATTTGGAACCCAGGCTACACCTAGCCCCATATTTCCAACATTAAATAATATTATTTCGATACATCAAAAAAAATCCGAAAGAGTACATGTACACACATACAGATGTGTGATTAGTATTTAAATACAAATTTGCACACATCTGATTATCTGAGGTCTCCAAAAAGAAGACAAATATATTGGTCAATAGAGGTGTTTTTATATTTATTGTCAGAGTTTTATCTTTTTGTGTTAGCCTACACAAAAACTCTTCTTTAATAACTAATGCAGATATGAAGAACACGTCTATATGTTTGTGTTACACATGTGCCTAAGAACCTTCATGTGCTACTTGCAGATTGCTAATGCGCTCTACTATAATCCTTCACTGACACTTGCGACCTTGCATAAACTTGGAGTTGCGACCGAAATTTTTAACCTTTGGTTTGGTATGTTACAAGAAGTAAAAAAGAGTGGTATGCGAGCCAATTTCAGAAGGTATGATTTTTCCCTTGTTTGTAAGGTATTATTTCTTGTTGCTCTTGGGTAAACTGAGACTGTTGTATTGCTGTATCTGCAGAGAGCATGATAAGAAGGTTTGCTGCCTGGGGCTGACTTCACTTATTGGCCTTCCAGCAGATCATATTCCAGCAGAAGCTCTAGTTCGCATTTTCAAAGCAACACTTGAGCTGCTTGCTGCCTACCAGGATCAAGTTGCAGGTGGAGCTAGCATCCGGTTTACTGCATCTTGTTTGTCTGGGTGATCGCTTTGGAAGATATTGTTCTTGAATACTTCAAAATTGACCCTCGTAGATATTTGACGTCCTTCCGCTAGGTTGTAATAGGCTTAAACTTCCCTGGATTTTTTTTGATTTTTGGTATTCTTTTATAAGCAGAATCGAAGAAGCAAAATGATGATGCTGGTGATGATATGGATGGCTTTTATGCTGATGAAGGTGACGATGACGATGATGATGACGAAGTTGAATCTGATAAGGAGATGGGTCTTGATGATGAAGATGGTGACGAAGTAAACAGTCTTCATCTTCAGAAACTAGCTGCAGAGGTCTGTTGCACAATCTTTGATCATTAGTGCTCGCTTGATATGTATAGTCAAAAATACTTGACCAGACTGGTACTCCCTCCGTTTCAGAATATAATATGGTTTAGCTTTGTGAAATGAGTGTATCTAGACCACTTTAATTATATAGGTTCACTCCGAACCTACACACTGAGGGAGGCACGGGCGGACGCAGCGCCCCTACTCCCTGGCGCTTGCCCGGGCTTCGTTCCCCCGCACGTGAGGCGCGAGACCATATTCAGCTGGCAAACAACGATCTGTGTGGGGCAAAATCGATCATCATTTTTATTCAAATCAGTAAACTCGTCCGTCTATCCAGAGTCTGCTGGACTAGTCGTTCGTGAGCCTTGAGGCCTGCCTTGCACAAAGCCCTTTATGCTGTCACCTGAAAGAACAGAGGCATCCTATGCTCGGCTGGTACGCCTGATTCCCAGCACAAGCTGGTTTTCTTGTTCCAAAATCATAAAATGGACAATACGTCCTACTTGTTAGTCAAAATGCTTTTCACAAGCACATGAATAAACAGTGAAGCACACAATATGAAAAGCAATGAAGCAGCATGGAAAATAATCTTAAAAAAGGGCAGCATCGTGTAATCTTAAAAAACAATGAAATTAAGCAACTTTTTGTGTTGTGTGATTAATACTCTCTCCGTTCCAAAATATAAGATGTTTGTCACACATGTATCTAGACGCGTTTTAGTGTGTAGGTTCACTCATTTTGCTTTGAACCTACACACTAGTTTAGATACATGCGTTTCAGGAAAAAGCTAAAACATCTTATATTTTAGAATAGAGAGTGTGTTAAACTAATTTTCCTAAATCATGGTCATATAAGATGAAGTAAAGTTTAGCTAGCAAAATGGAGCATATTAATGCTAAACAAATAATCTATGCGTTGTGGGGGAAAAATAATGGCCTGTGTGGGTAATACTCCCTCTGTTCCAAGTTAGTTGTTCCAACTTTTTTTTCCAATATTGAACGAACATACACACTAAAATGCCATGTGTATAAACTCAAAAAAATGCCATGTGTATCTAGACCAAATCTGACCAAAACTGCATAAATTTTCAAAGTTCGACTAGAACGATGGTTGATACCCCAAAGCATTTGGTCTCCCCATTGGTCTATAAGCTGATTGATGAGTTGGCTTTGATATTACTGTTGTCAATGGCATTAGATGAGAGCGATTTTTCGACAATAAAGATCATCAAATACAAAATCGTGTAACAAGCAAAAGAATGAATGGTTAAATGAATTGATGATATGTTAGCCGAACAGGAGCTATTTATACAACTTGATGATGTTGTTATTGCAAAACGGCTTCAAGCAAAGAAAAAGAGGAGGAGACATTTACATCGTAGGCAGGGCTAGTTACCACACCATTGGCGCTATCTCGGTATTTTTCGTCACCTCATGAATCATGTTAAATATATTTTGAAGACGTGGTCATATGATTTACCAATTCATTTTTCTTTTTTTATCTTCTAGAGTCTCTTTGTGGGTTCATTTGGGCATTTCAACTTTTTTCGTCAATCATTGGAGCTCCATTGGTATTTTGGGAATTCTTGCTAATGGTTAACACATCTAATATTAGTGCATACAAACAGTATTATGAAAACAATATTTGCTCCATGTGATGCTTATATTTGTCCAAGAAAAATTTCCTTTGCGGTGTGCCCAGGCTTGAATAAATTCCTAGGTCCGCCACTGGAGGGAGGCTCACTCATTTCTCACTTCCCTCTCTCTCTCTCTCTCTCTCTCTCTCTCTCTCTCTCTCTCTCTCTCTCTCTCTCTCTCCTATCTACAGTACCTTGAGAGCTCCTCTCCTAATCCTGGGCCGAACCAAAGCCCTCACCGGTGGCTCTGCCGTCGATGAGTGGTGGAGGCGAGGCGCCGGCTCAGTTGTTCATAGTAGGTTTGTTTGGTCCCAAGTGGCATCTGGGAGTAGAGTACCAGGTCCACACAGCCAGATCTGGTGCGTACTGCGTGTGTTCTTCTCTATCGTACTGCGCTGGTGGCGAGCGCGGTGGCCAGTGGAGAAGCTGACCGCAGGGATCTCCGCCAATAAGGTTGTGCCGTCGAGCTTATGCCTACTGGTGCCTTGGCGCAGTACCAGCTGGTTGTTCCCGACCCTCTCTGCTATGCTTCCGAGGAGGGAGGAGGAAGAGAGGTGGTTTGGGACGGGCTCACCAAATAAGCGCTACCATCGCGTGCCTTGCAGCGTCTGCGTCATCTTTGTCCCCTTGGCCGGCCGTGGTGGCGGGGGAGAGGGAGGGGATGACTCCACTTCTGCTGGATCTGGACGATGGAGAAGGGAGTTTTGTGAAGCTGCAGCTTTTTCTGGCGGAGTTCTTCAACGACGGCCATGTCTCGCCGCCGTTATCTTTGGTCCTGTGCGAGACCACTCTGCGCCCGGCTGCTTTGTGTGCCTGGGCTTTTCCTTCCGCCTGTCCAGCGAGCCACTCTGGAGGATCTTCTCCGACCATGATCTGGCGCTCCGCACCCATCCCGCCCCAAGTGGTGTAGTCCCTGGCAGCGAGCTGGATGGCCGGATTCCATGGTCGCGGTGTGCTGACGGTGGAGAGGGACCTGATTGCTTTTCCTGTTTTCGTTCTGAGGTCCTTTCTGTAATGTGCGAGGATGGTGTTGTTTTTACTTTTCCTGTTGAGGTCCTTGATGTATTTGTAAACCCACCGACGATATGAATGCAGTTTCTGGGTCCTTCGGGACCATTACCCGTTCAAAAAAAAGACTAAAAGAAGTCTAGGTACACTCTTTTCACAAAGCTAAAACATCTTATGTTATGAAACTGAGGGAGTAGATGTGAAAAAAAGGAACAGTTGTCTGGTCTAGTAAGGTGTGTGCAATGACTTTTCATTCATACATGTGGAAACACAGGCAAACCATATACTCCCTGGACACAAAAATACCCGTGGGGACTCGAGATGTGGGATATTTGTACTTAATCTTGATTTTCTCTACCATGCTACTAGCTACTGTTATTTATTACTCCCTCCGGTCCTAGATATATGGTGTATTTGTTTTCTTGGATCACTCATCTGGACAATTTTTTTAGTGATTTGATTAAGTTTCCTTATCTCATGCAAAATCCTCTATTTTCTTGCGTCAATTAGCCAGGGTTAATTCCACCCCAAACTGGTGCAATTTCTGAGCCGCGCATGTTCTTTAATTTACGTGCCAAAAATTGTACACCCTACATTTCGGAATGGAGGGAGTATATGTTAATAGAATTGCTGGTTGGGCACAAGAACCGGCAGCCTGGTCAGTAACTGTTGAACTGAGTTACCACCCATGTCATGTGGTTTTTAAAGCCATTCTTTAATTTTTTATATCAGTTCTGTGAATATTCCATTTGCTATTCAGATTGATGGTTTCTATACAAGTTCTGTGAATATTCCATTTCCTATTCATATTGATTGTTTCTATACAAGTGTCAGATCGTAATATTTTATTGATATATTGTCAGATCAATTCTGAAGTTTTCATATCTTTTTAATGATGCAGGCAAGAGGTTTCCAACCAGCTGATGAGGATGATGACTCAGATGATGATTTCAGTGATGACGAGGAGCTGCAATCACCTATCGATGAGGTGGATCCATTCATTTTATTTGTTGAATGTGTCAAAGGTAGAGTGGACATCTTGCTATAAAATGTGCTCCTTTTTGTACCTAGAAACGTTGGCTGAATTTTAACTCACGTTGCAACAGGTTTGAAAGAATCTGATCCGTCCAGGTTCCAGAACCTCATGCACACTCTTGATTTCCGTTACCAGGCGCTTGCTAATGGCATAGCTCAACATGCCGAAAAAAGAATAGTTGAGATCCAGAAAAAGAAACTGGAAAAGGAAAATGCGCAGTGACGAGTCATGATTGTGTAAGTATCCTGTGAGGTACTGAGTTTTGGACCCTTAGTCATGCCCCTTTGAAGCTATCAAGTATTAGGCTCGCAATTTTTTTTCCCATTGAGGCTATCAAGTATTAGGCTCGCAAAAAAGTTCCTTGCGAGATGGGAAGCTGGTGAATGAGCCTTTGACAATCTGTCAACAAAGACTTCTCGTGGTGGCCCATTGTCGGTATGCTGCTTAGGCCACTACTTTTTTTTGGGTCAGCCCTTATATGAGCATTTGTTGGGAAACCCCTCCGGTGCGGGGTACATGGTCTGGTTGGTTGCCTAGGAATTACCGCAAGGTTCCATTGGTGGGCAGAGTCATAAGTTTTTCTTTTCTGCAAAAGGTGATGTAACTCAATTTTGTCTGTTTATTATTATTATATTTGAAAGTGCAAACAAAATTTGTCATTGGCACATGGAACTTGATAACCTTGAAAGGACAAAAAAAATCTACCATCAGTATATCCACCTTTTGAAAGATAGTTACTATGTGTAGTGCATCTGCTCGTTTTTGTGGCTGGTTGAGTATAACTGTTTCTGTCGAAGCGGAGGGAGAAAATGTAGCTGAGGGGATGACATCCAATGGCTCGTCTATGTGTTAGACATGGAGAACATTAAGAGAATTTGGGTGTTGTCTGACAGGCTGAGTTAAGTTGGCAGTTTATCACTCAAAAGAAGACTCATACTTTGACTGTAACTGTTTCTATCAAAGAGGAGGGAGAAAATGTAGCGAGGGGATGGACAGACAATGGCCATAGATAGAGAATTTGGGCGTTGTCTAGGCAGTTTAACACACCGGCTATCCTGTCAATGTGTTGAAGAGATGGAGAACATAGATAGAGAATTTGGGCGTTGTCTCGCTATCCTGGGCTCGGTGGCTGTTATCCCTGGTAGCTCTTTATGATGCAGTCGGGCGTCCCTACATCCACATCATCAAGTCTCTCGAGTGGCCCCATGAGATAAGGTTAACTCCACATCATCAAGTCTCTCGAGTGGCCCCATGAGATAAGGTTAACTCGTACGTTTTATCATGTGACTTCGATATCCCATTGAATGGCTTGCTACTAAATGCCAATACTCTGTGCTGACTCATCGATAAGCCACCATAGAAGAGGAATCAAGAGCTGGATGAGAAGATGATGTAGCTGGTACAGAAGGACTGGAGTCTTCGGCCCTCGAGCCTAGAGTCTCCAGCCCAGTTGCCCCAAGGTCTCCGGCAAGGGCTCTGGACCCTACAGCGAGAATCACGGAGACACCTTGGAGATGCCACGAAGACTCTGACAAGGACTTCGGCCCAACTTCCAGAAACTCTTGGGGAGACTACCTCGGAGGGAGACCACCCAGGAGTCTCTGGCCTAAGTGAGCCAGGCTGTTGAACCTTGTTGGGCCTCAGCCCATGTAACACCCAATTCAATCAAAACTTCCTGTTTATTGCCTAAAGTACCCTTGCTTAGTTGCTGGCCAATAAATAGACCCCCTCCATCTATTGTAAACCCTAGACTTGATGATAGAACTAGAAGACAACCCCTAAGAGGAATCTATCTAGTTTGGTTTCATCTTTCTTGACAAGGAAGACCTATAATCCCTAACCTCTTTGTAAAGCTATCAAGATCTCACCAAGATCCTCACACCTCGTCGATTGGGTTGAGAGAGTTTCTTAATCAACACCCATCCTAGAGATTGTGTTGAATCAGTAGCCACTGAAGTGAGCCATCGAATTTGTATCGTGTTTGTGTGTGTTTTTGTCGTGTTCTTCGCGTGTGCATTCATTGCATCTTGTTCCCTCTCCCTCCCCCACGAATCCATCACTATTCTACGAGAATCGTGAAAGACCCGACCACCCTAGAGGGTAAGGATGGCAATTTTATCCACAGATTCTGGTATCCACGGATATCCAACTCGGTGGTATGGAGGGCTAGTTACGCCCACAAATTTTGTTGCAGACGATGCAAATGATTTAGCGCGGTTGCAAACCACAAAAATAACTAGAGATGAGTGGTGAGCGTGAGAACCTCCAAATAGTGAGTGAGAAGCCAAATTTGAGTGAAAAAAGTGTTCTCCTTGTCACCAAATCGTGGGATGAGAGAAGTGAGATATAACTCATCCATCTTGCACTATGTCCTTGTATGCAAAGGCTTGGTGCATGGAACTAACAACTTAACAAACATTTCTCCTTCTTTGATGATTATTTTAAATAAATTCAACGATGTGTTTCTCAAAGAGCTCGCTCATGGACTACCTCCACTTCATGGAATAGAACATCGCATCTACCTCATCCCCGGTGCGCCCCTACCAAATCGCGTCGCTTACCGCATGAACTTGGAGGAGATGAACGCCAAATTCACCACCTCATCTCCAAATGTTTGATTCAAGAGAGTTTAAGCCCTAGTGTGGTACCCATGATTCTTGTCACAAAAACAGATGATATGTTACAGTTATGCATGGACTATCGTTCTATAAATGCTATCATTGTGTGTTATTGACATCTCATACCACGTCTCGATGACATGCTTGACGAGTTGAGTGGAGCCGCGATCTTTTTAAAATAGATCTTCATAATGGTTACCATCAAATACACATGGTCGTGGGTGACGAGTGGAAATCGCCTTCAAAACCAAACTTGGTCTCTATGAATGGTTGGTAATGCCCTTTGTCTTATATAATGCCCCATCCACCTTTACATGTTTAATGAATCTTATTTTGAGATCCCTCATTGGCAAGAGTGTTGTGGTTTACTTTGATGATATCCTTGTCTATACCAAATCGCTTGAAGAACATGTTCACCATGTTAAAGAAGTTTTACAAATTCTTCGAAATAAAAAGCTATATGCTAACATCCCCAAGTGCTCTTTTGCTAAAGACAAGCTGGTTTGCTTGGTTTTGTTTGTCGGAGAATGAATGTCTCGCGGAAGAACAAGGGCATCGACGAACCATGGATTCGTGAGGGGAGTGAACATACGTCTAGATCTACCACACAACGATGGGGACGACGAAGCTCGCACACGACAGAGAGGAGACATAGGTTTTTTTACCCAGGTTCGGGACCCTCGTGAGGAGGTAAATCCCCTACTCTTGCTTGGTTGTGTTGCTTGCGCTGCTTCGCGAGGGTGTGATGACAAGGAAATGTCTAGGGTTTCTGATCCTAAAGATCGGCCTCTTCTGAGGTTGGGGTTACCCCCTTTTTATAGAGGCGCTAGGCCTCTTCCCCCAATTCATTGGGCGGGAAGGGCTACCACATTGCTGCCCAGGGAGAGCTGGTCTACAAGACTACTTTACATGGACTCAGTCTAGGATCTTCGAGGCTGCCGATCCATCGTAAAAGCCACGGTCACCGCTGACGTCTCCTCCGCAGCATGGAGCTATGTCCTGCCCTCTTGCATGAAAGTGGCAAAGAGGGAGTGGGTATGATGTCTCCTCTTTCTCGAGACAGGCCATGTAACCTATACGTCTGTGGATTGCCCATTATGTTTGTCGTCTTCCTTCCTTTCCTGCGAGATTGCGTGCATGCCCCCAGAGCATGTTGGCAAGGAATCGAAGGCCCTCGTGGAGGGGCTGCCACCTCATGAAGCCTTCCTCCTAGAGGCAATCTTGACAAGGCCCAGTCCTGACGAGGCGGGCCTCCTGAAGGGCTGCACGCTCTTCATTCGGCTCCCGAGTGGTCATGCCGAGGAGGGTTAGCCTTGCGAGGCTGCTGCTGCAGCGATGGTGGGCCTGGCGACTAGTGGGTCAGGGTACCCTAGTTATTCGTGACCCGACAGTAGCCCCTGGCGCTTGCCCTGCACATGTCCTTCGGCACATGCGAAGGGGCAAGGGCCCAAAAAGTCGAAGGGGCCCCCATCACTGTTGGAGGCAACACGGTGCGTTCCCGCGTGCATCGTGGCTGCGCACACTAAGCGGTCACTCACCTCTTATCGTTAGATCGGGAATTTCCGTGGGACAGGCCACGTCTTGGGAGTTGCACTTCCATGATTGATTGCGCGTGGGATAGTGCAGCGGTTGATGCCTGATGACCGAGGCGACAAAGTGACCTTCCGCTTTGTTTTATAAGAGCGAAAGATCGAGACCCTTTCTGCCAGTGTCACCCCTCCTGCTCCTTCTCTCCTCTCCCCAGCTTCTCGTGCCGGAGCTTACCTATTTCCTATGGCGCCAAAGTAGGCCTCAGCGGCCGATAAAGGCAAATCCGTGATGGCGGAGCCAGCGGAAACCCCGCCGGTTAAGCGTGGTCAGGGGCGACTACTGGAAGTGGCCGCGGGGGACGTCGCAGGCATGGTGCCGACCGTGGCAGTGCGTCTACTTCCATGCCTGCTGCTACGGTCACTGAAGGAGCGTCGGTGAAGCGAGGCCGCGGCCGCCCTCGTGGCAGTGGTCGAGGACGTCAAGGGGGCCATGGCGGTGGTCGGGAACCAACATTGACCCACCTCCGACCCCTATGCCTATCGTGGTGAAGATCGAAGACGATTCTAAGACGGTTATCGACTTTGTCCTCATCCTATTCGATGAGGATTGGTCCAGTAGGGTGAAGCTTCCCGAGCGGTTCGTGCTTGGAGATGCAAGTACCATGTCGGGGGTTGGGTGCCCGGCTGAGGCACTCCGGCGGTGGGGATGGCTGGAGCGTGAACGTCGAGGCTCCGGCACCGGGGGCGATGTTCCTCACCATTGGCTCGAAGCACTTCATCCGTGACCATAACATCAGGAGCAGTTTTGTGCTGTGATTCCGCTACCTCGGCGGGGAGACTTCTCCTTGTCTGTGTATGATCCGCTGTTGTGTCGTGTCGATTACCCTCGCCACCTTTGGAGCGTGTAGGCAGCCTCCCCGACTGTCGTAGTGGTGTCACGGCATATGCCATGGTAGGCTAAAGTTGGGGCCGATGGACGATGGAGGAATCCGGGGAGGGATGATGAAGTGAAGACCTCATACGGAAGAACTCAGAGAGACACGATATACCCATGTTCGAGGCTCTCCTAGTGAGATAACACCTCTACTCCTGCATCTAATCTCATATATCTTGCCATGCTTGTGGCTACAATGGTGCTCCTTGAGATGTACTCTTATGCCTCTCATGGAGAGAGTAGAGGAAGAAGAAACCATGCTCCTAGTGAGTAGAGGGAGAGGAGCCTTCTGAGTATGTCATCCTTAGTACTCTTTATGAGCTGTCTAGTGGGGGCTTGCCTAGTCATCTTGTCCTTTAGTGAGTCACCGGTCTTATCCCCTTGGCATATTCCTTAGCATCTTAGGAGATGCCCAGCATATTCCCTAGCATCTCCCAAGATGTCCAGCATATTTTGTAGTATCTGGGACCAACCGTGCTAGTCTAAGCCAGGGGCGTCCCAAGACTGGCACCTCATGTAAGCTTGACTTGACTTGGAGGTGTGTCGATGTAGATGTCGAGGAAGCACCCAAATATGAACGAAATGGTATCTAGGACGAAGTAATTTGGCCGGGTAAAGTTAAATTCGGACCTAGGTGGAAATAACTCGGCCTGGGGCGAAAAGGTGCCTAAGGGGCGGTGAACAGTGCCCCTACCGGATTATTTCTCACCCAGCCGAGGTTTTGAGGGCCCAGCCGGGTTACCCTTGATTCGGCCTGGAGTTAAACCGACCTAGCCGGGTCAATCTGGCCCAGCCGGGGTCTTCCTTTGACCCGACCCAGGCGGAGGGAGTTAGCAGCGCTGGTTGCCCGCGGTGGGCCAGAGTGGCTCCGTTCCGGCCCATCCGGGGGATCTTGGCAGGGCAACATGGCGTGGAGATGGAGTCCGTTCTCGCCGAATCAGTTGTCGAGGCAGGGCGACGTAGCTCGCTCGGGTGGGCCAAGTAAAGCCGGATGTTGGTCCACCCGATAGATGCTGGCAGGGCGGTGTCATTGTCCCGCGATGGGCCAGGTCAATCTCGCGCCGGCCCACCCGGGTGAAGAATGGCGGCGGGGTCTTGGCGATGAGGTGGTGCTGGCGGGAAGTGTACGGGGGGAAGTGGCACTGGTACGGGAGCGGTGGAACAAAGCGGTGGCGATGAGATGGCCCGCGGTGGGCCGAATTGACTGGTGTCAGCCCACCCGGGGAAGAGAACGACGACCCAGCTGGCCGGGTTACTTTCTAGTTCGGCACAAGTAAACGCAGTTCGGCCCATGCTGTGCAGATTTAGTTTGTGAATATTCAAACCAGACCAGATTTGTACTAAGTCGGCCCAGATTTAATTCCCTTCTCTTTTCCTTTATTTATTTCTCATTATAACATATTTTATTCAGATGCCTTTTATCTAAGTCACCCTTACACCAACTCTGGGGTATCCGGGGTTACACCCCCAACATTAGTCCCCGAGGCTATGTGGGATTCGTAGAATCGCGCATAGGCTTCATATAAATACATCTCCAGAGTTGTTTAGCAACATATAGTCCTTTTTCTCTAGTCATATAACCCTCTTGTGTAAAATTATGACTTATGGCCTTTTTTGGTTTTGGTCTTAATCTTTTTGGGTAAGTTCATGACTTCTGGCCTTCTTCGGCTCTGGTCTTAGCCCTTTTGTGTAAGGTCGTGGCTTCTGGCCTTAACCCTTTTGGGCAAGTTTGTGACTTTTGGCCTGATTTGGCTCTGGCCTTAACCCTTTTGGGTAAATTTATGACTTTTGGCCTGATTTGGCTCTGGTCTTAACCCTTTTGGGCAAGTTTATGGCTTCTAGCCTGATTTGGCTCTGGTCTTAACCCTTTTGGGTACGTTCATGGCTTTTGGCCTGCTTTGGCTCTAGCCTTAACCCTTTTGGGCAAGTTTGTGGCTTCTGGCCTGCTTTGGCTCTGGCCTTAACCCTTTTTGGGCAGTTTTTGACTTCTGGCCTTATTCGGCTCTGGTCTTAACCCATTTGAGTAAGTTTGTGGCTTCTAGCCTGATTTGGCTCTGGCCTTAACCCTTTTTTGGGTAAGTTTTTGACTTCTGGCCTTATTCAGCTCTGGTCTTATAAATTTCAATCCGAGTTATCTCATCCGAGATATAATTGATGAGTCATATGACTCAAATCTGATGTAAGTCTCTGATCTGAGTTACTTGTCCCAAAACCCGAGTTACTTGACTCAAATCCGAATTACTTGACTCAAGTCTGAGTTACCTGACTCAAATCTGAGTTACCTGACCCAAATCTGAGTTACTTGACACAAATCCGAGTTACTTGACTCAAATCTGAGTTACTTGTCAAATCTGAGTTACTTGACTCAAATCTGAGTTACCTGGCTCGAATCCGAGTTACCTGGCTCGAATCCGAGTTACTTGACTCACATCCGAGTTACGTGACTCAAATCCGAGTTGCTTGACTCAAATCCGAGTTACTTGACTCAAATTTGAGTTACTTGACTCAAATCCGAGTTACCTGACTCAAATTTGAGTTACTATTGCTGATATATGATATGGCCTTACGATATACCACAAAACTGCCATAGATTTGGATCCGAGATATAGATTCGAGATATGATTTGGGTTATGATATGTCTATGATACGGTGGCATACTGCCATAGATTTGGATCCGAGATTGAATATGATAGTTCTTGATATGTTGGCAAATTGCCATCCGAGATATGGAATAACCCGACAAACTGATTCAAATAGTGATTTGAGGTATAAGATAACCTGACAAGCTGAGTTAAATCCGAGTTACCATGTAACTAGGAAAATTGAAGTAAATCCGAGTTACTATGTAACTAGGCAAAATAGAAATAAATCCGAGTTACCATGTAACTAGGCAAAATAGAAGTAGATCTGAGTTACCCTATAATTAGGCAAACTGAAGTAAAATCCGAGTTACCATGTAACTAGGAAGTTGAAGCAAATATGAATTACCTTGTAATTAGGCAAACTAAAGTAAAATCCAAGTTACCATGTAACTAGGAAGTTGAAGTAAATCTGAATTACCCTGTAATTAGGCAAACTGAAGTAAAATCCGAGTTACCATGTAACTAGGCAAAATAGAAGTAGATCTGAGTTACCCTATAATTAGGCAAACTGAAGTAAAATTCGGGTTACCATGTAACTAGGAAGTTGAAGCAAATCCGAATTACCCTGTAATTAGGCAAACTGAAGTTAAATCCGAGTTACCATGTAACTAGGAAGTTGAAGCAAATCCGAATTACCATGTAAATAGGCAACCTGGAGTAAAATCCGAGTTACCATGTAACTAGGAAGTTGAAGCAAATCCGAATTCCCCTGTAATTAGGCAAACTGAAGTAAAATCCGAGTTACCATGTAACTAGGAAGTTGAAGCAAATCCGAATTACCCTGTAATTAGGCAAACTGAAGTAAAATCCGAGTTACCATGTAACTAGGAAGTTGAAGCAAATCCGAATTATAGGCAAACTGAAGTAAAATCCGGGTTACCATGTAACTAGGAAGTTGAAGCAAATCCAAATTACCCTGTAATTAGGCAAACTGAAGTAAAATCTGACTTACCATGTAACTAGGAAGTTGAAGCAAATCCGAATTACCCTGTAAATAGGCAACCTGAAGTAAAATCCGAGTTACCATGTAACTAGAAAGTTGAAGCAAATCCGAATTCCCCTGTAATTAGGCAAACTGAAGTAAAATCCGAGTTACCATGTAACTAGGAAGTTGAAGCAAATCTGAATTACCTTGTAATTAGGCAAACTGAAGTAAAATCCGAGTTACCATATAACTAGGAAGTTGAAGCAAATCCGAGTTACCCTGTAACTAGGCAAGCTGAAGTCAAATTCGAGTTACCCTGAGTTGTGATGGATCGGTATGTAGCCTAGAGACATAAAGTTGTTGACATATACGAGGTCATGTCATATCTTAAGTCTACTCCGAGTTATAGTTCTATGCACGGAGACATCTAGTCCCCGAGATACTTTTTCTATCCTTAGGTGACTCAAATGATACGTTGGCTAGTCCCCAGGTTGAGTTATCTCTTTCCCGGGGTGAACACCTAAGTGACGGAGGTCGATATCCTCCGAGTGACATTCAGGGTTATCTCATATGCATGTTGGTTGAGTTACTCGTTACTCACTGTATCCTTGGTGAGGAGGTTGAGTTACCTAGTTGAGTCACTCTTGTTGAGTCAGCTAATACTTACAGTACTTGTTGGTGAAGAGGTTGAGGTTGAGTCACCTCAACAATGGAGGCTTGCATGCCAACTCCCCTGCTCTCTGTACTTTGAGGAGGAGGATGCAGAGGCTTTTGATCGATGGTGAAGTAGAGCTTAATGATGACGTTCCCGTCCAGTTGGAAACCCAACCAGCGCCTCTGATCAGCCCCACGGTGGGCACCGAATGTCATGGTGGTGTCACGGCATATGCCATGAGTAGGCTAAAGTTGGGGCCGATGGACGATGGAGGAATCCAGAGAGGGATGATGAAGTGAAGACCTCATACGGAAGAACTCAGAGAGACACGATATACCCATGTTCGAGGCTCTCCTAGTGAGCTAACACCTCTGCTCCTGCATCTAATCTCATATATCTTGCCATGCTTGTTGCTACAATGGTGCTCCTTGAGTTGTACTCTTATGCCTCTCATGGAGAGAGCAGAGGAAGAAGAAACCATGCTCCTAGTGAGTAGAGGGAGAGGAGCCCTCCAGGGGCCTCTCGTGCAATGATCCCCTGGTGCTCCTTATAAAGGGGAGCCCTAGGGACAAGGTATGTCATCCTTAGTACTCTTTATGAGCTGTATAGCGGGGGCTTGCCTAGTCATCTTGTCCTTTAGTGAGTCACCGGTCTTAACCCCTTGGCATATTCCTTAGCATCTTAGGAGATGCCCAGTATATTCCCTAGCATCTTCCAAGATGTCCAGCATATTCTGTAGTATCTTGGACCAACCGTGCCAGTCTGAGCCAGGGGCGTCCCAAGACTGGCACCTCATGTAAGCTTGACTTGACTTAGAGGTGTGTTGATGTAGAGGTCGAGGAAGCGCCTGGATATGAACGAAATGGTATCTAGGACGAAGTAATTCGGCCGGGTGAAGTTAAATTCAGCCCTGGGTGGAAATAACTTAGCCCAGGGGTGAAAAGGTGCCCAGGGGGCGGTGAATAGTGCCCCTGACGGATTATTTCTCACCCAGCCGAGTCTGCGGTGATTCGGCCCAGGCGGACGCTGTTTTGAGGGCCCAGCTGGGTTACCCCTGATTCGGCGTGGAGTTAAACCGAACCAGCTAGGGTCTTCCTTTGAACCGGCCCAGGCAGAGGGAGTTAGCAGCGCTGGTTGCCCGCGGTGGGCCGGAGTGGCTCCGTTCCAGCCCATCCAGGGGATCTTGGCGGGGCGACGTGGCGTGGAGATGGAGTCCGTTCCCGCCGAATTAGTTCTCGAGGTTGGACGACGTAGCTCGCTCGGGTGGGCCGAGTAAAGCCGGATGTCGGCCCACCCGGTAGATGCTGGCAGGGAGGTGTCACTGTCCCACGGTGGGCCAGGTCAATCCCGCGCCGGCCCACCCAGGTGAAGAATGGCAGCGGGATCTTGGCGATGAGGTGGTGCTGACAGGAAGTGTACAAGGGGAAGTGGCGCTGGTGCGGGAGCGGTTGAACGAAGCGGTGGTGATGAGACGGCCCGCGGTGGGCCGAATTGACTGGTGTCAGCCCACCCGGGAAGAGAACGATGGCCCAGCTAGCCGGGTTACTTTCTAGTTCAGCACAAGTAAAGGCAGTTCGGGCCATGCTGTGTAGATTCGGTATGTGAATATTCAAACCAGGCCGGATTTGTACTAAGTTGGCCCAGATTTAATTCCCTTCTCTTTTCCTTTATCTATTTCTGATTATAACATATTTTATTCATATGCCTTTTATCCAAGTCACTCTTACACCAAGTTTGGGGTATCCGGGGTTACACCCCCAACACCGACGTGGCTGTTGTCACGCCCCCAGTGACGGCGCAAGTGCTCTGTGGCGCTATCATGTGATAATATTCCGGTATTTTGCCTTGTGGGCGTGCTTGTAATGGACATGTTGCGGGTGACTCCTTCAGCTGTTCTATTTCTTGTTCCTCGTGGAGCCTATTTACTTTCGTGCACCCTGCCATGACGCGCCGCCAGGGACCAAGCCCCGGGCAAAGCGACACTAAGCGTTAGCCGGCTAGGATTAGAGAGTGTCACGATATGGCGCCTTAGAACGCTTGGACTTAGCTCTATGGCAGGTATCATTGCGGAAGGAATCCTTATCCTGGCCTCGCGGAGAGTCGATCCACTCGAGGGGGAAGGGCCGTACTGTCTGCCCCTCGGGAGCGGTGACTTTTAGTGCCCATGTGTATCTGTATTCTGTCCTCTAGCTGAAGGCGCAGGGTGATTCCGCTTCTTGCCAGCTCCTCGAGAGGGAAATCGTAGGGCTTTCACGAATTCCACATGCTAAGGAGGTTGACCTTGAGCCGCCCCGCAATCCCCTCATGAGGGAAGCTGTAGAAAAAAACGCACGTCCTATTTAGCCCCTCGAGGGGGCATAGGTTTAGCGCGGGTTATACCGCTCGAGAGGACGTGTCCTCGGGAGCCGCCCTGTAGGTTCCTCGGGGAGGAGACCGTAGGGCTAATGTGTATCTTGTAGGATCCTCGAGGAGGAAGCCATAGGCTTAGCATGGGTAATGCTGCTCGAGGGGAGGTTCCCTCGAGAGTTGTCCCGTAGGTCCCCCATGGAGGAGACCATAGGGCTAATGCATGTCCTATAGCTCCTCGAGGAGGAAACCGTAAGCTTAGCATGGGTTATGCTGCTCGAGGGGAGGTGCCCTCGAGAGCTGCCCTGCAGGTCCCTCGTGGAGGAGACCGTGGACTAATGCATGTCCTGTAGGCGCCTCGAGGAGAAAATCATAGGCTTAGTGATGAGGACATCCCTATACTTACACCCACCGCTACTATTGAAGATGTTCCAGCTGTTGCAAGGAAGGATCAGTCTAATGAGATTAGAATTGTACCCATTACAAGAGCTCGTGCTAAGCTACTTGAGCAACAGGTGAATTCACTCCTAAATGAATCTAGTACTATAATTGATGAGAATTTTATACTACCTAAGTCTATGCATTTATGTATGATTAGGTTCGTTTGAGAAATAAGCATGATGATCGCCCAAGGATGCGCGAGGGAGGAGCGGGAGGTAGGCGCAAGAGAAGATCATCAAGACAAAGGCAAAAAGCTCTGCAGCAACCAGAGTATCTGACCGAGTCCACCCGGACTGTCCGGCCTGCCCGAGGAAGAATTGGTGCGGACAATCTATACACCAAATCGGACACCAAATGGAAACTTTGAAGATTCCGGCCAGACCGGACTGTCCGGCTGACTCCACCCGGATTGTCCGGCCGGCCGGAATGTCCGACCGATATCTACCGGACTGTCCGCCCGCTGACCGAATCTGGTCCGAGTCGGCATGTATTAGTTTGAGTCGTACACATCTTAGTTTCGGTTTCTGGCCACCCCAGCCGCCCTTATAAGCCCTAGGACACCCCATAGTTAGGGTTTAGACCATGTTTAAACTATCTTGGAGTTGTTTCTTTCAAAGAACCTCTGGAATTACCCTGTGATCGAATTATACTACTGCAATTGAGTGTGATTTGTTGTTCCATTGGGAATTAGTAGACGATGGCTGCGTGCGCAAGAGCGCGGTGTTGTGAATATCCCACAGGGTTCGTGAGCTGTTGCATTGGCATCAGGGTTCGAGCGGGAGAGTTCATAGCTACAGGCTAGTTATCTATCCACCATTATCATCATCGACAAGTGCTTACTGAGAAGATTGGGCCACCCCATATCATCTTGGTATCATATTTCCTCGTTTACTCGGTGAGCATCCACAAATCCATCCATAGATTAGTTTATTTTCCGTATACAGAAAAAGCCTTACAAAAAGATTTGCCATAGACTAGATTGCATCATTTTCAAGTTTTAGTTGCTGATCGTGTCTTCTCGTAGATCCGATCTACATGTTTTTCTCGTAGAAGTCTAGTTTTCGTTTGTGTCTAGGTTTAGGGTTTGATCTTGTTTTCTGCCGAGTCCACCATCACTGTTTTCCGCAAGTTTTTCATCGTTTGTCTGATTCCACATAGCATACCTTTTTTTGCATACCACAGACACAACCTATCTACAACATCTCTGCCTAGGAACGTACCCACGAGACTAGTTGCTTTGCTCCGACAGGCTGCTCATTAGGGTTTCAAAGTGTAGAAATTTTCGACAGGCAAAACCGGACTATCCATCACATCTACACCGGACTATTTGGCCCCACTGGAGTCTCCGGCGCATATCATCTGGACTATCCGGCCTAGTTTGTTCTAAAGTTGCTGCACTCGTGTTTGCATTGACTCATATAGTTGAAAAATCAAAAAAAAAGAGAAAAGAAAAGAGAATCAGTATAAAAAAGGAGAAAAGAGCTACACGCGTGACACAAAGAGATATCAAAGTGTGCATTGTTGGAGGCCTAGATGATCATAGCACTTGTAGATTGAGCAATCTTGTGCCTATTTAATTTGATATTTTACTAGCGTCTCTCTTGTGCATTGCAATATTCCTTTTCATAAGTTGCTTTGCAATGTTTATCTCCACCGTGTGTGTTTCTTGGGTTTTGTATGATCAACACTAGGACTTGTTTGCGGTGTAGTTAGGATACCATACCTAGAGCTCCACATAAATAACCTGTGTGCCCTATGATCGTTCTCTATACCCTCGATATTCACTTCATCACATCAGTGCATAAGTCTTTGATTTTGTTTGGTAAAGCATCTCTATTCACTTTGGAACGGTAAGATCTGCTTTCTTGTCAGTTGTGAGTGAGTTGTGAGTGTTCCACCAAGCAGATTTTGATTTTTGCACTAACCTACTGATCATGTCTCTTAGTGATGATGATGTTGTGTCGCAGAAAAAGAAGGATGAGGAACTTGTTACTTGGCACGAATATGAGGCGTTGAAATCTCACTTGACGCGTGTGTTTACTCACACAACGGATGCCATTGACAAGAATATCCAGGACGTGCAATTGGCCTTGGACCAGAATGTAGGCGCAGTCACTAACATTCAAACACAAGTGACAACACTCAATACCAATATCGCAACTTTGCAGCGTTCCATTGATGCCTTAACAGTAGCAATTCAGCAACGGCAGAAACACCCACTTGATGATGTTTTTGATGACGAGGATGAAGGTAGTGCGGCTAGTGCTGCCCCACCTCATGGCAGGGGACGTGCCAATCTCCCTGCGCCTGCGCCTACTGCCGCACCTGCTTATGCACACGGTTTTTCTCCTATTGGGCGTGCTCAACGTGTTCCGAACCAAGCTGATGGTGATGGTTTGGGAAAGCCAAATTTCTTGATTCCCAAGTTTGATGGTTCACTTGATCCTAAAGATTACCTCACATGGGAATTGAAGATAGAGAATCTCCGGCGTTTGTATGACTATACAGAAGATAAGAAGGTCAAGCTTGCAGCGTCAGAATTTGATGGATATGCTTTGCGTTGGTGGGATGCTATTGTGCATAATAGAAGGGAGTACAATAAACTTCTGGTGATGGATTGGCGCGAGATGAAGTGTATTATGAAGGATCGTTTTGTACCCACCAACTACTTGCGTTCAGTTTTTGACAAGTTGACACAATTGAGGCAAGGAACCATGTCAGTTGATGAGTACTACATGGAGATGGAGATGCTTATGCAACGTGCTAGAGTTCATGAATCCCTTGAGATGACTATGCAGCGATTTCTCAACAATTTGAAGCTACCAATCAAGATCATTGTTCATCATCACAAGTATGAGACTATGAATGAACTATTGCATCATGCTAGAGAGGCTGAATCACAATTAGCTTAAGAAGCTAAAGCACGTGCAAGGTTTCCGTCTACAAGAAGATTTTCGGCCAGGGCTACACCGCCTCCTATGGCGACACCTGCTCCGGCAGCTAGCCACCCTTCACCATTGGCCAAACCTGCTCCAACGACTTCTTATGGTTCTAATGCTAAGAAACCCGCTGCTCCTGCTGCTAGCTTGGGTTCCAATATGTCAACCGCGTGTACTCATGATGTGGAGTGCCATACTTGTGGAGGTAGAGGACACTACAAGAGAGATTGTCCAAACGGCAAGGTGATGTTTGTCAATGAACAAGGAGAGTATGAGAGTGGAAATGATGTTGATCCTCATGGCGACGATGGTTATGACAGCGAGGATGGCTTGGATGCCTTTCCTGAGCGTGCACCTACCATTGTGGTCTCTCCACGTATACTTAGTGTGTAGCCTATTGTTGATTCTCAGCGCTGCAACTTGTTCCAAACCAAAGCACTCGTTGGCCCTAACAAGGTTTGCAAGGTAATCATTGATGGAGGTAGCTGCAGAAATCTTGCAAGTAAGGAGTTATGTGCCAAGCTAAATTTGACTTATTTACCTCATCCCAAGCCATATTATATACAATGGTTAAGTGGCAATGGTGATATGAAGGTAAATCATATGGTACGTGTGAATTTTGAAATAGGGCCATACAAGGATTCTATTGATTTTGATGTGGTTCCTATGACTGTTTGCCATCTATTATTGGGTCGGCCTTGGCTGTATGATCGCCGCGTGCAACACAATGGTTGTGCCAATACTTATCACTTGGAGTTCAAGGGCAAGAATATTAATTTGCAGCCAATGACACCACAACAGATTGTCAATGAGTCTCGTCAAAAGATAGAAGTGAACTTGAAGGAAGCACCTATAGATAGGCGAGATAGTGTTGCAGTTGTACATGATGTAATAGAGCCCAAAAGAGTGATATAACAAAAAGTGAGAGAGTGCCTAGTCTAGTGATATTAGCTACCAAGGAAGATATGAGAGAGTTTCGTGAGGATCCTACAACCATGCCACTTGTGCTCGTGTATAAGGGCGAGGTATTGGTTTATACCGATATGACCCCTATTTCTCTTGGTGTATCTACTGTTTTGCAGGATTTTGGTGATGTGTTTCTAGAAGATGTACCAGCAGGATTGCCTCCATTGCGTGGCATTGAGCATCAAATCGACTTGATCCTTGGCGCCACATTACCAAACCGTGCACCCTACAGGACCAACCCCGAAGAAACAAAGGAGATACAAAAACAAGTACAGGCGTTGCTGGATAAAGGGTACATTCGTGTTTCTCTTAGCCCTTGTGATGTTCCTGTTATTTTAGTGCCTAATAAAGATGGTACATGGCGCATGTGTGTAGATTGTAGAGCTATTAATAACATCACTATTCGATATCGTCATCCTATTCCATGCTTAGAGGACATGTTAGATGAACTGAGTGGTGCTGCTATTTTCTCTAAGATTGATTTGTGTAGTGGTTATCATCAAATTAGGATGAAAGAAGGGGATGAATGGAAAACTGCTTTCAAAACAAAATTTGGTTTGTATGAGTGGTTAGTTATGCCGTTTGGTCTTACAAATGCACCTAGTACATTCATGAGATTAATGAATCATGTTTTGAGAGAATTTATTGGTCATTTTCTGGTTGTTTATTTTGATGATATACTTATCTATAGCCACAACGAAACTAAACATTGTAGTCATATCCGACAAGTTTTGCAAGTGTTGCGTGATAATAAACTCTATGCTAATCTTGACAAATGCACATTTGCAAAAGACAAGGTCATATTTCTGGGATTTGTTGTATCTAAGCATGGGGTAGAAGTAGATCAATCTAAAATTGAATCAATTCAGAATTGGCCTATTCCCATGAATGTGAGTCAAGTGCGTAGTTTCCATGGATTAGCTGGTTTCTATAGGCGCTTTGTGAAGGATTTTAGCACTATTGCTGCACCATTGAATGCCTTGACTAAGAAAGGTGTGCCATTTGTATGGGGCGCGACCTAAGATATTGCTTTTGATACATTGAAATGTTTGCTTACTTCTGCACCATTACTTGCATTACCTGATTTTCAAAGCAATTTGAAGTTGAATGTGATGCTAGTGGTATGGGTATTGGTGGCGTTTTGATGGAAGAGGGTCGCCCTATAGCATATTTTTCTGAGAAACTTATTGGTGCTAGATGGAATTATCCTATTTATGATAAAGAATTGTATGCACTTGTTAGAGTACTTGAAGTTTGGCAACATTATTTGTGGCCAAAAGAATTTATCATACATTCTCATCATGAAGCATTGAAGTATTTGAAAGCTCAATCAAACTTGCATAGAAGATTAACTAAATGGGTTGAGTTTATTGAATATTTTCCTTACATCATTAAGTATAAGAAGGGAAAAGAGAATGTAGTTGCTGATGCTTTGTCTAGGAAAAACATGCTATTAACCAATCTTGATGTTAAAATTCCTGGATTAGAAAGTATTTCTGCACTTTATGCAACTGACCATAATTTTGCTGAACCATATCGTTTGTGTGCTCTTAGAAACACATGGGATAAGTATCATATACATGGTGGATATTTGTTTAGAGCTAACAAACTATGTATTCCAGAATCATCGTTGCGTTTGTTCTTAGTGCAGGAATCACATGTTGGTGGTTTGATGGGTCACTTTGGGCGTGAGAAGACATTGCTCATGCTAGCTGATCAGTTTTATTAGCCCAAGATGGGGCGTGATGTGTACAAATTTGTGAGCCTTTGCATTACATGCCACAAGTCCAAATCGAAGTTGAAGCCTCATGGTTTGTATACCCTCTCTCTGCACCTACTACACCATGGGAATACATTAGTATGGATTTTGTGCTAGGTCTACCTAAAACTCAGAGAGGTCATGATTCTATATTTGTGGTAGTGGATAGGCTCTCTAAGATGGCTCATTTTATTGCCTGCCACAAAAGCGATGATGCATCGCATGTTGCTAACCTATTTTTCAGGGACATCGTGAGATTACATGGAGTACCCAAGACGATTGTTTCTGACCGTGATGTGAAGTTCATGAGCTACTTTTGGAAGACCTTATGGGGGAAGCTGGGAACGAAGCTGTTGTTCAGTACTACATGCCATCCCCAAACAGATGGTCAAACAGAGGTGGTGAATAGAACATTGTCACAATTGCTAAGGACTATGCTAAAGAAGAATCTGTGGGAGTGGGAAGAGTGTTTGCCACATGTTGAGTTTGCATACAACAGGGTTGTGCATTGGACTACTTAGCTTTGTCTTTTTGAGGTGGTGTATGGCTTCAAGCCATTGACGCCACTTGATTTTTTGCCTTTGCCATTACATGAGAGAATTGATATGGAGGCATCAAAGCGTGCTGAATATGTGAAGAAGATTCATGAGAAGACTCGAGAGGCTATTGAGAAGAAAGGCAAGAACATTGCTGCTGCAAGGAATCTAGCAAGGAAGGAAGTTTTGTTCAAGCCTGGTGACATGGTTTGGGTGCATCTACACAAGGACATGTTCCCACTACTGCGACAATCCAAATTGAAGCCACGCGGTGCTGGTCCTTACAAGGTATTAGCCAAGATTAATGATACTGCCTACTTGATTGATATACCTGTTGTTGAGTTTGGTGGAGTTAGCAACAACTTCAATGTTGCTCACCATATGAAGGAGAAACCTTGGAGCGTCGATGTCAACGCCTTTTGAAGGGGGGGGGGGAGATGATGATGACATCCTATACTTACACCCACCCCTACTACTTAAGATGTTCCAGCTATTGCAAGGAAGGATCAGTCCAATGAGATTAGAATTGGACCCATTACAAGAGCTCGTGCTAAGCTATTTGAGCAGCATGTGAATTAACTCCTAAACGAATCTAGTACTTTAATTGATGAGAATTTTATACTACCTAAGTCTATGCATTTATGTATGATCAGGTTCGTTGGCAAAACAAGCATGATGATCGCCCAAGGATGCGCTAGGGAGGAGCGGGAGGAAGGCGCAAGAGAAGATCATCAAGACGAAGGCAAAAAGCTCTGCAGCAACCGGAGTATCCGACCGAGTCCACTCGGACTGTCCGGCCTGCCCGAGAGAAGAATTGGTGCGAACAATCTATACACCAAATCGAACACCACCTGGACACCAACTGGAAACTTTTAAGATTCTGGCCAGACCCGTCTATCCGGCTGACTCCATCTGAAGTGTCCAGCCCGACTAGAATGGCCAGCCGATATCTACCGGACTGTCCGCCCGCCGACCGAATCTGGTCTGAGTCGGCATGTATCAGTTTGAGTCGTACGCGTCTTAGTTTCGGTTTTTGGCCACCCTAGCCGCCCTTATAAGCCCTAGGATGCCCCATAGTTAGGGTTTAGACCATGTTTAAACTATTTTGGAGTTGTTTCTTGCAAAGCACCTCTAGAATTACCCTGTGATCGAATTATACTACTGCAACTGAGTGTGATCTATTGTTCCATTGGGAATTAGTAGATTGCAAACTACCGTTCGTGGTCGACGGCTGCGTGCACAAGAGCGTGGTGTTGTGAATATCCCACAGGGTTCGAGAGCTGTTGCATTGGCATCAGGGTTCGAGTGGAAGATTTCATAGCTACAGGCTAGTTATCTATCCACCATTATCATCATCGACAAGTGCTTACTGAGAAGATCGATCCACCCCATATCACTTAGCATGGGTTATGCTACTTGAGGGGAGGTTCCCTTGAGAGCTGCCCTGTAGGACCCTCATGGAGGAGACCGTAGGGATAATGCATGTCCCGTAGGCTCCTCTAGGAGGAAGTTGTAGGCTTAGCATGGGTTATGCTTCTCAAGGGGAGGTGCCCCCAAGATCTGCCCCGTAGGTCCCTCGTGGAGAACGTAGGGCTAATGCATGTCCTGTAGGCTCCTCGAGGAGGAAACCATAGGCTTAGCATGGGTTATGCTGCTCCAGGGGAGGTGCCCTTGAGAGTTGTCCTGTAGGTCCCTTGTGGAGGAGACCGTAGGGCTAATGCATGTAATGTGGGATCCTTGAGGAGAAAGTCGTAGGCTTAGCATGTGTTATGCTGCTCGAGGGGAGGTGCCCTCGAGAGCTGTCCTGTAGGTCCCTCGTGGAGGAGACCGTAGGGCTAATGCATTTGATGTAGGATCCTCGAGGAGGAAACCGTAGGCTTAACATGGGTTATGCTGCTCGAGGGGAGGTGCCCTAAAGAGCTACCCCGTAGGTTCCTCGTGGAGGAGATCGTAGGGCTAATGCATGGCTTGTAGGCTCCTTGAGGAGGAAGCCATAGGATTTGCATGGGTTATGCTGCTCGAGGGGGAGGTGCCCTCAAGAGTTGCTTCATAGGTCCCTTGTGGAGGACACCATAGGGCTAATGAATATCTTGTAGGCTCCTTGAGGAGGAAGCCACATGCTTGGCATGGGTTATGCTGCTCGAGGGGAGGTGCCCTCGAGAGCTCCCCATAGGTCCCTCGTGGAGGAGACCGTAGGGCTAATGCATGTCCTATAGGCTCCTCGAGGAGGAAGCCGTATGCTTAGCATGGGTTATGCTTATCGAGGGGAGGTTCCCTCGAGAGCTGCCACGTAGGTCCCTCATGGAGGAGACCGTAGGGCTAATGCATGTCCTGTAGGCTCCTCGAGGAGGAAGTCGTAGGATTATCATGACTGCTTTCCATGCACTTGTTAGCTTCCGTATATGTGTCGCACGAGGATTTCAAGCAGCAAGAACCGTGGGTAATTTGACTTTATCACTGGTGTTGACAAGCCATAACTCAACACTTTAGGCCTTGGTGTTGACGGGGAGCGGCTCAGCGATAGACACTGTGCCTAGCCCCCACTCGTACAGTACATGTAGGAGAGCTTCAAGTTTGCATGGAGATAAAACAAACTCAAGGCGAATGAAAAACAACAATTGGCGCGTGCCGCACGATTATAAAAAACAACCAGGAACTTCATGGCTTATTACAATGCTGCCATGAGTCAGCACGGGGCCTCACAGGGGAGGAGTCTGAGGATGGTGAGGATCAGGTGTCACCTTCAAAAAAGTAGGGTAGGAAGGTTGCGCTCCATGGAGAGGTTTGTCCACCTCACCTGTGCCAGGAGCTGGCCCTTGATCCCAACACAGTCATATGCTAGGGGAGAGGCGCTCGACGTCTGATGGACGCTGGGAGCAGCTCACCAGGACGTCGAAAGCCCCCGATTCTTCGTCGTGCCCTTGAGTTCCTTCGATGTGGATGAGGCTCTACAAAGGTAGCTCTGGTCTTCCTCCGATGCCACGGGTGTCACCCATGACGCGGTCCTTGTCGAGGCGGCATGATCCAACCCTTGCCCTCTTTTCCTTGGCATTGTCTTAGGACACCATCTGCATCTTCCTCGCGGTACCCCTAATGTAGTCGAGAGCATCCACATCCTCCCGGTAGGTGGTGGCTGCGGCCTTGTAGGCTTACTCGAGGGAGCGTAGAGCCTCATTCTCGTTGCAGCAGATGGTTATGTTCTCGCCGTTGCCGCCATGCATATTGACGATGTTGTAGGCATGCTGTGTTACTGACATGAACTAACTCTACGCCGGGTAGCCCAAGATGACATTGTAGGGAAGGCCAATGTGCGCCTCATCAAAGTCGATGAGCTCGGTCCTTTAGTTATCACGGGTCCCGAACGTGATAGTGAGGCATACCTGCCTGGTGGGTATGGTGGTTCCATATGTGACCCCCGAGAATAGCATGGTGGGCATTAGCCTATAATATAGCACTTGCAGCTTGCAAAACGTCTCTATGGAGATCTCGTTCAAACCGGAGCCGCCGTCGATGAGAGTCTTGGCCACGACGATGTTGTTGATGGTGGGGGTGCAGATCATGGGGAGGGTGCCCATGACTCTGGTGGAGGTGGGGTGGTCATTAGCGTCGAAGGTTATGGTGTTAGTGTCGAAGGTTATGGCATACTGGGACCACTTGAGCTTTGGGGAGGGAGTCCCCGGTCGAGCAGAGGCGACTTCGTGAGTGAGCTACTTGAAGTGTCGGTTGGATGTGGGTGCTTGGGAGCCACTAAGGATGCAGGCGATGGAGCCCCTTGGCTCCTGGTAGCCCCCGGTGTTTTCCTCGGCGAGTCCCCTTTTTCTATGGCGCCATGATGCTGCTAGGCAGCGTTAGCCTGATGGCCTTGCTGTTGGCCGCCACCGCCGCTGTGGTTGTTGTTCTAGTACTCTCCTCCTTGGTGGCCACCTCGGCCATTGTTCCGCCTACCGCCTTGCTTCTCCTTCCTCTGGCTACTGTGCTCATCGCATAGGGTTTTTGAGCTTGTAGCAGTCATCCGTATTGTGCATGTGCCTCTTGTGGAAGATGTAGTATGGGTGGTCATCTTGCTCTTCTTCTCCCTCACCCCCACGAGGGCACTTTTTCTCAAGCTCCTGAAGCGATTGGATCTGGCACGGAAGTCCTCGGGGGACTCCGAGCCAGAGTCGGAATCGAAGATCCTCAGGGTTGGAGACCCGCATGATGGAGTCCTCCCGTGACGCTACGGTGAATCCGTCAATCGAGACAGGGGTCACGGAGTCGGTCCCGACCGTGTTGCTGGCGGCCGAGTTGTACTCGGTGGCGAGGCGGCTGATGGAGCGGACCTGCTCCTTCGAGAGTAGATCGCGACGTGGCGGTGATTCGCCGACGATCATCATTCCCGCCAGGTCGACTGTGTTAGTGAAGCCGACGAACAAGCTGATGGTGCCGATCGGCATCACCGCGCTGTGTGTGATCGGGTGTGACGCCGGGATGTAGCTGCTAGGCAGGATCTGCAGGATCGCGCCGGTGGCGATCATGCGGCCGGTGGCGATCGGCCGATTGATTGGCGTGTAGGGACTCGCCACAGAACTCAGGCTAGACCGGCCAGGACCCACGGTGGGCGCCACTGTCGTGGGAATGACCACGGCAGTCGCTGACATGGGCAGCGATTGATAGAATAAGGGGCGAGAGCTGGCGGCCATCTCTGGTGCGAGATGGGGGCGGATGCATATGGGTTTACCTAGGTTCGCCCCCCCGAAGGGTAAAGACCTACTCCTGCTAGATTGTATTGATGGAGAGTGAGTTACAGGGGTGACGAGCTCGGTGTCTAAGCAGCGAGTCGCTCAAAGAGGTGTATGATGGAACGTAAGTCCTCAAGCTACCCTAGGGAGGTTTATATAGGGGGTACCTCGGTAGGGTTTACAGTATACAACCGAACAAGTTATGGATTCAGTGGCTTTTGACCTAATCCGACTGGGCTTCAGCTATGCTTATGGGCCTCCAGTCTCCAATCGCCAGGCCTTCTCTTCAGTCACATTCCAATTGCCGTCCTGCAGGCCCACTCGCGAGGCCTTCGACCCGATCGGAACGTCCTGCTGGGCATACCCCATTCGGCATATCCCCATCATGTTCTGGGTTCTGCTCCGTTGAGGTTTGGGGTGATCAAGGGGCTCTCTCTATAGGGTTTTCCACCCTTGGCCGCACGTAGTGGATCTAGGATCCTCCATCATGGAGGCGAGGAGTGGAGAGGGAGGGGGCGTGATGCAGCGACGAGAGCAGCCTCGACTCAGAAGCATTGTGGGTCTTCGGCTCCATCGCCGACTAAGAAGGGGAAAGCGGCGGCGACGGATAGTGACACATCTCGGTCATCGGCGGGTGATCAGGTGGAACATCTAATGGCGAAACTACGTCTAACTGCTGCAGAATCTAAGGCGGTGATCATTGACGACTCTGAAGACCTGGAACTGGTGGATATAGATCGAGCCTTCGTGGGTAAAGTCCTAGCACCCAGTGTGCTTCATATTAATACTATTCGTGCAACTATGAGGGTTGCCTAGGGAAATCTGTAAGGTCTTCTGATCAAACCTGCGGGAGACAATCTGGTTGTTGCGGAATTTGGCTCGATGTCGGACAGAGATATAATTATGGAGGGTTGTCCATGGGTGGTTGGTAAGCACGCAGTGTTGATGAAGAAGTATAGTTCTGATGTTCTTCCGCAGCATGTGGTGTTTGATCAATTGGCTATTTGGGCTAGGATCCTGTTGATACCTTTGATCTGGATTACAGATGTATTATAGCTCTTTTTCCCTAGTAGACCTAGGTTTATCGAATCCTCGGGAAGCAAAAGCATAGTGAAGTTACTTTGACAGACCTTCGGGAGTTTTAGAATTCCTTTTGTGTTTTTACTGGACCAAGAGTTTGCGTCTTTTTATTATTATCGATGATGGAGAGAGAGGGCCTAGGGCGTTCGGTTTCACCTGTAGCTGTGCAAAACATCTGATGGGAATAAAAGATAGAAATAAAGTATGCATGTAATTGTTAGAGCAAGATAAATTGTATGTGGGCAGTGCATCCATAATTGCTATTGCCTCCCCAACCACTTATAACAATAACCTACTAGTCTCATCCATAGAAGAAAGAGAACTAATGATATGCATAGTGATGTCATCGTTAATCCCTGTAAATTCCTCACATACAACCGTACTACCCTTTCTGTCACCGGGGTTCCCAACCTACAGATTAGTCATTACTCTTACTCCCTATACCTGGCTCAATCCTCAAGGTCTTGGGTACCTAACAAGTCCTTAGATTGAGGCAATAGAGGATACAATAATCATCATGTCATACAAACTAATACATGATCCCATCTATGATAAATAACATGCACAAAAAGCTACATGGCTAGGCCGAAGCCCTTAGCCCAAGGAGGATTACCCACACATAGAGATGAGATCAAAGATCATAAACATTGTAGTAGAAATCATGAGATTGATAGAAACTAGTCTTACAATGACGTCAATCAAAGAAGAGATCTACTATTACAAGTGGTGGAACATGGCTATGGTGGTGGAGAGATTAGATCTAAGTCTATTTCTCTGGAGGCTTGTCGGTGTCATGGATGGAGATCTGAGGGGTGGCTGATGGTTTCTGCGAGAGCCTGTTTCTTGTCGCCCGAGGCCTCTTCATATAGGGGTCCCTTCACGAAAGTTGTTCGGTTTGATCTAGCGGCGTTGATGGCAACTATACGACCGAAATTTTATTTTGGTCATATAGTTGGTCGTTAAAGCGTATGTCTCCGATCCACGACTCCTGGTTTCTTCTGGTTATTGGAAATCTCGTGTCTTTGACTTTAATGTAGTGATTCCCATCATAAAACGTCATTATCTGCACTGGAAAAAATAGAAAGAAAGGATTGCATACCCCTTTGAATATTAGGCATTAGTGGCAGGGTTTAGAGAGATATTTCATCAAAATTATGAATAATATCAACGTAGATGGCTATATTTCAGAGCGATCGACCTCCCCAAGCTTAAACGTGATCATCCCCGAGCAAGAAAACCAAAATCAAAAAGGAACTCAGCATTTAAACTAAAATAACGAGATGATGATCTTACTCATGATTGTAGTCTCATGTTTCCCCCACTTCATAAAATCTGAAAAACTTAAGCATAGATAGAGTAATGGCAAGCATATCATATGGGTTTTATGCATCCTTATAGCGCAACAAAATTATTGTTAACATGGATGATTCAAATGAGTAAACTTTATTGCATGTCATGTAATCAACTCATATGCTTGCCTTTGAACAATAAAGTATAATCATGTAAATTGAGAGTGTGAGAGTTGTCATGAAAAGCATATACACTAGAGTATCTCAATTCTCCCACATAAATAAATCAAGACTTTTCAAGCACTACTTTTCTATTCATTGTCCTTCAATAATTTCAGTTTTTAAGTAATTGAGAGCATGCCAAATTTTTTGTTTTAGTTTATCGGGTTGTGATGGACACTCTTGGCATCACTAAGGTTTTTGTTCCTTTTGCATAATGATTACTCAAAATAGCCAGAGGAGTGATTCCATCATGAACACAACTACCCGGGAGTGTCAAGAATCTTACCCACTATAGCATTGCTGCTACATGTGTTTAATCAACTCATAGCCGAAATCTAGGAGTTTCCTCCATGAAGATCGTTCGTAGGCCAGCGGAGTTGTTGGCATCCCCTGAAGTTTGACACGCGTAAAGCAATATCATTCTTATGATTAACAAGTCAAACTTTGGCATGCTCACAAAAACCACTAAACATTAATTTAATCGAACAAATCCTTTTAAAGAGAGCTATAAAGTCAATCAACATTTTCAGTGGTGTTGAGTGTCTCTAGAAATAAGCCTTCAATTGTGAGACTTTTTCTTATTACAATTGTTTAGAATTTTTTTAGGCAATACTATAGTTAATTACGAGAGTTGGAACAAAACGTATCCAACTAAATACCCATGCAAACGAAAATCTTACTACAATATAAAGACTCACTCCACCAATATAATATCTCAACATTTACTACTAACTAGCATGGGTTTCTCAAACTTCAAAAGTGGGGAATCATAAGACATACCTCTCATGTTTGGTTCCACTTCTCTCTTCCTGTTTTATTTGTTTCTTGGAAACTCGAAGTCGATCACTCTCCTTCAAATACATGAGAACCTCGAGGCGGAAAGAAAAATAAAGAGGGAAAATCAAGAAAAATGGAGAAATATTTTTGTTGTTTTTAAGAGAGGGAATTTAAAGAATAGAAAATTGGTGGCAAAGCTCAGCTAGAAATCTCGAAAGCAAATAGCAATAACTAAAGATAAAGTGTTTGGGAAGCCAACACAAGTGCTTATAGACTCAAATTAAAAACACAACCTCAAAATAAATAAAAGTAAATGAACGCCAAATAAAGACACATGAGAAAACTTCCCCAAGCTTAGGCTTTTGTAAGACCTTCAAATCATTATGGTGGCGGGGAAAGTCAGAACTCTAGTTCGAAAATTGAGTTGAGAGGTTACTAGTGGATTCTCGGAGGTTCAGAGAGAGGCTATGCATCCTCTCCATAGTCCCTCCAAGTTCTTGGAAGTCTTGGTATGTAGCGAACCGGGTTGATGGCTGCTCCTCTTGATGAGGAAATTCTTGCTCCTCTTCTTGGTCCTCATCCTCATCCAGAATCTCCTCCTCGGGTTGGTGTTGCTCAACCTACAAGTCATATAGCAAACGTCCTTTCTCGATAGATAAAAGACCATTAGGCATACGAGCGGGGTAGATACGCCCAGGTCTAGCAATATGCTGGTAATAAACGCCACCTCTCCTAGTGAGCATTCCACAAGCTTTTAAAGTAGAGAAACCAACACGTCAGTCACCTAGAATAGGTTGCAACTCACCTAGGTCGATGCCTAGGGCATTGGAGAGCACGGTGATGATGCCTACACCTGTGATTGGTCCTTGGCTTTGGGAGGATTGGTGCTCCAAGTAGCGCACAAGGATTGCGCCCAAGTTGAGTGACAAGTTGTTGTTGATGTAAGCAGCCTGTGCGAGCACTAAGATGTCCTCCTCATTGAGTCTTGTGAACTCATTACGTGCCTGCAAGGTGTTAGAAATAATATAGAACAAATAGCGAATTGTAGGATATTGAATATTCTTCCCCTTGCTTGGGAAATTAAAACATGCGCACCATTCATCTAGTGTTAAAGTGTAGTTGTTGTTCATAGGTCGGAAAGAAATCGTGTCCTCTCCTTGCTATAGTTAACAGTGCTTTGCAACGAACTTAGGAATTCAATGGTTAACCGGCGATAATTAGGCACATCATTATACACAAAGTTTTGCAGGCCAGCTCTATTGCAAAGTAAATTGAAGTCATCAGAAATACCGAGTTGGTTCAATATAATGGGGCAAGCCCACTTGGTGGCCTTCACTTCGCAGTTCTTGATCTTGTTGAAGCGTTCGCATTGGAGCTCATCCCTGAACCGTATCTCCATGCGTTCTTGAGTGACAGCCCGAGAAGCACTAGCGGCGGCATGAGCACGAGTTTTGCTCCTCGTGTTCATCATCTAAAACAATAAAGGAAGAAAAAAATATAAAACTTTTTGATCCGACAATAGTAAGTATAACATATTCCTCATCATAGCACACTAAAGAATCCTCTCTAAATAATAATCTAGGCAAGAGAATCATGGTAATTAGTTCATAGTAGGTCTTACCCAAGATTGATAATGATAATAGATCAAAAATTAATTGGAGGATCGGAGGAGAAACATACTGTAGATCACTTGTGTGCGAGGAAATCGAACGAAATTGAGTAGAGGTGAAGATCTCTTGAGGTTTTGAGAGAGTTTGGAGGTAGAAGAGAAAAAAGGTTGAAGTTTTGGAGTTGGAGGTACCTTCCCGTGCAATTTTGTGGTCGGACGCAACTATATGGCCGGAATAATGCGTTCCCGCCGTATAGTTGTCCTATTGTCAATTCCTCCTGGCGGCGCAGCTATATGGCTAGAACTATATGGCCAGAAAAATATGTTCCCGCCATATAGTTGCTCGTCAAACCGTCTGTACCTAGAAAAGAAATTGTACAAAGGCATCGATATCTATATGACTGGAGCTATACGGCCAGAATTTTTATTCCCGTCGTATAGTTGGTAGTTAAACCGTCAGTACATGGAAAAATAATTTGTACAAAATCATCGATATCTATACGACCGGAGCTATATGACCATAATTTTTTTCTCGCCGTATAGTTGGTCGTTAAACCGTCAGTACATATGAAAGAAAAATTGTAGATGGAAAAAATATCTATACGACCAGAACTATATGGCCGGAATTTTTATTCCCGCCGTATAGTTGGTCGTTAAACTCTCTGTGTCTAGCAATATTTTTCGGTTTCTTTGTGAATTACTTCTTATTCTGAAACTTAGCGAAATACCTTGTTTTGACAGAAAGTTGACAGTTAAAATTATCGAACAACAACAACATGTATATAACAGAATGTTAACTACTACCGAACTTCTTCTCCTCAAATGGAGTTTTCTAGCACTCTTTATTAAACATAAACTTAAACTAAAACTTAAAACTTAACTCAAACCTTTATTTCACATGGGTTGTTGATGTCTGCAAGAGCACATATCGTTTGTAGCTAGTTTTGAAGTTCAGATATCGATCCCACAGGGAGCCCAAAGGTAAGTGTTTCTTGATGAAGTCTCTGTCACATCCAAAGTTGTCATAGGTCTTCGAGTGAATTGACTGCAAGTTTTGAAATAAGAATGAGATTTTGATTAAATGTGATAGATTTCAATAGAACTAAAATGTAAACTTCAAAAATATAATGCATAAAAGTAAAGAACTACTTTGATTGTTTGTTGTTTCCCGCAGATGGCGAAAGAAGGCGTGGGGAGATTCAGTTCATGGTGATAGTGACAGTGCCAGGTGGAGGAGTGGTAAATGTAACAATTATAATCTTATAGATATATGTTTAGGCGAGTAACCCATAATTAGCCGGAACTCCTCTTGGTAGATTTCATTCCAACTTCAATAATCCTACTAGGCCGCTACCAAAACCATGGTCAGACACTAGAGAATTAAAACCCTTCAGGTCGCTTAGCGATTAAGCTCCTTGGATCAGAATAATGCAATAAGCACAATGGTTACTCATTATCCTTGAGTCAACTAGCTTTCCATTGATATCCCCGTGTCACCCGGGGATCGCCAGTCCACTAGCGTACAAGATCTTATCTATGTAGAACAAAGTATCATGTTGTCTGGGCCGTTAATTGGACAACAAGCATTAGGCATCCCATAGATAGTCAAGCACACATAATATAGTAATTAGAATCAATCACAAACTAATGGAAAATATATGAAGGCACATCACATCTCACCAATCCCCTACATCTTCCACGCCAAAGGGAATTACTCACACATGAGAAAAGAACGGATCATCAATATAATCATATAAAGGGATTTCATCTTAGTATTACCGTGGAGATCCACAATAAGAATAGAAAAATATCCAACACAATTCAAGATGGGAAGAAATAATCTCAGACCCTAGTCTTGCAAGGTGGAGATCCCTCTCTCTCTCTCAAGTATAAGTAGTGGCTATGGGGGTGTATTGGCTAGGAGATCGAAGATCGTGGAGCGAGATGAAGAACGTCTTCTCCTTCTTCTCCAGGTCTCTTCTTTCTCCCTTCTGGATGGTATGGCGGCTGTTGTGTTCTGTTTTCGCTCCCCTTCCATTCACGGAAGTTGTTCCTTTTGACAAGACAGAGACGACGGTAACTATATGGCGGGAACTATATGGCTGGAAAAATATTCAAGCCGTATAGTTGCTCGTTAAAGCTTCTGTGAGCTCCCCTCGCGTGCTTCCAAAGTGAGACTCGCTTGTTTTCTCTAGAATATTGTGTTTCTCTAGTTAAATCCTCCTGTTGACGTCCAGAACCTAAAACACATATTAAAAACCAAGTTTTCTTCATTACTGAAGTATTAGCATTAGGTAAAGCCAGAAAACGATCAAATCCGAGAGAAAACCATCAATAAAAGCCATCAAAACTGTGTTGAATCTCACAGCTAGTAACTCCCCCAAGATTAGGTGTTGCTTGCCCTCGAGTGACAAGGAAGTACTCAAGTTGGTATCAAAACATTTAATTTTAAGAACAACTCATCTTCTCCCATGTCAAAATTTCAAGACTCTCAATGCACCTTTTTCTTTCTTTTGTCTTTCAAAAACTTCAGCTCTTTCATAGAGAAATCATGCCACTAGTTTTAACATGTTAATTAGGGCTGTGTTGTGCACTCGTGACCATGCCAATAAATGATGTTGAGCAATAATGAGTCAGAGGAGTACTACAACTTCACTTGGAACGTGAAACCATGAGGAGACTAATTTTTTTACACGTTATACCATTGCTGCCATAGACGTTTACATAACTCAATAGCCGAAATCAAGTGGTTTCCCACATTTAGATCGTCCGTTGGCCAGCGGAGTTAATAGTTCCCCATGGAGCACGACAGAGTTGTAATGACACGCGTAAAGCAATATCTTACGGTAATTATTAGAAAAAATAGTGTCATAATTTCTACTACTTCGAAGCATCCATTTAATCAAACAATTTCAATCAAGGGTACTATCGAGTCTATTTATATTAAGCTCAAATGGGATGGAGTAGTTCTAAAATAAAATTCTTTGAGCTAAGCATGGACTCAAGTCATCTTTTAGATGCTTTTTCTTGTTGTAAAAATGTAGGAAGTATTTCAACCAAGTTCATTGCTCATTGTTTCAAAGCTAAAAAGAAGACACTAGCAAAGGAATAGAATTTGTAGGATAACAAGCTAAGTTGGGAGTGACTCCAGTGCAAGCAAGTAAATAATTGTAGGATCAATTTAAGGTTGCAAAGAGTATGATGAAAGGAATATGATACCTGCTCTTGCTTGCTTCATTCTCGAATTTGATTCGAACCTCTCCTATATTTCCATATTGCCAAATCACCTGAAAATAAGCAATCTCCAAGAGAAACAAAGAAACGAACTTGCAAATAAAGCTTATAACTATTTTTTTGTATTTTTGGTTTAGTCATGCAGAGCTGAAAATAAACATGCAAATTTGAAGTAATCAAATAAATCAAAATAAGAAAATAAAAATATGAATGCAAAGTTTAGAGGTTTTGAAACCTCCCCCAAGCTTAGGCGATTGCTAGGCTCACTTGTTGCCGTCATTTGGCGGCTGGTGCGGATACTGCTAGTAGAAGTCGGGAAGTGGGTCATGAAGTGACTGAAGTTGTGAGTCAAAGTGTTCACATCTTCATTCACGTCCTAAAGAGTGTGGCCGATCTCCCCAACGCGCTGGTTGAGTTGCTGGAACTCCTGATAGGGGACGTAACCGTACCCCTGCTGTGGCTGGTTGGGCCACGGTTCCCAGGCTCCTCCTGGCTGCTGCTGCTGCTGTTGTCATTCCCAAGCAGGGTTGTGTCCATGCTCTTCCTCCTGCTCCTGCTCATCCTGCTGCTGTCACATCCCAAGATTTTAGAAAATTGGGACTAGAAAAAAATCTGCATTTGCATGTCATTCATGATCATTGTATTGCATCCATGAAGTAATTCGCAAAGAATTCAAATTTGAATATTAAACCAAATCCTAAAGGCCAATGTGCTACTTAATTCCTAAAGGGAATTAAAATAGATTATTAAAACCCAGCATTGCAAAGAGAACAAATGTTGCTAAATATTAGCTTAATGTTGTCTACTGAATACTACAAAAATTTAGAAACAAATTTGAACTCATTTGGAGTTCATATGAGAAAGTTATGATAAAAAGAATCAAATAGAAAAAGATAAAAAGGAGTAAAAAAACTAAACGTACCGTACCCGGCCGAGCCACCCGGCCCAGCCCACCTAGCCCGCGCTATCCGCCGCTCGCTCCCTTTCCCCGTGCAGTGCGGCAGCAAGCAGGCCCAGTAGCCGCAAGCCATCCCACCGGGCAACCAGCAGTCCCTGCCCGCTTCCCCTATTTCTCCTTAGCGCGGGACCCACACGTTAGCCTCACGACGCTGCTGACCGACGGACCCCACCTGTCATCCCGTCCACCGACGAGTTCGTCTTGGATACAAACTGCCACCGCCGAATCCTCCTGATTCTTGCACGGATCCCTGCCTACCCTGCATCCAAAACCTCCTCCTATATAGAACTAGCGCCCGACCGCCTTTCCCCTCTCTCAACAACAAAATCCACGCCCCCAGGACGTTGCGATTACTCGTCGGAGCTCACGCCGCCGCCACCTTGGACCTCCAGATCGAGGTCGATCTCGCCGCCACCGAGCCCCCTCCGCGCCCTCCTTTCCTCGCTAAGCTCATCGCCTCCTCGCACCGCACCCCCGACCTATTTCCCTTGTACAGATATTATCAGAGATATTATAATGCATTATATAGTATTTTTATTATTTAAAAAACATCTATAAGGCCTTTTGGCGTGATTCTTGTTGCCCCTGGCTCTAAATTGGATTATCTATCCAGAAGAATGTTTCCAAGATTTTAAAACACTATTAACAATAGATGCTTAATATTTTGACTAAAATCCTATTAAACAGATCTAATTAATGCAATAAATGGTTCTGATGCATTAAAAAGCTTTCCATGCATGTCATCTGTAAGTATAATGATCATAGAACCTAAATACAGTACTGAAAGTTTTATTAAATTGTCATGCATACATTTGTGCATTTGTTTATGATTGTGTATGGTTGTTTATGAATTGCAATTGTTTGATCGATAGATTGCGAGGATTGCGAGGAGTGCAACGTCTGTGATTGCTACGAGTGTTTGAACAACTCCAACGACTATCAAGGCAAGTAGATGCTATTTTGTTCATACCTTGTCCTACTATTTTATCTTAAGCATGTGTAGTGTATTTCTGTAGATATTGTGTAGGAATTACTATGCTATGCTATATCCTATATATTTGTGGTAGGAATTCCTTGTAGTTGAGCCCCGTTCAGTAGATGTGCTTAGACCTGCTGTGAAGACGGGGGAAAGGGATCACATTATGGTGAAGTATGTGTTTTGTTCAAACTAGAAACAACATAATGTTAATGAACTACCTAGGCGGAGTGGTTGGATTGTCATCGGAGTATGGTTAATGGTGGGGAATGCCGCCCACGGTACTGAGAAGGATTAGTTCTCTTTGTTATAGTAGCTTACGTGTGCAACCATGTGCCAGTAAGAAATGGGTGGCTGGTTGGACTTAGTAGGTCGTGGTGATTCGGACCCAGTGTAGCCAGAGATGTAGTGAATGGTAGGTTGGGACCAGTGCGCAGTGGGGTATGGAGATCTACTTCCTGAAAGGTCTCATCTTGGAATTCTCCCTATCATCACATAATATGAGTGTGGTGGTACGAGCTAGGTTGGCCAGGTCATATGGGTAAAGTGTACAAACCCCTGCAGGGTATAAAACTAAGTACTTAGCCGTGTCTCCGGTTACGAACGATTGAGTTGCTTGATTTTGAGACTATCGCATATTCTCACTCATCCTTATTTCCTAATTACTAAAAGTTGATGGGTGAACCTAATGGGTTGTTGTGAATCAAATGGTTTATGAAAGTAGGATAAATGTGTTTGAAAAGTGTAAGCTAGCCAAATCTCCACTAGCCAAATAAGCATGTAGATGCTAGGTGCATTATCTCTTTTACTTTAGCGCTTCTTGCCATACATTCCAAGTATTGACCCTTCGGGGCTGCTACGTTTTATGTTGTAGGTTATACCGATTCTGAGTGATCGAATTAGGTCGCGGTACTCCACTCAACAGTTGTTCGCCTGTGGCACAATTGAAGATGGAGCCTACTATCTGTTTATGCTTCCGTATGCTACTTTTTTATTTGAGCTAGCCTTTGAGCTAAGCACTATGTAATAATTACAAATTCTGGATCATTCGATGTAATAATGATGCACAGTTATGTTCTTTAGTATTCATCTGTACTGTGTGTGCTAGTGAACCGATCCAGGGATTAGCACTATACACAGGAACTCAGCCTTATCAGGCGAGGGTGTTACAATTGCCCTTCATCTTCCTCTTCCTTGGTCTGGAGCTCGGCCAAGATCTCCGTCACTTGGTCCTTGGTGAGGATCCAAGTGTTCTTGTCCATAATTGAGAAGGCTTGGGGGCATGGCAACTGAACCTGCTCACCCTGTGTATCATCAAGATAACTGAAATGATATGCTCGGAGCCTCTGGTTAGCATGGTAAACACCAAGGAAGCCACAAGCAGTCAAATACTTGACGTCCATAAGTTTGGAGCCGTCAAATACTTGACGTCCACAAGCAGTCAAATACTTGACGTCAATTATTGACTGTAGCTGCTAGAGGTGAAGATCTCTTGAGGTTTTGAGAGAGTTTGGAGGTAGAAGAGAAAAAAAGATTGAAGTTTTGGAGTTGGAGGTACCTTCCCATGCGATTTTGTGGTGAACGCAACTATACGGCCGGAACAATGCGTTCCCGCCGTATAGTTGTCCTACTGTCAATTCCTCCTGGCGGTGCAGCTATACGAACGGAACTATACGACCAGAACAATATGTTCCCGCTGTATAGTTGGTCGTCAAACCGTTTGTACCTGGAAAAGAAATTGTACAAAGGCATCAATATCTATACAACCGGAGCTATATGGCCAGAATTTTTATTCCCGCCGTATAGTTGGTAGTTAAACCATTAGTACGTGGAAAATAGAATTTGTACAAAATCACCGATATCTACACGACCAGAGCTATACGGCCAGAATTTTTATTCTCGCCATATAGTTGGTCGTTAAACCGTCAGTACATATGAAAGAAAAATTGTAGATGGAAAAAATATCTATACGACCAGAACTATACAGCTAGAATTTTTATTCCCACCATATAGTTGGTCGTTAAACTCTCTGTGTCCAGCAATTTTTTCCGTTTCTTCGTGAATTACTTCTTATACTGAAACTTAGCGAAATACCTTGTTTTTGACGGAAAGTTGATAGTTAAAATTATTGAACAACAATAGCATGTATATAGCAGAATTTTAACTACTACCGAACTTCTCCTCAAATAGAGTTTTCTAGCACTCTTTATTAAACATAAACTTAAACTAAAACTTAAAACTTAACTTAAACCTTTATTTCACATGGGTTATTGATGTCTGCAAGAGCACATATCGTTTTTAGCTAGTTTCGAAGTTCAGATATCGATCCGAAAAGGAGCCCAAAGGTAAGTGTAGATGAAGTCTCTGTCACATCCGAAGTTGTCACAGGACTTCGAGTGAATTGACTGCAAGTTTTGAAATAAGAATGAGATTTTGATTAAATGTGATAGATTTAAATAGAACTAAAATGTAAACTTCAAAAATATAATGCATAAAAGTAAAGAACGACTTTGATTGTTTGTTGTTTCCCGTAGATGGCGAAAGAAGGCGTGGGGAGATTCAGTTCATGGTGATAGTGACTATGCCAGGTGGACGAGTGGTAAATGTAAGAATTATAATCTTATAGATATATGTGTAGGCGAGTAACCCATAATTATCCGGAACTCCTCTTGGTAGATTTCATCCCAACTTCAATAATCCTACTAGCCTGCTACCAAAACCATGGTCAGACACTAGACGATTAAGACCCTTCAAGTCGCTTAGCGATTAAGCTCCTTGGATCAGACTAATACAATAACCACAGTGGTTACTCGTTATCCTCGAGTCAACTAGCTTTTCATTGATATCCCCGTGTCACCCGGGGGTTGCCAGTCCACTAGCATACAAGATCTTATCTATGTAGAACAATGTATCATGTTGTCTGGGCCCTTAATTGGACAACAAGCATTAGGCATCCCATAGATAGTCAAGCACACATAATATAGTAATTAGAATCAATCACAAACTAATAGAAAATATATGAAGGCACATCACATCTCACCAATCCCCTACATCTCCCACGCCCAAGGGAATTACATGAGAGAAGAACGAATCATTAATATAATCAAATAAAGGGAATTCATCTTGGTATTACAATGGAGATCCACAATAAGAATAGAAAAATATCCAACACAATTCAAGATGGAAAGAAACAATCTCAGACCCTAGTCTTGCAAGGTGGAGATCCCTCTCTATCTCTCTCAAGTACAAGTAGTGGCTATGGGGGTGTATTGGCTAGGAGGCCGAAGATCGTGGAGCAAGATGAAGAATGATGGGGATATGCCAAGTGGGGTATACCCAGCAGAACATTCCGATTGGGCCAAAAGGTCTCACGAATGGGTTTGCCTGACGGCGACTGGAATGCGACTAAGATGAAGGCCCGGTGACTGGCGACTGGAGGCTCAGATGCATACTAGAAGCCTAGTTGGATTAGGTCAAAAGCCTCCGAATCCATATCTTATTCGGTTGTAACTTGTAAAACCCTAGTGAGGTGCCTCATATATAAACCTATCTACGGTACCCTCAGGACTTACGTTCCATCATACACCCCTTCAAGCGACTCGCTACTTAGACGCCGAGCTCGCCCCCTTGTAACTCGCTCTCCAATAATCTAATATAGCAGGAGTAGGTCATTACCCTCCGGGGGGGCGAACCTGGATAAATCCATGTGCATCCGCCCCCATCTCGCACCGCAGATGGCTGCCAGCTCTCGCCCCCGATTCAATCAATCGCTGCCTACTGCAGCGACTACCGTGGCCATTTCCACGACAGTGGCGCCCATCGTGGGGCATAGCAGGACTGGCCTGAGTTCTGCGGTGAGACCCTAGTCGCCGATCGATCGACCACTCGCCACGGGTCGCATGATCGCCATCAGCGGGATCTTACAGATCCTGCCCAGCAGCTACATCCCGGCATCACGCCCGGTCACTCACGGCGCGGTGATGCCGGTCGGCTCCATCAACCTCTTCGTCGGCTTCACCGGCGCGGTCGACCCAGCAGCGACGGTGATCGTTGGTGGATCGCCACCGCACCACGATCTGCTCTCGGAGGAGGAGGTCCGCTCCACCAGGAGCCTTGTCACCGACTACGACTCGGCCGCCAGCAGCACGGCCGAGACCAACGCCGCCACAAACGACGAGGCCCTAAACGACGACGCCGACTCCGCGACCCCTGCCTTGGTCGACGGATCCATCACCGCGGAATCGCGAGAGGACTCCATCACGCGAGTCTCCAACCCGGAGGATTTCGAGGACTCCTCCATCCTCAGGATCTTCGACTCCGATTCCGGCTTGGAGTCTCCTGAAGACTTTCACGCCAGATCCAATCGCTTTAACGCGATCTACATGGCGGGCAGCACGGTCGCCTCGCCAGATCCGTTCTCCACACCGATCCCGCCGACTTCCATGGCCACAGAGGTGGAGGAGGCCCGCCTGTGACTCACATAGGCGCAGCACAATGAGTTCGCCGAGCGCGAGAAATATCGCCTCGAGCGGGAAATGGCACGGGAGCTATCGCTCTATCACCAACACCGCATGAGGACCCGCCTGAACTCCAACGTCTAGGGCCGCGTCCTGAACTTCAACGACGAAAGCGACCCCACACGCATGGCCGAGCGTGAATACTGCGAGAACGCGCCAGCAAGTGGAAGCAATAGACCACGACCCGGCGCACCGGCGACCGGAGCCCCTCCACCGCCCATTGGCCGTGCGCCCCCGCCGGACCAGTCGCGGATCATCATCTCACCACATGCCCGTGACGCCAATGGACTCCCACTCTACTCCACCCCGATGGACAACGTCGTCGCGGCCGACGCCGTGGTCGCCAACCTCGACGTCCAGGGAGATGGCGTGCTGCAGATCCAGTACGCCAAGGCCCTACTCGCCAGGGCCGTCGAGCAACAAGCTGCGGGAGTCGACCCGCGGGGGCGGATGTATTCCCTCTCCTCAGCAAGCAGGGTGGCCTCGAGTGGCCACCCCACCATCGCCAACGCCATGACCTGCCCACTACCGCAGCCACTAGCGAACCAGCCGTGGACCGCCAACCCCGCACTCTCCACCAATGAACCGCGACCGGTGAACAACACGGTCGCCGCCAACGGACAGCCCATCGACACCCGCACGCACATCGTCAACAACCAGGCCTGGCGGGCGCGCCAGCCCAATGACTTGAGGCACACCCTCAGTAATCGCGACGACCCCAAACCGAGGGGCTCGCTCAGCCGAGTTGGCCCCCAGTGCTTCGGGCCTATGATCAGAGGGGAAAAGTACCCCGCCAACTTCAAGGCGCCCAAAGAGATCGAAAAGTACGATCCAACATACGGCCCAACAGTGTGGCTGGACACATACCTCATGGCGATGGGAATTGCCGGCCACACCGACCTACTCGCCGCTCGATACCTCCCCCTGATGATGGAGGGCGCGAGCCGGCAATGGATCAACACCCTCCCCGCTGACAGCGTCGACTCCTGGGAGGAAATGTGGGAAGCCTTCGTCAGGCACTTCGAGGGCTCCTACACCCGCGCCACCACGATTGAAGACCTGGAGCGGTGCATCCAGGGACAACGCGAGTCGACCCGCCACTGGATTCAAAGGTGGCAAGAACTGTGGATCAATGCCTCCGGCATCCACTCGGACACGGCGATACATTGCTTCAAGAACGCGTGTCGGTACAAACCACTGGTCGCTAAGATCAATCGAGTCTACTGGATGCTTGAAAACATCCCCGACCTCCTCAAAATCGCCAAGAGCTACGCGGAGGAGGACCCCAACCAAGACTCTGACGACGAGTCAGGAGGAAGACGCCGCACCAGCGGCCACGACAGCGGGCGACAGCACGACATGCGCTACAGCAACACCCGCATCACAGGCAAGAGCCGCACGGACAGGCGAGTCGACTTCGTCGCCAACACCGGCTATGGCCATGTGACCCCAAGAGCTACCGCCGCGACGGAGGAAATTACCGCGATAGCAGAAACTACCGCGCCAACAACACGGCGAGGCCGAAATTCGACCCCGCCGTCCTGCTCAACCAGCCCTGCATCTACCACAGCAGGGAGGGGAAACCCGCCACCCACACCACCGTGGACTGCCACTCTCTCAAAGAGATCGCAAAGGCAAGGCGAGCAAGGGAAGACCCCAACAACAACCCACCGCGGGACAACGGAAACGCCGGTGGCTTCGGCAACACCATCGGCTCGCTACACACCTTCACGGGGCTCGGCACCAAGCGCGAGAGGAAGGTGCTCGCCCGCGCAGTTGCTGTCAATGCGGTGACACAGGTCAACATCCCACGCTTCCTCAACTGGTCCGAGCAGAGCATGATGCAGCCCATCCTACGGACGCTCCTACATCTACACCACCAAGTCCCCCAAGTGGACCCATGACTCGTGCTCGAGCCAAGCTTCTCCCAACTAAGGTGAATTCGCTCTTGTACTCATGCAACTTCGATACACCCCTGGATGGCTTGCTACTTCATGCCCCGACACTATGCATCATCAGGTATGAAGACACGAGCCATAGGAGCGACGCAACAGCCAACAGCTGCTAGGAGACCGCGGTACTACCGACCCCTAGAAGCGGTACTACCGCAGAAGCGGTACTACAACTCATGGACAGTGGTACTACCGCCCCAGGCAGAGAGATGGACCCGAAGCCCCAGATCCAACCGGTACTACCACACTCAGCAAGCGGTACTACCGCGCGCACCTGAAGACTCACGCCAAAGCTTCTGGCCGCCCCGGTACTACCGCACTGTTCAAGCTGTACTACCGCGTCTGACCGGTACTACCGCTCAACCAACCGGTACTACCGGACACCCTAGGGCCTGCATGCTCCAGCTCGGCCCTTTGGCCTTGTAACGCCCCCTTTTGATACTTTAGTTGCCTAAACTACCCCTGAACTTGTGGCTGGCCTATATATAGCCCCCACCTCTATTGTAAACCCTAGGCATGCTATTGGAATTAGTGGAAACCCCTCGTGGATCTATCTAATTCTTGCCTCATGCTCCTTGACCAAGGAGCACCAATATCACCAAACCTCGTTGGAGTCTGCATCGTGCCTCCGCGTTGTACAAGGCCTTGGCATCGGTGTCCCTTTGCCAAGACGTCAAGATCTCACCGAGTCTCCCATCTCGCCGTGCCGGTTTGAGAGAGAGAGTCCTCCGCCTGACGCCGATCCTAGGGATTGCGTCGGACCGGTCACCGCCGGCGTGAGCTATTGGTGTTTATCATGGTTTTGCGTGTGTGTGTTCATCGCGTTCTTCGTGCGTGTGTTCATCGTGTTCATCCTCCCCTCCTTCCCCCGCACTCCACCCTCGATTTGAAAGGGAATCGTGAAAGATCAGGGCACCCTAGAGGTTTGCCCTCAACATATTGCTATCAAGAGCTTCGTTGCTCACGAATTCCCCCCCACAAATTTTTCTTCTATCCACCAAAAATTCGAAAATCCCCCCCCCAAAAAAAGAGCCCCAAATTTGCCTCCGGATCGATCTCTGGATTTGGTGCGCTTTTCGTGGTTTTGGTCCATAGATATGTTGCTTGGGGTATCGATCTACCTTCCTTGTGTGTCCCTAGCCCCAATTTTGTTCAGTTTTCCGCCAATTTGAGGATTTTTGGGCCGATTGTGCGTTCAAGTTCAAGATCCACGCGCCCAGGAATCCGAAGCGGTACTACCGGCTGTTCACAGCGGTTCTACCGGTCACCGGTACTACCGGACTTTTCGAGCGGTACTACCACACCTGTTAGACAAGAAATTTTTCACCCCCATTTTTCTTCACTAATTTTAGTATTGGCTTGTTCGTGTCTCGCGTGCGTGTCGCCCAACTAACTTCAAGCTTCTGCAACAATATTCACATCACGCGCTCATCGACACCGCGACACCGAACACCATCCCAAATACCGGTAGCAAGTCGTCAACAATACCGAAGGTATAACTTGCTCCACCTTGTTAACCCTTCTTCCTTGTGTGTATCTATCCTATGAGAGCAGCTCATTTTGTGTTTGCCTAAGCATTGTGCACTTGTCCTTGGAAAGTGAGAGTGTGAGAGCAAATACAAGAGATAACATAGTAGTATAGAAAAAGGAGAAAAAGAAAAAGACTCAAAAAAAGAGAGAGAAAAAGAAAAAGCAAAATAAAAATAGAAAGATACAAAGTCTCCCAATACAAAGAGAGTCTCAAGCTTGTAAGCAAAGAGAGAAAAAGAGCGTGACCGAGGCAAGTGCACAAATCCGTTGCTTATTTATCTTTTGGCGAACGAGTTGTGGTCTCTCCTTGCGTTTGCACGACACCGAGCGTAGTCTTTGTTAGGACCTTTTGTGCTCATTTTCATAGTCGTGCTAACCACATCCGTCTCCACGTGTGTGTATCTTTGTGTTTTGTAGGTCGTTTCCTTTTTGCTTTGATCTTTTGGTTCTCTACCACGTTTGACAATAACCTTTTCTTTGGATCGTTTCGTTTGGTTTTCCACAACCCTAACCTTCCACCCACAACTTTTGAAAGTTAGTTCTTCCTTTAGTGTGAGTTTTGTTTGTGTTTCCACTTGGCACGCTCATAGCTCTCACTTGTGGTTTCTAGTTTGGTGCAATCCCCAAGGTGAGGAACAAGGCTAACACCACCATATTCCACCTCCATATACAATACTTGTGTGTTTTGCATGATGGATAGGCATGGTGAGTCGAGCCAACCACCTTACCAAGAAGAGGAACAAGGACCATACATGACACGCGCAAGTCACTTCATCGTCGGACAAGAGTTCCGTGAATGTTGCCAAGCCCTTGAGACACGACAAGACGAACAATTTGGCGAGACGCAAGCCGAGTTCAAGAACATCAACAACCGCTTCGATGGCCTCGAAAGGCAAATGCAAGCAATGCATCATAACTCCGGCCACCAAAATGAAGTGCTCCAACGCTCCGTTGCCGAAACAAATGACAATCTTCGATGCCTCATCGACGGAATGGCAAGGACTCATTCACGTGCTTCAAGATCTTCAAGTTCTTCGCGTCGTCATGTTCCCCTCCAACAAGATCTTCGCACAAGTGCTCCAAGACGCAATGACGCCCCCGTGGTTGAAGATGGAAGTTCTTCCAACTACATACCTTCGCCACGGCACGCTGCAACGTCAAGCTATGACGGTGACCTCTCATCAAGGCCACGAGCAAGGCAAGAAGCACGCCGTCATCACGCAAGGGAATTAGTGATACAACAAGAGCAACCACAAGAAGAACCGCAAGTGCAACCGCAAGTCTACCACCATCGACCGCGACACATACTTGACACAACGAGTGGTGAATCCAATTTGGAGAATCAAGCTCTTCATCGACGTGAAGCTCTCCAAGATCCTCCTTGTCATCAACGTCATGAACGTCCACACCGACACCATGGTCATCATGAGGCGCCTCCCCCACCTCAACAAAATTTGGAGAGTCAAGTGATACAAATTGAGCGATGCCCACCACGTCAAGAGGCGCATGACCATGTTCTTCGCCGTGAGGCCCATGTGCCTAACCAACATCACCAACCGAGGAACGAGCCTCCTCTTCTTCATCAACCACGTCAACAACCGCGCCAAGAGCAAGAGAAAGCTCCTCAACAACAATATCAAGAGCAAGCTCCGCAACAAGGACGCGAGAACCAAGTTCCACCTCCCAACTACAACATCATCAACAAGGTCACCAAGCTCGTTGCAATGACCGCAACGATGAAGAAACTTTTGGCAAGCTCAAGTTCACGATGCCCAAGTTCACCGGATCCAATGACCCCGAAGAATACCTCTCGTGGGCACTCAAAGTCGACAAGATCTTCCGCATTCACAACTATAGCAACGAGAAGATGATCACCATGGCTTCGCTTGAGTTTGATGATTACGCCAACCTTTGGTGGGAACAAGTTCAAGTTGCTCGTGATGCAAGACAAGAGCCGCCAATCACAACTTGGCATGACATGAAGGCTCACATGAGATCCCGGTTTGTCCCCGCACACTACACGCGTGACCTCTTCAACAACCTTCAAGCGCTTCGTCAAGGGACAAAGACCGTGGAAGAGTACTTCAAGGAAATGGAACTCAACTTGATTCATGCCAACATTGATGAACGCATGGAGAAAACAATGGCACGTTTCCTTATTGGCTTGAATCACCCAATCAAGCGCATCGTCGAGTTCCAAACATACAACACCATGGTTGAGCTTGTGCACATAGCAACAAAGGCTGAACGTCAAGTGCAAGAGGACATCAAGTACAACAAGCCCAAGACGTACTTCACCTACAAGCAAGCTTCAACCGCTACTCCAACAACTTTCAATGGAAGCTCATCAAGTACCTCCAAGCCTTCCTCCAAGCCCACACTTCCTCAAGGAAAACTGCCCCCAAGTGGCAAGCAAGCAAAGAGTGATACACCTTTCAACGACGAATGCTACAAGTGTGGAGGTAAAGGACACAAGTCGGCCGAATGTGGAAACAAAAAAGTATTGTTCATCCACGACAATGGCGAAGAAGAGTACTTGAGTGAAGATGAATTTGATGCCCGAGTCAAGGAAGCAATGGCAAGGCAACGAGTGAAAGATGACCAAGAACTCCTCATGTGTGAACATGACGCAAGTCCATCGCTTGTCGTCACAAGGATCTTGACCACTCAAGCACAAGAGCATGAAGACCAACGCTCCAATATCTTCCAAACACGAGCTGGCATCAATGGCAAATTTATCAAGGTGATCATTGACGGAAGGAGTTGCCACAACCTTGCTAGCACCGAGTTGTGTGAGAAACTCAACCTGACCCTCCACCCGCACAAGAACCCCTACCACGTGCAATGGCTAAGTGACCAAGGGTCCGTGAAGATCAAGCATACCATATCGGTCTCCTTCGCCATTGGTCCTTACAAAGATACGGTGGAGTGTGATGTGTTTCCTATGATAGTTTGCCACATGCTTCTTGGTCGACCATGGAAATTTTACAAGGCTACTCAACATGATGGTCGCACCAATGTATACACCTTCAAATGGCTCAAGAAAACATGTGTTTTGCAACCAATGAATCCTAGCCAAATAATTGCGGACAATGCAAAGGCTTTAGGGAGGGCTCAAAGCACAACACCTACTTGTGAGAAGAGAGGTGAGAGAGAGAACCACCTCATGTGAGTGAGAGCCACAAGCCAAACTCGAGTGAAAAAACTAAGAGTGTTCTCCTTGCCACCAAAAGTGAGATGAGAGATGTTCGGAACAACCTATCCATCTTGCACTATGTCCTCCTTTGCAAGGGACTAGCGCAAGGAACTAATGACTTAACCAATGTTCCTCCATTTTTGATGAGTGTTTTGCAGGAATTTAAGGATGTGTTCCCTGAAGAGCTTCCACATGAACTACCTCCTCTTCGCGGCATCGAACATCGCATTGACCTCATCCCCGGCGCACCACTTCCCAGTCGCGCCGCTTACCGCACGAACCCGGAGGAGACAAAGGAGATCGAACGTAAAATCAACCAACTCATCTCCAAAGGTTTGGTCCAAGTTAGCACTAGTCCAAGTGCCGTACCCGTGATACTTGTTCCAAAAATGGATGATATGTTACGGTTATGCATGGACTACCGTCCAATCAATGCTATCACCGTGCGTTATCGACATCCCATACCACGTCTCAATGACATGCTTGATGAGTTGTGTGGAGCCACTATTTTTTCGAAAATTGATCTTCGTAGTGGTTACCATCAAATATGCATGGCTGAAGGTGATGAGTGGAAAACAGCCTTCAAGACCAAACTTGGTCTCTATGAATGGTTGGTTATGCCCTTTGGGTTGTCTAATGCCCCATCCACCTTCATGCGTCTCATGAATCATATCTTGCATTCTCTCATTGGGAAAAGTGTGGTTGTCTATTTTGATGACATCCTTGTTTATAGCAAATCACTTGAGGACCATATAACACATGTCAAGGAAGTTTTGCAAATCCTTCGACATGAAAAGATTTATGCTAATCTTCCCAAGTGCACTTTTGCTAAAGACAATTTGATTTTTCTTGGATTTGTCGTTTCTTCGAAGGGAATTGAAGTTGATGTGTCCAAGGTAAAGGACATACGAGATTGGCCCGTCCCAACAAATGTGAGTGAACTTAGAAGTTTTCATGGGTTGGCCGGTTTCTATCGTCGCCTTGTTAAAGACTTTTCAACCATTGCGTACCCGCTCAACGAGTTGACAAAAAAGAATGCCACCTTCGTGTGGGGCAAAGCACAACAAAAAGCTTTTGATGAACTCAAAAAGAGGCTCACCGAAGCACCTCTCCTTGCGTTACCAGATTTCACAAAAACTTTTGAGATAGAGTGTGATGCTAGTGGTATTGGCATTGGAGGAGTCCTTATGCAAAACGGACGTCCTATAGCCTACCATAGCGAGAAACTTGATGGTGCTCGCCTTAACTATTCGATTTATGACAAAGAGCTTTTTGCCTTAGTTCGTGTTCTTCAAGTTTGGCAACACTACCTATGGCCCAAGGAATTTATCATACATTCTGACCATGAGTCCTTGAAATATCTCAAAGGCCAAGCCAACTTGAGTAAGAGACATGCTAAGTGGATTGAATTTATGGAGTCTTTTCCGTACATTGTCAAGTATAAGAAGGGCAAAGATAATGTAGTTGCGAACGCATTGTCTCGCAAACATACAAGCCTTCTTACGAGACTTGAAATCAACGTGTTGGGTCTTGAGGAAATAAAATCTTTGTATGCTTCCGACCCGTTCTTCGAACCAATTTTCGCAAAGTGCTCCAATGACAAAGGAGTTGATGATTTCTATTTGCATAAGGGCTTTCTATTTGAACAAAACAAGCTATGCATTCCAAAGTCGTCGCCTTACCTTTTGCTCCTCCAAGAATCTCATGGTGGAGGCCTTATGGGTCACTTTGGTCGCGACAAGACATTGGACATGCTCTCAAATCACTACTTTTGGCCCAAGATGAAGCATGACGTGGAGCGCTACGTTCAATGATGCACGACATGTGTTCAGGCTAAGTCGCAAGCTAATCCCTATGGTCTTTATATGCCATTGCCCATTCCTCATACACCTTGGTCCGACATTAGCATGGATTTCGTGTTAGGATTGCTTAGATCTAAGCATGGTCATGATTCTATTTTTGTTGTTGTGGATCGTTTTTCCAAAATGGCACACTTCATACCGTGCCATAAGACCGACGATGCTTCACATGTTGCAAATCTGTTTTTCAGGGAAATCGTCCGTCTTCACGGTTTGCCAAGAAGAATCATCTCCGACCGCGACGTCAAATTCATGAGCTACTTATGGAAGACCCTCATGGCCAAGCTCGGCGTCAAGCTACCCTTTTCATCCGCATCGCATCCCCAAACTGATGGCCAAACCGAAGTTGTCAACCGAAGCCTCGGGACTCTCCTTCGTGTGTTGATCAAGAAGAACTTGAAGGGTTGGGAGGAATGCATTCCACACGACGAGTTTGCCTACAACCGTGCCAAGCACTCAACAACCAAGATGAGTACATTCATGATTGTCTATGGTTTCGAGCCCCTCACCGCGCTCGACATCCTACCGCTACCTCTCCATGAGCGCACCAACATGGACGTCGAGAAGCGCGCACAAGCTATGCAGAAGCTTCATGAAGAAACAAGAGCTACTATCGAGCAACAAGTCCTTCGCCAAGCTTCAAGGTTAAACAAGGACAAGAAGGAGATGATCTTCAAAGAAGGTGATCTTGTGTGGATACACTTGAGCAAGGACCGCTTTCCCAAGGAACGAGATTCCAAGCTCAAACCAAGAGGAGATGGCCCCTTCAAGGTCCTCAAGAGAATCAACAACAATGCCTACATCATCGACATACCGACCTCCAAATACCTTGCAAGCAATACATTCAATGTCAAGGACCTTTCACCATACCATGGAGATGCTCAAGATGATAACCATGAAGAGTCGAGGACGACTCTTTCCCAAGGGGGGAGCTGATGCAGCCCGTCCTACGGACGCTCCTACATCTACACCACCAAGTCCCCCAAGTGGACCCATGACTCGTGCTCGAGCCAAGCTTCTCCAAGCTAAGGTGAATTCGTTCTTGTACTCATGCGACTTTGATACACCCCTGGATGGCTTGCTACTTCATGCCCTGACACTATGCATCATCATGTATGAAGACACGAGCCATAGGAGCGACATAGCAGCCAATAGCTGCCAGGAGACCACAATACTACCGGCCCCTGGAAGCGGTACTACCGCTCATGGACAGCGGTACTACCGCCCCAGGCAGAGAGATAGACCCGAAGCTCCAGATCCAACCGGTACTACCGCACTCAGCAAGCGGTACTACCGCGCGCACCTGAAGACTCACGCCAAAGCTTCTGCCCGCCCCGGTACTACCACACCGTTCAAGCGGTACTACCGTGTCTGACCGGTACTAACGCTCAACCAAGCGGTACTACCGGACACCCCAAGGCCTGCGCGCTCTAGCTCGGCCCTTTGGCCTTGTAATGCCCCCTTTTGATACTTTAGTTGCCTAAACTACCCCTGAACTTGTGGCTGGCCTATTATACCCCCCACCTCTATTGTAAACCCTAGGCATGATATTGAAATTAGTGGAAACCCCTTGTGGATCTATCTAATTCTTGCCTCATGCTCCTTGACCAAGGAGCACCAATATCACCAAACCTCGTTGGATTTTGCATCGTGCCTCCACGTTGTACAAGGCCTTGGGATCGGTGTCCCTTTGCCAAGACGTCAAGATCTCATCGAGTCTCCCATCTCGCAGTGCCGGTTCGAGAGAGAGTCCTCCGCCCGACGCCGATCCTAGGGATTGCGCTGGACTGGTCACCGCCGGCGTGAGCTATTGGTGTTTATCGTGGTTTTGCGTGTGTGTGTTCATCACGTTCTTCACGCGTGTGTTCGGCGTGTTATCCTCCCCTCCTTCCCCCGCACTCCACCCTCGATTTGAAAGGGAATCGTGAAAGATCGGGCCACCCTAGAGGTTTGCCCTCAATAGAGCATCACTTGGAGTCGCCAGGACCACGCTCCCAAGATCGAGTACCCAGGGCGAGTCGCCCTGGTGGTCAGGCCCAAAGTGGCCGATTATTGGCTACCCAAGACACTGATGGACGGCGGGAGCTCCATCAACATCATGTATCTAGACACGTTCAAAAGGCTCCATCTCCTGGAGTCGGCAATCCAGCCGACCCTGACAACCTTCCACGGCATCGTCCCCGGTCAGAAGGCATACCCGATCAGAAAAGTGACATTACCGGTCACCTTCGGCACACCAGGAAACTACCGCACCGAGCGAATCGAGTTCGAGCTGGTAAACTTCCACAACCCCTACCACTATGTCCTAGGACACCAAACGTTTGCCAAATTTATGGCAACCCCCCACTAGGCGTACAACATGATGAAGATCCTAGGGCTGAGTGACATCATCACCGTCCACGGCGACCCCAATATGGCCGTGGAATGCGAGGACAAAGGCGCTGAGCTCGCCGACGCCGTAATCGCCACGGAGACCAACCACACGGAGGAGCTCGCGAAATACACGGGCAACATCAATAAGGACGACCCCACCATACTAAAGAAGCCAACCGCCGCGAACTCCACGTTTGAGGCAACCATGCATACCCGCACCATCGAGCTCGTCCCGGGCGACTCTAGCCAGAAGGTCACCATTGGGGCGCATATGAGCCCCGCATAGGAAAGCGCGCTCATGGAGTTCCTCCGTGGGAACCGCGACATCTTCGCATGGAAACCTTCCGACATGCCAGGTGTCCCGAGGGAACTCGCTGAGCACAAACTTCACGCCAACCCCAAAGTGCGACCGGTAAAGCAGTCGCTGCGGCCCTTCAATGAAGAGCGCCGCCGAGCAATCGCCGAAGAAGTGCAACGCTTGTTGGCCGCAGGCTTCATTCGACCAATAAAACACTCCAAGTGGCTGGCGAACCCAGTCCTAGTCCTGAAAAAGAACAACACATGGAGAATGTGTATCGACTACACCAACCTCAACAGTGCCTGCCCGAAGGAGGAGTTCGTCCTACCGCGCATCGATCAGATCATCGACTCAACCGCGGGATCGGAGTCACTGTGCTTCCTCGACGCTTACTCTGGTTACAACCAGATCAAGATGGCGGTCGAGGATGAAGAGAATACGGCGTTCATCACTCCATTCGGCGCCTTCTGCTACACGGCCATGACGTTCAGCCTAAAGAACGCTGGCGCCACATACAAAAGGTGCATGCAGGAGTGCCTCGCGAGCCAAATTGGCCGCAACATTCACGTCTACATCGACGACGTGGTGGTAAAATCCACTCGCCAGGACGACCTGCTCGCCGACCTGGCTGAAACCTTCGCAAACCTGCGGAGGTACAACATCAAGCTGAACCCTGGAAAGTGCACCTTCGGCGTCCCCACCAGACAGCTAATGGGATACGTAGTATCCAAGCGAGGCATCAAAGCCAACCCCACCAAGATCGACACCATCGCGTGACTCAGAAAACCCGAGTGCCTGCGTGACATCCAGAAGTTGGCCGGGCGAGTCGCGGCTCTCAGTCGCTTCATTCCCCGACTAGGCGAGAAGGCCATGCCCCTTTATCGCCTGATGCGCAAGAACCCCACGTTCCAATGGGACGTGGAGGCGGACGATGCACTCAAAGCACTCAAAGTAGTGTTACTCGCGGCTCCACTACTTGTCGCACCAGCCGACAAAGAGCCAATGCTCGTCTACGTGGCAGCCTCCAATCGAGTCGTCAGTGCCGTGATGGTCGTCGAACGACAAGAGGATGGCAAGGAGCGCCCCATACAGCGCCCCGTCTACTATATCAGCAAAGTCCTGATGGACTCGTGACAGCGCTACCCACAGTACCAGAAACTGGTGTACGCGGTATTCCGAGCTTAGCGGCGACTCCCTCACTATTTCCAAGAGCACCCAATCATGGTGGTCTCATCCGCACCGCTGCAAGACATAATATGCAATTGCGAGGCGACTAGGCGAGTCGCCAAGTGGGCCGTTGAAATCGGTGTCCACAATATCAAATACAAGCCCCGCAAAGCAATCAAGTCACAAGCCCTAGCTGATTTCCTCGCAGATTGGGAAGAAGCACAGCAGCCGGAGAAGCTACCATATCTCCACTACTGGTTGCTACACTTTGACGGCTCGAAGAACGCCGACGGCGCAGGGGCCAAGGTCATACTGACATCCCCCCAAGGGGACAAGCTCCGATACGTGCTCCACCTCAACTTCAAGCCCTGCACCAACAACATGGCAGAATAAGAGGCCCTCCTCCACGGCATGCGGGCCACCAAGGAAATGAATATCAACCGCCTGCGGTGCTATGGCGACTCCGACCTAGTTGCCGGCCAGGTCGCCGGAACATGCGACGCCGTCTCTCCAACAATGATCGCGTACCGCCAAGCGGTAGACCGGCTGGGAGGACACTTTGACGGCTATTCCATTGAGTGGATCGACAGACGCAAGAACAAGGAGGCAGATGCCCTCTCCCGCATCGGGTCGGCACGACAAGCGCCACCAGCAAGCATCTTCCTCGACATCATCCACAAACCTTCGGTCAGCCCACCGAAGGAGATCGATGTTGGGATACCACTACAACCAGAGCCGGCCCTAGTCGCCATGGTTGTGGAGCCTAGCGATTGGACGGCACCATACGTCGCTTTTCTCGAACACAGATCCTCCCAAGCAATGAGACGGATGTGCGAATGATCGTGCACCACTGCAAATCCTTCGTCATCATCAACGGCGAGCTACACAAACGCAGCATGACTGTCGTGTTCCAGCGCTGCGTACATCCAGAAGAAGGCCGCAAGATCCTCTAGGACATTCACGGCGGCGACTACGGCCATCACGCCGGCGCCAAGTCGCTGGTTGCCAAGGCCATGCGGCACGGCTTCTACTGGCTCACCACACACGCCGACGCTACCAACATCGTCCAACGATGTGTCAGGTGCCAAAAGTACGCCCACCAGACACACCTCCCTGGGTCGGCACTCAAGACCATCCCATTCACATAGCCATTCGCTGTATGGGGCATGGACATGGTAGGCCCGTTCAAGAAGGCCCCATCCGATTTCACCCACCTCCTGGTCACGGTCGACAAGTTCACCAAATGGGTTGAGGCCAAGCCAATCAAAAAGTGCGACGGCAAGACGGCCACCAAGTTCTTACGCGAGCTCATCTACCGGTACGGCTACCCACATAGCATAATAATGGACAATGGCACCAACTTCGCCAAAGGGGCCATGGCGGAATTCTGCGAAGAGCACGGCATACGACTCAGCCTGGCCTTAGTCGCCCACCCGGAGTCGAACGACCAAGCAGAACGCGCCAACCAGAGCGTACTCCACGGGCTCAAGCCATGACTCCAAGTTCCCCTCGAGCGCACCCCAGGATGCTGGGTCGAAGAGCTCCCTTCAGTCATATGGGGGATCCGCACGTCCGTCAATCGCTCCACTGGGTTCACACCCTTCTTCATGGTGTACGGCGCCGAAGCCGTAATGCCAACAGACCTGGAGCACGACTCACCTCGAGTCGCCAATTTCGTCGAGGCAAGAAACGAGACCGCCCACCAAGACAACATCGACCAAATCGACGAGGCATGTGACCTAGCTCGCTCCCGTACAGCCATCTACCAGCAGGGACTCCGCCGCTACCATAGCCGCCGAGTCCAGAGTCGCACCTTCTAGGAGGGCGACCTGGTCCTGCGACGGGCTCAAGAAAAGAAGGGCATGCACAAACTCTCCCCCCATGGGAGGGGCCGTTCGCCATAGGGCGAGTCCCCGGCAATGACGCCTACTACCTCATCGACATACGAGGCGACGACCAGCTCGAGGTTGGGAGGCCATGGAATGTAAACCTCCTCCGGAAGTTCTATACATAGAACCGAAACATGTACTCAGTTGACATATATAATGAAACTCATTCGGTTCACAAAACTGTGTCTACTCGCCATATCCTTGTGCCACTCGCACTCGTACAATCATCAATACGCTACCCACGGAAGTCAACCTTTGGTTGAGCGACTGGCACGACTAAGTAGTGCGGCCCAAGGGCACCGAAAATACTCGGGCCTTGGGACGTCCACGAAAACGCCAACCCAGAGCCACCATCGGAGTCGCCTAGCTCAACTGGCCCACCGGGCCAAGACGACCGGTATACGCTTCTCATAGCAACCTGTCCTTCCCATCCTCGCGTAAAGCGACTCAAATGGTTAAGTACCACGCTCGGGGACTCCGCAAAATGTATCCCTTATGTGGCTCAGGAACACACTAAGTAAGAGAGCTACCTTGGACTCGCCCAGCGACTGGCTCTCCGAGCCAGGGGAAGAGACGCGTTACAAACAACGCATTAACAACCTACGTCAGGAACGCGCCCAATACGGCTAAGCACTACGCTCGGGGACTCGCCTACAAACAAAACCATTCGCGCTCGGGGACTCGCCCCTTCAGGAGACGCAAAGGATAAGCAAAACACCATAAAAGAAAATACATATGTACACAATCGAGTTATACCCCATTAAAGGGCGACGGGCTCGGGGACTTGTTCAACCAAAAATAAACACACCACACAATCACAGTCGCATTGCAAGTCGATTGACTTCTCTTACTCAAAATATTGTTCATATTACAGAAGTCGCCACTTGGCATACATTACAAACTGCCCAAACGATACTATCTATTCTGTAGGTCCTGACGAAGAAGCACCACCACCTTCCTTGACACGAACAAAACGCTGCCACGGGTTCGTCGGGTAGGTTGTCAGGGACTTCGACAACGCCGACCGGAAGGGTTGCTCCGACTTCATATCGTGATGCTCTGGCTCGGGGTCGCCAGGCGCCAATACCGTTTCCTGGTATGGCAGAAGATCCCCCATCGCCAACACCCGATCAGCAAAAGGGGCGGCTTTGGCAGTCAGCTTCAGTACCTCTGACATCTCCACCATGCCAGTCGCCGAAGGGTAGCCGCTGGTGACGTCGTCGAGGTCAAAATCATCGGGGAAGTGGGCGAGACCCAGGCTCAATGCCGTGGTGGCCCCGCGCCTAAAAGCCGAGCGCGCCATCCACTCCACGATGATGGGCGCCTCCTCCAGATAGCACAAGACTTCTGTAAGCCCCCCAGGAATAACCTCGGTGGGGAACACTCCCTGAAGGACAGCTTGGACGCACAATGCCGAAGCCATGGTCGCGTTCACCACGTCAGTCACGCACTGCGAAGCATTGAAAGTCTAAACCGCTGGGTCGCTTTGTCCTATCACAACTGGAAAATTAGACGTTAGTGACACTATGGACCTCCCCAATCAGAGATTCGCTAAACGTGTTAAGAAAAAGACGGAGACTCACCGAGAAGCTTGCGGCAGTTCTCCGTGACATGCTTCTCCAAGGCGGCATGATCATTCTGCAGCCCCACGATGATCGAGTCCGTGGCCTTGCGCTCCTCTTCATCCGCAGCGACCGCCGCCTTCGCTCGATCCTTAAACGAAATTGAGGCCGCTCTCGCCTCCTCAAATTCCTGGATCAGCGAGGCAATTCGCCCATTCGCCGCGTCCAGCTCGGCAACTGGAACATACCCTTCGCGGGCCTTGGAAATTGCAGCCGGAATACCATCTGAAAAGGAAAGAGACAAATCATAAACGCGACACACACCAATAGGTCACAGCCGAAAAAGAAGAAGGGAAAGAAGAAAGTACTTACCAATAGCCTCTTGGAGTCGTCAGTTCGCTTCCTGCGCCACGCGCAGATCCCTCTCCAAACGCTCCCTTGCGGCCTATCGATCGGTCGACTCCCTCTGCAAACCCTGCAAAAGCAATAAAATTAAGTACCTACCAAGAACAACATCCAGTTCCTAGCCGCTGAAATTCAGCGACTAAGAACTCGGGGACTGGAGAGCAGAAAGAAGCTCAATTCCTAGCCGCTGAAATTCAGCAACTAGGAGCTCGAGGACTAGAGAGTAGAAAGAAACTCAGTTCCTAGCCGCTGAAATTCAGCGACTAGGAACTCGGGGACTGGACGTACCTGAATGGCGGCGCCAAGCATCTTGTGGAGTTCTCTGGCGTTAGTCGACGGGATCGTGAAGGAAGTGCGCCCACGACGGGACCCAATGTCTTCATCGACGATCTTCGAGCTCTATGGAGACTGGTTGTCCGCCACACCTGGAAACCCCCTAGCCATGAAGCGCGGGAATGTTGCCGACGCCCTAGCCGGGGCACTGGTCGTCAGAGCCAGCGCTTCCGTCGCAGGCGCGACCATGACTGGCTCCGATCGCGCCACCACCACTTCTTTGGCAACTGCAGCGAGATTGGACTCCTTGGCACTGTCCATCGCCACGACATCATCGGCACTCCCTTTTTGCCTCTTCGCGCCTTCCGCGGTCATCGCATCTCCGACAGGTTTCCTCTTCTTAGGGAGGTCGCCCTCTCCCATGGTGGCGATTGGCGGAATCTTCGCCACTGAAGGATGGCCAATCTTCTTGGCCCTAGATCTGCCAAAACTTCCACAATCAGCACAATGACAATACAAAAACGAGACACGACTCAGAATGAAAAGCCAATACTTACTTAGCGACTGGAAGAACGTGCAGCCCGGTGCTGATGTGGGCGGGCTTGTCTAGCTCTGGGCCTAGCTTGCGCGTGAGACCCCTCTCAAAGACATCTGAAGCCCATGACACTACGGGCTTCCTTGATGATGAGGCCGCGGTCACCGGAATTTCTGGCTCCGGGGACGTGGCCACCCTTGAAGGTTGCGGCGATCTCGACGTCGCGGCTTCAGCCGCCTCCTGTCTTAGGTCCTTTGAAGCTTCAGGCGCGATCACCGCCAGAGGGACTTCTACCGCCACCTCGGTGTCCTCGTCCCCCAATCCCTTCATTGGAATCGCATCCTTTGGGATCTTGGGTGATGAATCGGGGGCATCCTCATCATTAGAGTCATTGTCTGACTCAAACACCACCGCTGACTTTGACAGCGATGCTAACTTCTTCGCCGACGACTTGGTCTGCGCGCGGGTTTTGCCGGCGTAGCCGTGCGCCGGGACGTGTGCTCTTGCATGATTTCGTCGCCCCTTCCCGTTCCTCGAGACTGTGACTCGCCTCGAACTCATGCTACTTCTGCATACGGGTCTTGTGAGAAGCAGGCACCGTGGGAGGAACCTTCTCCTCCTCGTCGCTTCCGGAGGAATCTCCCTCAGAAGCTTCGTCGAGTTCTTGGGGAACCTCTTCATCGAGCGGAGGAAGCCAACCTTCCAGTACCTGGAACAATTGAGAACGACCACCAATGAGTAATCGAGCAAAACGGCTACAGGTTACGTTGCAGATATGGCGACTGGTAGGAAAACTTACTGTGGGGGCTTCGTTCTTCACGGGAGTATATGGGGCGAGCCCGACCGATACGGTGGTGAACTCTGCGTCAGTGATCTTCTTCAGGGCGGCCTTGTAATCCTCGACCTACCACGACTCTTTGCTGGTTTGGGAGGGATCGTGTTTCCCGCTATACTCGTACATCCAATGCGGCCGAGCCGCTAGCGGAACCAGACGCCGCCTGAGCCAGCAGTTGTAGAGGTTGGTTGAAGTCAAGCCCTGGTCCTTCAACCTCTAGATCTGGTCTATCATTTCCGTGACGGCCATCTTCTGATCTTCAAGGAGCTTCTTCGGCGCCAGCCGGCGAGGCTCGCTCCTTTCGGCGATGAACTCGGGAAGCGCCACCTCGCCAGAGGGAGTGGATTCCTTCACATAGAACCAGCTCTTCTTCCACTCGCTCACGGATTTCTTTGGCAGAAGGAGCTTGACGAAGTTGGCCTTCGGCTTCAATTGGAACGTGACGCCGCCGGCCGCTAGTATCAAGCCGTTGGACGCCTCGCACCCGATGCGGCCGTGGAAGAGCTCCAGCCACAGTGGGAAATACGACCTGCAGCCGAGGTAGCACTCGCAGAAGGCGAGGAGATCGCCAGCTGTTCGATGCTGTGCGGGCCAAGATCCGACGGCTTGATTGCGTAATACGCACAGAAGCGCCGGAAGAAGAGCGAGGTGGGAAACCCCAAACCTCTCCCTAGGTGGCTGGGGAAACAAATGAATTCGCCGGCTCGCGGTTTCGGCTCGGTCTCGGAGGGAGGGGGAACCCGCTAGTTCCCCTTACGGAGGACTCCAGCGTCCTCAAAGGACTTGAGCTGGGCCGTGGTGCACTTGGATTTCCCCAATGAACCATTGGGAGGTGCCATTGGGAAGGATGTGGAGTCGCTCGGTGCGGAAGGATCGGATCGAAGGAAGACAGAAAGAATGAATGTGAGAGAATGAACAATGCGGGGAAGGATCTGCGGAGCTGATTCGCCACTTCCCTTATAGAGGAGTGCTACCCGCCAAACTCGAGGTAGCCGTTACCTACGGTAATTGCGCCAAAGTTACCGTTAGAGTATCCAACGGGTAGTTTGACCAGATTGGCGGTCCAACTCCTCCATTCCAGTCACCGGCAACTACCCATGTCCACTCACCAAAGCAGCGACTTGGCAGCTGTGACATTCGCCGGAGCGGTGACTGGGAGCCTGGGGAAAATTTCCCTGGTTTCAGTGGAGTCCACCGCCTATTCGACTAGGCTTCCAAATTGGACTCGCCTACTCCAACTGCCAACTGACCACCTGCGTCTGATTCAATGGTGGCCTCGGGGACTACTGATGGGGATATGCCAAGTGGGGTATACCTAGTAGAATGTTCCAATTGGGCCAAAAGGTCTCACGAATGGGTCTATGTGACGGCGACTGGAATGCGACTAAGATGAAGGCCCGGTGTATGGCGACTGGAGGCCCAGGTGCATACTAGAAGCCTAGTTGGATTAGGTCAAAAGCCTCTGAATTCATATCTTATTCGGTTGTAACTTGTAAAACCCTAGCGAGGTGCCTCATATATAAACCTCCCTAGGGTACCCTCAGGACTTAAGTTCCATCATACACCCCTTCAAGCGACTCGCTGCTTAGACGTCGAGCTCGCCCCTTGTAACTCGCTCTCCAATAATCTAATCTAGCAGGAGTAGGTCATTACCCTCTAGGGGGCCGAACCTGGATAAATCCATGTGCATCCGCCCCCATCTCGCACCGTAGATGGCCGCTGGCTCTCGCCCCCGATTCAATCAATCGCTGCCTAATGCAGCGACTGCCGTGGCCATTTCCACGACAAAGAACGTCTTCTCCTTCTTCTCCAGATCTCTTCTTTCTCCCTTCTGGATGGTATGGCGGCTGCTGTGTTCTGTTTTTGCTCCCATTCCATTCACGAAAGTTGTTCCTTTTGACAAGTCAGAGACGACGGCAACTATACGGCGGGATCTATATGGCTAGAAAAATATTCCCGCCATATAGTTGCTTGTTAAAGCTTCTGTAAAATCCCCTCACGTGCTTCCAAAGTGAGACTCATTTGTTTTCTCTGGAATATTGTATTTCTCTAGTTAAATCCTCATGTTGACATTCAGAACCTGAACCACACATTAAAAACAGAGTTTTCTTTATTACCGAAGTATTAGCATTAGGTAAAGCCAGAAAACGATCAAATCCGGGAGAAAACCATCAATAAAATCCATCAAAACTGTGTTGAATCTCAGAGCTATTAACTCCCCCAAGCTTAGGTGTTGCTTGCCCTCGAGTGACAAGGAAGTACTCAAGTTGGTATCAAAACATTTAATTTAAGAACAACTCATCTTCTCCCATGTCAAAATTTCAAGACTCTCAAAGCGCCTTTTTCTTTCTTTTGTCTTTCAAAAACTTTAGCTCTTTCATAGAGAAATCATGCCACTATTTTTAACATGTTAATTGGGGCTGTGTTGTGCACTCATGACCATGCCAATTAATTATGTTGAGCAATAATGGGTCAGAGGAGTACTAAATTTTTTACACGTCATAGCATTGCTACTACAAATGTTTACATAACTCAATAGCCGAAATCGAGTGGTTTCCCACATTTAGATCGTTTGTTGGCCAGCGGAGTTAATAGTTCCCCATGGAGCACGATAGAGTTGTAATGACACGCGTAAAGCAATGTCTTACGGTAATTATTAGAAAAAATAGTGTCATAATTTCTACTACTTTGAAGCATCCATTTAATCAAATAATTTCAATCAAGGGTACTATCGAGTCTATTTATATTAAGCACAAATGGGATGGAGTAGTTCTAAAATCAAATTCTTTGAGCTAAGCATGGACTCAAGTCATCTTTCAGATGCTTTTTCTTGTTGTAAAACTGTAGGAAGTATTTCAACCAAGTTCATTGCTCATTATTTCAAAGCTGAAAAGAAGACACTAGCAAAGGAATAGAATTTTTAGGATAACAAGCTAAGTGGGGAGTGACTCCAGTGCAAGCAAGTAAATAATTGTAGGATCAATTTAAGGTTGCAAAGAGTGTGATGAAAAGAATGTGATACCTCCTCTTGCTTTCTTAATTCTCGTATTTGAGTCGAACCTCTCCTATATTTCCATATTGCCAAATCACCTGAAAATAAGCAATCTCCGAGAGAAACAAAGAAACGAACTTGCAAATAAAGCTTATAACTATTTTTTGTATTTTTTGTTTAGTCATGCAGAGCTAAAAATAAACATGCAAATTTGAAGTAATAAAATAAATCAAAATAAGAAAATAAAAATATGAATGCAAAGTTTGGTGGATTTGAAACCTCCCCCAAGCTTAGGCCATTGCCAGGCTCAGTTGTTGCGATCATTTGGCGGCTGGTGCGGATACTGCTGGTAGAAGTCGGGGAAGTGGGTCATGAAGTGACTGAAGTTGTGAGTCAAAGTGTTCACATCTTCATTCACGTCCTAAAGAGTGTGGTCGATCTCCCCAACGCATTGGTTGAGTTGCTGTAACTCCTAATAGGGGACGTAGCCGTACCCCTGCTGTGGCTGGTTGGGCCCTGGTTCCCAGGCTCCTCCTGGCAGCTGCTGCTGTTGTCTTTCCCAAGAAGTGTTGTGTCCCTGCTCTTCCTCCTGCTCCTGCTCCTGCTCATCCTGCTGCCCTTAATCTTCCTCTTCCTCGGTCTGGAGCTCGGCCAAGATCTCCGTCACTTGGTCCTAGGTGAGGATCCAAGTGTTCTTGTCCACAATTGAGAAGGCTTGGGGGCATGGCAACTGAACCTGCTCACCCTGTGTATCATCAAGATAACTGAATTGATATGCTCGGAGCCTCTGGTTAGCATGGTAAACACCAAGGAAGCCATAAGCAGTCAAATACTTGAAGTCCATAAGTTTGGAGCCGTCAACAGGTGGACGTCTCCCAGGTGACGCCGGGATGTAGCTGATAGGCAGAATCTATAGGATCCCGCTGGTGGCGATCATGCGGCTGGTGGCGATTGGCCGATCGATTGGCATGTAGGGTCTCGCCGCAGAACTCAGGCCAGACTGGTTAGGTCCCACGGTGGGCGCCACTATCGTGGGAATGACCACGGTAGTCGGTGACACGGGCAGCGATTGATAGAATAAGGGGCGAGAGCTGGCGGCCATCTACGGTGCAAGATGGGGGAGGATGCATATGGGTTTACCTAGGTTTGCCCCCGGAGGGTAAAGACCTACTCCTGCTAGATTGTATTGATGGAGAGTGAGTTATAGGGGTGACGAGCTCGGCGTCTAAGCAGCGAGTCGCTCAAAGGGGTGTATGATGGAACATAAGTCCTCAAGCTACCCTAGGGAGGTTTATATAGGGGGTAACTCGCTAGGGTTTACAATATACAACTGAACAAGTTATGGATTCAGCGGCTTTTGACCTAATCCGACTGGGCTTTAGTTATGCTTCTGGTCCTCCAGTCTCCAATCGCCAGGCCTTCTCTTCAGTCACGTTCCAGTCGCCGTCCTGCAGGCCCACTCGCGAGGCCTTCGACCCGATCGGAAAGTCCTGTTGGGCATACCCCATTCGGCATATCCCCATAAGGTTCTGGGTTCTACTCCGTTGAGGTTTGGGGTGATCAAGGGGCTCTCTCTGTAGGGTTTTCCACCCTTGGCCGCACGTAGTGGATCTGGGATCCTCGATCATGGAGGCGAGGAGTGGAGAGGGAGGGGGCGTGATGCAGCGATGAGAGCAGTCTTGACTCAGAAGCGTGGTGGGTCTTCGGCTCCATCGCCGACTGAGAAGGGAAAAGCGGCGGCGACGGATAGTGACACATCTCGGTCATTGGCGGGTGATCAAGTGGAACATCTAATGGCGAAACTACGTCTGACTGCTGCGGAATCTAAGGCGATGATCATTGACGACTCTGAAGACCTGGAACTGGTGGATCTAGATCGAGCCTTCGTGGGTAAAGTCCTGGCACCCAATGTGCTTCATATTAATACTATTCGTGCAACTATGAGGGTTGCCTGGGGTAATCTGAAAGGTCTTCTGATCAACCCTGCGGGAGACAATCTGGTTGTTGTGGAATTTGGCTCAATGTTGGACAGAGACATAATTATGAGGGTTCTCCATGGGTAGTTGGTAAGCACGCAGTGTTGATGAAGAAGTATAGTTCCGATGTTCTTCTGCAGCATGTGGTGTTTGATTAGTTGGCTATTTGGGCTAGGATCCTGTTGATACCTTCGATCCGGATTACGGATGTAGTATAACTCTTTTTCCCTAGTAGACCTAGGTTTATCGAATCCTCGGGAAATAGAAGTGTAGTGAAGTTACTTTGACGGATCTTCGGGAGTTTCAGAATTCCTTTTGTGTTTTTACCGGAACAAGAGTTTGCGTCTTTTTATTATTGTCGATGATGGAGAGAGAGGTCCTAGGGCATTCGGTTTCACCTGTAGCTGTGCAAAACATTGATGGGAATAAAAGATAGAAATAAAGTATGCATGTAATTGTTAGAGCAAGATAAATTATATGTGGGCAATGCATTCATAATTGCTATTGCCTCCCCAACCACTTATAACAATAACCTACTAGTCTCATCCATAGAAGAAAGAGAACTAATGATATGCATAGTGATGTCACCGTTAATCCCTGTAAATCCCTCACATACAGCCGTACTACCCTTTCTGTCACCGGGGTTCCCAACCTGCACATTAGTCATTACTCATACTCCATATACCTGGCTCAATCCTCAAGGTCTTGGGTACCTGACAAGTCCTTAGATTGAGGCAAGAGAGGATACAATAATCATCATGTCATACAAACTAATACATAATCCCATCTATGATAAATAACATGCACAAAATGCTACATGGCTAGGCCGAAACCCTTTGATGTGGATATATACATGGATTATGATGATTCTGATTGCCCGAACTGGAAGGAAATATTGAGTCAAATCAATAATAACTATCAGGTGAATTCATTCCTAATTGAACCTAATGTTTTACTTAATGAGAACTTTATACTACATAAGTCTATGCATCTTTGTATGATCAGATTTATTGATAACACAAGAGTTGCGCGAGAAGGAGGAGAGTTGCAGCAAGAAGGACAAGCGCTGATTTCCAATATCAACAAGTGCGCGAGGGAGGAGCGGGAGGTAGGCGCACTAGGACGCAATGAGGAAATCACGTATGAGCAAGAGAGAGAGAGATGACACACCAAGAATTACATGTTTGAGGTGTTCCCTGACGTTTGGACTACGTGCCAATAAGGCCGAACCCATATATGGGTCGGTATGTATCAGTTTGAGTCAAACCGAGTCAGTTTGGGCCAAGATATGGCTGTTTTTAGGCCCGTTTAGAGGGAAGGACGCCCCAGCCCTCATACAAACCTCCATAGCCGTCACAAGTTAGGGTTTAGACCACGTTAAAATATTTTAGAGTTGTTTCTTTCATAGAACCTCTGGAATTATCCTGTGTTCGAATCTACCAACTATAATTGAGTGTTATCTGTTGTTCTATTGGGAATTAGTAGATTGCATACTACCGTTCGTGGTAACGGCTGCGTGCGCAAGAGTGTGGTGTTGTGAATATCCTACAAGGTTCGAGAGCTGTGCCATTGGTATTAGGGATCGAGCGGGAGAGATCATACCTACGCACTAGTTATCTATCATCCACCATCACCATCGACAAGAGCTTGCTGAAAAGATCGGGCCACCTCATATCATCTTGGTATCAGATTTTCAGTGTTGCCTCGGTAAGCATCCACAAATCCATCGATAGATTAGTTGTTTTTGTCCTATACAGAAAAAGCCATACAAAAATATTAGGGTTCATAGTTTATTGCCATAGCCTAGATAACACTTCGTGAGTTCTAGTTGCTGATCGTAATCCTTTTGTGTACCCTTTCTTCTAAATCTAAGTCGTAGTTTTTGTCTAAATTTCGTCTATTTTTGTTACGTCGTCGGACTCCCTAGACTGTTTCTCGTGTTCTTGAGGCAGTTCGTCGTGTTCTTGAGTTTTAGATCTACTAATCTGTTTTCTTTTAGACTGGGGTTGTAGATCCGTTTGAAACAAGGATAAAAAAACCGATCGTACGTGAGCTTCCTTCGCATGAAATAAAGAAGAAAAAAAGAGAGTCCAGATCGGATCGAACTTGAGTACTCCTACGTGAGCTTTCCTCACGTTCAAAACAAAAAAAATCTATATCGCTACGTGTCGCTCAACCACAGACAATTCTGTGCTAGTACGTGAGCCTAGGAAGAAAAAAAAGTTCCGATCGGCTCGCCTTTTCTAAACGTGAGTTTCCACACGTACGTGAGAAAAAAAACCGATCATATTCCTTGTGCGTGAGACGTGAGATTGCTCGCGTAAAAAAATCCCCTACGCACATCACAAGGCATCTTTTCCTGCGTGTCTGTTCTAGTACGTGAAACTCAAGGAGGCAAAAGAAAAAAATCAGGCACTGTGTCCATTCCGGACCATGGTCTGCCCTCTAGCGTGAAGCGTACAAGAGAAAAAAAACAGACTCACGTCAGACCACAGACAAGTCTGTTCTCATACGAGAAAATTTTGTGTCCGCTGACATCCTGCCGCGGCAGGATTTCGGGGCCTTTTTCTGCCGTGGCAGATACCAATTGTCAGGTCAATTTTTTTTTGTTTATTTCTTTCTTTTACTGAGTCCACATAGCGTACCTATCCTTGTGAGCCTTAGTAAGCCTTTCTTTGTGTCTAAAATTATCCTACGAGACTAGCGTGCTTAGTGCTCTGCGGGCTGCTCAGTTTAGCAATCTCGTGCCCGTTTCGTTGAGATATTGCTAGCGTCTCTCCTTGTGCATTGTAACACGAGTGTTTCTCCGACATACCTCACTTTTTTGAGCTCATTTTCATAGTTGCAATTGCCCTATTTATCTCCACCGTGTGTGTTTTCGTGGGTCTTTGTCATACGATCAGCACTAGGGCTTATTTGCGGTGTAGTTAGGATACCATATCAACAACTCCACCATAAATATACCGTGTGCCTTGCGATCGTTCTCTATATATTTGGTATTCACTTCATCACATTAGTGCATCAGTCTTTGATTTTGAATTGGTAAGCATCACTATTCACTTTGGAACAGTAAGATCGGCTTTCTTGTCAGTTTTTGAGTGAGTTGTGAGTGTGCCACCAAAACAATTTTGTGTTTTTGCACTAATGTACTAATCATGACTTCTACTAGTGTTGATGTGATGCATAAATCAGATGATGTTTACCATGACTATTTATCTATTGTGGTTGGCATGACATATGATCCAACTACAATCAAGTGGCGATTGGAAAGTTCCGCCACACCCACAAAATATCAGATTTGGGAAATTGATATGGTATTTGGTTTTGCGAGATGTCGTACTTTCGATAGCAAGTTTAATGGCCATATAGAATACATTCTTGATCACCGACGTGCGGATGAAGAGGTAGCTCATTGGTGGAAGGACGCAAGGATTGTGTATGGTGTCATGGGTAAAAAAATTCTTTGGGAAGATTTCAAGCAATTTCTACGTTCTATGTTTTTGAACAACTACAAATGGCCTATTCTAGAAATTTTGAGAGTGGACACTAATGAGACATATGAGTTGTCTACTAACATAATCATGTCTACTCCTAGTGTTGTATCTTGTGATGTGCAGGTTGCTTTTGAATAAAAGGAGCCTCCTATTTTACAACCTGCATCACACGATCTGGTATTGTCACTTGAGGAGGATGTCGTAGTACCTACTACAGCTGAGAAGATTGTTGATGATATTGGTACTGTTTTGGAGATTCAGCCAACATGTGCGACATATTGTGAGTTTATTCCTTTAATGAAGCCTCCTTGTGACTTGTCTTGCACTAATGTTACAGCACCATGTGATAGTTTACCAAATTCGAATTTTGATCATGTGGTACTGATTACACATAAGGAAATACTTGCTTGAATACCTCCTACTGATATTGTGTATTCCATCATGCTAAATGAACCTATGAATATGAGTAGTGCTGTGGATAAGATTTCTGAAATTTCATTTCTAAATTCTAGCACATATTCTCCTTGTTTCACTTTCAATCTGATTGGTGAATATAGCATGCATGAAAATTTTCTTGTGGATCACATATGCATTACTTGTGATAGAATCACTGAACTGGAACATGCTGTTTTCAGCCATACATGTTGTGTGTCGACGACTTTGTGTTGTGGGATATATGCTAAAATTTGTGATAATATGAAACTAAAGTGAGATCTAGTTGATATAATGCATCCAACACAAGTAATTTTACCTATGTTGGATCATTGTAATCTTGCTAGAATAGAACCCAAGTTTTCATATTCGTTGTGTTTGTCCCAAAATTCGTTGTCTAGTTATGCTAATGCTTTATACTTCACTTATATTTGCAAATTGAATTGCATTTTACATACTAGACAACATGATCATGTTCATAATAATCAGAGTAGCGCAGTTGAAGCATGGCATGATTCAATTTGGTTTTCAGACATATTGAATTGGTTTGATCTTGTTCACAAATTTGATCATAGATCTTCTTTGAGAAAACTGAATTTAATACTGAAGAACATGACTATCTATTTAGTTGTTTTTCACCAAGATCATGATTCTTTGTACTTCACTTATACCTACAATTTAAGTTGCTTGATGTATACTGGACATACTTTTCATGTGAACAACAATAATACAACATGTTATATATACATATACTTTGCGTACACGTTGTTCTTTTTGTTTCTCCCACTTTTAGCTTACCTAAAGCCGAGGACGGCTTTTCATGAAGAAAGGGAGGATGATGAGGATATATACAGGGATTATGATGATTCTGACTGCCTGAACTAGAAGGAAATATTGAGTCAAATCAATAATGACTATCAGGTGAATTCGTTTCTAATTGAACCTGATGTTTTACTTAATGAGAACTTTATACTACGTAAGTCTATGCATCTTTGTATGATCATTTTTATTGATAACACAAGCGTTACGCGAGGAGGAGGAGAGTTGCAGCAAGAAGGACAAGCGCTGATTTCCAATATCAACAAGTGCGCGAGGGAGGAGCAGGAGGCATGCGCACTAGGAGGCAAAGAGGAAATCATGTATGAGCAAGAGAGAGAGATGGCGCACCAAAAATTACATGTTTGAGGTGTTCCACGACGTTTGGACTGCATGCCAATAAGGCCGAACCCATATATGGGTCGGTATGTATCAGTTTGAGTCGAACCGAGTCAGTTTGGGCCAATATATGACTGTTTTTAGGCCCGTTTAGAGGGGAGGACGCTCCAGCCCTCATATATACCTCCGTAGCCGTCACAAGTTAGGGTTTAGACCACGTTAAAATATTTTGGAGTTGTTTCTTTCATTGAACCTCTGGAATTACCCTGTGTTCAAATCTACCAACTATAATTGAGTGTGATCTGTTGTTCCATTGGGAATTAGTAGATTGCATACTACCGTTCGTGGTCACGGCTGCGTGCGCAAGAGTGTGGTGTTGTGAATATCCTACAAGGTTCGAGAGCTATTGCATTGGTATCAGGGATCAAGCGGGAGAGATCATAGCTACACACTAGTTATCTATCATCCACCATCACCACCGACAAGAGCTTGCTGAGAAGATCGGGCCACCCCTCGCGCACTTGTTGATATTGGAAACCAGCGCTTGTCCTTCTTGCTACAACTCTCCTCCTCCTCGTGCAACGCTTGTGTTATCAATAAACCTGATCATACAAAGATGCATAGACTTAGGTAGTATAAAGTTCTCATTAAGTAAAACATCAGGTTCAATTAGGAATGAATTCACCTGATAGTCATTATTGATTTGACTCAATATTTCCTTCCAGTTCAGGCAGTCAGAATCATCATAATCCCTGTATATATCCTCATCACTCTTAGCCCAAGGAGGATTACTCACACATAGAGATGAGATCAAAGATCATAAACATTATAGTAGAAATCATGAGATTGATAGAAATTAGTCTTACAATGACGCCAATCAAAGAAGAGATCTACTATTACAAGTGGTGCAATATGGCTATGGTGGTGGAGAGATTAGATCTAAGTCTATTCCTTTGGAGGCTTGTCGGTGTCGTGGATGGAGATCTGAGGGGTGGCTGATGGTTTCTGCGAGAGCCTGTTTCACGTCGCCCGAGGCCTCTTTATATAGGGATCCCTTCACGAAAGTTGTTCGGTTTGACCTAGCGGCATCGATGGCAACTATACAGCCGAAACTATACATCCAAAATTTTATTCCGGTCGTATAGTTGGTTGTTAAAGCGTCTGCCTCCGATCCACGAGTCCTGGTTTCTTCTGGTTGTTGGAAATCTCGTATCTTTTACTTTAATCTAGTGATTCCCATCATAAAATGTCATTATCTACACAGGAAAAAATAGAAAGAAAGGATCGCATACCCCTTTGAATATTAGGCATTAGTGGTAGGGTTTAGAGAGACATTTCATCAAAAATATGAATAATATCCACTTTAAATATGGATGTAGATGGCTATATTTCAGAGCCATCAACCTCCCCAAGCTTAAACATGATCATCCTCGAGCAAGAAAACCAAAATCAAAAAGGAACTGAGCATTTAAACTGAAATAACGAGATAATGATCTTACTCATGATTGTAGTCTTATGTTTCCTCCACTTCATAAAATCTGAAAAACTTAAGCATAGATAGAGTAATGGCAAGTATATCATATGGGTTTTATGTATCCTTATAGCGCAGCAAAATTATTGTTAACATGGATGATTCAAATGAGTAAACTTTATTGCATGTCATGTAATCAACTCATAGGCTTGCCTTTGAACAATAAAGTATAATCATGTAAATTGGGAGTGTGAGAGTTGTCATGAAAAGCATATACACTAGAGTATCTCAATTCTCCCACATAAATAAATCAAGACTTTTCAAGCACTACTTTTCTATTCATTGTCCTTCAAGAATTTCAGTTTTTAAGTAATTGAGAGCATGCCAATTTTTTTGTTTTAGTTTATCGGGTTGTGATGGACACTCGTGGCATCACTAAGGTTTTTGTTCCTTTTGCATAATGATTACTCAAAATAGCCAGAGGAGTGATTCCATCATGAACACAGCTACCCGGGAGTGTCAAGAATTTTACCCACTATTGCATTGCTGCTACATGTGTTTAATCAACTCATAGCCGAAATCTAGGAGTTTCCTCCATGAAGATCGTTCGTAGGTGGCATCCCATGAAGTTTGACACGCGTAAAGCAATATCATTCTTATGATTAACAAGTCAAACTTTGGCATGCTCACAAAAACCTCTAAACATTAATTTAATAGAACAAGTCCTTTTAAAGAGAGTTATCAAGTCAATCAACATTTTCAGTGGTGTTGGGTGTCTCTAGAAATAAGCCTTCAAGACTAAACACTACAACACCCAAACCTTCAATTGTGATACTTTTTCTTATTACAATTGTTTAGCAATTTTTTAGGAAATACATAGTTAATTACGAGAGTTGGAACAAAACGTACCCAACTAAATACCCATGTAAACGAAAATCTTACTACAATACAAAGAACCACTCCACAAATATAATATCTCAACATTTACTACTAACTAGCATGGGTTTCTCAAACTTCAAAAGTGGGGAATCATAAGACATATCTCATGTTTGGTTCCACTTCTCTCTTCCTATTTTATTTGTTTCTTAGAAACTCGAAGTCGATCACTCTCCTTCAAATACATGAGAACCTCGAGGAAGAAAGAATAATAAAGGGGGAAAATCAAGAAAAATGGAGAAATATTTTTGTTGTTTTTAAGAGGGAATTTAAAGAATAGAAAATTGGTGGCAAAGCTCAGCTAGAAAATCTCAAAAGCAAATAGCAATAACTAAATATAAAGTGTTTGGGAAGCCAACACAAGTGCTTATAAACTCAAATTAAAAACACAACCTCGAAATAAATAAAAGCAAATGAATGCCAAATAAAGACACATGAGGAAACTTCCCCAAGCTTAGGCTTTTGTAAGCCCTTCAAATCATTGTGGTGGCGGGGAAAAGTCAGAACTCTAGTTCGAAAATTGAGTTGAGAGGTTATTAGTGGATTCTCGGAGGTTCAGAGAGAGGCTATGCATCCTCTCCATAGTCCCTCCAAGTTCTTGGAAGTCTTGGTATGTAGAGAACCGGGTTGATGGCTGCTCCTCTTGATGAGGAAATTCTTCCTCCTCTTCTTGGTCCTCATCCTCATCCGGAATCTCCTCCTCGGGTTGGTGTTGCTCAACCTGCAAGTCATATAGCAAACATCCTTCCTCGATAGATAAAAGACCATTAGGCATACGAGCGGGGTAGATACGCCCAGGTCCAGCAATATGCAGGTAATAAACGCCACCTCTCCTAGTGAGTATTCCACAAGCTTTCAAAGTAGAGAAACCAACACGTCGCTCACCTAGAACAGGTTGCAACTCACCTAGGTCGATGCCTAGGGAATTGGAGAGTACGATGATGACGCCTCCACCTGTGATTGGTCCTTGGCTTTGGGAGGATTGGTGCTCCAAGTAGCGCACAAGGATTGCGCCCAAGTGGAGTGACAAGTTGTTGTTGATGTAAGCAGCCTTTGCGAGCACTAAGATGTCCTCCCCATTGAGTCTTGTGAACTCATTATGTGCATGCAAGGTGTTAGCAATAACATAGAAAAAATAGCAAATTGCAGGATGTTGAATATTCTTCCCCTTGCTTACTCTAGTAGTAAAACTCATTCCATTATAATACTGTTCAGGGGAAGGATTTAAGCCAGTAAAGGATGCGCGTAAAGAATTAACATCATTGCTTGGGAAATTCAAACATGCGCACCATTCATCTAGTGTTAAAGTGTAGTTGTTGTTCATAAGTCGGAAAGAAATCGTGTCCTCACCTTGCCATAGTTTAACAGTGCTTTGCAACGAACTTAGGAATTCAATGGTTAACCGGCGATAATTAGGCACATCATTATACACAAAGTTTTGCATGCCAACTCTATTGCAAAGTAAATTGAAGTCATCAGAAATACCGAGTTGGTTCAATATAATGGGGCAAGCCCACTTGGTGGCCTTCACTTCGCGGTTCTTGATCTTGTTGAAGCGTTCGCATTGGAGCTCATTCCTAAACCATATCTCCATGCGTTCTTGAGTGACAACCCGAGAAGCACTAGCGGCGGCACAAGCACGAGTTTTGCTCCCTGTGTTCATCATCTAAAACAATAAAGGAAGAAAAAAATATAAAACTTTTTGATCTCTCATCATAGCACACTAAAGAATCATCTCTAAATAATAATCTAGGCAAGAGAATCATGGCAATTAGTTCATAGTAGGTCTTACCCAAGATTGATAATGACAATAGATCAATAATTAATTTGCAAAAAGTAATTGGAGGATCGGAGGAGAAACATACCGTAGATCACTTGTGTGCGAGGAAATCAAACGAAATTGAGTAGAGGTGAAGATCTCTTGAGGTTTTGAGAGAGTTTGGAGGTAAAAGAGAAAAAAAGATTGAAGTTTTGGAGTTGGAGGTACCTTCCCGTGCAATTTTGTGGTCAGACGCAACTATACGGCCGGAACAATGCGTTCTCGCCGTATAGTTGTCCTACTATCAATTCCTCCTAGCGGCGCAGCTATACGGCCGGAACTATATTGCTAGAACAATATGTTCCCGCCGTATAGTTGGTCGTCAAACCGTCTGTACCTAGAAAAGAAATTGTACAAAGGCATCGATATCTATACGACCGGAGCTATACTGCCAGAAAGTTTATTCCCGCCATATAGTTGGTAGTTAAACCATTAGTACATGGAAAAAGAATTTGTACAAAATCACCGATATCTATACGACCGGAGCTATACGGACAGAATTTTTATTCTCGCCGTATAGTTGGTCGTTAAACTGTCAGTACATATGAATGAAAAATTGTAGATGGAAAAAGATATCTATACGACCAGAACTATACGGCCGGATTTTTTATTCCCGCCGTATAGTTGGTCGTTAAACTCTCTTCGTCTAGCAATTTTTTTCCGTTTCTTCGTGAATTTCTTATTATACTGAAACTTAGGGAAATACCTTGTTTTTGATAGAAAGTTGACAGTTAAAATTATAGAACAACAACATCATGTATATAGCAGAATTTTAACTACTACCGAACTTCTTCTCCTCAAATGGAGTTTTCTTGCACTCTTTATTAAACATAAACTAAAACTAAAACTTAAAGCTTAACTCAAACCTTTATTTCACATGGGTTGTTGATGTATGTAAGAGCACATATCGTTTGTAGCTAGTTTCGAAGTTCAGATATCGATCCCACAGGGAGCCCAAAGGTAAGTGTTTATTGATGAAGTCTCTATCACATCCGAAGTTGTCACAGGTCTTCGAGTGAATTGACTGCCGTTTTGAAATAAGAATGAGATTTTGATTAAATGTGATAGATTTAAATAGAACTAACATGTAAACTTCAAAAATATAATGCATAAAAGTAAAGAACGACTTTGATTGTTTGTTGTTTCCCGCAGATGGCGAAAGAAGGCGTGGGGAGATTCAATTCATGGTGATAGTGACTGTGCCAGGTAGACGAGTGGTAAATGTAACAATTATAATCTTATAGATATATGTGTAGGCGAGTAACCCATAATTAGCCAGAACTCCTCTTGGTAGATTTCATCACAACTTCAATAATCCTATTAGCCTGCTACCAAAACCATGGTCAGACACTAGACGATTAAGACCCTTCAGGTCGCTTAGCGATTAAGCTCCTTGGATCAGACTAATGCAATAAGCACAATGGTTACTCGTTATCCTCGAGTCAACTAGCTTTCCATTGATATCCCCGTGTCACCCGGGGGTCGCCAGTCCACTAGCGTACAAGATCTTATCTATGTAGAACAAAATATCATGTTGTCTAGGCCCTTAATTGGACAACAAGCATTAGGCATCCCATAGATAGTCAAGTAGACATAATATAGTAATTAGAATCAATCACAAACTAATGGAAAATATATGAAGGCACATCACATCTCACCAATCCCCTACATCTCCCACGCCCAAGGGAATTACTCAGACATGAGAGAAGAACAGATCATCAATATAATCAAATAAAGGCAATTCGTCTTGGTATTACCATGGAGATCCACAATAAGAATAGAAAAATATCCAACACAATTCAAGATGGGAAGAAACAATCTCAGACCCTAGTCTTGCAAGGTGGAGATCCCTCTCTCTCTCAAGTACAAGTAGTGGCTATGGGGGTGTATTGGCTAGGAGGTCGAAGATCGTGGAGCAAGATGAAGAACGTCTTCTCCTTCTTCTCCAGATCTCTTCTTTCTCCCTTTTGGATGGTATGGCGGCTGCTGTGTTCTGTTTTCGCTCCCCTTCCATTCACGGAAGTTGTTCCTTTTGACAAGACAGAGACGACGGCAACTATACGGCGGGAACTATATGGCTGGAAAAATATTCCTGCCGTATAGTTGCCCGTTAAAGCTTCTGTGAGCACCCCTCGCGTGCTTCGAAAGTGAGACTCGCTTGTTTTCTCCAGAATATTGTATTTCTCTAGTTAAATCCTTATGTTGACGTTCAGAATCTTAAAAACACATTAAAAACCAAGTTTTCTTCGTTACCGAAGTATTAGCGTTAGGTAAAGCCAGAAAGCGATCAAATCCAGGAGAAAACCATCAATAAAAGCCATAAAATGTGTCGAATCTCAGAGATATTAACTCCCCCAAGCTTAGGTGTTGCTTGCCCTCGAGTGACAAGGAAGTAGTCAAGTTGGTATCAAAACATTTAATTTAAGAACAACTCATCTTCTTTCATGTCAAAATTTCAAGACTCTCAAAGCACCTTTTTCTTTCTTTTGTCTTTCAAAAACTTCAGCTCTTTCATAGAGAAATCATGCCACTATTTTTAACATGTTAATTGGGGCTGTGTTGTGCACTCGTGACCATGCCAATAAATGATGTTGAGAAATAATGGGTCAGAGGAGTACTACAACTTCACTTGGAACGTGAAACCATGAGAAGACTAATTTTTTTACATATCATAGCATTGCTGCTACAGACGTTTACATAACTCAATAGCCGAAATCAAGTGGTTTCCCATATTTAGATCGTTCATTGGCCAGCGGAGTTAATAGTTTCCCATGGAGCACGACGGAGTTGTAATGGCACGCGTAAAGCAATATCTTACGGTAATTATTAGAAAAAATAGTGTCATAATTTCTACTACTTCGAAGCATCTATTTAATCAAACAATTTCAATCAAGGGTACTATCGAGTCTATTTATATTAATCTTAAATGGGATGGCGTAGTTCTAAAATCAAATTCTTTGAGCTAAGCATGGACTCAAGTCAGCTTTCAGATGCTTTTCCTTGTTGTAAAAATGTAGGAAGTATTTCAACCAAGTTCATTGCTCATTGTTTCAAAGCTAAAGAAGACACTAGCAAAGGAATAGAATTTGTAGGATAACAAGCTAAGTGGGGAATGACTTCAGTGCAAGCGAGTAAAAATTGTAGGATCAATTTAAGGTTGCAAAGAGTGTGATGAAAGGAATTTGATACCTTCTCTTGCTTGCTTCGTTCTCGTATTTGAGTCGAACCTCTCCTATATTTCCATATTGCCAAATCACCTGAAAATAAGCAATCTCCGAGAGAAACAAAGAAACAAACTTGCAAATAAAGCTTATAACTATTTTTTGTATTTTTGGTTTACTCATGCAGAGCTGAAAATAAACATGCAAATTTGAAGTAATAAAATAAATCAAAATACAAAAATAAAAATATGAATGCAAAGTTTGGAGGTTTTGAAACCTCCCCCAAGCTTAGGCGATTGCCAGGCTCAGTTGTTGCCATCATTTGGCGGCTGGTGCGGATACTACTGGTAGAAGCCGGGGAAGTGGGTCATGAAGTGACTGAAGTTGTGAGTCAAAGTGTTCACATCTTCATTCACGTCCTAAAGAGTGTGGCCGATCTCCCCAACGTGCTGGTTGAGCTGCTGGAACTCCTGATAGGGGACGTAGCCGTACCCCTGCTGTGGCTGGTTGGGCCACGGTTCCCAGGCTCCTCCTGGCTTCCGCTGCTATTGTCTTTCTCAAGCAGGGTTGTGTCCCAGCTCTTCCTCTTGCTCCTTCTCCTACTCATCATGCCACCCTTCATCTTCCTCTTCCTCGGTCTGGAGCTCGGCCAAGATCTCCATCACTTGGTCCTTGCTAAGGATCCAAGTGTTCTTGTCCACAATTGAGAAGGCTTGGGGGCATGGCAACTGAACCTGCTCACCCTGTGTATCATCAAGATAACTGAATTGATATGCTCAGAGCCTCTGGTTAGCATGGTAAACACCAAGGAAGCCAAAAGCAGTCAAATACTTGACGTCCATAAGTTTGGAGCCGTCAACAGTTTGGAAGCCACAATATTTAATGCATAGGCAAGGTGGGTTACCAATCCACCAATGCGAATATTGCCTTTGCTCTTGTTGCTTTGGTGACGAAAGTGTTGGATGAGTAGAGCTGCAGGACTGGGGCTTTGTGGTGCAGTGGGGAAGAGAGCCTTGGTGATCATTGCGATGTCCGCATTGGCCATGGAACCAGTATCACCCCTTCCCAACATTGTGTTGGCGAGGAACAAAGCATAGTAGCGAATGGTTGGGTTCTGAATGGTGGACATCTTCTTCTGATAAAAGTGACTGCCACCATTAACAGAAATAACCTCCCAAGTCCCTCCACTTGTGACGATATATAGGTTAGTAACATTGGGCTCCCCAGAATGAGGGAAGCTGAAAGCATTTCAAAATTGTTCGAAATTTACTTCATAGTGCTGCCAGTTCATGGTGAAGCTTATCGTGCACATGTTACCTTTCTCCCTGTGGTCGTCGTAGAAGGAGGCAAGGAACTCATGGGTGAGCTCGGTGTAGGTGTCGTGGCTTGCAAAGCCAAGTACCGCCAACCCCGACCTATTGTACATGAGGTCGAAGTCCGCCTTCAACCCTGCCATGGTGAGAAAGTTGTGGTCTGCCCAACATGTGGGCATCACCCTCCTCGATGAGACAATGTCCATCTTGGAGTTGCGCGGGGATCAGGTCCCCGAGCTTGATCCGTCTCCCCGTTGGCGCTTGCTCGAACGAAAGAGGCTACCGATTTTGTTCATCGTGATGCACTAAAAAATTTCACCATAAAACCTTAGGCATATAGTTTCTATATGATATATGAATGATTCTACGTAGAAAAATTCAATCCTAACATGAGAAATTAATAGGAAAAACTAAATAAGCTTGAGTTCATCCACTAAATAAATGTGAGAGTTTCAACCATGGAAATCTGAAAATAAAGCATTGATAGGAAGAGAAACATATTGATCCATTGATTGCCCCACACAAACGAACAAAATCCGTAAAAAATCAAGATTTCTAGGTGGATTTTGAGAGGTTTGAAGAGAGAATATGAGAGAAATAATGAGGAGAGGAGGGAGACCTAGCCGCCCCGGTGCGATTTTTTGGTCGCACCGAACTATATGTCTGGAACTATACGGGAGGGTGATGTTGCTCCGCCCGTATAGTTGCGGCAGCACCGCCAACTAGGGTTTCTTTATATGGAAAACAACTATACGGCCGGATCACAATGATCCCGCCGTATAGTTGGTCATTAAATTGTCTGTCTCTCGAGATAAATTTCTAAAACTGGCATCGATATCTATACGAGCAGAACTATACGACCAGAATTTTTATTCCTGCCGTATAGTTGGTCGTTAAAATCCCAGTACTTTTGGAATAAAATTCTACGAAGGCAATGAGTATGGACATTATTGGATTTCAAGCCGAACGACCAAGGTCATGGCCATATCTGCATCATATTTTATGATCATGATGATCCCATATCTAAGAATTTGCATGCCGCCAAATTGGCCATATTTTGAAAACAAATGGAAAGGAAGTAGAATGAAGAGTATGGCTCGAGAAGGAGCCAAACCTGACTATTTTCCTTATTTAATTTTAGGGTGCTTCATGCTAAATGTATGGATCTCGATGTCATTTCCCTCTTTTAGGTTCTTGATGTAAAATGTACTCCCACCGTCCATGTAAAATTTGAACCTAAAAGTAAGTGGTAAAATTTAAATGTATTTAAGCTTAGTTCTCAATGAGTTTGAACATTCTTGGATTTCATGCCGAATGACCAAGGTCATGGCTATATCTACATCATTGTCTATGTTTTTGATGATCCCATATCCAAAAATTTGCATGCCACCGAGTTTGGCCATATTTTGAAACAAACAAAGAGGAAGTAGTATGTAGAGTATGGCTCGATCAGCTTCTCTCTCGAGAAGGAGCCTAACTCGACTATTTTCCTTGCTTAATTTTTGGGTGCCTTGTGCTAAATGTATGGACCAAGGTCTAATTTTGCCCCTTTTTAGGTTCTTGATGTGAAATGTACTCCCACCGTCCATGTAAATTTTGAACCTAAAAGTAAGCGGTAAAATTTAAATGTATTTAAGCTTAGTTCTCAATGAGTACAAATATTCCTGGATTTCAAGCCGAATGACCAAGGTCATCGCCATATCTACATCATACTTTATGCTGATGATGATCCCATATCCAAGAATTTTCATGCCGCCAAATTTGGCCATATTTTGAAAACAAACAAAGAGAAAGTAGTATCAAGAGTATGGCTCGATCACCTTCTCTCTCGAGAAGGAGCCGAACCCGACTATTTTCCTTGCTTAACTTTAGGGTGCTTCATGCTAAATGTGTGGACCTCGATGTAATTTCCCCCTTTTTAGGTTCTTGATGTAAAATTTACTCCCACTGTCCGCGTAAAATTTGAACCTAAAAGCAAATGGTAAAATTTAAATGTATTTAAGATTAATTCTCAATGAGTATAAACATTCTTGGATTTCAAGCCGAACGACCAAAGGCATGGCCATATTTACATAATACTTTATGTAAATGATGATGATACCATATACAAGAATTTGCATGCTGCCAAATTTGGCCATATATTTTAAAAACAAACAAAGAAAAAAGTATGGCTCGATCAGCTGCTCTCTCGAGAAGGAGTCGAACCTGACTTTTTCCCTTGCTTAATTTTAGAGTGCTTCGTGCTAAATGGAAGGACCTCGATGTAATTTTCCCTATTTTAGGTCCTTAATCTAAACTGTACTAACACTGTCTGTGTAAAATTCGAACCTAAGAAGAAGTTGTAAAATTTAAACGTATTTAAGCTTAGTTGTCGATGAGTATGTACATTCTTGGATTACAATCCGAACAACCTTGGTCATGGCCATATCTACATCATAGTTTATGCTGATGATTCATGATCCCATATCCAATAATTTGCATGCCATCAAATTTGTCTAATTTGTAAAACAAACGAAGAGGAAGTAGTATGAAGAGGATGGATCGATTAGCTTCTCTCTCGAGGAGCCAAAACTGACTGTTTTCCTTGCTTAATATTAGGGTGCTTCATGCTTAATGTATGGACCTCGATGTAATTTTCCCCCTTTTTAGGTCCTTGATGTAAAATGTACTCCCACGGTCCGTGTAAAATTCGAACCTAAAAGCAAGTGGTAAAATTTAAACGTATTTAAGCTTATTAGTTGTCAATGAGTATGAAAATTCCTGGATTTCAAGCCGAAGGACCAAGGTCATGGCCATATCTACATCATATTTTATGCTAATGATGCATGATCCCACCATATCCAAGAACTTGCATGCCGCCAAATTTGGTCATATTTTAAAAAGAAACAAAGAGGAAGTAGTATGAAAAGTAGGGCTCAATCAGCTTCTCTCTCGAGAAGGATCCGAACCCGACTATTTTCCTTGGTTAATTTTAGGGTGGTTCGTGCTAAATGTATATACCTCAATGTAATTTCCCCTCTTTTAAGGTCCTTGATGTAAAATACACTCCCACCATCCAAGTAACAGGTGAAATTTAAACAAATTTATCCTTAGTTGTCTATGAGTATAAACATTCTTGGATTTCAAGAAAAACAGACCAAGGTCATGGTCATATCTATATCATACTTTATGCTAATTATGATCCCATATCCAAGAATTTGCATGCCGCCAAAATTGGCTATTTTAAAAAAATCAAACAGGAAGTAGTATGAAGAGTATGGCTCGATCAGCTGCTCTCTCGAGAAGGAGTCGACACGACTATTTTTCTTGCTTAATTTAAGGATGCTTCGTTCTAAATGTATGGACCTCGATGTAATTTTCCCCTTTTTAGATCTTTGATGTAAAATATACTCCCACCGTCCATGTAAAATTCAAACCTAAAAGTAAGTGGTAAAATTAAACGAATTTAAGCTTAGTTGTCAATGCGTATGAACATTCTTGGATTTCAAGCCGACCGACCAAGGTCATAGCCATATCTACATCATACTTTATGCTGACGATTCATGATCCCAGATCCAAGAATTTGCATGCCGCCAAATTTGGTGATATTTTGAAAACAAATGAAGAGAGAGTAGTATGAAGAGTATGTCTCGATCAGCTTCTCTCTCGAGAAGGAGTCGAACCCGACTATTTTCCTTGCTTAATTTTATGGTGCTTCATGCTAAATTTATGAACCTCGATGTAATTTCCCTTTTTAGGTCCTTGATGTAAAATATACTCCCACCGTCCATGTAAAATTTGAACCTAAAAGTAGGTGGTAACATTTTAAGGGAATTTAGGGTTAGTTTTCAATGATTATGAATATTCTTAGATTTCAAGCTAAACGACCAAGGTCATGGCCATATCTACATCATACTTTATACCAATGATGATCCCATATCAAAGAATTTGCATGTCACCCAATTTATCCATAGTTTGAAAATGATTGAATAGGAAGTAGTATTAAGATTATGGCTTGATCAGCTGCTCTCTTGAGAAGGAGACGATCTGACTGTATAACGCGTGCCATCTGAAATACCCGAGGAGAAATATTGAATATTCTGTTAAAAGGCTGCATAAATTTCACCCACCAATTTGTCTAAGCCATGGTACAAAGTGCCTCATGTTTATCATTGAGGAGGTACTGGAGCTCCCCACGATCCTCGTGTAACAGATGCGACCAATATGCATATGCAACCCCAGTATCCTCTGCGGTATACAAGTTGGGTAACAGAGCATAGGGAAATTGCTTCCTTAAGGTAAACTTATATACAACTCTATCCGGATGATAAGGCTCTGCTATGAATAGATCATCGACATCATTAGCACGCCTCCATGGAAGCATACCTCGATAGGAAGAAATGGAGAAAGCTCGTTGCAGCTGATCTACCCCGACTAAGTTAATTGAAGTATAAGGATGCCAAAAACTATTGGCTCGATCTTCAAAAAAGTGTGTGCTCCAGCAGAACTAAAAAATTTGGGAGGTCGAAACATCGTGTTTACCATGGTCGGTTGCATTTGTAATTTCTTAACAGTTGGGAGATGTTTTCCTTTAGTTTTGGCCATGAAAGGTCTTTTCAAGTAGAGACCCATCCACCCGCAATAAAATGCACTGGCCAACCTCTCTTCTCATAAGAAGGAGCGATAAGATGGGTGTTAATACTTCAAAGAGAATAGTACAATGAGCAAAGCGCTGGAGGAGCCAAACAAATTATACGTCCTGAAATGATCCAAGAAGCCATACGAAGAACTCTAGGGAGGATGTAGGGACCTCCACCAACAACCACATAACAGCAAAGCCAGAGGGCAATAAAAGTTGCGGCATACATATGTTGTTCTGTGAGAGAAGTAAAAGAGGAAGTATGCTCTCTATTGTTATGGAAGTGGTCGCACCAGGTTTGGAAGGTCACATGACCCTCGTTTTGGCGACTGAGATTATAGAATGCGTTTAAAAGTTTGTGTAAGAAATTGGGAAACCTAATTTCGGAAAGTTCGAGATCATCTAGCGATGGCACATATTCTTCATACGGATCCCCAACTACAGGAAGGCCCGACATTAGAAGCATGTCAAGAAGGGTCACTGTGTATTCACCAGCTGGAAAGAGAAATATGTTGGTCTCTGGATCCCACCTTTCTAAGAGAGACCGCAATAGCGAGGAGGACACCTCATAATCGCCAAGAAAGCAATAAATGGCCCCACAAATGTAATCCGTGCTTTCCTCCACACCTTTCAAACAAAAAGTTCAGACCACAAACACCCCAAGAAACATACCCTTGGGGGTAGGGGTGAAAATGGTACGGATTATTTCCGACCGACCGACCAACTGAAGTCTTACGGAAGGCAAATACGGATTCGGTCGGATAGTTGCCGGATATGGTCATGGATACGGCTAGTGATTAACGGATACGAAAAAGGATGTGGTTTTACTAATATCCATTCGTATCCGAAAATATACCATATTTAACGGTAATGTCCGGCCAATATCCGGCAAAATATCCGGCGACTATAACTCAAACCTCAGGCCCACTAATATATAAAATTACAGCCCAACCCAAACTTACGTGACCCTTTTATATACCTCCTAACGCTGTAGCCCTAACCAAAAGTATGTATATTTCCCTAGGGCGTCGTAGCCCTGGCCGCCAGTCTAATCTAACCAGCCGCCAGGCGCCTCCGTCTATTCCCGATTTGCAGGTAACGCCGTCAGCCTATCGATCCTCTCTCTAGCTCTTCCCGCATCACCAAGACTCTCCTATCTCTTTCCCCTGTTTGCATAGAATTTTATTCTAGTCGCCGTATCTTTTATCCGGTACATGAATTTAATTAAAGTTCATTTTGTTTTTGTTAATCTCCATGCCATTCGTTTTTCTACTAGTCTGGAGAGTGCGTATGATGTGATTGTAAAAGTTTGTCTAATGTTCTTTTAGATAGATTTAGGAAACAAAACACTGAACCTTTGTTGAAAGTGGTGTAGGGTACGTAGCGATTAATGTACAGATCAAATAGCAAATCATGAGTCATCGGGATAAATTATTTGATAATAACTAATATTGTAGAGATAGCATGGCAAGAAAACCAGTGTTATATTCCATCTCAATGCTAATCGCGCTCATGCATCACATGTCTGGAATCGCCTCCCGACGGCCAGCTGCAGGTCGGGAAGAATGGAACCCGGCAATGGGAGTATGAGTGGAACTGCATGTACTGCAGGGTCACCTGCAGTGACTAGGGCTGCTGCTGCTGCCGAAACTGATGCGACTGTTGTTGATGTGGATGTGCAAACTCCTGAAGGTGATGAAGATGATTCGGCTCATGTTGCAAAGAAGCAGAAGAAGTAGAAGAAGTGTACCTCTGAGGTATGGTTGCACTTCACCAAAGATGAGGTAAAGAAGATTGGTCCCGATGGTGAAGAAGTGGTAGAATTGTGGGCAAAATGCAATAGATGCAAGTACAAAGCTCGAGCTGATTCCAACAGAGGCACCACGGCATTCCAGAATCATTTGAAAGCCAAACACAATGTGAAGATAGGACAACAAACACTCACTATAGTAAAGGGAGAAGGCAGCACGGGCACCTTACAGACCAGTAACAGGTATGATCCAGAAGTCAGCCTTAGGAAGTGGCTTATGGCAGTAAATGTGCATGATTACCCTTTCGCCATGGTTGAACATGAGTACTTTGTTGACTTTATCAAATCCCTGCGTTCTAGTTTCTCTTTCAAATCTAGGATACTACAAGGAAACTTATAATTGAGATGCATCTTGAGGAAAAACAAAAGTTGTATACTGAGTTCAGTTCTGTTGCATCTCGCTTTTATGCAACCATGGATATGTGGACTTCTGGTTAGAATTTAGGCTATATGTGCATTACTATACACTGGATAGATGATAAATGGCAGATGCAGAAAAGAATTGTGAAATTCATGCATGTGAAAGGAAACCATTCAGGAAAAAAGCTAGGGAATGAGTTCTGTAAGAGCTTGATGCATTGGAATCTTGAAAAGAAACTATTTTCTCTCACTTTAGACAATGCATCATCTAATGACAAGTGTGTTGAAGAAGTTGTTCCCACACATGATAAGAAATCATCATTGATCTATGATGGTATGTTTTTCCATGTGAGATGTTTATGCCATATACTAAATCTTGTTGCTCAAGATGGTTTGAAAGTGATTGCACCTTCAGTCCGTAATATTAGAGCTACTATTACTATTGTCAAGAATTCACCATTACAGTGGGACGAATTTATAAAATGTGCAAAGGAGGAAAACTTGGATGTTACAAAGGGTCTTTCTCTAGATTGTACAACAAGGTGGAACTCAACATACCAAATGCTAAAGAATGCAATATACTATAGAAAGGCCTTTGACAAGCTACTCTTCTTGAATAAGAGTAAATATAAGAAGTGCGCTCCAGGAGACGGAGAGTGGGAGAAGGCTCTGGCTCTAACTAAATTCTTGAAGAAATTCAACGATGCTACTGAGCTCTTTTCTGCAAGTTTACATCCAACAGTAAATCTGTTTTGGAGGAATTTTTGTGAGATTAAGCTAGCCATTGATGAGTGGAGTCGTAGTAAGGATGCTGGGACTGCTTCTATGGCAAAGGCCATGAAAGAAAAATATAATAAGTACTGGGAGAAATCCAACAAGGCTCTGGCGATAGGTTGTTTCCTGGATCCAAGGTATAAGAAAAAGCTTGTAGAGTACTTTATGTCCAAGATATATGCTGACCAGTATTGCTTTCATATGAATAGTTTCACGGCTGCTATAAATAACTTATTTGAAGCTTACATGTTCAATGGACAAGATTCTGAGAAGACTAGTGCTGCAAGTAGTAATGTGGCTACCCAGCAAGTTGATGATCTTTTCCTTGATGAAATGGACGAGGACATCCAAAATTACTTATATGATAAGCCAGGACAACAAGAGTTTGAAAAATTTGAGATAGAAAGTTATTTGAAAGAAGAGCCAGTAAGGTGGAATGATAAAACTGATGGAACATTTGATATATTGGCATGGTGGAAGGGCAAACAAGGGACATATCCTGTTCTCGCACGGTTAGCTCGTGACGTTCTAGCCATTCAGGTATCAACAGTGGCTTCTGAGTCAGCATTCAGTGCTGGTGGGCGTGTTGTTGATCCATTTCGTACACGTCTAGACCCTGAGGTGGTTGAGGCACTAATATGTACCAAGGATTGGATAACTGCGGGTAAAAGAGGTAAACTGGTAAAAGAGGTAAACTATAGTTATTAATATACTCCATCCGTCTAAAAAATAGATGTCACATTTTTTCTAAATTTGGATCTATCTAGTACTAAGTAGTCTAGATACATCTAAATTTAGACAAATTTTGGACATTTATTTTGAGACGGAGGGAGTATTTGTCTATATCCCTAATATCTTGTATTGTATCATTATTTTTATTCTATGCACAAAGTAACTTACTAGTTTTTCCTGTCATTTGTTAGATTATAAGCTGAAGATTGCATCACTCGTTGATGAGTTGGTGACAATAAAACCTAAATCTGAGCCCGAGTCTTCAGATCCTAAAGAGGTTAGAAATTTTATTAAGGGGATGATGCTCTTACTGATGCATATTCTTTTTAAATGATTTTCATGTCACTATCGAATTAAGTATGTTAGCTGATCGGTTTGCCTCAACCCTCAATCCTCATGTGTGCCTAAACACGCATGCTAAAATAAGTTACTTTATTTAATTTGCAAGGATGAGATTGCCGAGCCTTCTTCGGATGAGAGCGATTGAAGTGTCACAAACTGGAGGTGCGGAATAAAAAGTATACCCAAGAATAAATTGAAGTCCGGCGGCTCACCGTCTTTGCCACTTTTAGCCTTTTTTGCGATGATTTGTCTCGAGAATTTGAAGGACGATGTAATGAACTATTCATACTATTTTGTTATGCTTAGGTGTTATCGTTGCATTTAAAGTCAATGTAATGAATTTCGGCCTTAAATATTTTGTTATGTTATATGATCAATGGATCGTCGAGCATTAACTATTGCAGTTATATGATTTGTCGGATCTATTTTGAATCGTCATCCGACAAAATTTCTATCCGCAACCGAACCGTATCCGTCCCGTATTCGATCCGTATTCGCAACCGGCAAGCTCCGCTTCCGTATTCGTATCCGCACACTATCCGCTCCGACCCCGTATCCGGAAAAAATATAGATGCGAATATGGTTCCACTACTATTCGACCGTATCCGCTCCGTTTTCACCCCTACTTGGGGGTGAGGAACACATTCAACTATATTACCGTTCCAACCTAAACCATCGTCCACCATCCTAGTTCCTAAGGTGTAAGCTTTAGGATCAGATTTAGAATAATGGGTGAATGGATAGAAGGAATAATCTTTAAGGGTAGTCCCACAACTCCAGCCACGTGGATAACGCGTCAAATGAGCATGCGCTTTGCACTTCTTGTTTGATCAAAAGATTAGCGAGATTACTAGTGGTAGGCTCATACAAAAGCCGCTCGGCTAATTAACAAATTGATAACTCGTTCGAAGGAATGGACGCTGGAGCATGCGCCATCTATATGTCAAAGAAAAATGCATATTTGTATGACTTCATGACCAACTCAAATTAAACTAAAGGCGATGGTATATTACCTGATGTCGTAAACAATTATGTCCAGCCGACCATTCAAGATTATCTCCACAAATTAAAAGAGATGGTTGAGTAAAAGAAAATTTAGCATAGGCTGTAATTGTTTTTATTACGCTCATGCTATACTCTCACTAGTTGTACGTTCGATCAAGCTCCTGTAGAAGCTTACTGGAACGCCAACTACAAGAAAATTTATGTTGTATTACAAAAATCTCTAAGATGAAAATATGGCATACATCAGTTGTCATGGTTGTATGACGGACCAAGTTACACTTGCCGGCACGCCAACCATGAAACTAAAATTGTCCCAACCAGACATAAAGTGCTTAGCTGGTACGTTTGGGAAGATGATATCCTCGTATTTTAAACAGAAAATTGACACGCGGTAATGACGTACAAAATGAAAAGAGAGAAAATTATACCTTGGCAATGAATTGATGTATGTTACGCACCGGGAAAAGATCGTATGATATATCAGATCTTGAGTCGGCTTCCCTGCGCATTTAAAAGAAATCATCAAATCAGATTACGGACGATGCATACGAACGCCGCGACGATCATGCGAACTCACCGGCATAGAATATTGAGACCCAATCTCTACTAATTGAGACTGCTAAAGTGCATGAGCACTAACAGCTCGTACGAACGCCTAAGGATATGAAGAGGAGGAATCAGAAATGCACCCTCCAAAGATTGGGAACACCTCGAAACAAAAAAAAGTCACCAAGTACTGAATAAGAGATAAGAGTACGTACCTAATTAGCGCCCCTAGATCGCCTCCCTGAGATGGGATCTGCAGATGGCCTCACCCAAAGATAAGAATCGGAGAAGTAAAGAAAGAGCTAAATACCCTACTAGTACCAATAGTTGAATACTAGTGCATTTTAGTCCCACTAGTTGCAAATTGAGGTGGAGTAGTCCCAATAGTTGCGACATGGTGCAAAACTCATTCTACTTGACTCCGGTGCTTACATGTGGTGGTAGATTTTTTGCAAAAGCACCCACTTCATTTTTCTGTATAGGATATGTAATTTATAGTTGCCTTGCTCACGTGGACCCCATCAGTAAGAGATAAAGAAAAAGAATTAAATAACATTTTATGTGCCGAGGGAGATTCGAACAAGCGACCAGTTTTACTGTTGTCCTTCCGCAAGGCCACTAGAGCACAAATGAGTTGATGTTCTAACGTATACTTTAATATTTTATATATATCGTGCCCATGATTTTTCTCACGGAAGTTACGTGATTGTTTTATATATTATGTCGCGCCCATGAATTTTTCCCACGGAAGCTACGTGGCTGAGCTCCGATAGCTTTTCGTTGCTGTGCTCTACTTCCACCCTAACACCGCAAGTTTGCCTCCTCGACATGGCCACCGCACCCACTTATGCACACGCTAGGCGCCTCATCAAGATTGAGTTGGTTGTATACGTATGAGCACGTCGTCCATGGCCTCGCGGACCAAGGAATCGGCAGCGTAGCTATAGCGCACAGAGCCGCCGGCCGTGTAGGGTCCAGCAGCTTGAGGGCGCAACCGATAGCTAGGCGAATGTCGGCATGGCAGAGAGCGCGACGACGACCTACTAGAGGGCCCAACCTAGGACCCCAACCTTGTGGTTCACCCTGCTCCATGGTACATGTAAACCGTGGCCCTGGAACTCTTGCAACAACAACACCATCACCAGCTGCGAGAGCAGTCCGTCAATGTTGACATCGGCTCACCACAACTAGTAGAAGCCACGGTGATCTCCATAACATGTCATTTGGTTTGGGCGCTTCATTTGTTATCCATATCAGTGGCAGAGCTGTGCGAGGTGACTTTCGAGTGCGTATATCAAGAAGTGAGTTGGCGTAATCCGCCGTCGTAGAGTTGAGATCTAGGCTGATGAGGACATCCATACTATTCCACTATCTCCTACTCCTATTCACAATGAAGATGTTGCTGCAAAGAACAAGTCCAATGAAATCAGGATTGGACCCATTACAAGAGCTCGTGCAAAGCTGATTGAGCAACAGGTGAATTCACTCTTAATTGAACCTGATGTTTTACTTAATGAGAACTTTATACTACCTAAATCTATGCATCTTTGTATGATCAGGTTTATTGATAACACAAGCGTTGCGCGAGGAGGAGGAGAGTTGCAGCAAGAAGGACAAGCGCTGATTTCCAATATCAACAAGTGCGTGAGGGAGGAGCGGGAGGCAGGCGCACTAGGACGCAATGCGGAAATCACGTATGAGCAAGAGAGAGAGATGGCGCACCAAGAATTACATGTTTGAGGTGTTCCACGACGTTTGGACTGCGTGCCAATAACGTCGAACCCATATATGGGTCGGTATGTATCAGTTTAAATCGAACCGAGTCAGTTTGGGCCAAGTTATGGCTGTTTTAGGCCCGTTTAGAGGGGAAGATGCCCCAGCCCTCATATAAACCTCTGTAGCCGTCACAAGTTAGGTTTAAGACCACGTTAAAATATGTTGGAGTTGTTTCTTTCATAGAACATCTGAAATTACCCTGTGTTCAAATCTACCAACTATAATTGAGTGTGATCTGTTGTTTCATTGGGAATTAGTAGATTGCAGACTACCGTTCGTGGTCACGGCTGCGTGCGCAAGAGTGTGGTGTTGTGAATATCCTACAAGGTTCGAGAGCTGTTGCATTGGCATCAGGGATCGAGCGGGAGAGATCATAGCTACGCACTAGTTATCTATCATCCACCATCACCATCAACAAGAGCTTGCTGAGAAGATTGGGCCACCCCATATCATCTTGGTATCAGATTTTCTCGTTGCCTCGGTAAGCAATCCACAATCCATCCATAAATTAGAGAGTGTTTTTCATCCTATATAGAAAAAGCCTCACAAAAAGAGTTGCCATAGCCTAGATTACATCGTATTCGAGTAATAGTTGCTGGTCGCGTTCCTCTATTAGATTAGATCTAGATCTGTTCTTCGTAGATTTGTTTTCTAGTTGTTCTAGTTGTTTTCCACCATCTTTTTCTGCTACCATCAAGTCAGATCCGATCCAAGTAAAGAGTCCTAGTTGTATACTACTTGGCGAGTCGGAATAAAAAAAATCGGCTCGCTGCCTCACGCCTGACCGCAGACAAGTCTGTGCTCCAGCGTGACCAAAAAAAAATCCGAAAAAAAATCGAACCATCGCCTTACCACAGACCAGTCTGTGCTAGTACGAGAAAAAAAATTCTGCCGCCATCCTGCCACGGCAGGATTTTAGGCCGTTTTTCTACCGTGGCAGAGACCAATTCTCAGGTCAATTTTTTTTATTTTTTTGTTTATTTTTTTACTGAGTCCACATAGCGTACATATCCTTGTGAGCCTTAGTAAGCCTTTTTTTGTGTCTATAACTATCCTACGAGACTAGCGTGCTTAGTGCTCTGCGGGCTGCTTAGTTTAGCAATCTTGTGCCCGTTTTGTTGAGACATTGCTAGCGTCTCTCCTTATGCATTGCAACACGAGCGTTCCTCCGACATACCTCACTTTTTTAGCTCATTTTCATAGTTGCAATTGCCCCATTTATCTCCACCGTGTGTGTTTCCGTGGGTCTTTGTCATACGATCAGCACTAGGACTTGTTTGCGATGTAGATAGGATACCATACCTATAGCTCCACCATAAATAACCTGTGTGCCCTGTGATCATTCTCTATACCTTTTATATTCACTTCATCACTTCAGTGCATCAGTCTTTGATTACGTTTGGTAGAGCATCTCTATTCACTTTGGAACGGTAAGATCTTCTTTCTTATCAGTTGTGAGTGAGTTGTGAGAGTTTCCACCATACTGATTTTGATTTTTGCACTAACTTACTAATCATGTCTTTGAGTGATGATGAAATTGTGTCACAGAAAAAGCAGGTGGAGGAGCTTGTTACTTGGAGAGAGTCTGTTGATAGAAATATCACCGACATACAAGATGCTATGGAGAATAATACTGGAGCCATCAATAATATTCAGACGCAGCTGACTGCTATGAATGTCAACTTTGCCACTTTGCAGCGTTCCATTGAGGCAATTCAGGCAACACTCTAGCCCGGACTGGCACAACATGATGATGGGTTTGAGGACTTTGATGAGGGGAGTGCGGCTGATGCGGCTCCACATCATGGCAGGGGACGTGCAAATCCCCCTGCACCTGCGGCTGCTCCTCTGTATGGCCGTGGGTATGCTCCTCTTGGACGTGTCCAGCGTGCTTACAATCCAGCTGATGATAGTTTGGGCAAGCCCAAGTTCTCAATTCCTTCGTTCAATGGCTCGCTTGATCCTGAGGATTATATTACTTGGGAGTTGAAGATTGAAAATCTCTGGCGTTTATTTGATTACCCAGAAGACAAGAAGGTCAAACTTGCTGCATCATAATTTGATAGTTACGCTTTGCGTTGGTGGGAAGCTATTGTGCAGAATAGACGGAACGACAATGAACTTCCTGTGAGGGATTGGCGTGAGATGAAGGCCATCATGGCGGATCGCTTTGTTCCCTCCAATTATTTGCGTTCTGTGTTTGACAAGCTCACACAGTTGAGGCAAGGCACAATGACAGTTGATGAGTACTACATGGAGATGGAGATGCTTATGCAGCGTGCTAATGTTCGTGAATCACGAGAGATGACGATGCAACGTTTCCTCAACAATTTGAAGCTTCAAATCAAGAGTACTGTGCGTTATCACAAGTATGAGACAATGAACGAGCTGCTGCACCATGCTAGAGAGGCCGAGTCCCAGCTGGCTGAAGAGGCAAAGTCACGTGCTCGATTTCCATCTTCTAGCAGATTTTCGGCCAGATCTACACCTCCCACTATCATGCCACCAGCTGCTGTTCCCTTTACACCATCGGCCAAACCAGCAAGTACACCTTCGTTTGGTTCTAATACTCGGAAACCCGCTGCTCCTGCTGCTAGATCAGGTTCCAACATGTCTACTGCACGTACTCGTGATGTGGTGTGCCATACTTGTGGAGGCAGAGGTCACTACAAGAAGGATTGTCCAAACAGCAAGGTTATGTTTGTTAATGAACAAGGTGAAGTAGAAAGTGGAGATGAAGCTTCTGATGATGATATTGATGACGGCGAGGGTGGTGCTGATGCATATGCTGAGCGTGCACCAACTATCGTCGTGTCTTCACGTGTACTTAGTGTGCAACCGGTTGAGGAATCCCAGCGTTGCAACTTGTTCCAAACAAAAGCTCTAGTTGGACCAAATAAAGCTTGCAAGGTCATTATTGATGGAGGTAGCTGCAGAAATCTTGCAAGTAAGGAATTATGTGCCAAACTGAATTTGACATACTTACCTCATCCCAAGCCATACTACATACAATGGTTGAGCAACAATGGTGAGATGAAGGTAAATCATATGGTACGAGTGAACTTTCAAATAGGGCCCTACAAAGATTCTATTGATTTTGATGTGGTTTCTATGACTGTTTGTCACCTACTATTGGATCGGCCATGGCTCTATGATCGCCATGTGCAACACAATGGCCGAGCCAATACATATCACTTGGAATTCAAAGGAAAGAAGATTACGATGCAGCCAATGACACCACAAGAAATTGTGAATGATTCTCGCCAGAAGATAGAGGTGAACCTGAAGGAAGATACTACCACTCGGCGAGATTGCGCGACAGCTGTTCCTGATGTAATTGAGGCTAAATTGAGTGATATAACGAAAAGTGAGAGAGTGTCCAGTTTATTAATATTAGCCACTAAGGAAGATATGAGAGAATTTCGTGAGGATCCTACGGCCATGCCACTTGTGCTCATGTATAAGGGCGAGGTATTGGTTTCTAACGATATGACCCCTATTTCTCTTGGTGTCTCTTCTGTTCTGCAGGACTTTGGGGATGTATTTTCAGAAGATGTACCCGCAGGCTTACCTCCATTGCGTGGTATAGAACATCAAGTGGACCTGATTCCTGGCGCCACACTTCCCAACCGTGCACCCTACAGGACTAATCCCGAAGAAACTAAGGAAATTCAGAAGCAAGTACAAGCGTTGCTGGATAAAGGGTACATTCGTGTTTCTCTTAGCCCTTGTGTTGTTCCTGTTATTTTAGTTCCTAAGAAAGATGGTACATGGCACACGTGTGTTGACTGTAGAGCGATTAATAACATCACTATTCGATATCGTCATCCTATTCCACGCTTAGAGGATATGCTAGATGAATTGAGTGGTGCTGCTGTTTTCTCTAAAATTGACTTGCGTAGTGGTTATCATCAAATTAGGATGAAAGAAGGGGATGAATGGAAAACTGCTTTCAAAACTAAATTCGGCTTGTATGAGTGGTTAGTCATGCCGTTTGGCCTTACTAATGCACCTAGTACTTTCATGCGTTTGATGAATCATGTTTTGAGAGAGTTTATTGGTCGTTTTGTGGTTGTTTACTTTGATGATATACTCATATACAGCCACACCGAATCTGAACATTGCACTCATATTAGACAAGTTTTGCAAGTGTTACGTGATAATAAACTGTATGCTAATCTTGAGAAGTGTACATTTGCAAAAGATAAGGTCATATTCCTAGGATTTGTTGTTTCTAAGCATGAAGTAGAGGTAGATCAATCTAAAATTGAATCAATTCAGAATTGGCCTACTCCAATGAATGTAAGTCAAGTGCGTAGTTTCCACGGTCTCGCTGGTTTCTATAGGCGCTTTGTGAAAGATTTTAGCACCATTGCTGCACCATTAAATGATTTGACAAAGAAAGGTGTTCCTTTTGTATGGGGCGCGGCCCAAGACATTGCATTTGATACATTGAAACGTTTGCTTACTTCTGCACCATTGCTTGCATTACCTGATTTTTCGAAGCAATTTGAAGTTGAATGTGATGCTAGTGGTATAGGCATAGGTGGCGTTTTGATGCAAGAGGGACGGCCTATAGCTTATTTTTCTGAGAAACTGACTGGTGCTCGTTTGAATTATTTAATCTATGATAAAGAATTGTATGCACTTGTGAGAGTACTTGAAGTTTGGCAATATTATTTGTGGCCAAAGGAATTCATCATACATTCTGATCATGAAGCATTGAAATACTTGACAGCTCAATCAAACTTGCATAGAAGATTAGCTAAATGGGTCGAGTTCATTGAGTCTTTTCCTTACATCATTAATTATAAGAAGGAAAAAGAGAATGTTGTTGCTGATGCTCTATCTAGGAAGAACATGCTACTAACCAATCTTGATGTTAAAATTTCTGGATTAGAAGCTATTTGTGCACTTTATGCAACTGACCATGATTTTGCTGAACCATACCGTTTATGTGCTCTTAGAAACGCATGGGATAAGTATCATATACATGATGGATATTTGTTTCGAGCTAACAAACTATGTATTCCAGAATCGTCGTTACGTTTGTTCTTAGTGCAGGAATCACATGCTGGTGGTTTGATGGATCACTTTGGGCGTGAGAAGACGTTGCTCATGCTTGCTGATCATTTGTATTGGCCCAAGATGAGGCGTGATGTGTATAGATTTGTGAGCAGATGCATTACTTGCCACAAGTCGAAATCCAAGCTGAAGCCTCACGGTTTGTATACACCTCTCTCTGCACCTACTACTCCATGGGAAGACATTAGTATGGATTTTGTGCTAGGTCTACCTAAAACTCAGAGAGGTCATGATTCTATATTTGTGGTAGTGGATAAGTTCTCTAAGATGGCTCATTTTATTGCCTGCCACAAAAGCGACGATGCGTCACATGTTGCTAACCTGTTTTTTAGAGACATCATGAGATTACATGGAGTACCAAAGACGATTGTTTCTGACCGTGATGTGAAGTTCATGAGCTACTTTTGGAAGACCTTATGGGGAAAGCTAGGAACGAAGTTGCTGTTCAGTACTACATGTCACCCCCAAACAGATGGTCAAACGGAGGTGATGAATAGAACATTGTCACAGCTACTAAGGACCATGATTAAAAAGAATCTGCGGGAGTGGGAAGAGTGTTTGCCACATGTTGAGTTCGCTTACAACAGGGCTGTGCATTCAACTACTCAGCTTTGTCCTTTTGAGGTGGTGTATGGCTTCAAGCCATTAACGCCACTCGATATGTTGCCTCTTCCATTACATGAGAGAGTTGATATGGAGGCATCAAAACGTGCTGATTATGTGAAGAAAATATATGAGAAGACTCGTGAAGCTATTGAGAAGAAAGGCAAGAACATTGCTGCTGCAAGGAATCAAGCAAGAAAAGAAGTGTTGTTCGAGCCTGGAGATATGGTTTGGGTGCATCTACGCAAGGACAGATTTCCACTACTTCGCAAGTCCAAGTTGAAGCCACGTGGTGCTGGTCCTTACAAAGTGCTAGCCAAAATTAATGATAATGCCTATTCAGTTGATATACCTATTGAGGAGTTTGGTGGTGCTAGCAACAGCTTTAACGTTGCTGATTTATCACCATATGCTGGAGAAGACCTTGGAGCGTCGAGGTCGACGCCTTTTGAAGGGGGAGGGAGATGATGAGGACATCCATACTATTCCACTATCTCCTACTCCTATTCACAATGAAGATGTTGCTGCAAAGAACAAGTCCAATGAAATCAGGATTGTACCCATTACAAGATCTCGTGCAAAGCTGATTGAGCAACAGGTGAATTCACTCTTAATTGAACCTGATGTTTTACTTAATGAGAACTTTATACTACCTAAGTCTATGCATCTTTGTATGATCAGGTTTATTGATAACACAAGCGTTGCGCGAGGAGGAGGAGAGTTGCAGCAAGAAGGACAAGCGCTGATTTCCAATATCAACAAGTGCGCGAGGGAGGAGCGGGAGGCAGGCGCACTAGGACGCAATGAGGAAATCACGTATGAGCAAGAGAGAGAGAGAGAGATGGCGCACCAAGAATTATATGTTTGAGGTGTTCCACGACGTTTGGACTGCGTGCCAATAAGGCCGAACCCACATATGGGTCGGTATGTATCAGTTTGAGTCGAACCGAGTCAGTTTGGACCAAGTTATGGCTGTTTTTAGGCCCGTTTAGAGGGGAGGACGCCCCAGCCCTCATATAAACCTCCGTAGCCGTCACAAGTTAGGTTTAAGACCACGTTAAAATATGTTGGAGTTGTTTCTTTCATAGAACCTCTGGAATTACCCTGTGTTCGAATCTACCAACTATAATTGAGTGTGATCTGTTGTTCCATTGGGAATTAGTGGATTGCAGACTACCGTTCGTTGTCACGGCTGCGTGCGCAAGAGTGTGGTGTTGTGAATATCCTACAAGGTTCAAGAGCTGTTGCATTGGCATCAGGGATCGAGCGGGAGAGATCATAGCTACGTACTAGTTATCTATCATCCACCATCACCATCGACAAGAGCTTGCTGAGAAGATCGGGCCACCCGATGTCATAGGCTGCCTCCGGGATTCGGTTAGAAGGAGGTACATTCCCACCTAATGGTTAGGGATACTCATTAGATGGCAAAGCTTCCTTAAGTACCTACCTGGCGCTTCTGAAGACGACGGGGTCGGATACTCCCAGTGAGCTCCATCACATCAGAACTGAGTACGACATGACCCCCTCGACTACAGCCTGGAGGTGCACGAACGCGAGCGGCGTGGCCATGCACCCTCTCTGCTTTGCCAGAGCATGACCACCACGCCCTAGCCTTGCCGACCCCCTCTCCGCACATGCATCAGAAGCTAGTGTGACGCACAAGAGGAAGTAGAAGCTAGGGCACACATACGGTTTCTAATAGAATCAGGAGTATGTATCACGTACGACTCAATGTAAGCTACCAGTGCAACATGCAAACCTTCTGTATAAATGAGTAGACCCAATATTCTACCTGGTGGTCGAGAATTTTACACGAGAAAGAGGAGGTCGGTCAGTTCGCACGCTACCTGATCGAACCACCCCGGCCGTGCTGTAACAATTCCTTGACAATAAGATTAGCGATCTAAATTTAGACATCTAAGCATGTGTTGGTTGTTACGTCGTGTCTACGAGATGTATATAGATCGTTTGTTCGACTCTCTCCCTAGCGTGTATATTTTTAACCGTTATTTCTGACTTATCTGACAGATGGGGTCAGACCGGCGTGTTATATAAAATAAATTAAGAGGACGTATTTGCAAAACAACCACTGCCGTGTCAGCACCAGAGTTAATTGGGATGAGTTATGCACCTAGTTGCAACTATTAGGACTATTTCACCCCACAATTTGCAACTAGTGGAACTAAAATGCACATAGTGGATAACTATTAGAACTAGTGGTGTATTTAGATGGTAAAGAAAAGAAGATGATAAGATGTATTAGATTGATACACCGTGGGGTACTACTAACGACAATATCGGCTAGCTGAACAACTCTCCAGGACTCGGTTGCTATTCAAACCAAAGCCTCAACAAACTTTCAAATATGGTAGGTGGAAAATACTCGGGCCATAAAACACGTATCCCAACGTCACGGGCCTACGTAAAAAGAAAAAACACACACGCACACGCACACGCACACGCACACGCACACGCGCGCGCGCACACATATATATATAACATATATATTGCGCAATTAATTTTTTTTCGAGCTCTGGATCTGAAATAAATAAATAAAATTCATTCACATCCAGACCTCGAGGGGCATCTGATGACACTGATTTTGTTTTCGAATATAAAGAAGCCGTGTCGATTATGAAATATATAAAAAAAAGGTAATAATAAAATAAATGGGGATATAACAAAAATACTGCTATGGGGATATAACAAAAATGATACCATATGACATATAAAAAGATTAGTCATATATTGGGGTTCAAAGATTAATTATAGGTCGATATATAATGGTGAGATAGTTAGCCAATATTGACCACTGTGTAATGTGTATGCATGGAACACTTTGCAAGATGCAAAGTCTACGTGCGCAGTTGTTAATCACATGCATGCATGGATTAGCCGACCCTATTACAAACTTAATCCTTATAATAATTAAGCCCATGTCCGTATGCGGAAAGCGGTGCGCTGCAGGCCGCATGCGTTAGCCTATCCTTGCTAATTAGCCATTCTAATTAAAATTTTCAAAGCCCAACAGCTAATATCATGCCTTGGCCTTCTTCCACCCCGACGTGCGGATACCGAGCCCACGAGCTCCAGTCTGCAGCTGACCACGACGCCTACGATCGTGCCCATGACAGTTCGTGCGTGCGTTCCGCGACTCCATCTCGACGTCACTTCTACCGGTGGCATCGGGGGCAGGTGGCCCAACTCGCCGGTCTTCGGATCCGGTGAGATTCATGTCAGGTGGTCGACGTTTGACACTCTCGCGGGTGGCGGTCGCGCGGCTAAGTTCTGTTTGACGTCTTGCAGTTGTATGTGTGGAAGACGACAGGCAGCGACGTTTCTCTTCTTCGACTACGTTGGATGGAGATGACGGTGTCAGGATCTGGTGATCACGGGGAAGATCCCGACCGACGTGCCACAAAGTCTCGAGCTCGTCGCTTGCAACGACTCGGTTCATCGGCTCGAAAAGCATCCTTATATGCGATGATACTCTCCCAGATCTTGGTATGGCGGTTGATCGTCTCTTTTTTCGGCGCTACCATGGTGACGGTGGAGGACGATGGACGACGGTTCGACGAGGCATGAGTTTCTCCAAGGGTAGAATTATAATTTTACTTGCGGAGTTCTTTGTGTAAAATTGCTTGACAGGAATGTTTGTCATAGGTGTTAACCATATATATATAATATCTGGATTGTCTAATAAAATATATGGTTACTTTAAAGAAATCAGCAGCCGAACGATCCCGTCTAATCGCTAATCATCGCCAGTGGCACGCTCGCGCTGCCCCGCATTCGCATACATACACGCCGATGGCTGCATCCGCGTACATACACGCCGCCAGCCGCCCGTCGTCCTGCGTCACTTGCTTCCGGCCGCAAGCACTACCGGTTCCAGTCGTTCTACAGCTAAGGTGAGAAATAGGCAAAAATCCTTCCCTCTCTCCTCCCCGTTTTGAATGATGCCTTCTTATCTATGATAGACGTTCTAGCCCAAAATAATTTACATCTTCGTTGGGTCGCCATGGTGACATTCATCCTACAAGAGAAGAATAGAAATAAAGTGTGTGTTGATTTCAGCTAGAATATTTACACATAAATTACTCTAGCCTGTCTAAATTAAATTACTTTTGATTTGGTCCTCTCATGGTGATTATCATTCCATGATGATATGAATTAAGATAATAAACCAAATCCTAAATTTGGTCTCATGGTGATCCTTCATCCTATGATGTTACAAATTAGGTGCACAAAATTATAATTCTTCTTAGTTTGGTCACACATGGTGATGAGGACATCCCTATACACCCGCTACTTCTACTATTGACGATGACGCTGCGATTGAAGATTTCAGAAATTTGAAGCCACCATAATGCTACAAAGGATGCTTGGACGAATTTCACAAGATACCTACTTATATGAATCATCCAAGGCTTTATTTGCTGCTGCGTCACCTTATTTTATGGGCTAGACCCATGTATTTTCGAGCTAGATAATATAGAGACTTTTCAGAGGCTGTTTGAGTGGAGGAAGGCTCATTTAGAGGTGTTTTCGGATGGCTCATCAGGGTTGGACGAAAATCCTCTCTCTTCCTCCCTGTAAACCCCCTCCCAGCCGTTATTAGAACTCGGATTTTGTTTAGACTAAAAGTTAGCCATCGTTACAACTTCGTCAAGGCTTGAGTATTGTAGAGACCCTCATGTACTTTGCACCTATTCAGGATCCCACTGATTTCAAGAAAGCTGTCATCTTTATCCGCAATATCTTGATTGCAATATTAGTTCTTACTTGTTCTCGATTTCAGGTAGGAATTAAGACTTTCGCTGGTCAGGTTGATCGTGCTTGGCCTAACGATTGCATTGGCGCTCATGCTCGCACGTGTAGTCGAATCGTCAAGCCTGAACTCCACCCAAATCGATTATCACCGTCTCATCGAAATATCGGACACCTTTGCTCTATCAAGTGGTATCAGATCTTAGGTTGCTCGGTGAGATCTATTTTTACCTAGAGTCCAGAAAAAGCCTACAAAAAATCTTTGTTCTAAAACCAGTCTCAGCCTTTTTTCTTTGGTCACTTAGTTTTTGTTTTGATGAATTTTCGTCGCTGATTTTAAAATCTAGTCTCTTTAGAGTTTCGAGTTCTAGTCACTTTTTATCACCCGTCGCTGAATCTTCCTTTCATCCATAATTTTGTCCCGTCTTCCGTTGCACCCCCATTAATTCCTTCATCCGACAAATCCTTGTGTGTTCTTGCCGCTGGCTATCTGCATGTTTCCGGCGCCTCCACATCTCCAAATTCTAGCAGATTGAATTCGAAAAGGAAAAAGAAAGAGCTACTCAGGTCCCAAGTAATCTAGTTGTTCCAACGAGAAGTTTGAAGTAAAGAGCTGTATCCAACGAAAAATTAAAGAGCTGCTCAGGTCCGACAGCCGTGTTGTACTAGATTGTTTTGGAGAGATTGGATCGGGCGAAAGAGAAGGCAAAGAGAGAAAAAAGTGTAAAAAAAAAGGAGAGTCTGATCCGTTTCCGGACGTAATTTTTTTGTTAGGAACGTTTGGTTCGGTTTCCTAAACAATCAGCTGTTTAGTTTGTTTGGACCTGCCCAAAAAAAAGTGCAAAAGAAAGGAAGTCCGATCCGGTTCACGTAACTTTCTGTTACAAAGTTTGGATCGGTTAAAAAAAAGAGAGAAAAAAAAGATCGATCTGTTCATGTACTCTGAGCGTGTTGTTTCGATCGGGAGCTTTGGATAATTTGTGCTAGTTGTTTGGCCACTTTTTCAGTCGGGAAAAAAAAGAGAGGAGAAAAAGAAGAGAGAGTTAAAAAAAGGTTCCGATTTTTTTTTGAAAGGGAGAGCCCCAAAAGGGGCAGGAAGCCTGATATTAAATTAAAGCGGTGGAGTTATAAGTTTCACGCTGGACCTCAGAAACACTGAAATTATAACCAGGTCTAGACGCTTTACAAAAAGGACCCTACAAACATCTAAGAGAAAGCAATCAGGTCCTCCCTCCAATCCGCCTCTGCAACTACTGGGCCTCGCGATGGAGGTTGAGATGACGCCGGAAATCTTCACCAACGAAATTGTAGGCCTCGATTTGGCCAAGATAATCGGCTGGCAACGAGCTTCCGATTTGGAACTGCAGAAGATGGTGGTTTCACTTCTCCTTGGTTGATTGTCATCAGAGGTCCATCGATTTTCTTTTCTTTCAGTTACAACCGATGTACTCTGGAGGAAAGGTCGGCTCGAAGTACCTTGATGACACACAACCTGAGTTCGCCGATGCTGCACAGTGAAACCGAGCTACCTCCTCAGTGCTCCTGCCCGAGATAAGGAGGGGAAGCCGAAGAAGAAGCAGCATCGACGAGCCCGACCAAGTTTTATGAACGAGCCGCAAGAACCATATCTTCTACCACAGCCTCCAACCACAGGAGCATGAAGTAGAAGGATGGACAACGACCTCCCACTGCCACTCGACAACAAGCAGGAGTAGCTCGCAGGCGGCGTGCATGACGACCGCTCCGCAGAACCTGGCCCTCTTTCCCCGCCGCCATGGCCGGCCAAATCGGAGCCCAGTTCATCGAGCAGCTGCAACAAGCTCGCAACCCAGACATATGGACTCCCACTCGGCAGCAACCACGCCCGCCCTAACTCCCACCCCCGCCCTCCCACCCCCCGCCGCCACGGCCGGCCGGTGGGAAAAGAGAGGGCAGGGAGGCACCAGCAAGGAGGGAGCACCACCTAGCATCTTTATTGCAGAGATCCTCGTGGACAAGTCTGCCGCCATGCTCACCAAACTCCGGAGCGCCGCCGCCGGAGAGACCAACCGAGATGCTCAAGATCCAGATGCAAAGAACTTGAGGCCTACTCCAACTACCGGCAAATTGCCAAGATCTACAATCTACAACTACAGGCTAAACTACATGCGCCGGTGGTACGTCCATTTTGCATCACTATTCTATATCATAATTTACTATTATTCATTAATATATTTCATATTAAGAGATGATACTTATGTTATTTCATCTGTTTTTGCATGGTTGATGACTTTTGGAGCATGGACCGCTGCAGTCAGGATTCTGATGGAAAATGTGTTGTTGGGAGGCGAAATTCGCGAAGATCAGAAAATCCAGGAAAATACATGGAAAATCCTATTTTTCCAGAAGACGAAGAAAGCCAGAAGGGGAAGTGGAGATGGGCCACATGGGGCCCACACCACCCGCTGGCGCGGGACACCCCAACCCACGCCACTAGGTGGTGTGGCCGCCCTGGTCCACCCCTGGCTCTCCCCTTTGGCGTATATTATCCTCCCCAAACCCTAAGACTTGGGGGAGCGACCACAGAAAGATTCCGCTGCCTCTGCGGGGCGGAAAACACCGAGAGAGAAAGATCTTTCCGGCAGACAGAATTCTGCCGAGGGAATTACTTCCCTGAGAGGGGAGATCGTTGCCATCAACACAACCATCAAGCTGGACTTCGTCGGGATCATCATCATCACCACCACCATCATCTCCATCAGCACCATCATCACCACCATCATCTTCCTATAACAATTGGGTTGAATCTTGCATAGTTCTTAGGGGAAACTTTCCCGGTGTTGATTACTCCTTGTAGTTGATGCTATTGAGTGGAACCATTGAATTGTTGTTTATGTTCAGATTGTTATTCATCATTATTCCATCTCTGATCATGATCCATATGATGTCTTGTGAGTAGTTTGTTTTGTTCTTGAGGACATGGGAGAAGTCATGTTGTTAGTAGTGGAATTGTGTTGAGAAAGATTCAATAGTTTGATATTTAAGTTGTAGTGTACTTCTTCTAGTGGTGTCATGTGAACATCGACTACATGACACTTCACCTATATGGGCCTAGGGGAATGCATTGTGTATTTGGCTACTAATCGTAGGGATTGCCGGAGTGACAAAAACGTGAACCCCGTTTAGGAAACCATTGCACAAGGGATGTCAGGGTCTTAGAGGTTAAAGCTGTGGTTAGGTTTCTACCTTAACTACTTTCTTGTACTTGTGGATGCTTGCAAGGGGTATAATCACAAGTATGTATTAGTCCTAGGAAGGTCGGTACATTAGCACAGGTTCACCCACACAACACTTAGCAAGCTAAAGAAGATTAATCAGCTATATGAAGCGAAAGCACTTGACGATATTCCCATGTGTCCTCAAGAACGTTTGGTCATCTTAAGTAATACAATCGACTTGTCCTTTGCTAAATAAAGGACCGGGTCACTCGCTGCATTTATTCTTATTGTATTTTATTTACTCGTACTTTATTTACCTGCATTATCAAAACCCCCTAAAAATCTGGTTGCTAAGTATTTACAGAGAAATCCTACTCCAAGCCACTCGCCAGCACCTTCAGCTCCTCGTTGGGTTCGGCACTCTTACTTATCAAAAATATTGCGATACACCCCCTATACTTGTGGGTCATCAAGACTATTTTTCTAGCGCCGTTGCTGGGGAGTGAAGCGCTATTGGAGAGTGAAACTGGTAAAGGAAACTTCTACTGTGAGTATTGTTTACTTCTATTAGTTGCTTTATTTTCATTATGGATAATTCGCTGAGTTTGTTATTTCGTAATGCTACTACCACTGCTAAGGTAGTAGATGAACCACCACCTACTGAGAATGATGCTTTTAAAATACCTACAAGAATTATTGATCGTGTTATGCATAACTATTATGTTGGAGATGGAACAGTCCATCCTGGTGATCATTTGCTCTTTAGACACGAATTATGCGGTTTGTTCAAGTGTGCAGGTATTACTACAGATCAAGTTAAGAAGAAGTTATTCTCATTATCACTAAAACAAAGAGCTAAAGAATGGTATAAGCTGCTGAAGAATGGTCAAGCTCTTGAGTGGGAGAAAATAGTACCTCTCTTTATTCAAAGTTTTATCCTCCTAGTGAGATTCATAAAGATCGGAATCAAATATACAACTTTTGGCCTCTTGATAGAGAGAGTACAGCTCAAGCTTGGGGGAGATTGAAGTTACTAATGCTCAAATGTCCCATTCATGAGCTCCCCAACAATATTATTATCAATAACTTTTATGCAAGGCTTTCTCTTCATGATAAGGATCTATTGGATGCTTCTTGTGCTCGATCATTCACTCGCATGAAAGAAGAAGTTAAATGGGATCTTCTGGACCGTATTAAAGATAATGCTAAAGCATGGGAGAATGACAAAGGAAGAAAGTCAGGTATAAATTATGATTATGAATGCATTGAATCTTTTATGGGAACTGATGACTTTCAGAATATTAGTAATGCTTATGGTCTTGATCCTCAAGTTATTACAAATTGTTTTAAAGCTTTTGCTTCCTATATTGAAATTCCGAAAAGGGGATGGAACAAGTATCATGCACCATATAAAGAGATTGTTGATTGTGTTCCTGTTGGGAGTACTGAATTTTGCACTATTGATCACATCCTACCTGAACCTTATATCGAGAAAATAACCTTCCCGGATAAGGTAAAGGAGCATCCTATGATAACTAGTGTAATCAATAAAAGTGCAAAGAGAACTGTGAAACTTGATGAACAAATAAACATTGAACCTGTTGTAGCAATTGTGAAAGACCTTGTCACTAAAAGTGTAGAAGATGGACACATAGTCTTTTGTGAGGATGCTTCTAATGTTGTCTCACACCCTAATAGAACTAAAAAGGCTAGTGTTCCTGTGCTTTATGTTAGAATTGGTGATCATTGCTATTATGGTTTATGTGATATTGGTGCAAGTTCAAGTGCTATTCCTTATGAGCTTCACAGGGAAATTATGCATGAAATCAGTCCCTGCGAATTGGAAGAGATTGATGTGGTAATTCACCTTGCTAATAGAGAGATCATCTCTCCCATTGGTATTGTACGAGATGTAGAAGTTCTTTGTGGTAAGATTAAATATCCTGCTAATTTTCTAGTGCTAGGTTCAGCTGATAGTAAAACTTACCCCATCATTTTTGGTAGACCTTTCTTGAGTACTTGTGGAGCTATTATAGACTACAAAAGGGAGAAAATCTTGACTAAATTTGATGGGGAATCTTATGAGTTTATTTTTTCGAAATTTACTAAAGAACCTTGTGAAAATGAAACCCATAATGAGGATTTTAGAGTTGAACAACTTGCTTCTATTTCTCTTGCTCCTAACAACGCTTTGCAGTAATTTATGGAAGATCATGAAAGTGAAATCTTCATGAAGAAAGAAATGAGATTGACGAGATTCTCCGTCATCAACCTAAGATGCTTAAGCATAACTTACCGGTAGAAGACTTAGGGTACCGCGTTGCCACCTAAAAAGGATCCGGTCTTCGATCTAAAACCTTTACCCGATGATCTTAAATATGCTTACATTGATGATAATAAGATATATCCTATTATTATTAGCTCTAAACTTTCAGGGAAGGAAGAAGAAAGGTTATTGGAGGTACTGAAGAAACACCGAGGAGCTATGGGCTATACTCTAGATGATTTAAAAGGGATTTCTCCTACTATATGTCAGCATGCTATCAATATAGAACCAGATGCAAAGCCAGTTGTTGAGGGCAAACCTCTAGGGTGGCCCGATCTTTCACGATTCCCTTTCAAATCGAGGGTGGAGTGCGGGGGAAGGAGGGAAGGATGAACACGACGAACACATGCACGAAGAACACACACACGCAAAACTACGATAAACACCAATAGCTCACGCCGGCGGTAACCGGTTCGGTGCAATCCCTAGGATCGGCGTCGGGTGGAGGACTCTCTCTCGAATCGGCATGGCGAGATGGGAGACTTGGTGAGATCTTGACGTCTAGGCAAAGGGACTCCGATGCCTAGGCCTTGTACAATGCGGAGGCACGATGCAAACTCCAACGAGGTTTGGGTATATTGGTGCTCCTTAGTCAAGGAGCATGAGGCAAGAATTAGATAGATCCACAAAGGGGTTTCCACTAATTCCAATATCATGCCTAGGGTTTACAATGGAGGTGGGGGTCTATATATAGGCCAGCCACTTAAACAGGGGTACTTTAGGAATAAAAGACAAGTTCTGGACGAACTAAGGGGTACAAGGGCCGAAGGCCCAAAGGCCTTTTCATGCCTGGCGACGGTCGGACCGGAGACTCCGGTCTAGGCCGGAGATTCCGGTGTAGCCTCCGGACCAGCCTCCGGAGGGGCCTTCAGATTGTCCGAGGGCCCGGTGCAGGGGGTCAGACCGGAGAGAGGGCCGGAGTCTCTGGTGTCTTCGGACCGGAGACTTTGGTAGGCCGGAGACTTCGCTGTGCGCAGACCGGAGACTCCGGTCTGAGCAGCTCCAGCGGCTTCTGCTTCACGTTCTGCTCCTTGTTCTCCATCCTTGGGTGCTTGGTGGTGTGTCGAAGCTTCGTACCTAATGATGCATAGGGTAGTTGCATGAAGTAGCACACCATCCAAGGAGGTATCAAATTGGCACAAGGAGAGGAGCGAGTTCACCTTAGCTTGTAGGAGTTTGGCTCGGGCACGAGTCATGGATCCACTTGGGGGACTTGTTGGTGTAGATGTAGAAACGTCCGTAGGACGGGCTGCATCAGCTCCCCCCTTGGGAAAGAGTCGTCCTCGACTCTTCATGGATATCATCTTGAACATCTCCATGGTAGGGTGAGAGATCCTTGACATTGAATGTATTGCTTGCAAGGTACTTGGAGGTCGGTATGTCGATGATGTAGGCGTTGTTGTTGATTCTTTTGAGGACCTTGAAGGGACCATCTCCTCTTGGCTTGAGCTTGGAGTCGCGTTCCTTGGGGAAGCGGTCTTTGCTTAGGTGTATCCACACAAGTCCACCTTCTTCAAAGATCATCTCCTTCTTGTCCTTGTTTAACCTTGAAGCTTGGCGAAGGACTTGTTGTTCGATAGTAGCTCTTGTTTCTTCATGAATTTTCATCATAGCTTGTGCGCGTTTCTCGACATCCATGTTTGTGCGCTCATGGAGAGGTAGTGGTAGGATGTCGAGCGCGGTGAGGGGCTCGAAACCATAAACGATCATGAATGGACTCATCTTGGTTGTTGAGTGCTTGGCCCGGTTGTAGGCGAACTCGGCGTGTGGGATGCATTCCTCCCAATCCTTCAAGTTCTTCTTGATCAACACATGAAGGAGAGTCCCGAGGCTTCGGTTGACAACTTCGGTTTGGCCATCAGTTTGGGGATGCGATGCGGATGAGAAGAGGAGCTTGACGCCGAGCTTGGCCATGAGGGTCTTCCATAAGTAGCTCATGAATTTGACGTCGCGGTCGGAGACGATTGTCGTTGGCACACCGTGAAGACGGACGATTTCCCTGAAAAACAGATTTGCAACATGTGAAGCATCGTCGGTCTTATGGCACGGTATGAAGTGTGCCATTTTGGAAAAATGATCCACAACAACAAATATAGCATCATGACCATGCTTAGATCTAGGCAATCCTAACACGAAATCCATGCTAATGTCAGACCAAGGGGTATGAGGAATAGACAATGGCATATAAAGGACATAAGGGTTAGCTTGCGACTTAGCTTGAACACATGTCATGCATCGTTGAACGTTGTGCTCCACATCACGCTTCATCTTGGGCCAAAAGTAGTGATTGGAGAGCATGTCCAATGTCTTGTCACGGCCAAAGTGACCCATGAGGCCTCCACCATGAGATTCTTCGAGAAGCAAAAGTTGAAGCGACGACTTCGGAATGCATAGCTTGTTTTGTTTAAATAGAAAGCCCTTATGCAAACAGAAATCATCAAATCCTTTGTCATTAGAGCACTTTGCGAAAATTGGTTCAAAGAACGGGTCGGAAACGTACAAAGATTTTATTTCCTCAAGACCCAACACGTTGACTTCAAGTCTCATAAGAAGGCTTGTGTGTTTGCGAGACAAGGCGTCGACAACTACATTATCTTTGCCCTTCTTATACTTGACAATATATGGAAAAGGCTCCATAAATTCAACCCACTTAGCGTGTCTCTTGCTCAAGTTAGCTTGGCCTTTGAGATATTTCAACGACTCGTGGTCGAAATGTATGATAAATTACTTGGGCCAAAGGTAGTGTTGCCAAACTTGAAGGACAAGAACTAAGGCAAAAAGCTCTTTATCATAAATCAGATAGTTAAGGTGAGCAGCATCAAGTTTCTCGCTATGGTAGGCTATAGGACGTCCGTTTTGCATAAGGACTCCTCCAATGCCAATACCACTAGCATCACACTCGATCTCAAAAGTTTTTGTGAAATCCGGTAAAGCAAGAAGAGGTGCTTCGGTGAGCCTCATTTTAAGTTCGTCAAAAGCTTTTTGTTGTGCTTTGCCCCACACGAAGGTGACATTCTTCTTGGTCAATTCATTAAGGGGACAAGCAATGGTTGAAAATTCTTTCACAAAGCGACGATAGAAACTGGCCAACCCATGAAAACTTCAGAGTTCACTCACTTTTGTTGGTATGGGCCAATCTCGTATGTCCTTTACCTTGGAAAAATCAACTTCAATTCCCTTCAAAGAAACGAAAAATCCAAGAAAAATCAACTTGTCTTTAGCAAAAGTGCACTTGTGAAGATTAGCATAAAGCTTTTCATGTCGGAGGATTTGCAAAACTTCCTTGACATGTGTTATATGGTCCTCAAGTGATTTGCTATAAACAAGAATATCATCGAAATAGACAATAACACTTTTTCCAATGAGAGAACGCAAGATGTGATTCATAAGGCGCATGAAGGTGGATAGGGCATTCGATAAGCCAAAGGGCATAACCAACCATTCATAGAGACCAAGTTTGGTCTTGAAGGCGGTTTTCCACTCATCACCTTCAGCCATGCGTATTTGATGGTAACCACTACGAAGATCAATTTTCGAAAAAATAGTGGCTCCACACAACTCATCAAGCATGTCATCGAGACGTGGTATGGGATGTCGATAACGCACGGTGATAGCATTGATTGGACGGCAGCCCATGCATAACCGTAACGTATCATCCGTCTTTGGGACAAGAATCACGGGTACGACACTTGGACTAGTGCTAACTTGGATCAAACCTTTGGAGATGAGTTGGTTGATTTGACGTTCGATCTCCTTCGTCTCCTCCGGGTTCGTGCGGTAAGCGGCACGGTTGGGAAGTGGTGCACCGGGGATGAGGTCAATGCGATGTTCGATGCCGCGAAGAGGAGGTAGTTCATGTGGAAGCTCTTCGGGGAACACATCCTTGAATTCCTGTAAAACATTCATGAAAGATGGAGGAACATTGGTTAATTCATTAGTTCCTTGCGCTAGTCCCTTGCAAAGGAGGACATAGTGCAAGATGGATGGGTTGTTCCAAACATCTCTCATCTCATTTTTGGTGGCAAGGAGAACACTCTTATTTTTTCCACTCGAGTTTGGCTTGTGGCTCTCACTCACTATGAGGTGGTTCTCTCTCTCACCGCTCTTCTCACAAGTAGGTGTTGTGCTTTGCGCCCTCGCTGAAGCCTTTGCATTGTCCACAATTATTTGGCTAGGAGTCATCGGTTGCAAAACGCATGTTTTGTTGAGCCATTTGAAGGTGTATACATTGGTGCGACCATCATGTTGAGCAGCCTTGTCAAATTGCCATGGTCGACCAAGAAGCATGTGGCAAACTGTCATAGGAACCACATCACACTCCACCGTATCTTTATAAGGACCAATGGCGAAGGAGACCGATACGGTATGCTTGATCTTCACGGACCCTTGGTCATTTAGCCATTGCACGTGGTAGGGGTGCTTGTGCGAAAAGAGGGTGAGGTTGAGCTTCTCACACAACTTGGTGCTAGCAAGGTTGTGGCAACTCCCTCCGTCAATGATCACCTTGATAGATTTGTCATTGATGCCGGCTCGTGTTTGGAAGATATTGGAGCGTTGGTTTTCATGCTCTTGTGCTTGAGTGGTCAAGATCCTTGTGACGACAAGCGATGGACTTGCGTCATGTTCACACATGAGGAGTTCTTGGTCATCTTCCACTCGTTGCCTTGCTATTGCTTCCTTGACACGGGCATCAAACTCATCTTGACTCAAGTACTCTTCATCACCATTGTCATGGATGAACAAGACTTTCTTGTTTCCACATTCGGCCGACTTGTGTCCTTTACCTCCACACTTGTAGCATTCACGTTGAAAGGTGTATCACTCTTTGCTTGCTTGCCACTTGGGGGCAGTTTTCCTTGAGGAAGTGTCGGCTTGAAGGAGGCTTAGAGGTACTTGAGGAGCTTCCATTGAAAGTTGTTGGTGTAGCGGTTGAAGCTTGCTTATAGGTGAAGTACGTCTTGGGCTTGTTGTACTTGGTATCCTCTTGCACTTGACGTTCATCCTTTGTTGCGATGTGCACAACCTCAACCATGGTGTTGTATGTTTGGAACTCAATGATGTGCTTGATTGGGTGATTCAAGCCAATAAGGAAACGTGCCATTGTTTGCTCCATGTGCTCATCAATGTTGGCGCGAATCAAGTTGAGTTCCATTTCATTGAAGTACTCTTCCACGTCCCTTGACGAAGCGCTTGAAGGTTGTTGAAGAGGTCACGCGTGTAGTGCGCAGGGACGAACCGGGATCTCATGTGAGCCTTCATGTCATGCCAAGTTGTGATTGGCGGTTCTTGTCTTGCATCACGAGCAACTTGAACTTGTTCCCACCAAAGGTTATCATCAAACTCAAGCGAAGCCATGGCGACCATCTTCTCATTGCTATAGTTGTGCATGCGGAAGATCTTGTCGACCTTGAGTGCCCACGAGAGGTATTCTTCGGGGTCATTGGATCCGGTGAACTTGGGCATTGTGAACTTGAGCTTGCCAAAAGTTTCTTCATCGTTGCGGTTGTTGCGACGAGCATGGTGACCTTGTTGATGATATTGTAGTCGGGGAGGTGGAACTTGGTTCTTGTGACCTTGTTGCGGAGCTTGCTCTTGATATTGATGTGGAGGAGCTTGCTCTTGCTCTTGGCGTTGTTGTTGACGTGGTTGAGGCGCTTGGGCCTCAGGGTGAGGGTGTGGAGCCTCTTGACGCAGTTGACGACGAAAGGGAGGCTCGTTCCTCGGTTGGTGACGTTGGTTAGGCACATGGGCCTCACGGCGAAGATCATGGTCGTGAGCCTCTTGACGTGGTGGGCGTCGCTCAACTTGTATCACTTGACGCTCCAAGTTTTGTTGATGTGGAGGAGGCGCCTCGTGATGACCATGGTGTCGTTGTTGACGTTCATGACGTTGATGATGAGGATAAGGATCTTGGAGAGCTTCACATCGATGACGAGCTTGATTCTCCAAATTGGAGTCATCACTTGTTGTGTCAAGTATGTGTCGCGGTCAATGTTGGTAGACTTGCGGTTTTACTTGTGGTTGCGCTTGTGGTTGCTCTTGTTGCGGTTGCACGTGATGGCGTCCGAAGGCCTACTGTCCCGATCCGCGGTGCATGCTGCAAGCCGGGATTGTCTAGACGGAGGCAGCATCACAATAGACTGGAAGGAGACGCGTATGATAGACAGTGCCGATTAGGTTTAGCGCAGATGCTTATATACGCAAGTCAGAGAAATTGTGGGGCTCAGCCACGTCAGAGTCGGTAACAGCCCACGTCCCATAAAAACTAGAAATGGCCGACTAATTAATGCGTTTGTTAATGACTCGTAATTAATCTATGATTAATTTTCCCGACTAGCAAAAATAAAGCTCGGCTCGGCGAGATTCCTGTCACTCACGGCACGCGCGCTCGTCATGACGAGGCGAGGCGAGGCGGGCAGTGTCGGAGGATGAGTGCGCAGGAGCTGCTCTTCTTCTCACACCTTAGTGTGTGGTGAAAGAGCCTAGTATATAAGGAGGTGTAACTCTCACTCAACTAGCAATGAAAGTTAAACATGCTAAGTCTTGTATGGGAGGCCACGTCGGGTTGTGGTTTTTGCAGTCCCATACTTGCCACCACTAGGACCTGAGTTGTTGCCTCTTGAACTAAGACGAGTGTACAGCCACACGGGGGCCTGGAACCCCCTTGACCAACTAACTTGCCTAGTAGATTCCATGAGTCACATAGTTCGGGTGTTCCATTCGACATATGCATTCTGGTTGTTCTCGAAGGTGGTGAAGGAGGTGCATTCATACAGGTAGGTAAGCATGGCCGGAAGCAAGAGAGGCACGGTCTCCGTAATCTTGTTCCCCGCACACATCTCTAGGGACCGGCCTCGGGACTTGACCTGCTACGGCGGCATCTCCTTAGGGCATGACTCATGGTCTCGGTGAAAGCAAGGTAAAGGTCGTGGTCAACCACTCTCTGCAGGCCTTCCAAGGAAGAGGGCTTATAGCTTGGCACTAACAATCGGTTGGTACGTGTTGGTAAAGTTGTGCACCCCTGTAGGGTAATAATCTTTTCAAAAAGCCGCGTCCGCAGTTATGGACGACTTGGGAATGGATTCAATGATCATAGAGAAGAATAACCTAATCGTAAAACTTGACAAGAGATGTGAGGCGTGCTTAAGGATGCTTCCTCAGGGATCGAGGGGGTGATCCTAGTTGGTAGGTTCAGCTGTTAAAGATTCGGTGGATATCAAAGATGATCAAAGCTAGAGATATCGTTTTCTTTTCCCTTTTTAAAATGATCTGTTTAGTCGAGCTTCCACTCCTATCTCTTTTATAAGAAAGATAGCTTTATGCAAAGTAGCCCCACCAGCCATAAGTCTTGCGGAGTACACCCTGTACTCAACCTTGCTTTGTTGATACTTTTGTAGCAGGTAAGTGTTACCATAGAAGAAGAGTTTTGTTACAGCATCGACATCGACGAGTAGCTTGGGGTTCCTGGTCGGCAGCCTGGAATCTATGGATTGGGACGTCATCATTATGCTTCAGGCCTCTTAGGCCATTTGTTAAGTTTGCTATACTTAATAGCATAATTTGCCTTCTGTTGCTTGCTGTTTGTGGTCAGTGACCTTTGCTTGTAATATTTTGGCTCTTCGCTCAGTTATGAGCTTGCTGTAATGATTTTTGTGCCGTAGGGTCACTATAATGTTACCTATTCTCTCTCTGTACGCTTCTGAGATTTAGGTTAGGCTTATATCAGATAGAGGTCTGGGATTTGTCTAGCCTTGATCCCAGGGGTGTCACAGGTTTTGGTATCAGAGCAGTACCGTCTGTAGGAAAAGCTTTCTACTGGTCGATGTTGAGTCTAGTGTTTGTGAAAACTATTTGAAAGTTGAAAAGTATGTGCGAAAACTCTAGTATGCTTCTTTTCTCCTTATCCAGTTTTGTTCTAACTCTGGGTCACCTTATCTTGTGTGGACTTTGAAAAGTTTTGCTATCTCGTCTCGTTTTTCAAAGCTTAGGTGCCTTTTTGGCATGTTGTTTCTGAACCAGTTGACCTAGTGTTGAGTTCTCCAGAGTCAGTTGTATGTGTGTGTCCCTTCTTTCCCTTTGATCCTCTTCAGCTGAGAGATTCCTTTCTATCATGATGTCTCTATCTTATGGGCCCACAACATCATGTTGATGGTTCCATAGTGATCTATTCTAGGCCTCAAAGTTTCCTTTTGCCTCGTGTGCCTCCTTTTCATTTTTCTGGGTACTTCAGAAGTTATTCCTTCTCTTGGAAGCTACCTCATGGTTACTACCTTGTAGTACCATCTGTACTACCAAGATAGTAGTTACTTCTTTCTCGGGTTTTAACCCTTGGACTTGAACCGAAGATCCCTGATCGTGCTAGATTCTGGTGTCGTGAATATGGTACCTGAAGCTGACCTTTAACCCAAGATCCATTTTGCTAATCCCTATGGTTAATGTTAAAACATTACCTCAGGATGGTTGGTACTACAATTCTAGCCCCCGAGCTTGTGGTTATTGTCGCTATTGACCCGTGACAATTAAGGACTTCCCCTACCACATGCTATGGCAGATGTTCTTTAATGGAACCAAATAGATCACGACAAGAGTACTCCTCGTGAGTCTCGCATCTATATTCGTGACTCTGCCACACCTCTCCCTAATATGCATTGGTTGTTGGAAGAATGATAAACTATGCCTGTACATCTCGGGATTCTATCCTGAGCATGTTCTCTTTCCCCTTGTTGTTTCCGACCTTTGTCTACTAGTTGGTAGACAAGTAGTAAATGCGCATTGGTGTATTCTGATGCAAGATACTCTTGTGGTCCGTCAGACATTTCATTTTGGGATGTTAGGACAAACAAACTCCAGTACCTTGTCATTTCTAGGACTAGGACAAAGTGTTGTAATCTGCATATCGATAAGCATTGATTAGATTTTGTTTTGTTCTACCTTAAGGTATCACACTCCTTTATACTAAGAGGTCGTGTTGAGTTTCATGACTCCCTTACTGAAGTGGTACTCTTACACATATTTACCCACCCTTCCTCCGAGCTTTCGTACTCGTGAATGATGCATATGCGTACTAATGTGGTCATCTGAGATTCTTAGCAATCATTATTGCTTTGGACCTCAACAAGGACATTTGTGTCATTCTTAGTGTGATGGTTAACCCTATCTATAATCAAAGGATGAATGTGTTACCAAGTCCGCTATTCTGGTACACTCTCTTCGGTCAAAGAGTTGGGCTTGTGTCGAAGCTCTGAGACTAAGTCTTCTTGCCTTACCAGGCAAGTTCTCTCTCGAACTAAGTGACATATTGGTGGTTCGTAATATTCTAGATGTCTACTAGAAGTATTGCCATGTTGCCACATGACCGTGTTTGTCAAGTTCTTGAGAAAGCAAGTTCCCTGAACTGCTGTTTTCTCCAAGGATCCGTACTAGATACTCCTGAATTAGTTGGTTGAGCTTAAACAACAACTTGGAGAGTTGTAAGATAAAAGTTCTATCAGACTTCTTCCACCTAAAGGGATGTTTAGTTTTGTTCATGCTAAAGAAAGATAGTATTTCCTTCATGGAAATGTTATCGTCCCCACCTTTGGGTTGATTCGGCCTATCGTCAAATAAATCTCAGTTCCAAGGACTATCCTGATGGTGTATCCATTTGTGATGTTTCACCTAGGTACATCTTCATGTTCTTTGGTCTAACCAATATTCTGCCTTGTTCATATGACATATGAGTCCACCTTCTTGGATTTTCTCGATAAGTTTGTCGTTGAGCCCATCGATGACATCCTTATCCCCCCAAGCTAGACATGATTCGTATGGAATAGTGGGCATTAATGTTGGAAACTTTTGAGAACCGTATTCATGTGATCTTGAAGTATGTGTTCTGGATGTTAGAAGTAACTTTTCCCAGTTCATGTGTAAAAGTTGAAAGTTGTCGCAGTGGATTCAAGAAGAGTTATCTTTGTTTCCTCGGGAATCGTTTCAAGTCAGTCAAGCATGTACGATGTATTCTTGATATGGTAGGTTAATACCTTACCATCTCGAGAACATCCTCTAAGCATGTAAAGCCACTGCCTGATTTGTCATGGAAGAGAAGAAGTTCTACAAACTTTAATACCCTCCTAAATGTTTCCCAACAATAAGGATGCATTTGTGTTTTGTTGCAATTAATTATGTAGGAGCAATTATCTTTTGATAACTTGTTAATACATGGGTTTCGCAACCTAGCTCATTCTTTTGGAGCTTGACATCGTACTCCATGTCTTGAGAATCCAGTCACTTTACCTTTATGGTAAATGTTGCAACCTTTCTATTCGTACATGATGAGTCTGAAGTATCTATTCCACCTAACCAAAGCTGAATCTCAAGCAGGAACGATGGTTGGTGCTCTTCAAGGTTTTTGACGTAGGTCTCTTTGTAAACCCGACAAGATTGATGAAGTGGTTAACACAATTAGCCAGAAGACCTCTTATCACATTCCCTTGAATCAGTAATAACAAACCACTCCTCATGAGGCTTCTTCTATGACTTATTATAGGAGGTGTACTTATGGTTCCCTTTGTGTCCGAAGTCCGACCTTTACTTGATGCCTCGTGTCCCGAACATCAAGGAGAACATTTAAAGTAGAGTAGCTAAATGTCTCTCAGTCAATCCTCCAGACCCTTTTACGATGGCAAGTTTTGTCGTGCCAAGGAATTGAAGTCTGAGAATGAAGTTTCTTTTCCTTGTGTCATCAGGAATCTTCTTATTTAATCATCCGGTGGTGTAAAGTGATATCACGATCTTTGGCAAAGATTTTGATAACCCTGGATAAATAAAGAGTTTCCTTCGTTTTCTCGATCATGTTCATGGAGTGACTATGATTTTGATAATTAGAAGTTTCTCTTGTTACATGTTCCTTGTGACTCTCATGAGTCCTTGCCACAAAACAACCTTTCTGTCTTGGCCTTCTGTTGAACGAAGAGTGGTCCTTCTGTATCAAAAGTAGTCCATCAAGTGGGTTATCCGTATCTCTGTACCCATGAAATGTCTACTTAAGCCATTTAGTAGAGGTTCATCTCTCGAAGTTGGTGGTTATGTTCTTTCTGTTGTAAGTTTTTCTCTTCAGAAACTTAAACTATTCTAAAGCTCCATGGTCCCAATCCTTATGAAGACCAGTTGTCTATCAATTTGAAACCATCTCCTTTTGTTTCCTCCATTACCTTGATGTGTTTCATGCTCGTTGACTCTAGAGATGTTATGAAACATCTATCCACGAGTTGACCATGGGATACTCAGTTGTGGTTTGTTTCTTTCCCTCTCTTCTCTAGTGTGTGCAGCTACCTCGAAGAAAATGAAGCTCTTCATTCATTCAATAACGGTGGCATGGATCAACCTCTCCGAGAAGATCATTGAAGTTTAGTGTAACCCTGTTCCTTCTATCTTCCTACCTAGGAATCTCGGGACGAGATTCTGTTAAGGGGGATGGAACTGTAACACCCCTATTTCTATTAATAGTGTTTAGGGCTTGTTTGTGCATCCATGAGCATCATCATTTAAATTTCACAAAAGGAAAAGAAAACCAAAATGCTAAACCCTATCTTTCCTCCCTCTTGAATCAATTCAAAATGTTTTGAATTTCGAAAAGTACCAAAATTATTGGAGCCCAAATGGATTATAAGGGCACATACAATATTTCTCTAGTTTTACAAAAGGCTCTAGTATTTTTAAATATCTCAAAACAAAAAAAGATTTTGGAAATGTTTTTAGAAAAGAAAAACAGAGAAGCAGTCGCAACCCAATAGCCCACTCCCCTCTTTTCTTATTCTATGCCCGCGCGCAGCAGCCCGTCTTGCAAGCTTTGCCGCGTCCCAAGTGCGACCCAGCCGCAGCCCACCTTGGCCTGGTACCCCTTCGGCCTCTTTGTTCCTCGTCGTCTTCCTCCGTTAGAGGAAGCAGCTGCCTAGCGTGCCCGAGGCCGCCCGATGCGCCGGTCCCACCGTGATGACCGTCGCCGCCCCACATGTCTACAACATCCCCTGCGTCGCCGCGAGTAACACTAGCCGTGTACCAATTTCCCTCTTCCTCTCCCTCTCTCATTCCTCTTCTGGCCGAAACCCTAGCAAGAAACTGTCGCTTCGCGCCGCCGTTCCCGAGCTCCTTCCGCCCAACTAAGGCCACCATTGGATCCGCCTCGTCGTCCTCTTCCACGCCGCCAATGGAATCGAGCCGGCGTGCCCGCAATCGATGTCGCCATCAACCTCTTCCCCGCCTCTGTTGTAGCTCGCCAGCGACCGTGTTGTCGCTCCCGACCCCGCCTGGCCTCGCCGAGCCTACCATCGGCCTCCTGGTGAGCTTTCGGTGCTAACGCACCCGTCCGTTTTCTCCCTCGCCCTCTGGTTCGTCGCTCCGCCGTGTCCCTATCGTTGTCGCCGCTTTCCATCATCGTCGGCCAACCTCCGGTGGTCAATCTGCAGCGGCGCCACCAATTTCTGGTCGCCTGCGTCGTCCTCTGTCCAATGCCCCCAACCGCGCCATCCTGCACCGTCCCTAGCGCCGGATTCGACCACCAGCAGTGGGCATCTCCATTGCTGATGTCACGAGGACGTCAGCATGATGCAATAAAGCCTTTTCTTTTATTTAATGTTTTCTATAATTATTAAAATGACAGGTGTGTCATACGTATAAGATATTTAATCTTTTTCATAAATATGTTCTTAAATGATTAAATATATGACATGTGGGGCCAGCTAGAAATAGTTTAATAAATCCAAAAAATGTTTAATTGTTTTAAATTGATTTAAAAATGGATTAAAATTGGGAAAAATCATAACTAAATCATTTTAAGTGAGAAAAATATGTATAATATATCAAAATATTCAGAAAAATGAGATATACACAATAGACTCATAATCATGCATTGTTTAACAACTTCAATTGCAAGTTTAATTAGAAGAATCAATTGAACCCCGCGGGTGACATCGAGTTCCCCCTATTTTAGGGTTTGTACCCTTTGGACCCTGTTTAAAATGACCAAGCATGTTTTAGGGTATCATTTCAATACAATTTAACTTGGCATATCATCATCCCTGTTTGAGCATTGCATAGATGCCATGTGTTAATTGTTGATTTCCTTTCCGGTGTTTTTGCTTCTTCTCGGTAGACCTCAGAGTTGATGTGAGTAACGAGACCGAGTCCAAGATTGAAGACCGAGATCAACACCATCGAAGGTTATCGACGAACCATGTCAAGCAGATGAACCTGAAGTTCTATATCTGATTATCAACAAGCAAAGGCAAGCATAGCCCCACACATGATAAAATGTATGCTTTCAAAGTATTTCATTCTTGCCTTGTGCATATGATTCCAAAGTATGTTATTGATAGATAGATTAATCCTATATGATACATGTTTCCTTTGTAGCCTATATTCCCTGATCCACCGCTCCTAGCATAACTAGGGTTTGGCTTTGTGAGCTTCGCTAGAGTTGTTATATATGTTGTGCTTAGCCCTACTTAGCTGTTACCACTGGTCAATCTAGTTGATGAGTTAGAGCTACGAATGAACCTAGAATGATAGGGTGGCGTGGTATGATCAGAGATGAAAGTTAAACATGCTAAGGCTTGTATGGGAGGCCACGTCGGGTTGTTGTTTTTACAGTCCCATACTTGCCACCACTAGGACCTGAGTTCTTGCCTCTTGAACCAAGACGAGTGTACAGCCACACGGGGGCCTGGAAACCCCCTCCACCAACTAACTTGCCTAGTAGATTCCATGAGTCACATAGTTCGGGCTTCGACATATGCATTCTGGTTGTTCTCGAAGGCGGTGAAGGGGGTGCATTCATACAGGTAGGTAAGCGTGGCCAGGAGCAAGAGAGGTACCGCCTCCATAAACTTGTTGCCCGCACACATCTCTAAGGACTGGCTTCGGGACTTGACCCATTATGGTGGCATCTCCTTAGGGCGTGACTCATGGTCTCGGCGAAAGCAAGGTAAAGGTCGTGGTCAACCACTCTTTGCTGGCCTTCCAAGGAAGAGGGCTTATAGCTTGGCACTAAGAATGGGTTGGTACGTGTGGGTATAGTTGTGCACCCCTACAGGGTAATAATCTTTTTGAAAATCCGTGTCCGTGGTTATGGACGACTTGGGAATGGATTCAAAGATCATAGAGAAGAATAACCGATTCGTAAAACTTGACAAGAGATGTGAGGTGTGCTTAAGGATGCTTCCTCAGGGATCGAGGGGGTGATCCTAGTTGGTAGGTTCAGCTGATAAAGATTCGGTGGATATCAAAGATGATCAAAGCTAGAGATATCGTTTTCTTTTCCCTTTTTTAAATGATCTGTTTAGTCGAGCTTCCACTCCTCTCTATTTTATAAGAAAGATAGCTTTATGCAAAGTAGCCCCACCAGCCATAAGTCTTGCGGAGTACACCCTGTACTCAGCCTTGCTTTGTTGATACTTTTGTAGCAGGTAAGTGTTACCATAGAAGAAGAGTTTTGTTATAGCATCGACATCGACGAGTAGCTTGGGGTTCCCAGTTGGCAGCCTGTAATCTATGGATTGGTACGTCATCGTTATGCTTCAGGCCTCTTAGGCCATTTATTAAGTTTGCTTAACTTAATAGCATAATTTGCCTTCTGTTGCTTGATTTTTGTGGTCAGTGATCTCTGCTTGTAATATTTTGGCTCTTCGCTCAGTTATGATCTTAGTGTAATGATTTTTGTGTCGTAGGGTCACTATAATGTTACCGATTCTCTCTCTGTATGCTTCTGATATCTAGGTTAGGCTTATATCAGACATAGGTCTAGGATTTGTCTAGCCTTTATCCCGGGGGTGTCACACATATGGACCGTCGAACAACTGCAAGCAATGATATTGGTTTAAAGTAGTACCAATTTTAACACTTTTGTAGGTTTTGATATTGCTTTATCACAAGCAATAATATTGATTTTCCTAGGATCCAAGTCCAGCACATCCTAGAAATGTGCATCGGTGGATACCTTTTAGGTTTTGATCCTAGGTGGAATTGAAAGCTCTAATAGTTAATGAATATAAATGCTTTATTTTCTCTACAATTTAATTTTACATGCCTGTGATTAGTGTCACCTTGCAAAAATACCATGTCCATTCTTTTGTATTCATTAATCTAGCAAGGACATGCCGACTTTTAGATCTCCGCAGAAAAATAGTGCTACTGATACTACCTTTCGCTTCACAATGTGCAACAGTATATTCAGACAAAGAGAACTTCGCCATGATATATTTTATTTTCAACTAAAAAAGGAGTATTACAATCATTTCCTCCTTTTCCCATACAACCTAAGTAACCATTTAATTTTACCGGTACATTTGTTGTTCTATTCTGTAGTAATGGTTGCGTAACTTGAGAATGATATTATTGGATAGGTTGTTTATTTCTAAGCATATGCTGTTAAATTATACCTTTATTAGTGAGTTATATCTTAAAAATATATTTTTTCTTATAAAATGTTATTTTGGTATCTCTTTCTACACATTATGAAGCTTTATGTGTATTATGTTTATATGTGAGCCGTGGTAACACACATGCATTCAACTAGTGCTACTAGTAATGGGAGTTTCCAACTTTTAGGAACAAAAAACCATTTTGAATATTCGAAGTGAAAAGAATGGTTTTCTTAAAATTAAAGCAAGCACAAAGAATATGACTCACAATACCACAAGCCAAGTTCCAAGACGAAGTACTGACCCTGTTTCACTTATGATTACGAAGTTCTATGGGTTCTCATGATTCTTGGATTTCAAGCCGAATGACCAATTTCAGTTTTCCAAGTGACACGAGTATATTTTCTTAAGAGCGAGTATGGTAAATATATGGCTCGGAATGCCACGATCCTAGTTTCCATACAAAGTTTGGACCATGTTTCACTTAAGATTACCATATTTTATGAATACTCATGCTTCCTAGCTAACTTCATACACTTAAACAATTTTAAGATCATTCGCTGATGTTATGTGAAATTTGAACTATGAGTAATTGGTAGATTGCTCTTAAAGTTCTACAACTACCTTTTGAATGTACCCACCAGGCAGTCAATATATGGAAAAAATGAGATTTTTTAAAGATTTGATTTGTTGCTAAGAATTTGCATGTGGGCAAATTTGACCTTGATTTGAAAATGATAAAATAAAAGACATCACACGACGTCCTCTGACTTGCATTGCTTATCGTGGAAATGATAATCATGAGCATTCACAACTTTTGAAAAAAAACAAGTTGCTTCAAAATATGGCCTATCATGTAAGAACATTCTTAGGATCTAGGCCGAACGACAAGGGTAAATGGCCAATTGGACATTATACTTTATGCTAGTTTCCCATATTTGGAGATGGGTGCATAGTTGCATGGTGAATAATAATTCTGCCAAAAATGGGAGTTTCTGACTTTTAGGAAAAAAAAACAATTTTAAATATTCGAAGTGAAAAGAATATTTTATTTAAAATTAAAGCAAGCACGAAGAATATGTCTCCCAATACCACAAAACAAGTTCCTAGACAAAGTGTTGACCATGTTTCACTTACGATTACCAATTTTTATGAGTTCTCAAGCTTCCACGGTACCTTCACCTCTTTAAACGTATTTAAGCCAATTTGTCAATGTTAGGTAAAATTTGAACCTAAAATTAAGTGGTAGATTTCTCTCAAAGATCTACAAATTTATTTTGAAGGTACGCACTAGACAGTCAGTATATCGAAAATCACCAAGTTTTTTTGAAAGGTTAAACTTCTTGCTAGTAATTTTCATGTAGACAAATTTGACCTTGATTTGTAAACTGTCAAACAGAAATAATACTATTAATAAAAGAATTTGCACGATGTCATCTGACATCTACTACTTTCCATGAAGAGATAAAAATGAGTTTGGAATACTTTTTGAAAATAAAAATGAGTCTATAAAAAACAAAGAGCGAAATGAGACTATGAGGAAAAAGGGTTCGTAAAAAATAGGATCGGCGATTGCATCGCAATCTAGGTCGCTAGACACTCCTCACCGTCGGTGGCCACTCCGGCTGCCGGCGTCCACCTCCCATCCACCATCCTTCTTCTAGCCTCCACCCCCTCTTTACCTACCTTCTTCTTTCCTTCTAGATCGGACCTCATGGCGTTGGAAAGCCCTTTATTCCATGACCTTGGATCAGCATATGGATCACATTTATTCAGGCTTCGTGGTGGTGATCCCGAGGCTGCGAAAGATTCAATTGGTCGTAGTGAATGGGGTTGTAATTGATGACAGGGTCTTAAAGGTACGGGAATTTATCTCCACTGGTTCTGAAATCTCTCTTAAATTCCATCGTGCAAAGGTGCAATCTCGTTTGGTTTTAAGTAAAGGAAAATTATTGGACAATGGTGTACCTATTTTGTACAATTTAGAATGGACATCTCCTAGGCTACTTGAATCAAACCCCATTGATCCCTCCAAGATGGCGATGCATGCTGCAAACGCTCTAGATTTGGATTTATCTCATGGGATAAATATTGCTAAAAGGATCAAGACTCTTTTTCAATCATTTGTACACCCTTTCATTAGATCGGATCATTTCACAATGGTGGTCTCATTTGGATGTACTTCTTTTTTTCTTGATGAAGATGCGGTGGAATTAGCTCTTGAAGTGGCAATAGGTGGTTTTTGTGGTGATCTAAGTGTGTATCTTCTAAGAGACATGGGTTTTCCATTCACAATTTCCTCCAAGTGGGTTGGATTTTTTATTCTAAATTTGAGATCTTTTGAATGTTTTCAATTCAAATGCTACTTTCATTTGTGGGGTCATGGGGGACCAAATTGGCTTCGTGAGATAAAACTATGGGATCAAGAAACAAAGGATGAATGGATCTCAGTTGATAGAAAAATTTGCAAGAACAGTACTCCGAGCAAAGCTAGTGCATATAGTCTAATGAGGACTAAAAATCCTGGCACTGTATCATTGGATGAACCTCCTTCTCCCAGCATTGCCATTGAAAATGACAAGGTGATAGATCCTAAAGTTGAAGTGGGTGCTTTCATATTACACAAGAATGGAATTTCTATTGATCAGCATGTTGGCCCATCAATTGATCAGCCTCGGTCTTCTCCTGATATATTTTGTTCTGCTCCTTCCTCTTCGGATAACTCTAATAAAGCTTTTTTTAAATGATTGATGATATGGTGATTAAAGTTTGGTCCTGTTCTAACTGTATGAGTTTTGGTCATCTTACTGCTGATTGCAAAGGGGAAATACGATGTTATGCTTACTACCGAAGTGGTCACATTAAAAGGAACTAACTTGGTAATTTAGGGGCAAAATGTTATGGGGTAACCCCGTGGGTGGCCCGATCTTCACGGATCTCGTGGTAAAATCGATGGGAAAGCGAGGGGAAAGGGAGAAGGTAGCGGAAGCGGACACACACCTCGCGAAGAACACGATGAACACCCGCAAAAAACACACGATACAAGGCCGATTGCTCTCACCGGTGGCCACCGGTCCGATAGAATCCTCGCAAGGAAAGATCGGTCAACGTGCTCCCTCGATCCCACGCGGAGAGCGAAGAACACCTTGTAGAGGGTCTTGATGTCTTGGCAAAGGGACACCGATGCCAAGGCCTTGTACAACGAGGGAGGCGCGATGCAAACTCCAACGAGGTGGTGACGATAGTCGATCCCCTTTGGTAGAAGGGGATGAGGCAAAACTAGAGATTCCACAAAGGTGGTTTTCTTTAGTCTATCATCTATGCCTAGGGTTACATGAGGGGGTGGGGGCACTATATATAGGCCAGCCACTAGTTCAAGGGTACTTTAGGAATAAAAGGGGAAAGTCTGGGCGGACTAAGGGGTACATGGGCCGAAGGCCCAGCTGGCGATGCGTAGGCCCATACGCTCAGGCCGGAGACTCCGGTGTGGGGTCTGGAGACTCCGGTGCGGGCCAGAGACTCCGGTTTGTCTCTGGTGTCATCTCCGGAGTGGCAGACAAATTGTCCTCGAGCTCGATCTGGGGGTCAGTGCGGAGATGGGTCCGGAGACTCCAGGGTACGCAGGCCGGAGACTCCGGTGTGGCCGGAGACTCCCGTGTGCATAGGCCGGAGACTCCGGTGCTCCAGCTGCTGCTTCTTCTGCCTTCTCTTCCAAGCCTCTGTCTTGTCGGGCTTAGTGCTCTAGGCTTCCTCCCTTGCCTCCGTACTCGTCGGTCTGAACCTATCATGGATATGGGACGGAATATGAAGTAGTATACCATTCAAGAGGGTAGGAAGTGGGCTCGCATAGAGGAACGGATTCACCTTTGGAGTCCATGACGACTTGGCATAAGTTGGAGACCATGATGTGGTAACGACCGAAGGTCGGGCTACATCACAAACTCATCTTTTCGTTGGGTCGCCAAATCTTCAAAACATGTGGTCCTGGACTCTGCACCTGAAACAGACGTTGTTCCAAACGTCTTGTCAACCCTAGAACAATCCGCCGTCTCTCCAAGACCCAACAATGGTGAACTTTCAAGTTGATCCCACACGTTTCTCGCTGGCGTACTACAGCCGTGGGGAGATGATGAGAGGCCTGCGAGGATTTATGTCACTATGTCGACCACTCCTCAAAGTGCCATGAAAACTGGGCGATGGCAGTGGTGCTTCCAAGGCCAGGGGGAGGAGAGATTGATGAAGTCTTAGAGCATATTGTGCAGCATGTCCATGATGATCTCCAACTTGAGGTACTGTCTTTTGCTGAAAGTGCAGTTGGCATTGGTTGTTTCGCATGGCAGACTTTGTGAGGAGAGATCTCCTGGTGTCTCAACCTGAGTTTCAGATTGGTAATGGTCGCACTTTTTATTTTACTCCCCATGATGTTGGGCCTAATTTTAGAGATAGTATCTACACAACAACTGGTTGGATTATGCTTCTTAATCTTCCAATGGATTATCGTAATGAAGAATTCCTTAGAGAAACTGTGGCTAAATATGGAAAACTCAGAGGCTGGTTTAAAGAGGACCCATCCCCACAAGAACTTTGATTAATTGTAGCTATGGTGGTGATAGATACATTCCTAAATCCATTGTGGTACGTGAGCACCGGTGTTATGGGGCATTGTTGTTTCTTGGACTGCTCCTTGTTATATTCTTCTAAGTGAGGAGGAAGATGTTATACCTAGAGATGAATCACCAGAACCAGACAATGGTAATCCACACCCCCTATCAGGTCTGAATCAAGGTATGTAGGACAATGATGATGATGATCCTTGGGTGCTAGACAACATTCAACCTGATGTCCCTGGTTGGGGAGCATGGGTTTAGGAACAAGCTGCAAAGAATGTGCTACAGGAAGATCAGGGAGGACAGCCCCACCAGAACCAGTCTTCTATTACTTTCTCTATGTATGGAGCTTCTGGGTCATCTGTACACTTAGTGTAAGGAGAGGGTGCTGCACAGATAGTGGATACCCCTGTGGTACAGAAAATACCACAAGGTGACCAGTTGACCATTGTACCTATAGAGAATCAAGTTTAGAACAACAACATTCAGATCCTTACTGCGTTACTTCCTAAAGTGGTCATGGGATGACATGGAGGTAATAATAAAAAACCTTCTCTCTGTCTTTATCCTCTGTGGAAAAGTTACCACATCATTTCCAATATGATGCTGTAATGAGATCTCTCTGGTTACCTCTCTCACCTTTGCTCCTAACTAGTGGAAAGGAGGATGATCACATTGAATTTTGTCCCTAGTGGCATGGTGTATGAGCATCAATCTGTGGCATGCAATGAACCTGATCATGTGTTATCAGTTACTCCGAGGAAGAGGGGAAGGAAGTAGAAGGAAATTTTGCTGGTAAACACTTCTGAGAGGCGTGTAACTAGAATTACTACCAGGAATAATGGGTACAAGATCATACCTTGTACTGATCAGCCACAACCTAGGAAGAAGGAAAAGTCAGTGAAACCTATGCAGATGGAGTCTCATGATGAGCAACTGCCACCAGCCACTTCTATTGCAGTCCTTTAGCAAGAAGGCAAGATTCTCGAAATTCTCGAGGAGGATATGACTGAGGAGATTCTTATGACATCTCCAGAACCCAAGATGGCTGAAGATTCCCCTGATGATTAGTGGATGGGTTACTTTAAGTGGGGAAAAACCAAGTTTTTCCATGCTAAATCCACTGAGAGATATAGACATAATACTATCAGTGAGATTCAGGATGAGGATGGGCTAAGTTTAATAGAGGATAATCAAGAGGCAACAACTTTCTAGAAGTGCTATAAAAGTAGAATGGGATTCACTCTTCCTACTAATAATGATTTGGAGCTTATCATTGTTCTTCCATAAGTGGAATTTTTATCTAGTCTAATTGATCCATTTACTAGGGAAGAGATAGATGGTATTGTGAAGGATTTGAAAGTTGATAAAGCACTAGGACCTGATGGATTTAATGGTTATTTGGTCAAAAAATGTTGGCTTATCAAAAAAGATGACTTCATTAATTTGGATATGGACTTTCACAAAGGGAATGCTTCACTGGAAAGTATCAATGGATCCTTCATTACTTTGGTACCCAAAAAACAAACTCTAGAAAGTGTAAATGATTTTGGGCCCATATCTGATATGGGCATGACGGAGGAGGTGAAGCCTAATTTCAGGACTCCACCAAGCTAGGTGATGCGGGGCGCATCCTATTGATGATTGGCACGCCAGGGCGACCTACGATATGTAATGATAAGTCTAAGGTTGTGTCAAATATTGTTGCTATGTTAATGAGTCCGAGTCCAAGTTAGGTTCGAGTCCGTTTGTGTGTTCGGTTTGGGTCTATCCAACCGACTAGTTGCAGGCCTCCTATATAAAGGAGCCAGCCACCTAGGGTTTAGGGGAGTTCAGTTGTTTAGTCTAAAAACTATATTGTGCTCCACCGTGTATCATCCCTCTGGGGACGGCGATACCGTTTATCATATTATTGTTGCGGAGGTTCTTGTGTTCATCAAGGATTATCGTGCTCAGGTTTGAGGCGTGGTGATCTTCATCACGTTACTTGCTGGATTCGTTCCTCTTCTTCAGGTGACGTTCATCAGCGTTATTGGAAGGATTACCATCCGGATTGACTCGTTGTGAAAGATCGAGACAAAACTCTATAGGATCACCGGCGTGATCCGTATCAGGTGGTATCAGAGCTCTCGTCGATCATAGCGTGATCACTGCCGTACGCCTCGCTCTCCTCCTGGTGTCGCACGTGCGCACGAAGGAAGCGCTTGGCGTCACACACACGTGCCCGATCCCACGCGTGGCCGATCCCTCGCGTGCCCAAATAAAAAAACAAAAGGGCAGGAGGCCCGCCGTCGTACGCTTTCACGAGACCGAGTCTCCTCGATCGCGCCCGCCTCTGTATCGCGCGCGCCTCACGATCGAGGCCAACTCAGAGAGTCCACCCGCTCGTAGATTTTTAGGAACAACAAAAAATTGATCGGTACTTTCGGGGGATTGTTTCCCACCACGATCGGATCAGTTGGGGTTGTTTCCTTTTCCGCCTGGAGTTTGGTACTGTCAGCTCGTACGTACCAGGGAAGAAAAGAAAAAAAGAATACCGATCGAAGCCTTCCCGTGATTGGCGCGTCGCTCGAGAGGAACCTCGCGCGTGCCTGGCGCCTTCGCTCCGCCCGTGCCTGACTGATCCCCCACGCGCTTGTTCCTAGTGGGCCGACCCATCTACATCGCAGTGCTCTAGATCGATGTTGGCTAGCTTGCGCAGGTAGCCTGAGGAGAGACATCCTCTGTGGTCGAGCGAGGCACCCAGGCCAGGCTGCCCCTAGGAGTGCACAGATTTTGCTGATGCGTGTTTTGCTTCAGTTTGGACAGGATCTTTGGGCAGATTTTTGTGTGACGGATCACTAGGAGCAACACAAGATATTTCAGATCAGTAAAGGCTAGAACAATATAGGATATGATGGATCTTCAGGATAATGTCAATGTTTTTTCAGCACGAGACGTCTATAATGATTATCTAGACCTGAAAAAAAATTGTGCGTCGTGATTATAGTAAATTGAAGTGGAAGCTCTTACATACTGCAACACCGACAGAATACAAGTTATGGGAAGATACAATGCAAGCTGGTTTTCTCTTATGTGTTGATCTTTCTCCAGATCTGCAGTTTGACGACAGTATCGCTTTTCGTCTTGCAAAAAGGCGTGAGGATACGTGAATTTGGCGGTGGTGGGATATGGACACACATACGCGAGGTGTCTCAATGAATACTGTTTGGGAGGACTACAAAAAGTTTTTACGTGCTAAATTTTTGGCACCATCAGAGATAGAGGACAAGGTGATTGTTCCGGAGGATGTTGTACCATTGAGTGGGCTGAATTTGCAACTCAACAAGGTACAATGCGATGCTTGCATGACAGCTGACAAGGGCCAGCATTGGAATTTATTTCAGTCGTAGTGTATGATCAAAGGCAAAACATGCAAGTTGATTATTGATGGAGGAAGCTGTACTAATAGCATTAGCAAGGCAATGGTGGCAGCATTGGGGTTGTCCACATGGCGTATTCCTAAACCTAAGCATCTACAGTGGTTAAATAGCTGCGGTATGCTAAAGGTAACTCATAAGGTGCGTGTGCCATTTACAGTTGGTGATTATACTGATGAGATTGAGTGCGATGTGTTGCCATTGGAGGCATGTGGGTTGTTACTTGGTCGTCCATGGCAGTATGATCACAACGTTACACATGTTGGAAGAGCAAATACATATTCTTTTGTGCATGGTGGCAAACATCAGAATTTGAAGCCTATGCAGGATGATCACATAAAGTCTAATGTGGAGCTAGTGGTACATAAGGAGAAGGTGCGCAAGGCTAAGCCAAAATCTGGGTTAGCTAAGGTGCAGGATGGAGAGCATGATGCACAGTGCGACAATATTTATATTGCTTCAGCTATGCCTATAGATGACAAGCCAGTGGAACTTGTTAGTGACAAGCTAGTTGAAGTGCATCCTCTTATTGCTGAGAGGAAGGATGTTGCAGAATGTGTTCAGAAGGTTATTTGTGTTGACACAGGTGTTCAGACGGATGATTGTTGTGCTCCTGATGTTCCAGTGCATGTGGTGAAGCGGGGTAACAAGAGCAGTTTTGTTAGCACACCTGTGAGGCCTTTTGTTGGGACAGTTGTGCGGATGCATAGATGCCAGGATGGACATGTTCATCAGTTGTGTGGTACAGGCATTACTCATCGTATGCAAGGTCGTGCAAAGAAGATCTATGTTCAGCAACCACGGGTTCCAACAAGAGTTGAGAAGAAGAAGAAGACGGTGGCGCCTAGGTCCAAGCTCGTATGGAGACGCAAGGAGGTGCACGCGCCAAGGGATGTTCCAAGTCAAGCAAGCCGAGAGGGAGGTTGCGGAGTGGAAGGCAAGCAAGACTTGAAGATGGCAAAGATGCCTGAAGCGATTGTTCATATCACGCCACCTTTCCGACCCAACCCGCAAGCGTTGGGGACAACGCTTCTTGAAGGGGGATGATGATATGGGCATGAAGGAGGAGGTGAAGCCTAATTTCAGGACTCCACCGAGCTAGGTGATGTGGGGCGCATCCCATTGATGATTGGCACGCCAGGACAACCTACGATATGTAATGATAAGTCTAAGGTTGTGTCAAATATTGTTGCTATGTTAATGAGTCCGAGTCCAAGTTAGGTTTGAGTCTGTTTGTGTGTTCGGTTTGGGTCTATCCAACCGACTAGTTGTAGGACTCCTATATAAAGGAGCCAGCCACCTAGGGTTTAGGGAGTTCAGTTGTTTAGTCTAAAAACTATATTGTGCTCCACCGTGTATCATCCCTTCGGGGACGACGATACCGTTTATCATATTATTGCTGCGGAGGTTCTTGTGTTCATCAAGGATTGTCGTGCTCAGGTTTGAGGCGTGGTGATCTTCATCATGTTACTTGATGGATTCGTTCCTCTTCTTCAGGTGACGTTCATCGGTGTTATTGGAAGGATTACCATCCGGATTGACACGCTGTGAAAGATTGGGACAAAACTCTATAGGATCACCGGCGTGATCCGTATCAATATCCCTAACTAATACTTGTCTAAAGTTTCTCACCAAGTTGTATGCAAACAAACTACAGGCATAAATAACTATATGCATTCATGACAATCAGTATGGTTTTATCAAGGTTAGAACAATTCAGGATTGTCTAGCTTGGTCCTTTGAATACTTGCACCAATGCCAGCAGTTAAAGAGGAAAGTGGTGCTCATTAAAATTGATTTTTGAGAAGGCTTTTGACACTATTGATCATCATGCTATATTGCAAATTCTGAAGCATAAAGTTTTCCCTATAAAATCTATTAACTTGGTAAAGGAGATATTGTCTTTTGGTTCATCTTCTGTTCTACTAAATGGAGTGCCTGAGAATAAATTTTCTTCTAAAAGAGGAGTCGGACAGGGAGATCCTGTTTCTCCTATGCTTTATGTTTTGGGAGGAGACCTCCTACAAAGTATTGTTAATTTGGCATTGTGGCACAGAAGGCTGAAATGACCAATCTTAAGAGAAGGAAAATACCCAATTATTCAATATGCAGATGATACAATCATTGTACTTCCTGTGGAAGAAGGACAATTGCTTACTTTTAAGGAATTATTGGATCAATATGCTGGTTTTACTAGGCTCAAAGTTAACTACAATAAATCCTCTCTAATTCCAATCAACCTTTCTAAAGAGGAGGAAAATCATCTGGTTACTGTCTTTGAATGCCAACTTGGGTCTATGCCTTTCACGTACCTTGGATTACCCATGGGCACGACAAGACCACATATTAAGGATTTCTCCCCTTTAACTGATAGAATTGAGAGAAGGTTATTAGCTACTGCTTCCTTTTTATCATATGGGGACATGGTGGTGTTGGTAAATTCAGTTCTTTCCTATCTACCAACATTCTATATGTGCACCCTATCCATCCCTCTAGGAGTGCTAGATATTATTGATAAAGGTAGGAGAAGATGCTTATGGAGGAAATATAAACATGAGGTAAGAACAAATTCCCTTGCATCCCGAGACATGGTTTGTAAGACAAAGAAAAAGGAGGCCTTGGAGTGATTAATCTGCAGATACAAAATAGATCCTTTCTACTCAAACATTTTGACAAGTCTTACAACAATGCAAATTTACCATGGGTAAAATTGGTCAGGGACACATATTATCATCAGTTAGTGCCACATGCTGTCACTTTAAGTGGATCTTTTTGGTGGAAAAGTGTTATCAACCTTGCAAATGAGTGGAGGACCATATCCAAATGTGTTATTGGTATGGGGTTTTCTATATGTTGAGGGCAAACCTCTACGGTGGCCCGATCTTTCACGAATCCCACTCAAATCGAGGATGGAGTGCGGGGAGAGGAGGGAAGGATGAACACGACAAACTCACGCGTGAAGAACGCGATGAAAAACACACACACAAAACCATGATACACACCAATAGCTCACGCCGGCGGTGATCGGTCCGGCGCAATCCCTAGGATCGGCGTCGGGCAGAGGACTCTCTCTCGAACCGGCACAGCGAGATGGGAGACTCGGTGAGATCTTGACGTCTAGGCAAAGGGACAGCGATGCCTAGGCCTTGTACAACGCGGAGGCGATGCAAAATCCAACGAGGTTTGGGATATTTGGTGCTCCTTTGTCAAAGGAGCATGAGGCAAGAACTAGATAGATCCAGAAGGGGTTTCCACTAATTCCAAATATCATGCCTAGGGTTTACAATAGAGGTGGGGGGCTATATATAGGCCAGCCACAAGTTCAGGGGTAGTTTAGGCATAAAAGGGTAAAACATGGATGAACTAGGAATATTCCCGGGCATCAAACCCATGTTGACTTAGAAACTGGACATTCCAGCAATAAGTCCGGTCGCCCCAGATTGGGCACCGGAAATTCCGGTCCGCGCCGGTAATTCCCGTCGGCGATCGGAACCGCAGGCAAAGGCGCATTTCGGTCGGCGCTGGTTTGTTTCGGCGAGCGCCGGAAGTTCCGGTCATTGGTCCGGTCCGCCGGGGTGTGCGCCGGACATTCTGGCGAGGAGTCCGGTCCGCCGGTCCTGGCGCCGGTTTGGCCTGTGACTCTGGTTCGTGTTGGCTTGGCTCCTTGTTTTGGCATATCTTCATGGGGTTCATACCTGAGGGTGCATAAGGTATTGGCATGAATTAGCAAGCCATCCAAGGATGTATCGAAGTCACATGAGACAAGGAGTGAATTCACCTTAGCTTGAAGGAGTTTGGCACGGGCACGGGTCATCAGTCCACTTGGGGTACTTGGTGGTGTAGATGTAGTAGCATCCGTAGGACGGGCTGCATCAGCTCCCCCTGGAAAAGAGTCATCATCGACTCTTCATGGTTATCATCTTGAACATATCCATGGTAGGGTGAGAGATCTTTGACGTTGAACGTGTTGCTTGCAAGGTACTTGGATGCCGGTATGTCGATGATGTAGGCGTTGTTGTTGATTCTTTTGAGGACCTTGAAGGGACCATCTCCTCGTGGCTTGAGCTTGGAGTCGCGTTCCTTGGGGAAGCGGTCTTTGCTTAGGTGTATCCACACAAGGTCACCTTCTTCAAATACCATTTCCTTCTTGTCCTTGTTTAACCTTGAAGCTTGGCGAAGTACTTGTTGCTCGATAGTAGCTCTTGTTTCTCCATAGCTTGTGCGCGCTTCTCGACGTCCATGTTTGTGCGCTCATGGATAGGTAGTGGTAGGATATCGAGCGCGGTGAGGGGCTCAAAACCATAGACGATCATGAATTGACTCATCTTGGTTGTTGAGTGCTTGGCATGGTTGTAGGCAAACTCAGCGTGTGGAATGCATTCCTCCCAATCCTTCAAGTTCTTGATCAACACTCGTAGAAGAGTTACGAGGCTTCGGTTGACAACTTCGGTTTGGCCATCGGTTTGGGGATGCGACGCGGATGAAAAGAGGAGCTTGACGCCGAGCTTGGCCATGAGGGTCTTCCATAAGTAGCTCATGAATTTGACGTCGCGGTCGGAGACGATTGTTCTTCGTACACCGTGAAGACGGACGATTTCCCTAAAAACAGATTTGCAACATGTGAAGCATCGTCGGTCTTATGGCACGGTATGAAGTGTGCCATTTTGGAAAATCGACCCACAACAACAAATATAGAATCATGACCATGCTTATATCTAGTCAAGCCTAACAGAAAATCCATGCTAATGTCGGACCAAGGTGTATGAGGAATAGGCAATGGCATATAAAGACCATAGGGGTTAGCTTGCGACTTAGCTTAAACACATGTCGTGCATTGTTGAACATAGCGCTCCACGTCACACTTCATCTTGGGCCAAAAGTAGTGATTGGAGAGCATGTCCAATGTCTTGTCACGGCCAAAGTGACCCATAAGGCCTCCACCATGAGATTCTTGGAGAAGCAAAAGTTGAAGCGATGACTTCAGAATGCATAGCTTGTGTTGTTTAAATAGAAAGCCCTTATGCAAATAGAAATCATGAACTCCTTTGTCATTGGAGCACTTTGTGAAAATTGGTTCAAAGAACGGGTCAAAAGCATACAAAGATTTTATTTCCTCAATACCCAACACGTTAATTTTGAGTCTCGTAAGAAGGCTTGTGTGTTTGCGAGACAAAGCGTCCGCAACTACATTATCTTTGCCCTTCTTATACTTGACAATGTATGGAAAAGACTCCATGAACTCAACCCACTTAGTGTGTCGCTTACTCAAGTTGGCTTGCCCTTTGAGGTATTTCAGCGACTCATGGTCAGAATGTATGATAAATTCTTTGGGCCATAGGTAGTGTTGCCAAACTTGAAGGACACGAACTAAGGAAAAAATCTCTCTGTCATAAATTAGATATTTAAGGCGAGATACCGTCAAGTTTCTTGCTATGGTAGGCTATATGACGTCCGTTTTGCATAAGGACTCCTCCAATGCCAATAACACTAGCATCACACTCTACCTCAAAAGTTTTTGTGAAATCCGGTAATGCAAGGAGAGGTGCTTCGGTGAGCCTCTTTTTGTTGTGCCTTGCCCCACACGAAGGTGACATTCTTTTTGGTCAATTCATTGAGGGGACAAGCAATGGTCGAAAAGTCTTTCACAAAGCGACGATAGAAACCGGGCAACCCATGAAAACTTCGGAGTTCACTCACATTTGTTGGGATGGGACAATCTCGTATGTCCTTTACCTTGGAAACATCAACTTCAATTCCTTTCGAAGAAACGACAAATCCAAGAAAAATCAACTTGTCTTTAGCAAAAGTGCACTTGGGAATATTAGCATAGAGCTTTTCATGTGGAAGTATTTGCAAAACTTCCTTGACATGTGTTATATGGTCCTCAAGTGATTTGCTATAAACAAGAATACCATCAAAATAGACAACAACACTTTTTCCAATGAGAGAACGCAAGATGTGATTCATAAGGCGCATGAAGGTGGATGGGGCATTTGATAAGCCAAAGGGCATAACCAACCATTCATAGAGATCAAGTTTGGTCTTGAAGGCGGTTTTCTACTCATCACCTTCAGCCATGCGTATTTGATGGTAACCACTACGAAGATCAATTTTCGAAAAAATAGTGGCCCCACACAACTCATCAATCATGTCATCGAGACGTGGTATGGGATGTCGATAATGCACGCTGATAGCATTGATTGGACGGCAGTCCATGCATAACCGTAACGTATCATCCTTCTTTGGAACAAGAATCACGGGTACGGTACTTGGACTAGTGCTAACTTGGATCAAACCTTTGGAGACGAGTTGGTTGATTTGACGTTCAATTTTCTTTGTCTCCTCTGGGTTCGTGCGGTAAGAGGCGCGGTTGGGAAGTGGTGCGCCGAGGATTAGGTCAATGCGATGTTCGATGCCGTGAAGAGGAGGTAGACCATGTGGGTGCTCTTCGGGGAACACGTCCTTGAATTCCTGCAAAACATTCATCAAAGATGGAGGAACATTGGTTACTTCATTAGTTCCTTGCGCTAGTCCCTTGCAAAGGAGGACATAGTGCAAGATGGGTGGGTTGTTCCGAACATCTCTCATCTCGCGTTTGGTGGCAAGGAGAACACTCTTATTTTTTCCAATCGAGTTAGGCTTGTGGCTCTCACTCACTATGAGGTGGTTCTCTCTCTCACCGCTCTTCTCACAAGTAGGTGTTGTGCTTTGCACCCTCGCTAAAGCCTTTGCATTGTCCGCAATTATTTGGCTAGGAGTCATTGGTTGCAAAACACATGTTTTGCTGAGCCATTTGAATGTGTATACATTGGTGCGACCATCATGTTGAGCAGCCTTGTCAAATTGCCATGGTCGACCAAGAAGCATGTGGCAAACTGTCATAGGAACCACATCGCACTCCACCGTGTCTTTGTAAGGGCCAATGGCGAAGGAGACCGATATAGTATGCTTGATCTTCACGGACCCTTGTTCACTTAGCCATTGCATGTGGTAGGGGTTCTTGTACGGTTGGAGGGTGAGGTTGACCTTCTCACACAACTCGGTGCTAGCAAGGAGTTCTTGGTCATCTTCCACTCGTACCTTGCCATTGCTTCCTTGACACGGGCATCAAATTCGTCCTCACTCAAATACTCTTCGTCGCCATTGTCATGGATGAATAATACTTTCTTGTTTCCACATTCAGCCGACTTTTGTCCTTTGCCTCCACACTTGTAGCATTCACCGTTGAAAGGTGTATCACTCTTTTCTTGTTTGCCACTTGGGGGCAGTTTTCCTTGAGGAAGTGTGGGTTTGAAGGAAGGTTTGGAGGTACTTGAGGAGATTCCATTGAAGGTTGTTGGCGTAGCGATTGAAGCTTGCTTGTAGGTGAAATACGTCTTGGGCTTGTTGTACTTGATGTCCTCTTACACTTGACGTTCAGCCTTTGTTACGATGTGCACAAGCTCAACCATGTCGTTGTTTGTTTGGAACTCGACGATGCGCTTGATGGGATGGTTCAACCCAATAAGGAAGTGTGCCATAGTTTGCTCCATATGCTCATCGATGTTGGCGCGAATCAAGTTGAGTTCCATTTCCTTGAAGTACTCTTCCATGGTCTTTGTCCCTTGACGAAGAGATTGAAGGTTGTTGAAGAGGTCACACATGTAGTCCGCGGGGACGAACCAGGATCTCATGTGAGCCTTCATGTCATGCCAAGTTGTGATTGGCGGCTCTTGTCTTGCATCACAAGCAACTTGAACTTGTTCCCACCAAAGGTTGGCGTAATCATCAAACTCAAGCGAAGCCATGGCGACCATCTTCTCGTTGCTATAATTGTGCATGCGGAAGATCTTGTCGACTCTAAGTGCCCATGAAAGGTATTCTTCAGGGTCATTGGATCCGGTGAACTTGGGCACTGTGAACTTGAGCTTGCCGAAAGTTTCTTCATCATTGCGGTCATTGCGATGAGCTTGGTGACCTTGTTGATGATCTTGTTGTTGGTGCGGTGGAACTTGGTACTCATGACCTTGGTGAAGAGCTTGCTCTTGATGTTGTTGTTGTGGAGCTTGCTCTTGCTCTTGGCGTGGTTGTTGACGATGTTGGGGCACATGGGCCTCATGAGGGTGATGATGATGTGGAGCGTCATGACACGGTTGATGATGAAGAGGAGGCTCGTTCCTCGGTTGGTGATGTTGATGAGGCACATGGGCTTCACGGCAAAGATCATGGTGTTGAGCCTCTTGATGTGGTGGGCGTCGCTCAACTTGTACCACTTGACGCTCCATGTCTTGTTGTGGTGGAGGAGGCGCCTCGTGATGACCATGGTGTCGGTGTGGACATTCATGACGATGATGACGAGGAGGAGGATCGTGAAGAGCTTCATGTCATTGATGAGCTTGATTCTCCAAATTGGAGTCATCACTTGTTGTGTCAAGTATGTGTCGGGGTCGATGGTGGTGGACTTGCGGTCCGTCTTGTGGTTGCTCGTGTTGGATCTAGTGCCCTTGCATGATGACGGTGTGCTTCTTGCCTTGCTCGTGGCCTTGAAGAGAAATCACCATCATAGCTTGACGTTGCGGCGTGCCGTGGGGAAGGTACATAGTTCGAAGAGGTTCCATCTTCAACCACGGGGGGCGTCATTGCGTCTTGGAGCACTTGGATGTAGATATTGTTGCAGAGCTGCATGACAATGTGAAGAACTTGAAGAGCTTGATACACAAAACTTGAAGAGCTTGACGGAGCATTGAAGAGCTTCATTTTGGTGGCCAAAGTTCTGATGCATTGCTTGCATTTGCCTTTCGAGGCCATCAAAGAGGTTGTCGATGTTCTTGAACTCAGCTTGCGTCTCGCCAAATTGTTCATCTTGTCACGTCTCATGGGCTTGGCAACGTTCACGAAACTCTTATCGAATGATGAAGTGACTTGCGCGTGTCATGTACGGTCCTTGATCTTCTTCTTGGGGAGGTGGTTGGCTTGACTCACCTTGCCTATCCATCATGCAAAACACACAAGTATTGTATATGGAAGTGGAATATGGTGGTGTTAGCCTTGTACCTCACCTTGGGGATTGCACCAAACTAGAAACCACAAGTGAGAGCTATAAGCATGCAAAGTGGAAATGAAAGAAAACTCACACTAAAGAAAGAACTAACTATCAAAAGCTGTGGGTGGAAGGTTAGGGTTGTGGAAAACCAAACGAAACGATCCAAAGAAAAGGGTATTGCCAAACGTGGTAGAGAACCAAAAGATCAAAAGCAAATAGGACGCGATTTACACAACACTAGGATACACACACGTGGAGACGGATGTGGTTAGCACGACTATGAAAATGAGCACAAAAGGTCCTAACGAAGACTACGCTCGATGTCGTGCCAACGCAAGGAGACACCACAACTCGTTCGCCAAAAGAGGAATAAGCGACGAATTTGTGCACTTGCCTCGGTCGCGCTCTTTGTCTCTCTTTGCTTACAAGCTTGATACTCTCTTTGTATTGGGAGACTATGTATCTTTCTACTTTTATTTTGCTTTTTTCTTTTTCTCTCTTTTGTTTGATTCTTTTTCTCCCTTTTCTATACGACTATGTTAACTCTTGTTTTTTCTCTCACACTCTCACTGTCCAAGGACAAGTGCACAATGCTAAGGCAAACACAAGATGAGTTGCTCTCATAGGATAGATACACACAAGGAAGAAGGGTTAACAAGGTGGAGCAAGTTATACCTTTGGTATTGATGTCTTGCTTCCGGTGTTGGAGATGATGTTCGGTGTCGCGGTGTCGATGAGCGCGGTTTGTGGATATTGTTGCGGAAGCTTGAAGTTAGTTGGCGACACGCACATGAAAAACGAACAACGCTAGTGGAAAAACGGGCAAAAATTGGGTGAAACAGGAATTTCGGCGGCCAAACCGGCGGCACCGGACCTGGCGCCAGAAATTCCGGTCGTATTTCTGGTTCACTGGAACGTGCGCCGGAAATTCCGGCGGCTGGGCCGGTCCACCGAGCCTGGTGCCGGTTCGAGTTCGTGACGAACTCCAAAAGTCAAATTGGTCAAAATTTTCAGAAATTTGTCCAAATTAGGCCGGGAAAAGTTTCTAGGAAGGTAGATCGGTACCCAAAGCAACAAATATGTGGAACAAAACCACGAAAAACACACCAAATCAAGAGATCGATCTGAAGGCAAATTGGGGCTCTTTTTTGGGGATTTTTGAATTTTTTGGTGGATAGAAGAAAATTTTGTGGGGGAATTCGTGAGCAACGAAAATCTTGATACCAATATGTTGAGGGCAAACCTCTAGGGTGGCCCGATCTTTCACGAATCCCACTCAAATCAAGGATGGAGTGCAGGGAGAGGAGGCAAGGATGAACACGACAAACTCATGCGCAAAGAACATGATGAACACACACACACAAAACCACGATACACACCAATAGCTCACGCCAGCGGTTACCGGTCCGACGCAATCCCTAGGATCGGCGTCGGGCGGAGGACTCTCTCTCGAACCGGGACGGCGAGATGGGAGACTCGGTGAGATCTTGATGTCTAGGCAAAGGGACGCCGATGCCTAGGCCTTGTACAACGCGGAAGTACGATGCAAACTCCAACGAGGTTTGGGATATTTGGTGCTTCTTTGTCAAAGGAGCATGAGGTAAGAACTAGATAGATCCACAAGGGATTTCCACTAATTCCAAATATCATGCCTAGGGTTTACAATAGAGGTGGGGGCTATATATAGGCCAGCCACAAGTTCAGGGGGTAGTTTAGGCATAAAAGGGTAAAAATTGGATGAACTAGGAATATTCCCGGGCATCAAACCCATGTTGACTTAGAAACTGGATGTTCCGGCAATAAGTCCGGTCACGCCGGACTGGGCGCCGGAAATTCCGGTCTGCTCTAGCAATTCTGGTCAGCGACCGGAACCGCAGGCAGAGACGTGTTTCAGTCAGCGCCGGTTTGTTTCGGCGAGCGCCAGAAGTTTCGGTCGTTGGTTCGGTCCGCCGTGGCGTGTGCCGGACATTCCGGCCAGGAGTCCGGTCCGCTAATCCTGGTGCCGGTTTGGCCTGGGACTCCGGTTCGCGTTGGCTTGGCTCCTTCTCTTGGCATCTCTTCATGGGGTTCGTACCTGAGGGTGCATAAGGTATTGGCATGAAGTAGCAATCCATCCAAGGATGTATCGAAGTCACATGAGACAAGAAGCGAATTTACCTTAGCTTGAAGGAGTTTGGCACGGGCACGGGTCATCGGTCCACTTGGGGGACTTGGTGGTGTAGATGTAAGAGCGTCCGTAGGACGGGCTACATCATTATTGGTATGGGTTTTTTGTATTGTTCTGGAATGACTTATGGTCGGATTCCCTAATGTCTGCAAAATTTCCTAGACTATACTCCTTTGCAAGGTACAAAATGGCTTCAGTACAGGATATATGCACCTTAAGTAACCTTCATGAAGCTTTTATGTTACCTCTGTCGGCTGAAGCATATCTAGAACAAATGCAACTGAAGTGCCTCTTAGAAGATATCAATTTGTCAGTAGAGGATGATAAATGGATTTGGCAGTTAAGTAAGGACACTTATAGGGCTAAATCTTATTATGAGAGAAATTTTGAGGGATATCAAATGATTTAGTTTCTGATCAGATTTGGAGCAGCAAGTTCATGTCAAAGCATAGATTATTTGCATGGCTATTGTCACATGATAGTATAAAGACCAAGGACATGCTTCTTCGCATGAATTGGAAAGTAACAGATGATAATGACTGTGTTCTTTGTTATGCACATGAAAGGGAGGACTAGAAACACTTGTTCTTTCAATGTTTATTCAGTACCAGACTCTGGAATTATTTGCAAGTTGAATGGAAGGATGTTAGTATTGTAGAAGCATTCAAATACGCTAAGGAAAGGTTTGATGGGCCATGTTTCATAGAGGTGATCACATTGGATTGTTGGAATATTTGGAAATAGCAAAATTCGCTTATATTCAAAAATGAAATACCCACTTTCAGGGACTGGAAGGATGATTTCTTTTATGATTTGACCTTGCTGAAGCACACGTTAAATAGGAAAGCTAAGGTTTTATTGTCATCATAGCTTGACAGATTGCCTTAGAGCTTTGGGCATAGCCTTGTACATAGTTTTTTCCTCTGTCATTTTGTTTTCTATCTTTGTAAATATTTGTTAGACCAGCTTCTGGTGCTTTTTATTTCAATAAAGGGCTGTGGGGGGATCCCCTACATTAGAAATGTTCAAAGAAAATAAGAATATGAGATCATAGAGGAGGCAATACAAGAGAGCAGGGAAGAGGAGAAATTGAAGGCAGTGCGATGTCAGAGCGAAGATAATGAGTTCCTAACACGTACAAGATACAGTGAGTAGTAGTACTACTAGTATGGAGTAGTACAAAATTTATATGCATGCAAAATAAATTATGTTTTCTCTATCCTTCACTACATCATCAGTCATCACCATCCACACCCCTGCCAGCTCATATATGGCTCATCCACAACCTGGGGTTGTGCATGTGTGTCGACCTTCCTTTTGCCAACGACTCCGTGTCTGTGTCTGGTGTGTTCGTCAGCTGTGTGTGAAAAACCACACCATAAGCCAATAAGACATATTTTTTGAGGAAAAAACACGCAAAAGGACGGTATCTTATTCCTTGGGATGTAGGTACTACATAGGGAAGGTTGTCCACAAGAAAAAAAGGTTTAAGGGTGGCCAAGCTTATCCACTATGTTGTCCACAAGGATGTCTACAGGGAAAAAAGTGCATCTTAAGGACTTCCACATACATAGTGGGGCCGATCTACAACCTATCCACAAGCTCAAAACCTTGTGGGTAACCCACAAGCTTGTGGACTACCATAAGGAATATATAAATACTACTTTTAGAGCTGCCCTACCTAATATTGGCCATAAGATTCTCTTTTTGACTACTTTTCTGACATGTGGAGCCTATCTTAAGGTATGCTTGTGCAACATACATAGTAGAGTACTCCCTTTGCCATAAGACTACTTAGTGGGCCCCTGCTTGTGGTGTGGTTTGGCAACATACATAGGTGTCCACAAGCACTAAAATAATAATATCTAGTACACATAGTAATATAACTAATTTCAGTCACAAGAATGTGTATTGTTAGCTCTTGCATGTAGGTCCCAACTTTTGGTGCCTAGTCTATCTCGTACTGCTCGCAAGACGAGCACAGGCTGCTCCACCCAAAATTTTGTGTCGTTGCTGCCTCTGATGAGAGAAAAGGGTCCTGGGTGAAGGAGAATCATCCTCCCTCTCTCCTCTTCAATGCGACATTGCCTATGTTGCTCCAATCAATGACACCTATTTAGGTGGGCAGCATAGCAGCAGTCACCTCTTCCTTCCCATCTAGCTTCCACACAATGGAGTACAACTATGAATGCACAATGGTGTAGAGGAAGTTGGGGCCCGTGGTGGTCCAGCCCAAGTTTCCTTTGATTTTCCTCGTGCTTCCACCCAAATATGAGCTTTGGATGTTTTCCTTCCCATATTAGAGAAAATTCAGTAGAACCAACATCTTGGTTATTAAGTTAATTGTTTGTCATATACTACAAGTACTACTAATATAGCCATCTTACAATAGCTAACTATAAAAAATACAATTTATTATGATATAGCCCACCGCACATACTCACAAAGTGCCTTTAGGAGCACTTGTTGCATCTAGCTCTTGCATGATGAGCGTCCACTCCTCTTCTCTCTCTTATACTCTCTCCTTCATGGGAGGGGGAGCGGATCAGTAGAAGAAGTGCAGGAAAAGTACCATGTTCTCTACTTACCCGGTCCCACGAGATGAGTCTAACAGTGGAGCTAATTCGAACTTGGTTTCATTGACTCGGCTCCACTTGTTTCCTTAGCTCAATCTACACGGTGTACACGCTCTAAGAAAAAATACAGTAGTAGTATTATTTTATTACTTATAGCCTGCTAGCTAGGCCTATACCGTTTAGCTATAGCTAAGAAGAAGTAAGACTTGAGTCAAAAATTTCACTCCAGCATTTATCCCACTTCGTGTGTCCCATTTAACAGGAAAATTGTAGCTTTGCAAATTGTTTTTATATTCTAGTCATACACTGTTATGTGTGCCATGTGGGCCCACCTTAGCTACCTATGTCTATTAGTACATTACTCCGTATTACACAGATAGCTAGCCCCATCCTCTCCACGGTACTAGACTCGGGTTTAAGGGGAAAAGGTGCTCTTAGACGCACCTTTTTCACACACTTCACACGCCCATAGAGCAATTTCAGTAGTATAGCCAATAGCTGGCTTATACAATAGTTACCTACAGAGTACTATGTTATGCGTAAATGGCCCATCACAAATACCCACAAAGTGCCTAGGACCAATATAGCCTACCATGTATGAACATACTTTAGTTGCCACATGAAATAATAAACATGAGTTTTGGTAACTTCCAGAAAGAACTTCCTTCGCAATACGGCCTACCACGTAGGAATATACCTCGGTTTCAAGGCAAATAGCCAAGGTCATGTCCATGTTTACATCGTACTTTATGATAAGGTCCCCATACTCGGTAGATGGGCGCATTTTGGTATGGTAAACAATGCTTATTTTTCAAATTTTATGACTTTACAATTTTCCAAGTAACTGTTTTTTGTAAACAAGCACATGCAGAATAAGGACCATATAATAACCCCATTTTCACACACAGTGCACGAATTTTTTTGAGAATTTCTCCTGTTACATGAATTTGCGAGCTAGCTAGTTTTTCTATTTCACACATAGTGCACATAATTTCCTGGGCATTTTTCATGTTACATGAACTTGCGTGCTAGCTAATTTTGCCAATTTTTAACTCCATGTGTTGATTTACCAAAACTATGTCAAATTTGAAGCATGGCCGGATGATAGGTTGCTCGCTCCTAAGATTCGCCTAAAATGTAGCAGATCCAGAGGGTGATCAGGGCGGTGAATGGATCACCGTACCCTGCGATTTCTACATAGCATGTATATTATATAAAAAATAAAAAACATACTAAATGAAAATTTGCACTATTGGACCACCCTAAAATATTGAGGTGGATCTGCGAAATCATTTTAAGGTACCCAAGTTAGTCAATACTATCGAAAAGCACTAAGAGGTTTGAAAGATTCAACTTCCCAAAAATCTATACGTTGGACGACAAATTTTGGTGATTTCTAAAAAAAACAAGAAAAAAAGGTACTAATAATTAAGCACAACTTCCTATTGTGTGTACCTATTTTCCATTCAAAACGACAAGCATTAGTTTGGATAACTTCTAAAAGTATTTCTTAGCAATATGGAATACCATGTACGAACATGATTGTGTTTCAAAACAAATGACCGTATTTATGTGATAATATGCCCGTATCTGGTACATTCGCATCCGGCCATGCTAAAGAATGCTTACATATTTCTAGATTATTTAGCAAGTACATGGCTAATAACTAAGAATCATATAGCCACCCTTTCATTTTTTTCACACAAAGTGGACCATGTTTTATGGACTATTCTCAAATTACAAGAACTTTTGACTTTTCTAGCTTATTTCGACCACTTAAACTACTTGATTTTTATTTATCAAAATCAGATTGAATTTTAAATATGATTGCATGATAGGTTGCTAAATCTATAAGTTTGCGTAAAAACTCTTTAAGAGTTACTCAAGTAGTCAATATAAAATAAACAACTAGAGGTTTGAAACAATCAAGTTCTTCCAAAGAATTTCATAACGCCTGACCAATTTGAATGAGTTTAGATTTTTTCAAGAAAATAAAAAGAAAGATCAAAATAATGTAAACATGTGCTTGATGTTCTCTTGAGCGTACTAGTTGTTATGCAAAATGATAAATACGAGTTTTGAATGTTAGAGGAGTTTTGAATGAGTACTTATATGTTACAGTATCCTAACTTTCCATCTTTATTTTCCTTGACTTGCCTCTTGAATTTTAGAGGAGTTGGTTCCCCTCTTGGCATGGAAAAAGGTGTTTACAACTGTAGTTTCCAACTTTCACAAACAAAATTTAGTTACTATTTTTGTAAGTGATAGACAATGTTTATTTTTTAAGCTAGTACACAGAGAATATAAGGCCCATAATACCAATACCCCATTATTCGCACATAGTGGACCATGTTGTTTATGTGCTATTTTCAACTTACATGAATTTCTAATATGTCTAGCTAATTACTCACATTGAAACTATTTTATGTCGATCTTTCAAAATTATAGATGTCAAATTTGAACGATGATTGTGTGATAGGTTCCAAAAAAATTAAGGTACCCAAGAACTGAATATATCAAAAACATTCGACATGTTTAAAAAAATCAACTTCTTACAATGTCCATGGACACAAATTTCATCATTCGTTTGTACAATCATTATACATGTGTCCTTGTTGCCGCCCATGAGAGCATGAAAGAAAATCATCATAGATCCTGCTCTTCCCTCTCTTCTCTACCTGTCCCGACTTGGAAAGCTTTGCAACACCCAATAGGTATATGTAGTGCTTTCGGGCTTGATTATATAGTTCACACAGTACTAGTCTAGTGGTACTACTATGCTAGGTAGCAGTATAGAAAAATCAGGGGCCCCATCATGTGAGTCATGAATTTTGATAAAATCTACCAGCATGATTCGCAAATTTACCTCCCAATCCTCAAGTTTGCTTTTTTCTCAAATAAGATCACACAGAACATGACACGAGTTGCATTAAATCTTACTAGTGTATAAGCACATGCAATGCATGTCTTAACATTATAGATAGGTTTTGTTAATTGTAAAAGCGGAAAGTGTCCTCGACTCCCGAGCTCTATTTCTCTATTTATTTAAAAAATCATATTTACAAGTTTAAAAAAATGAAAATAGTTCTAGACGTAATCAAGGTTGTATTCTACAAGTATGCCAAATCACAACATGAAATTCTTTTATTGGCAGCTACATAAGAACCACAAAATCTGATAAATTTTTGTATTTGAAAAATACATGCAAAGATCTAGACTTTTGTTATTTTTTGTGTAGCTCAGAATACAAAGAACTTGAAATTAGTACTTTGCACTTCGTGAGAAAGTCATTAACTACTCCCTCTGTTTCAAAATATAAGATATTTTAGTCTTTTTTCAAATCCATTTATCTAAACGGCTTTTGGTGTGTAGGTTTGGAACAGAATGGGTGAACCTATACACTAAAATGCATCTAGATACATGTCTTCTAGAAAAAGCTAAATCATCGTATATTTCGAAATGAAGGGAGTACATCTGGGTATATTTAAAAAACTCATCAATAAGATTTTCGATCTTTTACATGTGCTCTGGAGCCAAAAATCTACAAAATAGCATAGATGATATGGATCCATTGAAGAGGTTGTCTAAATACATTGTAGTTGACATGATTATGTTTCTTGAGATGATGTACTTTACCTATTTCTGTTATTTTGTTTGTTGAGAGACTGTAATGTAATGTTTTGCGAAACCATGATAGGACAAGTGATGTGTAAGTACCTTGTAGTCGACATGATTTTGTTTCTTGAGTTGATGTAATATACTTGTTTCTGTGATTACGTTTGTTGAGAGATTGTAATGTGATGTTTTGGGAAACCATGTTGTGGTTATGTTTGTTGGGAGATTATAATGTAATGTTTTGTGAAACCATGACTGAAGAAGTGATGCATAAGTACCTTGTAGTTGACATGATTTTGTTTCTTTGGATGATGTAATATACTGGTATGTTTTCGTTAGGCAATGAAATTGGGATGGAGGGAGTGCAGGTTTAATATTTGAAATGAGAATGTGTGAAGAGAATCCATATTAGGCAGGAGACAGTAATCCAGGGAAAGGGCATGGTATCCATTAAACTATTGTAACATGCCAATTTAGTCATCATTGCAGCGGTAGAAGGGCTGCTCTCTCTCTCTCTCTCTCTCTCTCTCTCTCTCTCTCTCTCTCGCCGACGCCGTTGCCATCGCCGTCGCATTCGCCATGCTGTCCTTGAACGGCGAGGACGATGGGAGCTTGGTTGTTGGAAATCGTGCGATGACCAGTCGAGCAGCGACAGCCTTCTCTCCGACATCGAGTATTCCTTCCACGATGTGAGTTCCTCTGTTTTCTCGGGCTAGGGTTAGGCAATGGTAAATCACTCGATCTGAGCTCCATATGTGCATGCAATCGTGTTTGATTTCAGCTTTGCGTTTACCTATAGGTACCAAGGACGATCTACGACTCCGAATGGGAGAGCCTAGATCTCGATGGAGAAGTGCCATGTGACCATGGGCTAAAACTGAGGAGATATGTTGCATTCGAAGGCAGTAACACTGGGAGAAGGTTTTTGGGCTGTACAAATCAGGTTTGTTTACATTATGTGCAACTGTGACATGAAGTAAAATGTATTGTGCATGTTCATAACACTGTAGTGTGTGTGTTTTTAGGTTGGCCCGGTGTGTAAAGCAGTAGAGTCGGTGGACCTTGAGTGGCCAGATGCGCTTAAGAAATGTTTGGCACAGTTATGGGAGATGTATGAGTTGGAAAGGTCGGGGAGATTTACTGATGTAAGTGATGCAGCTGAAAAAAATTATAAGTTGTCGGTACGAAATACGGAGCTAGAACAAGAAATCGAGAATTTGCAGTCAAAACTAACTAACGGAATCGATGGGAGCTTGGTTGTTGGAACTGCAAAGAAGCTTCAGGATAGTCACATGTTGCTGATTCATAATGCAGAAAAGGAAAGGGATCAGCTTAGGGAAGACAAGAAGAAGCTAGAGTGCTGCATTGCGGATCTGTTGAAGGAACTGAAGAAGGCGCGCGAGGGTGAACAAGGACAGACTATAGAGGATAAAGGAATTTCGAGATGAATAATTTATGTTGTACCAATGGATCCTATGGATCCACCAGTGTCATTGCATGTGTGTTCTTTTCACTAACAACAACCAAAGTCATTGCATGTGTGTTCTTTTCACATACCACATATGGATCCACCAGTGTCATTGAAATGTGTGTTATCTACAGAGACCACACATGGATCCACCAGTGTCATTACATGTGTGTTCTTTTTAGTAACAACATACAGAGTCATTTTGCATGTGTGTTCTTCTCACATACCACCTATGGATCCACCAGTGTCATTGCATGTGTGTTATTTTCACTAACAACAACCAACGTCATTGCATGTGTGTTCTTTTCACATACCACATATGGATCCACCAGTGTCATTGAAATGTGTGTTCTCTACAGAGACCACACATGGATCCACCAGTGTCATTGCATGTGTGTTCTTTTTAGTAACAACAACCAGAGTCATTTTGCATGTGTGTTCTGTTCACATACCACCTATGGATCCACCAGTGTCATTGCATGTGTGTTCTTTTCACAATCCACCAATGGATCCACCAGAGTCATTGCATGTGTGTTCTTTTTAGTAACAACAACCAGAGTCATTTTGCATGTGTGTTCTTTTCACATACCACCTATGGATCCACCAGTGTCATTGCATGTGTTCTTTTCACTAACAACAACCAGAGTCATTTTGCATGTGTGTTCTTTTCACATACCACCTATGGATCCACCAGTGTCATTGAAATGTGTGTTCTCTATAGAGACCACACATGGATCCACCGATGTCATTGCATGTATGTTGTTTTCACTAACAACAACTGGAGTCATTTTGCATGTGTGTTCTCTTCACATACCACCTATGGATCCACCAGTGTCATTGCATGTGTGTTCTTTTTAGTAACAACAACCAGTGTCATTGCATGTGTGCTCTCTTCAGAGACCACACATGGATCCACCAGTGTCATTGCATGTGTGTTCTTTTTACTAACAACAACCGGTGTCATTGAAATGTATGCTCTCTTTAGAGACCACACATGGATCCACCAGTGTCATTGCATGTGTGTTCTTTTCACTAACAACAACCAGATTCATTGCATGTGTGTTCTTTTCACATACCACATATGGATCACAAGTGTCATTGCATGTGTGCTCTTTTCACAATCCACCCATGGATCCACCAGTATCATTGCATGTGTGTTCTTTTTACAATAACCAGAGTCATTGAAATGTGTGTTCTTCTCATAGTCCACCCATGGATCCACCAGTGTCATTGCAATGTGTGTTCTTTTTAGTAACAACAACCAAAGTCATTTTGCATGTGTGTTCTCTTCACATACCACCTATGGATCCACTAGTGTCATTGCATGTGTGTTCTTTTTAGTAACAACAATCAGAGTCATTGAAATGTGTGTTCTTCTCACATACCACATATGGATCCACTAGTGTCATTGCATGTGTGTTCATTTCATAATCCACCTATGAATCCACCAATGTCATTGCATGTGTGTTATTTTTAGTAACAACAACCAGAGTCATTTTGCATGTGTGTTCTTCTCACATACCACCTATGGATCCACTAGTGTCATTGCATGTGTGTTCTTTTCACTAACAACAACCAAAGTCATTGCATGTGTGTTCTTTTCACATACCACATATGGATCCACCAGAGTCATTGAAATGTGTGTTCTTCTCACAATCCACCCATGGATCCACCAGTGTCATTGCATGTGTGTTCTTTTTAGTAACAACAACCAGAGTCATTTTGCATGTGTGTTCTCTTCACATACCACCTATGGATCCACCAGTGTCATTGCATGTGTGTTCTTTTCACTAACAACAACCAAAGTCATTGCATGTGTGTTTTTTTCACATACCACATATGGATCCACCAGTGTCATTGAAATGTGTGTTCTCTACAGAGACCACACATGGATCCACTAGTGTCATTGCATGTGTGTTCTTTTTAGTAACAACAACCAGAGTCATTTTGCATGTGTGTTATGTTCACATACCACCTATGGATCCACCAGTGTCATTGCATGTGTGTTCTTTTCACAATCCACCAATGGATCCACCAGAGTCATTGCATGTGTGTTCTTTTTAGTAACAACAACCAGAGTCATTTTGCATGTGTGTTCTTTTCACATACCACCTATGGATCCACCAGTGTCATTGCATGTGTGTTCTTTTCACTAACAACAACCAGAGTCATTTTGCATGTGTGTTCTTTTCACATACCACCTATGGATCCACCAGTGTCATTGAAATGTGTGTTCTCTATAGAGACCACACATGGATCCACCGATGTCATTGCATGTATGTAGTTTTCACTAACAACAACTGGAGTCATTGCATGTGTGTTCTCTTCAAATCCACACATGGATCCACCAGTGTCATTGCATGTGTGTTCTTTTCACTAACAACAACTAGAGTCATTGCATGTGTGCTCTCTTCAGAGACAACACATGGATCCACAAGTGTCATTGCATGTGTGTTCTTTTTACTAACAACAACCAGTGTCATTGAAATGTATGCTCTCTTCAGAGACCACACATGGATCCACCAGTGTCATTGCATGTGTGTTCTTTTCACTAACAACAACCAGAGTCATTGCATGTGTGTTCTTTTCACATACCACATATGGATCACCAATGTCATTGCATGTGTGCTCTTTTCACAATCCACCCATGGATCCACCAGTGTCATTGCATGTGTGTTCTTTTTAGTAACAACAACCAGAGTCATTTTGCATGTGTGTTCTTTTCACATACCACCTATGGATCCACCAGTGTCATTGCATGTGTGTTCTTTTCACAATCCACCCATGGATCCACCAGTATCATTGCATGTGTGTTCTTTTTAGTAACAACAACCAGATTCATTTTGCATGTGTGTTCTCTACACATACGACCTATGGATCCACCAGTGTTATTGCACGTGTGTTCTTTCTAATAACAACAACCAGAGTCATTGAAATGTGTGTTCTTCTCACAATCCACCCATGGATCCACCAGTGTCATTGCATGTGTGTTCTTTTTAGTAACAACAACCAGAGTCATTTTGCATGTGTGTTCTCTTCACATACCACCTATGGATCCACCAGTGTCATTGCATGTGTTTTCTTTTTAGTAACAACAACCAGAGTCATTGAAATGTGTGTTCTTCTCACATACCACCTATGGATCCACTAGTGTCATTGCATGTGTGTTCATTTCATAATCCACCTATGGATCCACCAGCGTCATTGCATGTGTGTTCTTTTTAGTAACAACAACTAGAGTCATTTTGCATGTCTGTTCTTCTCACATACCACCTATGGATCCACCAGTGTCATTGCATGTGTGTTCTTTTCACTAACAACAACCAGAGTCATTGCATGTGTGTTCTTTTGACATACCACATATGGATCCACCAGTGTCGTTGAAATGTGTGTTCTCTTCACATACCACGTATGGATCCACCAGTGTCATTGGATGTGTGTTCTTTTCACTAACAACAACCAGAGTCATTTTGCATGTGTGTTCCTTTCACATACCACCTATGGATCCACCAGTGTCATTGCATGTGTGTTCTTTTCACAATCCACCCATGGATCCACGAGTGTCATTGCATGTGTGTTCTTTTTAGTAACAACAACCAGAGTCATTTTGCATGTGTGTTCTTTTCACATACCACCTATGGATCCACCAGTGTCATTGCATGTGTGTTCTTTTCACTAACAACAACCAGAGTCATTTTGCAGGTGTGTTCTTTTCACATGCCACCTATGGATCCACCAGTGTCATTGAAATGTGTGTTCTCGACAGAGACCACACATGGATCCACCGGTGTCATTACATGTATGTCTTTTCACTAACAACAACTAGAGTCATTGCATGTGTGTTCTCTTCACAATCCACACATGGATCCACTAGTGTCATTGCATGTGTGTTCCTTTTAGTAACAACAACCAGTGTCATTGCATGTGTGCTCTCTTTAGAGACCACACATGGATCCACCAGTGTCATTGCATTGTGTTCTTTTTACTAACAACAACCAGTGTCATTGAAATGTGTGCTCTCTTCAGAGACCACACATGGATCCACCAGTGTCATTGCATGTGTGTTCTTTTCACTAACAACAACCAGAGTCATTGCATGTGTGTTCTTTTCACATACCACATATGGATCACCAATGTCATTGCATGTGTGCTCTTTTCACAATCCACCCATGGATCCACCAGTATCATTGCATGTGTGTTCTTTTAGTAACAACAACCAGAGTCATTTTGCATGTGTGTTCTTTTCACATACCACCTATGGACCCACCAGTGTCATTGCATGTGTGTTCTTTTCACAATCCACCCATGGATCCACCGGTGTCATTGCATGTGTGTTCTTTTTAGTAACAACAACCAGAGTCATTTTGCATGTGTGTTCTCTTCACATACCACCCATGGATCCACCAGTGTCATTGCATGTGTGTTCTTTTTAGTAACAATAACCAGAGTCATTGAAATGTGTGTTCTTCTCATAATCCACCCATGGATCCACCAGTGTCATTGCATGTGTGTTCTTTTTAGTAACAACAACCAGAGTCATTTTGCATGTGTGTTCTCTTCAGAGACCACACATGGATCCACCAGTGTCATTGCATGTGTGTTCTTTTTAGTAACAACAACCAGAGTCATTGCATGTGTTTTCTTTTCACATACCACATGTGGATCACAAGTGTCATTGCATGTGTGCTCTTTTCACAATCCACCCATGGATCCACCAGTGTCATTGCATGTGTGTTCTTTTAGTAACAATAACCAGAGTCATTTTTCATGTGTGTTCTTTTCACATACCACCTATGGATCCACCAGTGTCATTGCATGTGTGTTCTTTTTAGTAACAACAACCAGAGTCATCTTGCATGTGTGTTCTTTTCACATACCACCTATGGATCCACCAGTGTCATTGAAATGTGTGCTCTCTTTAGAGACCACACTTGGATCCACCAGTGTCATTGCATGTGTGTTCTTTTCAGTAACAACAACCAGAGTCATTGCATGCGTGTTCTTTTCACATACCACATATGGATTGACCAGTGTCATTGCATGTGTGTTCTTTTTACTAATAACAACAAGAGTCATTGGATGTGTGTTCTCTTTAGAGACCACACATGGATCCACTAGTGTCATTGAAATGTGTATTATTTTCAACTACCGCCGTTGGCCACAAACAATCGGGACGCAGAACTAACCAGCAACCGCTCTGGGCTTCTAGTAGACCTGATCCCCGATTGTTAGGCGCCGTTGGATCGGGGTGCGTGGACGATAGTGATGTCCTTCGCGAGGGCGATCCGCGAGGCCATGGCAACTACACTGGGCCTACATCCTTGCCTTAATCGCCTTAACCTCGGGGCCGAAAATCAGATCGTGTTTCTTCATTGCCATGGAGAGGGAGAGGCCAAAACTCAGCTTGCATGAGGCTCAGATGTTCGCCCACTACGACATACTCGCGCCGCCGTTAGCGAGGCTTCAGGCCGGCTTCGAGCCCAGCTACGCCAGGGTTCCTGTCGCGCCGCTCTTGCGCGACAACGTGTTGGCGAGGCAGATCGTGGAGCGCCGCCGCCATCTATCGGAGCGGAAGAGGGCAATGGCGCGGTACTCGCGTAGGAGCGCGTACTGGTGAAAGCTGTTCAAGAAGGAGCGGGCTGCGTTGATTGTGCTATGCGGAACCCACCGGCGGGAGATCCACCCGGATCTGCGCAACCCCGAAGGGAGGCAACGCTTCTGGGCAGTGCCTGGGCGTACGACCTCCACCGTTATCGATGCAGCACGCCGTAAAGAATCCATGAGGAGGAGGAACACTGTCGGGAACGTCGGGATCGATTCCGACGCGGAGGAGGCTGGCGGCGACGCGGACAACGTCGTCAATGATGGAGACTGTGGGAGCGTCATAGTCGATTTGGGCCACTTAAGCATAAATTAAATGGGAAAATTTGCAAGACACCGTTATTTTCTGTCATTTGCTGCAACACACCGTTCGATTGTGTCTTTGCCAGGTACCATTACAATTGAGCGGTGTGTTTTAGCAAACGCCAGAAAATAACGGTGTCTTGTAGCAAATTTTCCCAAATTAAATCTATGTACGGTATCTTAATGCGCTCTTTGGATCTGGGTCACCTGAGTCATGGTCGATTATCGTCATAATCTATATATGTTGGTCATGTTTTAGTTGTCTTTGTCTTTGAAACTAGTCGATCGAAACTCGTCCGATCCTGAAAATAAAGTTGGCGCGTTCCCTGGCATATCTGATGGGACAATACGCTGACTCTGCTACTTGATGGCACAGCCATAATTCTGGAGTGCGCCAGAGGAGATGGGAATGCAAGGAAGATGGGAACTAGTAGCCACGTCCAAACACAGGTAAAAAATTAATGTAATAATATTTAAAAAAATGTAGTCTGGTCCACATGACCCCATTACAGACACGTTGCACGCGCCAGATATAAATAAAGACGACATGACTAGTTTAGTTTCAATGATACAATTCAACATAGGACGTTACTATGCCCACATCTTTCTGCTCCTCTTATTAGTCTGCTAGCCCACACTCATTAAGCATCAGTTGACGAGGATAAAAAAGATAAAATGGCAAATAAAACAATTTTTAAGCTTACCTTTCATCCGGAGAATCGTACAAAGATGAAATTGACAGGGATTTGCAGTTAGCTGAAAGATCCTCAAGAACATCCTCAATCACCCCTGCAACTTCTTCATATTCTAATACACCTCCATTATTTGCCCTTTCCTCCCCGTTCCGCTGACCCTTTTGTTTCTTTTCACACCCTTTTCTCGTCGGCACCTCCACTTCATAAATTGGCTGCTTACGTACATTTTCCTCCGAGTGCTCATCACCGTCTTCGCGCTGCTCTTCCGCCAGTTCTGGCTGAGAAGCCTCATTTTCTGGCACCGGGGTGTGAACAGGGACAATAGCATGTGTAACTGGGTTTTTGCACAACCTCTTGATATGGCCGAATCCGCCACAACATCCGCATTTCCTTTTCCTAGCACCAAGCCTTGGACCTTTATCGGAGGAGGATACGATCCTTAGCTTTCTAGGCCTCCCAGGTGGCCTCCTAAGAACTGGTGGTTGAAGTTTGAACCCTGGATCGACAATCTCCCAATCATTTTCATCGGCCATAGGTGGTATGTTTTCTGCATAAGTTGCAGCAAACTTGTCCACGGAGAAATAGTTGTTGACATAGTTCTCTATTTCAGCTCCGTTACCTCTAAGCTTTAAGATGAAGTAAATTGCATGGTGACATGTCAGACCAGTAATCTACCACTGCCTGTATGAACAAGTCTTGTTTCCAATGTCTACAGTGTACCTCCGTTCACTTCCATGCTTGTATTCTGCATAAACCTCAGCCAATGTTCTGGAACTTCTGACCACCCTCATCTTTATCGTTCTCATTGCCCTGGTTCTTGCATTCAGTAACATAACCACCTTTGGAACTATTTTATGGCCTAAAAAATTTCTTGCACAAATACTTTGCCTTAAATCTATCTTCACCATTATGCACCGTCTTATTGCAACCAACAAAATAACAATTCCAAGTGTCTTCATGCCCGAAACCTTATCATTGAAACTCTTTGCCAAATTATTGCATACAAAATCCACCTTGCTTAACTCACCAAACTTGCTTCTGGCCCATAGCTTGGTGTGATGTTCCTCAAGGTATTTTTTTCACCTTTGGAACTACATACATGTTCTCCAAGTAAGTAGCATGCGTGCTTGGGATGTATGTGTATGCTGATCGCCATAAGTCCTCTTCAAAGATCTTTCCTTCAAACTTCTTCGTGAAGTTAGTAGCGAGGTGCTGCATGCATTCCCTATGCTCAACCCCAGGAAACACAGCATCAATAGCATTCTCATGACCCTCGGATGCACCGGTGTGTATCACCAAGCCTTCAGGGTGACCAATTACTTCCCGTAGTCTCTGCATGAACCATGTCCAACTTTCATTTGATTCACCCTCAAGAACAGCATAAGCTACGAGTAGAAGCCAATTATGTGCGTCCAAAGCACAAGTAGAAGCAACATGTCCCCTGAACTTCCCTATTAAAGAAGTTGCTCCTATTGCCAAGTATGGCCTGTAGCCGTCTAGGAACCCCTTCCAGCGTGCCTTTAGGCAGACAAAACATCTCGTGGAGCATATCTTATCTGCCTGCTTATACCTGACCCCCCTCGAGACCTTTTCTCTCCCTTTCACAACCTCGTAATCGATGTCAACAACACTACCAGGTGATGTTTTCTCTACTTGAGCTTTGAAACTATACAACATATGAAAACTGTCATTCCACTTGCCTTGAATGAAGTCTAGAGCCATCTCATTCCCATCAAAGACTCTGTGATAAGGAATCAGAACGTTAAACTTTTTGCTAATCTTTGCTCTTAGTTCAGCTGGTCCAATGTTATGATCCTGCCTCACCCAGTCAAGTACAGTAGCAGCAATCCACTTGGTAGTCGCCGGTCTAATTTTACCACTTAAAGAAGTATTAGGGCAGTTGTGTTCCTTCGTGTTTACTTTGATCTGCATTCGATAAGAATCCAAATAATTTAGAGCTAGTTATCAGCAGAATAAATATGAGAAAGATTGAAACTAAATGTAGTTATTGCAACCTGAAATGGGTGTCCACCCCGCATTGGAGATGCATGTAATCTCCATTTACACACATTATTTTCCCTACAGTGCACCCTAAATCTCTTTTGGTCGCTATTTTCAATAATAAATTTGAACCCAACTCTGATTTTATAGGTTGCAACTGCATATCTATAGTCCTCCACATTATCAAAGACAGTCCCCTCATCAATTGTAGGATTGTCCCTGTCAAAGTGTATCACTGGCCTGTCCACGTCTTCATCGTCGTATCTACATCCCATTTCCACACTTCACATTCCTCTTCCTCATCAGTCCCATAGTCAGGCTCAAAGTTTGAATCAACCAAATATTCCCTACTCTCCATCCTATCAGGGTCAGCAGCCACGTCTGGATATGCATTCTCCTCATCATCCGCACCGCCAGACGTTTCAGCGCCTTCATGCTCGCTTGACAAAGCATCATGCTCAAGGACAAGCTGTACAGACGTCCTACGGTTACCAACCCATATCCTTGGCATCACCACGGGACTATAAACGCTAATTGGGGTATGCAGATAAGGAATCACAGTTCTTACCTTTCAATGTGGATGCACGGCACCTTCTCTGGGCTCCATACCTCCAAAGCTATGCACACCGCTACCTCTCCCCCCGTTTCGTTGTCCTCTGTGCTCTCTAGACTTGAAGGAGATTCCGTGCTCTCCAGCCACACAGGACCCATATCCGTGCTCTCAAGCCTCGCAGGATCCATCTCCGAGCGGGATCCGGATCACCAGCGTCGTTGGGCCCCTAACCTAACGGCCGACTCTCGGTTTTCGTTTCCAGACGCGCCTGGGCGGTGGGCGGCGGCAAGGAGACAAGGCAGGGAGGGGAGGAGAGGGGACGTGAGGGGATGGCAGGGAGGGGAGGGCGGGAGGACGACGGCCCAAGGGGACGACAAGAGCGGTGCACGACTGAGCGGAGTGGCGGCAGCAGGAGCAGAGGAGAGGAGCAGAGCGGAGCTGGTTGCGACAAAGCATGGAAAATTGCACAATAATGTGTTGGTGGGCCGCACCAGCCCTCGAACCTGGGACGCGCGCCGTCGTAGGTGGAGGAGGCGGGCCCGCCTGTAAGAAAACATGCCACCTGTCAGCGCACTATGCACGGGGAGCACTTCACGGAATTTTTAGCAGGTCCCACATGTCAGTCTGTTTGATCAAAACTTGCATGCAGTGCATGGCTGGTCCACGTGCTAGTTCTAGAAAAAAGCCCGTTGATCCAAACTTGAATTGGCAGTTCCGCTTCTTCTCCCCCGTCTCATCGTCTCCTCACTGTGGCAGTTCTGCTTCGTCTCCCTCGTCTGTTATCCTCTTCTTCTTCTCATCAAAGTGGTAGTTCTTCTTTCTTCTTCGATCAAAACATTCCCGCACGTAAGCCTTGGCCAGTAGCCGGATGAAGAGGAACTGGGCCGATCTCCTGGCCGACCCACTTCGCAAGATCACCGACTATTTGCTGGAGAAAGAGGAGTACGTCGACACCTATACTTCTTGTCGGGAAGTCTGCACCGATTGGCGTCGCACTGTAAAGGTGCCCGAATTCCATCTCAACAATTGGATCATGATAGATAACACACTTCCAGACATTGGCGACTTCACCTTCCTCAACCTCGCCACTGGTCGTTGCTTCAGGACAAATCTAATGGACGTCCATCGCAGGTTCACATTCACATCCGATATTTATTGGTATTTTCCATTGTAAACATCTTAGTGCTAACTGATGCCCTCTTCTTCCAAAAGATTCTACTTCATCGGTGTTTCTCGTGGCGTCATCGTGCTTGCTCAGAGGGTGGAGCCGTACCAAATTCGGCTTCAAAACCCAATCACTCATAAGTCTAACACTGAGTTTCAAGCACACATACCACCTGATCTTCTGGAATATGTCGTCGTGACGAAGTCCTCGACGATGGTGTTCGTTTGCACTGATTATCCAGATCATATTGCATGGGCCGATGAGAGCACCCCAACGGGGCAAATCAATGGATCATTTGGAGAAGGATTGTATTCGCCACCTCCTGATATGCTTCTGGTCTGCATGACGGCATTCCGAGGGGAAGTATATGCATTACTTGAGAATGAAGACATCTTGTCGACCAACATCCAGTTAGAGCAGCACGCGAGCACTGTCACGATGGCCAAAATAATTTCGGCCCCAGTCTTTGAACAGGTACGCGGAACCTACAATTTTTACCTTGTGGAGTCAGATGGTGATCTGCTTCTTGTGTTGAACGGGGATTTCGCCAAAGGGCAACCGGTGTTGTACCGGGTGGACACGGAGAACCGCTCTCTCGAGGCCGTCGGCGACATTGGAAGTCGTGCCCTCTTCGTTGGTTACAATCGGTCTATCTCCAGACACCAGGTTACACCCCACAGTCAAATCCGGTTGCATATACTACATGAATTACATTAGACTGTACGATCATGAGGTTCAAGCCTGAGAAGAGGAACCAACAATTGTAATGTATGGCTTAAGTCTAGAACATACACTGAGGCCTTACCCTCTGTACGAGATACTTGCAGCACACTGCAGACGGAGAGAGTTCTCTGAACATGTGTTGCAGCACGCAGGAGCCAACAACGACGAAATATATAGGGGAGAATGAATCATATATTCATCCTAGGTTATTTGCTAGCATTTTCAGGTCTATTTTTCGAAGTAGAAATTTGTACTGTATTTATATTATTTCGATGATCAGAATGCGTATTACCTTTCAGACAAAATTGTAATGTATTTAAATTTAGTACTTCCAGAATTTGAAAGTATTTATTTTTAGTAGCTTCTTTCAGAATTCTCTGTGTTCAACACGGGCATCAGCTCAGCGCCGGAATTCAAGTCCCACATGGAAAATTGCACAATAATGTGTTGGTGGGCGGCATCACCCCTTGAACCTGGGATGCGCGCCGTCGAAGGTGGAGGGGGCGGGCCCACCAGTCAGAAAATATGCCACATCGGCATACCCTGTTTCTGATGCCCTTTAAAAAAATAAAACACGCCACGTCGTTATCCCCTGTTTCTGATGGTGTTGCTACACTTGACTGTACATGGTGGCATATAAATAATATCGTATAAACATAAGGGCATAGTCATCAACATTTCTAAAATGAAACCCGGTCCCGTCTCCTACCTGTCCTGGTACATTGCCCGATGAGGTGGATAGCCACGACCGATCTTTTTAATACGTTCGCACTCTTATGCTGAGAAGGGAAATAAAGATTGAGCTGTTAATGCAACGAGTATCGAATTATTACCCTCTAAGGAAATGGGAAATGGTTATTTTCACGTGTGCCCGTAGTACAAACCTACTGTTAGTCTTTCACTCCCCTTCTCCGACTAACCACAGTTCACCTTGCGCATCTCCTCTGCGCCGCACCAACTAGGGTAACATGGCCCTGCCTAAGCCGCCGCCGCGACAGCCACCGAAACTAGGGTATTTAGCCCCTCTAAGGCAGGCCATGAAGCTCTACTTCAAGGCCGGTCTCCCATTGCCCTGCCAGGCAGATGATTTCCCCGAATGTGCCGAATCGTCCGCGGTGGTGACTACGTCGTCGTCGGCGCCAGATGCGGCAAGCAGGGCCAAGAGAGTGATGTGGAGAAATCGCGCGGCGGCATTACGACATGCTCTAGGCAATGGGAACAAGGTACGTATCAAATCGTTCATGAGAGCATGCCGCCGCTAAGGGTACACACCCTCAAACAGGGCAGCGCCAAGGTCTAGGAACTCTCGCGTCCACGCTTCGGCGCGGACTACCTTACTTCAGTGGGGTAGGCTCGGAGCACGCCGTCTGCGGCAAAGACGCTCCATCCTACGCACCGTCGAAAGCCGTACCGTGGCGGCGACCAAGCGTCTACACTCAGCATGCTGGATTGTTCGATAGCCGGAGTCGGCGGCGGGCATCAGCTCAGCCCCGGAATTCAGGTTCGAGTTCACACGGACCTACGATCCCGAGAAGGAGATGTCGAATTTCAGTTTCGAAGAAATCGTTGCAGCGGCGTGGATGGTCCAACTGAACCTTTTGTATGGAAGTACTATTGTTGTAAGCAAATACTATCAAGTATCTATTTCCTTCAATTACTAGTCGTGGTTCAATCTAGTTAACTGGCATCTTTTTATCCCAGACTACAGATTTTGCGTCTGCTGTCTCTGTTGTAAACCATTTTTTCCTTTGTCTTGTGTTGCCTGTAAAATGGTCTTGCAATTCAACGTGTTACAAATGTAGCTACCTTGTACTCCCTCCGTTTCAAAATATAAGATGTTTTAGCTTTGTGAATGAAGTGTATCTAGTCTCCTTTTAGTATGTAGGTTCATCTAGGTTTAGAAAGCACCATCACTAAAAGATGTCTAGATACGCTCCATTCACAAAGCTAAAACATCTTATATTTTGAAATAGAGGGAGTACTTGAAGAGGAGATGGACTACATTTTCTTGGCATCCACAGAATTGACATTGCTCATTCCCAGACCACCCTCTTTTCATGAAGTTGTCTTTCGTTATTCACAGAAATTATAAAGCACGGTGTTCAACTACATCGATTCAAACTATTACACGCACACAAACTACATCAAATTCATTACCCACACATACTACATCGATTCAAACTATTACACACACATACTACTTCAAACTATTACACACACGTACTACATCGATTCAAACTATTACACATTTTTAGTCGATGCTAACTTCCTGCTACACTCTCCATACTACAAATTCATTAGCCACACATACCACGGCAATTCACTAGAGCTCTTTCTTCACTTGAGGGAAATCAGAACCACCAGCTCGTCCAAGCCCGGTCCCCCCACCGAAACTGTGTGCCCCGTCGCAAAACGGTGGCGGTCCTGTGCCATCGATCCTTCCAGGCCAACACTGCAGGCGACGAGGGCGCTTTCTGGCAGCCTCTTCGGGGCCCTGAATGCCATGAACCGAGTCCAGAACCTCCTCTAGGTGGATGATGACCGGGTGCTTCCAGCAAAGCTGTCGTCCTGCCCTGCTTGGAATCTGCACCTCGTACATCTTAGGAACGGCGTCAGGATCTTTTAGCCACACCTTTACCTTGATGACTCATCTGTCGCTCGGTGGCACGATTTCCACCAGCTCACCGCCAAGGCTACTGACGACCTGCTTGAGGGCCTCCGGCTCCCAAGCATCCAATGGGAGGCCGTCAAAGCCGAGTTTGGAGAAGAAACGAAGCTGCCCCAAGCGATCGTCCCACCCACAGGCGCGATGCCAATGCATGAAGCTCATTTTCTCCCCGTAGCACTCGAAAGAACGGGAAGAATGTAGAACACGCTCGGTGTCTGAGCTGTGCTCGAACCAGACGAAAAAATCGAATGGCGGCGTGCATACCTCAATGTTGACCTCATTTCGTCTGATCCCAAAACGAGACCTGAAAGCCGACAGCAACTCTGCCGGTGACACGGCAGGATGAACGCCCAGCACGGTGGCCATGAGAGTGTGGTCGTCGAACTGCTGTGCCAGGGCTACCATGCCTGGGGTGCGCGGCAGCACACAATTTCCCGAGGCCGGTCGTTGGCCTGGATCGCCCGACGGGACGCGCTCCGCCGTGCGAGAAGGACTAGCCAGAGGCGAGATATTAGTCCGGGGACGCGAAGCTCCGATACAGCAGACGATGCAACGGCGACAACTGCGAGCTTCGATTAGAGGCGTGGGAGGCTGACCGGACATGGTGGAGACGCAAATTAGAGCAAGTGCGAGCTCCGATCTGAGACGAGCAGCCGGAGCTGAGCAAATGTTATGGGGAGGGGAGCAGGGGAGAAGACTAGAGCAGAGCAAAGAAATAAATCTTGTCCACTCAGGGATCTGGTCCACGCAGGGGTAAGCTAGTCCACGACCGCAAAAGATAACGGGGAATACTGACATGGCGGGCCAAGAAGAGTTGACCTAACGGCGGTATTTGAGTTCAACCGTTTTTCGTCTGGTTCAAACGACCGTTTGGCCATTAGATTTGTATTCACCCCATTTGGCCCTTCTGTACAATTGGCGAATCTACTATGGCCCCTCTGCGCGATTGATGGCAACTCGGGTACCACGACGCGCTCACCCACCAAGTTTGGTACCGCAAACGAACATTCCCCTCGAATCGGCCCTGTGCAAGTTTCAGCGATTCCCACCAAACCCGCATAGAAACGATTCAAAGATGCCCACCAGGCACTTGCGTGCGGGTGGAAAACAAAGTAATATCATTACACAATAGTCCATGATCGAACCCACAGAACATATATATACAACAATGACTCCATGAGTCAAGAAAACATATATACAATACAAAGATCCAAATCATCTAGAAAACGATACAACATCCGAGTACGTATAAGAAGCAAATGGGGCTAACAGACCTGAAGAATAACCAATGGCGTCCATAACCCTACCCAGGCCAAGTCGGAAGGGTAACCCTGCTAACGACGTCGAACTCAAACCTGTCAAACAAAAGGGGTGCTGACAAAGGGCAAAGGAAAAAGGGAGCGGTTAGTACTGAGGCCAGTACACGGCGAGGCTAGAATTCGGCGGCTCTCGCCTACATAGGTATGGTGGACTGAAGGGGCAACGAAGCATGCACTAAACAACCTATAGAGACTCGATAAACTGTCGGCTATTAGAGAGAGATAAGAAACACCTATTTGGAACCAACCTGATGCTAACACCAAACATACACATCCTGGTATTTCCCCCTCGAAACCAAACGAGGAAGTCACCCGAGGAACTCACACAATGGACAGTTTTATTCATTCCATTGTAGTTGTAGCACTTACTAGTCAGATATAGATAGCATGAGTCATCCCAATATCATAAGCAGTGGGCATTTTTAGTTAACCATTCCATTGTAGTTGCAATACTTACTAGTCATATACAATTAGCATGAGACATCCCAACTCCAGCAGTTGTTGGCACTTTTATTTACTCATTCCATTGTAGTGAAACTGATTACTAGACATGTCAAAGTCAAATTTATAGCACTACTTCAGTTATAGTTGTCTATGATCGAGATACTGTGCTCGAAGTCGTCCATAACCGCGAACATGGCTTTCAGAAAGATTTACCCTACAGGGGTGCACAAATAGCAACACACACATGATCAACCTCGGAAAGAACCAAATAAAAAGCAATGAGGCCTCACGACAAAGCATTCACATGATTCATAAATCATTTCTGGGGGCCACCCCACTAAGCTACCCGCAACGAAGTTGGCTGGCTCCGAGACGGACCCAGGGTTTGTGACAATGGCTGTAAATGACTAGGAACCCGAAAGTGTGACTGGGGTTGTCGATACCACGAAAACATTCCACGTTCCAAAATAGTACAGGTGCTCCACGCACAATCGTAAATAAAGCAGTAAAGCATGGCATAAGTACAGGATAGTAATAAAGCCCCAAACTACTTTGTGGCCCCAAGAAATAAAATGTGAATCAAGCTCAGGAAAAGGGGGATTCATAGGGTCTCTCGTATGTGGATAGTGTGAATAGTCAAGGAACAGGTATCAAGTACTCGGGGCCTACGGGACACAAGTGAGCGTGGAAGAACCAAATATTAGCTATTGCCCACCGGTGCCTCTATATTATTTATATCTATTCCCAACATTTTAATATCAAGTTGTAATTAAAGCCATAATCATCTCCACCATTAAGCATCTCCACAATTAAGCATGTGTCAACCTTCCAATAACGATGGAATGACAACGACGCAAAGCAGCACCTGTGCAAGCAACTACGACTGGCAAGGCCGACTGTCTATTAATCAACAAGCAATAGGATGTGTCCAAGGCAATTTAGAGGCTGCAAGGAATATATATGGTCGACGGAAACTAAAGCATCACAACACGGACAGCAATAGATCAACAGGAGGAAGTAAAGACTATAAGTACAAAATAGGTAGAAATGGGGAGATTGCTCACCTGGAGAACATAGCCGAAGATACATTATCCGAAGGACTTGTCGGTACTCGCATCCACTCAACGGCCTAATCGGTGACGAAGCAAAGCACTAAAAGAAAACACTGGATGCACTATTTAATACTACGGTAGAAGATCGGGCATGATGCATGTATGGCATGGCAAAGATGCGATGCAACTAGGCAATATTAAGTGAAACCGGGGTCTCGACAATTAATTAATAGGTTCAAGTTGTTTGGTTACCCCACAATTTAAATGTTGACTTAACAAGGCAACACATGGCATTGGTTTGCTACATAAATTTAAATGGGGCCAATATAAGACTAGAAAAGCCCGCATATGGTCTCCATATTTAATTATGAGGTGAATCGACAAAATACCCCCAAATGACAAAGTATGAATGCAGTCATGAACAATTTATATGCAACAAGTTATATATAACATTTATAAAATAGGGCATCGAAAAGGGTCACACTTTGGATCGACGATCTTGGTTCCGAGGGGTTTGGTTTGATCTTCGGATGCCGGGATCAGGGTCTTCGGGTCCGAGATCGGGCATCTTGTCATCGATGACGAACTTGGGTTGCACCGTTGGTCTTTGGAAGATCTTAGCGAAAACTAGAATGGAGAACTTCACGGGACTTTGGTACCCCTCAGGTGGCATCACGCATCTTCACATGGTCATCGTCCACGCCACACCCCACCCGTAGATCCTCCGGACAGAACACTTGTGGAAACCGGGGCGTTGTCTGCAAGGGCGGTGACAAACATAGAGTTCAAGGGGAGGTTCACGCAGCCCAAAAACAAGGGTACATCAACGTAGAAAGGGTGGCATTGGCGATGACCTTAGGCAGGCAGAGGACAGAGAGCCGTGGGTGCGTTGGCGCAACACTATAGGAGGCGAGGCCGCCAACCTACAGAAGGTAGGGTCGCAGGAGATGGGGTGCATGTCCCTGGCGGCGAGGAGGATCTTATGCCGGGGCAGAGAGGGCCCGCGCTCACGGAGCCGATGGTTGCCGGGGACATGCTCAAGTAGCCGGAGGCGAGGAAGATCCCGTCGAGGTCGTCGGGCCCCTGACAATGTGGGACTTAGCGGGAGAGGCAGCGGGACGATAGGGCTCGGCATCGAGGAGGAGCCTGAGGCAGCATGGCGAGATCAACAGGCTCAGGTGGCGGCTGCAGAGGGGCCGACAATGCTGCTGTAGGGATAGAAGGCAGCGGCCAGACGTGGTGTGGATCAAGGGCGGCGAGGTGTCGCGCTGCAGGGGCAACGACAGAGGAGGTCGCGCAGGTCGAGTGCGAGGCCCAGGCGGCACGGCCATGGCGCCTGGTGGTAGGGTACACAGGGGGCACAGTGACGATCATGGCCTAGGGCTGCGCCGGGGAGCTCGTGAGCGTCGACGTCGTGCTCGGTTCTAGGCAGCACCGCTCCAAGGCGAGTGGGGCGAGGCGCTGGCTCGCACATAGAGAAGTAGCAGGGTGGAATCGGGGAGAGACAGGGGAGGTTGGTGGGCTTCACGACAGAGAGGAGGGTGGGACCCGCGTGGGGATCGGGACAGGGAGAGGAACGCGTCGGGTGGGCGGTCAAGCGGGCTAGGTGCGGGGCGAGCGTGGGGGAGTGCGGGTGGGTTTCCTAGAGGCAGGGTGGGTGGTGTGGCCCAGCCTGTGGCTGCCTCCCTGAAAACAAAACGTTTTTATGATTTATATTATTTCTTTTAAAACAAACTATTTTGCAGATAGGTTTTAGACAAATAGAAGATCCGGACAGATCTAGAGTTTTGATTTGAAATAGAGAGGGGCTTATTTAGAAAAACAAAGGTAGGCTTTTGGGAAATTGTTTTAGCAAACAAATGCATGATGACATGACGATGCTCAAATGCAATGTGGCATGATGAATGAGCATGCGGTCATGATGATGCACAAAACAAAAACACGGCGATTTTCTAGTAGTGGTTTTACTGGGGGTGCTACAAATAGCTGCTAGGTCATCTCGCCCCCCGTAGCCGTGGCGCAGCTGCGTGGGCGCGAGAACTGTCTCGTCGAGGAAATCGCCATTGCGGTGCAGTAGAACTGCGTGGCCCTCACCAACGGCAAGGCGTACCAAGCCAACGGCTGCCTTGCCCTCACCAAAAGTCTCCGCCGCGTGGTCTGGCCCGACAAGTTCCACCAGGAGACACCAGCGCGCTACAACAGAACAACCAACCCATGTGAATTCCTCTAGCTTTACACCACGGGCGTCGAGGCTGCGGGAGGATACGACCGCGTCATGGAAAACGGGTTCCCTCTATGCCTGAAGGAGAAGGCCAACACCTGGTTGATGAACCTCCCGAGGAATCAGTTGACTCATGGGCGGAGCTAAGCTCCCTCTTCATCGCCAACTTCAAGGGGACCTACGAGCGCCTGCTCGCCTACTACGATCTCCGTTAGGTATGCCAACATCCTGGAGAGACCATGTAGCATCCCAATTGTCTAACAATTGCAATGTTACTTGCCTAGTCTATATATTGCTACTACCTACATATTTTAAGTGCATTGCATAATATCATGCTCATGTCACCATGCCACCTTGCATTTGAGCATCATATAAAACCCCCTTTCATTTCGTCCTTCTACTCATTATGCATTTGTCTATTAAGTATATTTGCCTCTTGATAAATTGTAGTTGGTTCTTGATACATTGCTTCATGCCCAAGTTGATTTGGGGCAATATCTTTTCCACTTCCACCACCCTTCTTGCCACCTTCCTTTGGCTCCAGCTATAATTCCACCATCTTAGATAATATGAGAAAGTGCATGTTTCTTTGGTATTTATTTTCAAGCTCATATAATTTGGGCGGTTCCAATTCCATTCCACCTACTAACATACATGGACTTATATTGTTTTCACAATATTTGATATGGACTTCTACATGGTCTTTTTGCATGCCATGTAGGATGTAGAAGAAGCTACAATTCAAACCATGGTTCTTTTCTAATTATGAGTCTAGTTGAGTTAATAAGGTCACATCAAACCTTAGTGGAAAATGCACAATATATTGGCCATCTTAATTCAACTAGTCCCTATAGTAATGGAATCATGCTTTTGTTTGTCTTGCTTGTGTTGTTTCTATCACTAATACTTCTTCCTCTTTCATATCTCTATTTTGTTTTTCTACAACAAGTGAGATTCATCTGCTAGGATTCACTATGTTTCAAAGGCTTTTGATGCTCTTTTGACAAAACCCCTAAACTCTAAACTTGTTCTTGTATATGCCCAAATGGAAATTATGTGTGCATCCTTCTCTATATTCCTCTATTCCTTCTTGCCTCTTTATACAATCTGAAAATATCCATGTGATTTCATTTCCCCTTTTTCTATCTCTGATCTGGTACCCTTCTTGTCATCACAGAGAGGACATCATCAAGTACTCATAGCTTGATGTTATGACTTCATTACCAATATTTATGTATATCTTCTTTTACGCCTTTCCTTCTTGTTTGTGCCAATTCCACACCTGCGTGTGATCTGTTGGTTCCAGCTCTTCTCAAACACCTCCATGTTTTACATGTCCTTTCCGATGTTCAAATCTTTTCCTTCCTTTTAAAATCCTAGGAAGAAGTGAGCTTTCTGGTGCAGTTCTAAAAATCTAGTCCAAATAGAGAGTCGGCAGCACCAACCGCCATAATTAACACCCATCTTCAGGCAAGCAACAACGCTTTAGTAGAGATGAGCAACACCATTGCAACCCGGCTTAACTTTTGGTCTATATAACCAGTTCGATTAGACCACCCCGAAGCCCATCTTCACCGAGCCTACCTACCTCTCTAGTGAGGGGCATAATGAGTGCATAATTGCATCATGTTTTATATTATTATTTTGCATTGTAGATGTAGGATCTTGGTATTTTACGGTGCTCACACGCACATTTTATGTCTGTTTTCACCAGGATCAGGACAGATGATGGATCCAATGGATACAATTCTTGGAGCAGTTGTACTGTGGAGAAAAGCAGTTAAAAACAACGTAAATCGCTTATTTGGGAAATATTAATAATACTAGAAGAAAACCAGAAGCGAACAAGGGAGGCAGAAGGTTCAACGACCAACTATATGGCGAGAGCAAATTTTCCGGCCGTATAGCTTCGGCTGTATAGTTAGCGTCGCCTCCGCCTTGTCAAATAGTTTCACCTCGTGCAATTGGTTCGAGGAGACCACATACAGAACACCTAGAAATCGCAGAAACCTCACCTCCGGAAGGCATCTGGAGGGGAACTCATCCACAAGGATCCATCTTCGCACTGCGTAGATCCGGGAGGCTAAGGCATCGATCTTCATCATCCACCGCTGCATCACCACCATCTCCATCCACCCCATCTACATCCTTGTCTAGATCTTGTTGTAATTCCCGTACTCGTTGTGGATTTATACAAGTACTATTCATCTATGATAGTTTCCATTACCATTGCCATGATGTTGATTGCCTCCATGTCTAAGTAGATCTTTAGTTCTTGGGGAGATGGAGAAACCCTAGTATGAGATTGAAATAAGATAAAGTCTATTATGATATTACTCGATGTGACCATGTGTTAGATTCTCTACATCTTGATGTTGAGAGAAGTCGACCTCTCAATATTTGCCTCTCATGGGGACTTGATGGAGGGCACTACTAGTTGGTAGACGGAGGTGTGCTAGCACTTACAGTGACTACAAAGCTGTTGGCACCCCTTACGTATCAACTTGGTAAACCGAGGAAACTCACGGAACACTATCCATGCCATGGGATACGTCCTACGGGATTACGTCCCTTAATAGCGCAGTAACTTGATTGATGTCAATTGCTGACTGATGTGGTTATGAGGATGATGTGAGCAGCGGTTGCTGCCTAATTGTCCAAATACGGAGTTCCACCCACACATACATAGTTGAGAATGTTCATGATAATAATCTTTATCTTAGATCCTCATAATACTAATGGTATCTCTACTACTCCCTGAGAACGCTTTTTTCTCTATTGCAGTTCCAATCTTTCTTACATACGCAATACTTACTTTCTGTATTAAGTTATTTTCCTTTACTTTATTATTGCTCTTATACCTAAAACCCAAAAACACCCTTTACACAATACTCGCATTTTATCTTGTTACTTAGAACTTAATCTAGCATTTCTATTGTAATATTTATTTCAAGAGTTATTAGACTTTAGACTCCTGATCCATGTGGGATTGATATCTTTATTTCCAAACTAGCTACAAATGATTTGTGCACTTGCAGTCATCAAGCTACTTTCTAGCGCCATTGCCGAGGAACTAAGCGTTGTAGGTCTTTTAGTTTTTACTTATTTATTTTTGTATTGCTAAATATTGTTTTGAGTTACAGGTTCCCACCAACATGATGGAGTTTGAGCATATGACTAGTGCTAGCCCACTCAACTGCTTTGGAAAGCCCTATGATATTTATAAAAGAGACAACTCCAATGAGAAGACAAGGGGGTTTGAAAAAAATCCTCTACTACTTAGTATTCTACATAAGAAGCAATTTACTAGAGATGAAGAAGATCCTGATCTATATGAGCATATTGCATGCTTCAAAGATATATATGGCACTTTTCTATTAACGGGATATACCACCGATGAGGTAAGGGTTAAACTTTTTAGTTAGACCTTGACTAGTACAGCTCTCTCATGGTATAGATCCCTACCACCTGAAGCCACTACTACTTGGGATAATCTAGCCTATGAATTTCTAGCAAAATATTACCCTTTGTCAAAATCTTTTGGAATCAGGCATCTTATAATGACTTGGAAAAAACATTTTAATGAAGGGCTTGTAAGAGATTATATCAGATTTAAAGATTTACTACGTCTATGTCCTCATCATGATTTACCTGAATGGTATTTATTGCATATCTTTTATGGTGGTTTAATTGAATCTAATAAAATTGAACTAGACTCTTTCGTGGAAGGAGCCTTTATGAATCTTCCTATACCTAAAGCTTGGGATTTACTTAATAGAATTCTTGATCATAGAGTTTCAGGAAATTTTGGTCTAGGAAGTGAAGGAGGCATAGAAATAGAACATGATTGTATTCATGACTATAATAAAAAAGGCCATGTTAAATAATTATCTAAAGAACTTTACTTGGATTCAGATCTTGTGTTGCAAGTTGTTAAAGCTTTTATAGAACATATTAAAGCTCCAAAAGAGGGACCGGTCAAGTATGATCAACCACCCGAACCCGAGAAGAAAAGAGAAGATAAAGCAACACTAGCCTCTTTAGAACCAATAAATGAAATGCCTTTTCCTAACACTACATGAAAACATATTCTTGAATATGAATAGGTCAAGGCAGTACAGGATAAAAAGGAAGAAGAAAATTTGGCAGAAGTCGTGGAACATCTGGAGGAAACCAAAGATGAAGAGGTAACCAAGGAAGCAATTATGGCTATGTACGCACATTGTAACATAGTTGAACTTGATGAAGAGACTTCCATATTGGTTGAAGGTAAAACAAAGGAAAATATGTGTGTAAGCCTATTCTTCCCTGCATATTTAAAGAAACCTCGCATTACGGTTTATGTGATCTTGGCACCGAAGTTAACGTTATATCTTATGATTTGTATTTAGAAATAAAAGAAGAAATAGAACCGGATACAATTGAAAATACTGATATGACAATTATGTTAGACAATAAAAATCTTAGAATTCCAATGGGAGTAGTTGAAGATGCAACTATCACAATTGGCAATAAAAAAATTCCCATCGATTTTGTAGTTATTGATATGCCAGCTGACACTCTTTGCCCTATTATATTTGGAAGAAACTTTTTGGGTGATATAGGTGCCTATGTTAATTTCAAGAAGGAGATTACGTCTCTTAAGATTGGGGGAACGGAAAATAAATTCCATTTTTCCAAATTTAAAGACAAGTCTCCACAAATACAAGAAGAAAAGGAAGAGAGAACTATTGAAGAAATGCCAGCTCGTTTCTTTGCTAATCAAGAAGAATAAATAAATGAAGATCCAAATTACGAAGAAATAGTTATGGAGGACAAGTCCCTGGAAGAACTAGAAGATGAATTTGATTCACTTCCCATAATGGGACTTCCAACTGATGAGGCTTTTGAAGAGCCAGAAAAGAGAGGGGACGAGGAACTACCACCCCCAAAATTGAAGACTCTACCAGATAATCTCAAATACAGGTTTTGAGATGATACAAATAAATTTCTTGTTATTATTAGTGCTAAACTTTCAGGAAAAGAAGAAAAACTTATGGAGATACTTAAGGAGCATTGCAAGGCCTTTGGGTACTCAATGGACGACTTGAAGGGCATCAGTCCCATGATAGCCGTCCATCGAATATTCATGGAGGAAGGTGCTAAACCAGTTATGGAATTTAATAGAAGATTGAAGCCTGAAATGAAAGAAGTGGTAAGAAAAGAAATTGTACGCCTACTGGACGCAGGTATATTCTATCCTATTAAAGAAAGTGAATGGGTAAGTCATGTTCATTGTGTCCCTAAGAAGGGCGGTTTCACTTTTGTTCCCAATGAAAATAATGAATTGATACCTACTAGAACTATTGTTGGGCATAGGATGTGCATAGACTTCAGAAAATTAAATAAAGAAACTAGGAAAGATCAATATCCTTTACCGTTCATAGATCAAACTTTAGAAAGGTTAGCAAACCATACTCATTTTTGTTACTTGGACGGATAGTCTGGTTTTTCTCAAATAGCTATTCATCCTGATGACCAACTTAAAACAACTTTCATTAGTCCTTATGGTTTACATGCTTACCGACATATGCCTTTTGGATTATGTAATGCTCCGGCTACTTTTCAAAGATGCATGACTGCTATTTTTGTTGATTTCATAGAACTCATAATGGAAGTATTTATGGATAACTTTTCTGTCTATGGAATTTCGTTTACGAGCTGCTTGGATAATCTCAAAAGAGTTTTGCAGTGTTGCAAAGAAACCAATCTTGTTCTAAACTGGGAGAAATGCCATTTTATGGTCAAAGAAGGTATAGTCCTTGGACACACGGTATCAGGTAAGGGAATTGAAGTTGATAGAGCTAAGGTTGAGGCAATTGAGAGAATGCCATGACCTAGGGATATTAAAGGTATAAGAAGTTTCCTTGGTCATGCAGGTTTTATAGGAGGTTCATTGGGAAATTCTCTGGAATATCTAAACCTTTGACTAACATCCTGCAAAAGGGAGTAAGATTTAATTTTAATGATAAATGTCTTGAAGCCTTTGATCAACTCAAAAATGCTTTATCTCGTCCTCCTATCATTAAACCACCTATCTGGGATACAACCTTTGACTTAATATGTGAAGTGTTGGGAATATGCCCTAGGCAATCATGTATGATATTATTCCCAATGTATTCATAAAGTTATTGTCCATGTATGAACTACTGATATGTATCATTGAATATATGATTCGATTGTGGAACTGCATATTCATTTTGTTCATAATAATTGTCCTTGGTCGTTGAGGTTGTGTTGGACACACAACTTAGACTAATGTGAAAGTCGGCATATGACTCTGTTCCACTTGTCATGGACATAGAGATGCTATTCCGACTTACACGGATTTAGCTAAAGAGTTTAGCGAGTCGAACTGACCCACATTGAGGTACAACGAACAAGTCGTCATTTGTATGTCTCAATAAATGTAATCCTTAGACCTGAGGTTATTGCACAATCCGAGTTGAGCATCACCAACTTAGGTTCTGTCAAACGATATTCCGTCATTGGGCAGTTATAAAGGCGGAGTTTGGGTCGACTGAGAATCAAGCTGCGTGATGTGAATAACCAAGATGGGATTTTGCCCCTCCGCCTGGAGAGATATTCTCTAGGCCCTCTCGAAAGATATGATTCAGAAAGCATGGTAATGCGTGACTTGGTTAAGTGTTTAACGAGGCGATCGACTAAGAGTTAGTTGGATGAATCATTTATCTCGGATCGAGAAAGAGAGTCGAACTATTTAAGGGATGACAGTTATTCGCCTATAGTTCAACAAGGTATATCGTGAGGTAAAAGAGACTCTGACGAAAGTCGCATTGGAAGGTATGTCATCATGACTCTTTGGTACTTGGGAGTCGGCACGTTCTGCTAGGAGCCACTACCGACTGATCGATCTTGAGTGAGACTCGGATCGTATCCGGGTTACCATGAGCCTGTCGGGTCACACACTTAAGAGCGGGAGCATATTTGGGTTGGACCCAAAAAGGAAACGGACCGAGTAAGTGAGTTGGACTCGCAGTGACTAATATAGGCCTTTTAGTGAATGAGCCACAAGTGAGTGGAGCCCACTTTCACTCCCTATATAAGCTGGGGCGCAGGTGCTTAGAGCACAAGGTTAGGTCACTCCATGTGCTGGAAACCCTAGCCCCAGTCCAGTCGTGTCACCGCCGTACCGGACCTAGCAGTCCACCGCCAGCGCTCTTTCTCGTACGTGTGGATACTGGCGGAGGTGTTGTACGTTCAGCACTTCGATGATCGTGGATCGGAACGGATCATGAGGACTACACTACATCAAGCGACGTGCTTCATCGATTCCGCAACCGTGCTTCTAGTGGTAATTCTCGTGGCCTACTACCTCAGCTAGATCTTGGGATCACCCCGTAGGGAAAAAGTTTTGTTTATCTCTGCGTGACCCAACATGAAGCTAGTGATGACGTTGTAGTAGTAACTCTGGGATAACATATTGGTCGAAGATTTAATATTATACATCATGCTAGTAGAACTCTAAATGGTGCTCAGAAGAATTATCAAAAGGAAGAAAAAGAATTGTTTGTTGTATTCTTCTTTTGTGATAAATTTCGTTCTTACATAGTTGATGCAAACGTAAGAGTTCATACGGATCGCGATGGTTTAAAAGAACTCCTTGAAAGGAAAGAACATAAGCCAAGACTGATCCATTGGATTCTTTCACTTCATGAATTTGAGTTGCAAATTATACAGAGGCAGGAAATAAAGATGTTAAATGCAGTGTCCATGTAGCCCAGCAAGACACCAATCTTGTTGAGAGGGACTTTAGTCCTGGTGATTTTTATTTACGAGAATTATTCAACGAATTAAGGTCAATTCCTTCAAGGGAGAAGAAGTCTTTGTTGTTGGAGGAATTCTCTCATCCCCAAATAAGCAAATGGTAAGTGCAAGGTAAGAGTTCTTACCCAAATAAGTGATTTGTTTTCACAAATTTTACTCCTAAAAATTCTGCCTTTAAAATCCTTGTGTTTTTCTGAAGTTTTAGAGGGGTTTTACCAACTATACGCGCGGAGCTATACGACCGGAGAGGGATCTCCCAACGTATAGTTGGTCGTTAAACTCTCTATATCATCTTTGTGAAATTATTTTCGATATCTGAGCCTATACGATCGCAACTATACGATCAGAGCAAAACTTTCGGCAGTATAGTTGGTCGTTGAACTCTCAGATAGTTTTGCTTTTTGGTGTCTATATCTATACGGTCGGAACAATATGACCGGAGGAAAAATTCCGGCTGTATAGTTGGTCTTTAAACTCTCAGACACTTTCGATATTTGGTGTCTATATCTATACGGTCGCAACTATACGTCTGGAGCCAAAATGCCAACTGTATAGTTGGTCGTTAAACTCTCAGACACTTTTCGTTTGTTTTTTGTTCGTAAAAAAAGTTATTGTCGGTTCTGAGTTGTGATCTAATTGACCTGGACTCGAGATATTTGGAAATATCTGCCCGGAACCGACTATACGGTCGGACCTATACGGGTCGCGCCAGTATAGTTGGTCATTACGCGGTAGGACACTTCCAAATGCGTGACTTCTTTCTCTGTTTCGTTAAGATTCTTTTCTTGGACGATAATTTGTTGTTTCTTGCGAGTTTACTGACCTCTAACCCCCCTTATATATTGCCATTGTCTCTCTCTCTCTAATCACAATCTACAGGAACCAATCTAGCAATGCGCTATCCCGTCCCAGGCCGTGAGAAACCCATGAGGCTCATTGCTCCTTCCAGGGACCAACCTAGCAGCCTGTCCATGGAGGACGATGACGAGGAGGTGGAGAGGTTTAGCCCGAGGTACAAGGAGTACGTCGAGTCAAGCTACTTCAACAACGATTTCGAAGTTGACGTGGTTGACGTCTACATCCACCGAAACGTCTATGATCCACCGGAGATCAATTGGGCAACGATGAAGAAATCTCAACAAGAGAGAGAAGATCGCAAGCCACATGGAAAAGGGCGTCTGGAGACGGTCAAGTTCCTCACCATAGATCCAAGGCCACACAAGCATAAGGAATTGTCTAATATTGGTGCAGGTGCTAGCAAGGAAGGGCAGGTTCCACTCTCGAAGCCAACCATTAGCACTCGTATGAAGGTTAAGCCTTAAGAAGAGTGGAGGTACGGTTTCCACTTCCCCGATCCATCAATTATGGATATGGAAGAAGAAGATGTCCCCAGGACCAAGGATCGTGTGCGGCCACTAGAGATATATCAGAAGCATAAGCTACTCCATCGCGTCGAAGTCCGTCACCGTCTCAATGAGATGGAGAAGAAGGAAGGCCTCCTTCCATTGGTGACTAAGCTCGAAGATAGAGTGGACACTCTGGAATCTGATCTGTGCAGGTGCTACGGCCGCATAACTACTCTAGAGGAGACCAACAAGAAGCTACGCACCGCGGTGTTACATGCCATGGCACCACAGTGATCTACAACAATCACGATATCAAATAATCGCAATGGGTTATTTGATCCCGCCTGGCTTGATTCCAAGTTTGTGGAGATCTTTAAGACCTTGTAATCTATCTTATAAGTTATTATTATTATTTTTGCATTAGTTCAAACTAGAAATAAAGTTTGCATCGTTAGAATTCTCTTCAGGAATAGTTGATCCCATTTATGAAATTCCGAGTTTATTATTATATATGGAGTAATATTGAGTTTGTGTTTGCTTTAATGATATATGAATGACTTCAGTATGATTTTACTTGCACTTGATGATAGCAATATGAGTCTTCCGCACCATTGGTATTAATGGAACACATAAAGATAATTTGGTCGAACATGTTGTAAGTCTACGGTTTGATTTACAAAGAGAAATTATCTATACAATTAAGTTGAAAAAGAAACCTTGAACAAGGGAAAATGAAAGTGCTATCGAAATAGAGTGAGAACAAGTCGTGGTAGAATCTCCAAGTCATAAGAATGCTTCATATACAGTTGGAATTTGATAATTGAGATCGTTGAACTTTGAATTCCTACATAAGGTGGAATATATGGCTAGTTCCTTTGCATAGCACTTAAAACAAAAGTGTGAGCATATATCTAAAAGAAAAGAAAAAAAAGAAGAAAAAGAGCGAATGTGCAAAGAGCAAATAGGCATATACCACTTTATTGTAGTATGACAAAGAGATACTTTTGAGATTTTGAATCCCAAGTGAATATGTTGATCCTAAAATACTTGGGACTACCTCGTTAACTCATTTGGTTGAACCGGATACTTTTACATTATGTTGAGATTCATCTTTAATGAACTGTTGATAACTAAAATGTGGAAGCCTGCTAATACTATTCAGATGGTTCGAGTAAGGTACTATTCACGAACTTGTTTCTATGTATCGTATATGATAAACACATGCTGCAACTGTCTCATTTATTTTAATCGGCTCAGCTTTATGAATATGAGGATCACATCCATTAAGCTAAAACTTGCTCGGGACGAGCAAGAGTCTAAGCTTGGGAAAATTGATGAGTGCATAATTGCATCATGTTTTATATTATTATTTTGCATTATAGATGAAGGATCTTGTATATTATGGTGCTCGCGCACACAATTTATGTCTGTTTTCACCAGGATCAGGACAGATGATGGATCCAATGGATACAATTCTTGGAGCAGTTGCACTATGGAGAAAAGCAGTTAAAAACAACGTAAATCGCTTATTTGAGAAATATTAATAATACTAGAACGAACAAGGGAGGCAGAAGGTTCAATGACCAACTATACGGCGGGAGCAAATTTTTTGGCCGTATAGCTCCGGACGTATAGTTGGCGTCGCCTCCGCCTCGTCAAATAGTTTCACCCCGTGTAATTGGTTCGGAAATCGCAGAAACCTCACCTCCGGAAGGCATCTGTAGGGGGAACTCATCCACAAGGATCCATCTTCGCCCTGCGCAGATCCGGGAGACTAAGACATCGATCTTCATCATCCACCGCTGCATCACCACCATCTCCATCCACCCCATCTACATCCTTGTCTAGATCTTGTTGTAATTTCCGTACTCGTTGTGGATTTATACAAGTAATATTCATCTATGATTGTTTTCATTACCATTGTCATGATTTGATTGCCTCCATGTCTAAATAGATCTTTAGTTCTTGGGGAGATGGAGAAACTCTAGTATGAGATTGAAATAAGATAAAGTTTATTATGATATTCATCGTTGTGACCATGTGTTAGATTCTCTACATCTTGATGTTGAGAGAAGTCGACCTCTCAATAATTGCCTCTCGTGGGGAATTGATGGAGGGGATTACTAGATGATAGACGGAGGCGTGCTAGCACCTACAGTGACTACAAAGTTGTTGACACCCCTTATGTATCAACTTGGGAAATCGAGAAAACTCACGGAATACTATCCATGCCATTAGATACGTTCTATAAGATTACGTCCCTTAATAGCGCAGTAACCCGATTGATGTCGATTGCTGACTGTTGTGGTTATGAGGATGATGAGAGCAACGGTTACTGTCTAATTGTCCAAATACGAAATTTCTCTCGCACATACATAGTTGAGAATGTTTATGATAATAATCTTTATCTTAAATCCTCATAATACTAGTGGTATATCCGTTACTTCCTGAGAACGTTTTTTCCCTATTGCAGTGCCAATCTTTTTTAATATGCGATACTTACTTTTTGTATTAAGTTATTTTGCTTTACTTTATTATTGCTCTTATACCTAAAACCTAAAACACCATTTACACAATACTCGCATTTTATCTTGTTACTTATAACTTAATCTAGCATTTCTATCATAATATTTATTTTAAAAGTTATTAGATTTCAGCTTATGAGATCGATATATTTATTTTAAAACTAACTACGAACCATACGTGCATTACAGTCACGAGGACAACATGAGCGTGAGTTTCTTGTAGAGGTCCCCTCCCGATCGACCTCCACCGCATCCTCCTCCCCTCCTTTTAATCCACACCCATACAGTCCCACAAAACCAGCTCTTCCCCTTCGAGCCGCCGCCACCTCCCTCTACTCCACATTTATCTCTCCCTGCCCCTTTCTCTTTTTCATAAGCTACTGGGAACCACCTCCGAAGGATTCGTGGCCGCGCTGCCGACACGATCGTCTTGGACCCCTTCCAAGACCACCAAGAGCTCCGCATCGATGCCAAGATCATCCCCGCACAAGGAATCGAGCCGGGAGCCCCTGCTGCATCGCATGTGTTGCCATCATCCTCATGGCTGGTCGAGCACGTATCCGACAAATACCTTGCCGTCTGACCTCCTCCGCCTCATTCAAGCACGCCCAAGACTCCCCGGTGAGCTAGCTATTCCGTATAGCGCATGTGTTCCCTTTTTCCTCCTTCAATTTCGTATACCGAAGCTGCCGACCCATGTTGGAGCTCGAGGGTGTCTCTGCCATGTCGAGCTCGTCCGAGTCCCTGCTATGCTTCTCTGTTTTTAATGTTGTGCTTCCGCTCGGTCTTCCGCAAATCCACGCACGCATACTTCAACCCGCTGCGCCGCACGATCATGCGTCCGCAGCTCTGCCTTGTTTGATCACCGTCGTGGACGTGTCTCCGCTCCACCAGTTCGTCTTGGTCTGTACCGTCCAGTTCCCGGAAGTCTGAAACTCTGGAAAATGCGCTAGCTTCGGTTTTGTCAGTTCGAGTATCCGAACCAGATCCTCGTCAAATATTGTCGCGCCAGTACTCCACCAACAATCCCTTATTAGATCAGGTGGTCGGTTCCTTGATCTTATCAGTAAGATCCCGAGTTCAACTCCTCATGCCACCAAATTAGTCCACCCCCTTATTTTACTATCATGTTTTACATCTGTACAAACTACGATCTGGATGGTTCAAAATGGCCACTCCATGGTTCCTAGCACCACCTCGAGCATAGCCTAGTGGGCTAGTGGCAAAACCCAGGCGCCTTTGTATGATGAATCGTGAGATCAAATCACCATTTCCCTTTAAGCTCACCTTTTTAAACTGAATTCGGTGTTTTTCTAAACTTTTGTGTTAGCTAAACCTGTAAGTGAACCCATGACAAGTTAGACACTATCCCCACACTTGTACTCATAATTGCATGAATTGGTCCCTGCAGCAAGATCCTTCTCTAAAACCCCTGCCCTATTTAAACTTGTTTATAACCTTCTATATGTATAGAATCCAAATTCAAAAAAAAAACTTTTAAAACCAAGTGTTTGGAATTATTGAAAGAATTCAATATCATTTTTGTTTACTGTCTGGGTTATTAAAATTATTCAAACAATTAAACATTTGACTATTTTAATATTAAATATTAAAATGTTAATAACGTTAGTTCTATAATTTGGAATTCGACAAATAATATGTCGAAATTGATCAGCACGACGAAATCGTTCTAAATATGCATTCCATGATATGAATTGAAGCATTCATCGTATAAATATTAAAGAGGCAACAAAGTTTATGGGAGCAAAATATAAATAAACAACTAATAAAAATGCTCATTTCCTGTTTCCACACCTCACCCATGCCATGCTATGTTATACCGTGCATCATTCCATCATGGCAAACATGCATACTTTGTTTGCTTGTTGCATCATTCCGTCATGGCAAACAGGCATACTTTGTTTGCTTGTTGCATATATGCATATGATTGCGCACTTTATTTATTCTGGCTTTTGTGTGTTTGGCTTTTATTCTAGACAGACGCCGAGCAAGGGAACTACCAAGATAACCCAGAGTGCTACCTGGATCCCGGTTACACCACTACTGATCCGACATGCAAGCAATTCCCCATGCTTGCATGCATATAGTACTATGCTTCTATCTTATTCTTGCATCATTGAGTCACGATTGCATTAAATTGAAATCCCAAGTACTGAATAGTCTTTACTTTTAAACCCCACAAAAACTTATTCTTTAATCCTATGAGCCATTACTCCAAGTGTTGTTTGAGCCATACGAGTCGTAGAATTGCATGTGTAGGGTTTGTGCGAGTCTTTGGATAACGATGTACCTAAACAACTTAATCTGAGTAGTAATGAGATAACTAAAGAAAGAGGCACCGTTGGGCAATAGTTGTTATTTGGTTCTTCCACGCTCACTTGTGTCCCGTAGGACCCCGAGTACTTGATTCATACTCCTTGACTATTTGCATTATCCACATACGGGAGACCCTATGGATCCCCCTTCGCCTCTGCTTGATTCGCACTTTATTTTTTGGGGCCACAAACTAGTTTAGGGTTTTATTACTATCCTGTACTTATGCCATGCTTTACTGCTTTATTATGATTGTGCGTGGAGCGCCTGTACTGTTTAGGAATGTGGAATCTTTTCGCGGTATCGACAAGCCTAGTCACACTTTTAGGTTCCTAGTCGTTTACAGCCATTGTCGCAAACACTAGGTCCGTCTCGGAGCCGGCAAACTTCATTGCGGGTAGCTTATTGGAGTGCCCCCCTGAAATAATTTATGAATCATGTGAATGCATCGTTGTGAGGCCTCATTGCGTTTTATTTGGTTCTTCCCGAGGTTGATCGTGTGTGTTGCTATTTGTGCACCCCTACAGGGTAAATCTTTCTAAAAGCCGTGTCCGCGGTTATGGATGACTTGGAGCACAGTTTCTCGATCATAGACAAGAATAACTAAAGTACCACCTTTAATTTGACTAAGACATGACTAGTAAATAATGCAATACTAATGGAATGGTTAATAAAATTATCAACGAATGGGATGTTTTTCCACCTTCTCGTCGGTAAGCGAGAAGGAGGGCGAGCGATATTTATTTATGTTGCTTGTACATAACTGTTGTTATTAATTAACGAGGGTTCGTCCATCTCTGGTTAGGCGGATGTGTAGCGTGTCTCTATAGAACTTTGTACCTTTTGTCTTTCACTACAATTGCGTCAGCCCTAGGTTGTTTTCTTTAGATGCATTAAGACTTCTGAGTACCCCTAGGGTCTCACACGATAAATATTTGGTTCAAATGGACAGGTATACTCCCAAAAAGCTACTGGGTCAAAGAGACGGATGATGGTGGCAATGACCATCATGTGTAGAGATTCCGGGGATGGAGATCCGTGAGATATGTGGGCGGGATGTGCTTAGTTCTATGACATCTTATGTTGATTTGCTTCTTATCCATACTCGGATCTTGTGTTCCTCTTCCGCTTGATACTCTGTTGTTTGATGTATGAGGAGGTATCCTAAAATATTAGCTCCATCTAGGATATTTAGATCTTGCCGTATGGCGTTTCAATATTTCTATTTCTTTTTAGATGGTGTGGCTCTCATGACTATTGTATGTCGCTGACATACATACCCATTTATGTATGTTTTTGATCGCTTTACCTGTCGACTACACCGCTCGCTCTTGTCCTGATGTTCTTGAAAGTAGATAGGGTGGTCGGTCAGTACTATGTCCTGCTCCGCTTTGACGGGCCTACATGTGGGTGGTTGATGTCTACGCACTTCTATTCTTGTAGACAGTTGTTGGGCCTCCAAGTTTACAGGTTTGTAGAACAGCAACAAGTTTTCCCTTAAGTGGATCACCCAAGGTTTATCGAACTCAGGGAGGAAGTGGTCAAAGGTATCCCCTCTCAAGCAACCCTGCAATCAAGATACAAGAAGTCCCCTGTGTCCCCAACACACCCAATACACTTGTCAGGTGTATAGGTGCACTTATTCGGCGAAGAGATAGTAAAATACAAGTGGTATGGATAATTATAAGTGGTAACGGTGATAGAGAATAGCTTGTTGGCATGGAAAAGACTAAAGTAAAACTGAAATAAAGATGTAAGCAAGCAAACATGTAACAGATCTAATTGCAAACGGTGTATCAATGCTTAGAAACAAGGCCTAGGTATCATACTTTCACTAGTGAACACTCTCATATAAATATCTTCTCTTTATGATACTACTCTTAACTACTCTCCGGTTGAACACTCTAATCGATGGTAGGGCTATAACAGCACACCTCAAAGTAAGCCTTTCCCATCTAGAAAACCTCACACTGTCACCTAGAGTACTAGATGAGTCCAACAAACATCACAATTTCATAACGACATCCAACTCCAAATATAACTCATAACAAGTATTTGTAATCTCTAGTCTAAGTGCCACCATGGTGAGCACGCTGTCACTTTCACACACATGGGGAGAGCAGAGATCTAATAAAGCACTTGAGTATCAAGGTAGATATACTTGATTACAAAGCTCATGATCACAATATGATCATGCATAGAGAGAGAGAGATGAACACATAGCTACCGGTAGAACCCTTAGCCTCGAGAGAGAACTACTCCCTCATCATCATGGGAATCAACAATGGTGATGGAGATGGTGGTGGAGATGGCTCCGGGGGCACTTCCCCATCCCGGCAGGGTGCCGGAACATAGATTTTCTGTCCCCCGAATCTCAAAGCTTGTAAGCAAGAGAGAAAGAAGAGCGCCCAAGGCAAGTGCACAAATCCGTTGCTCACTTTTCCTCTTTACAAACGAGCCACAGTCTCTCCTTGCATTGGCACGACAGCGAGCTTAGTCTTCGTTAGGACATTTTCTTTGCTCATTTCATAGTTGTGTCAATCCCAACTTTCTCCACGTGTGTGTACATAGTCGTAGGTTCCCGTCACCCTTTTGAGTTGTTGACCTTCGCCTTTGACTTGAGTTTTGTTGGATTTTTACCACTTTTGACTGTCCCTTTTCTTTTGGTTGGTTCTTTGGCTTTCCACAACCCTAACCTACCACCAACAAGCTTTTGAGAGTTAGTGTGAGTTTTCTTGGCATTTCCACTTTGCACGCTAATAGATCTCACTTGTGGTTTCTAGTTTGGTGCAATCCCCAAGGTGAGGTACAAGGCTAACACCACCATATTCCACATCCATATACAATACTTGTGTGTTTTGCATGATGGATAGGCACGGTGAGACGAGCCAACCACCTCCCCAAGAAGAAGATCAAGGTCCGTACATGACTCGCACAAGTCACTTCATCGTTCGACAAGAGTTCCGTGAACGTTGCCAAGCCCTTGAGACGCGACAGGATGAACAATTTGGCGAGACGCAAGCCGAGTTCAAGAACATCGACAACCGCTTCGACGGCCTCGAACGACAAATGCATGCAATGCATCACAACTTCGGCCACCAAAATGAAGCGCTCCAACGCTCCGTCATCGAAACAAATGAAAATCTTCGACGCCTCATCGACGGCATGACAAGACCCCGTTCACACACTTCAAGCTCTGCAAGTTCTTCGCATCATCATGCACCTCTTCCACAAGATCTACATCAAAGTGCTCAAAGACGCAATGATGCCCCCGTGGTTGAAGATGGAATCTCTTCGAACTATGTACCTTCCCCACGACACGCCGCAAGTCAAGCTATGATGGTGACCTCTCTTCAAGGCCACGAGCAAGGCAAGAAGCACACTGTCATCATGCATGGGCACTAGTGATTCAACAAGAGCAACCACAAGAGGAACCGCAAGCGCAACCGCAAGTCTACCACCATCGACCGCGACACATTCTTGACACAACAAGTGATGACTCCAATTTGGAGAATCAAGCTCGTCATCGACGTCAAGCTCTTCAAGATCCTCCTCCTCATCATCAACGTCATGAACGTCAACAACGACACCATGGTCATCACGAGGCGCCTCCTCCACATCAACAAAACTTGGAGCGTCAAGTGATACAAGTTGAGCGACGCCCACCACGTCAAGAGGCTCATGACCATGTTCTTCGCCGTGAGGCCCATGTGCCTAACCAACATCACCAACCAAGGAACGAGCCTCCTCTTCGTCATCAACCGCGTGAAGAGGCTACACACCTTCGCCACCATGAGGCCCAAGTACCTCAACCACGTCAACAAAAATACCAAGAGCAAGCTCCGCAACAAGGACGCGAGAACCAAGTTCCACCTCCCCAACTACAAGATCATCAACAAGGTCACCAAGCTCGTCGCAATGACCGCAACGATGAAGAAACTTTTGGCAAGCTCAAGTTCACAATGCCCAAGTTCACCGGATCCAATGACCCTGAAGAATACCTCTCGTGGGCACTCAAAGTCGACAAGATCTTCCGCGTGCACAACTATAGCAACGAGAAGATGGTCGCCATGGCTTCGCTAGAGTTTGATGATTACGCCAACCGTTGGTGGGAACAAGTTCAAGTTGCTCATGATGCAAGACAAGAGCCGCCAATCACAACTTGGCATGACATGAAGGCTCACATGAGATCTCGCTTCGTCCCCGCACACTACACGCGTGACCTCTTCAACAACCTTCAAGCGCTTCGTCAAGGGACAAAGACCGTGGAAGAATACTTCAAGGAAATGGAACTCAACTTGATTCGCGCCAACATTGATGAGCGCATGGAGCAAACAATGGCACGTTTCCTTATTGGCTTGAATCACCCAATCAAGCGCATCGTCGAGTTCCAAACATACAACACCATGGTTGAGCTTGTGCACATTGCAACAAAGGCTGAACGTCAAGTGCAAGAGGATATCAAGTACAACAAGCCCAAGACGTACTTCACCTACAAGAAAGCATCAACCCCTACACCAACAACTTTCAATGGTAGCTTCGCAAGTACCTCCAAGCCTTCCTTCAAGACCACACTTCCTCAAGGAAAACTGCCACCAAATGGCAAGCAAGCAAAAAGTGATACACCTTTCAACGGTGAATGCTACAAGTGTGGAGGTAAAGGACACAAGTCGGCCGAATGTGGAAACAAGAAAGTCTTGTTCATCCATGACAATGGTGATGAAGAGTACTTGAGTGAAGATTAGTTTGATGCCCGTGTCAAGGAAGCAATGGTAAGGCAACGAGTGGAAGATGATCGAGAACTCCTCATGTGTGAACATGACGCAAGTCCATCGCTTGTCGTCACAAGAATCTTGACCACTTAAGCACAAGAGCATGAAGACCAACGCTCCAATATCTTCCAAACACGAGCCGGCATCAATGGCAAATCTATAAAGGTGATCATTGACGGAGGGAGTTGTCACAACCTTGCTAGCACCGAGTTGTGTGGAAAGCTCAACCTCACCCTCCATCCACACAAGCACCCCTACCACGTGCAATGGCTAAGTGACCAAGGGTCCGTGAAGATCAAGCATGCCGTATCGGTCTCCTTCGCCATTGGTCCTTACAAAGATACGGTAGAGTGTGATGTGGTTGCTATGATAGTTTGCCACATGCTTCTTGGTCGACCATGGCAATTTGACAAGACTGCTCAACATGATGGTCGCACCAATATATACACCTTCAAATGGCTCAACAAAACATGTGTTTTGCAACCGATGACTCCTAGCCAAATAATTGCGGACAATGCAAAGGCTTTAGCGAGGGCGCAAAGCACAACACCTACTTGTGAGAAGAGCGGTGAGAGAGAGAACCACCTCATAGTGAGTGAGAGCCACAAGCCAAATTCGAGTGGAAAAATGAAGAGTGTTCTCCTTGCCACCAAAAGTGAGATGAGAGATGTTCGGGACAACCCATCCATCTTGCATTATGTCCTCCTTTGCAAGGGACTAGCGCAAGGAACTAACGAATTAACCAATGTTACTCCATCTTTGATGAGTGTTTTGCAGGAATTCAAGGATGTGTTTCCTGAAGAGCTTCCACATGGACTACCTCCTCTTCGCGGCATTGAACATCGCATCGACCTCATCCCCAGTGCACCACTTCCAAACCGCGCCGCTTACCGCAAGAACCCGGAGGAGACGAAGGATATCGAACGTCAAATCAACCAACTCGTCTCCAAAGGTTTGATCCAAGTTAGCACTAGTCCAAGTGTCGTACCCGTGATTCTTGTTCCAAAGACAGATGATACGTTACGGTTATGCATGGACTACCGTCCAATCAATGCTATCACCGTGCGTTATCGACATCCCATACCACGTCTAGATGACATGCTTGATGAGTTGTGTGGAGCCACTATTTTTTCGAAAATTGATCTTCGTAGTGGTTACCATCAAATACGCATGGCTGAAGGTGATGAGTGGAAAACCGCCTTCAAGACCAAACTTGGTCTCTATGAATGGTTGGTTATGCCCTTTGGTTTATCAAATGCCCCATCCACCTTCATGCGCGTTATGAATCACATCTTGCGTTCTCTCATTGGAAAAAGTGTTGTTGTCTATTTCGATGATATTCTTGTTTATAGCAAATCACTTGAGGACCATATAACACATGTCAAGGAAGTTTTGCAAATCCTTCGACATGAAACGCTTTATGCTAATCTTCCCAAGTGCACTTTTGCTAAAGACAAGTTGATTTTTCTTGGATTTGTCATTTCTTCGAAGGGAATTGAAGTTGATGTTTCCAAGGTAAAGGACATACGAGATTGGCCCATACCAACAAATGTGAGTGAACTCCGAAGTTTTCATGGGTTGGCCGGTTTCTATCGTCGCTTTGTGAAAGACTTTTCAACCATTGCTTGTCCCCTTAATGAATTGACCAAAAAGAATGTCACCTTCGTGTGGGGCAAAGCACAACAAAAAGCTTTTGATGAACTTAAAAAGAGGCTCACCGAAGCACCTCTTCTTGCTTTACCGGATTTCACAAAAACTTTTGAGATAGAGTGTGATGCTAGTGGTATTGGCATTGGAGGAGTCCTTATGCAAAACGGACGTCCTATAGCCTACCATAGCGAAAAACTTGATGGTGCTCGCCTTAACTATCTGATTTATGACAAAGAGCTTTTTGCCTTAGTTCGTGTCCTTCAAGTTTGGCAACACTACCTTTGGCCCAAGGAATTTATCATACATTCCGACCACGAGTCGTTGAAATATCTCAATGGCCAAGCTAACTTGAGCAAGAGACACGCTAAGTGGGTTGAGTTCATGGAGTCTTTTCCGTACATTGTCAAGTATAAGAAGGGCAAAGATAATGTAGTTGCGGACGCATTGTCTTGCAAACATACAAGCCTTCTTACGAGACTTGAAATCAACATGTTGGTTCTTGAGGAAATAAAATCTTTGTATGCTTCCGACCTGTTCTTTGAACCAATTTTCGCAAAGTGCTCCAATGACAAGGGAGTTGATGATTTCTATTTTCATAAGGGCTTTCTTTTAAAAAAACAAGCTCTGCATTCTGAAGTCGTCGCTTCAATTTTTGCTTCTCCAAGAATCTCATGGTGGAGGCCTTATGGGTCACTTTGGTCGCGACAAGACATTGGACATGCTCTCCAATCACTACTTTTGTTCCAAGATGAAGCGTGACGTGGAGCGCTACGTTCAACGATGCACGACATGTGTTCAAGCTAAGTCGCAAGCTAATCCCTATGGTCTTTATATGCCATTGCCTATTCCTCATACACCTTGGTCCGACATTAGCATGGATTTCATGTTAGGATTGCCTAGATCTAAGCATGGTCATGATTTTATATTTGTTGTTCTGGATCATTTTTCCAAGATGGCACACTTCATACCGTGCCATAAGACCGACGATGCTTCACATGTTGCAAATCTGTTTTTCACGGAAATCGTTCGTCTTCACGGTGTGCCAAGGACAATCGTCTCTGACCGCGACGTCAAATTCATGAGCTACTTGTGGAAGACCCTCATGGCCAAGCTCGGCGTCAAGCTCCTCTTTTCATCCGCATCACATCCTCAAACTGATGGCCAAACCGAAGTTGTCAACCGAAGCCTCGCAACTCTCCTTCATGTGTTGATCAAGAAAAACCTGAAGGATTGGGAGGAATGCATTCCACACGCCAAGTTCGCCTATAATCGAGCCAAGCACTCAACAACCAAGATGAGTCCATTCATGATCGTCTATGGTTTCGAGCCCCTCACCGCGCTCGACATCCTACCACTACCTCTCCATGAGCGCACAAACATGGACGTCGAGAAGCGCGCACAAGCTATGAAGAAGCTTCATGAAGAAACAAGAGCAACTATCGAACAACAAGTCCTTCGCCAGCTTCAAGGTTAAACAAGGACAAGAAGGAGATGATATTTGAAGAAGGTGACCTTGTGTGGATACACCTAAGCAAGGACCGCTTCCCCAAGGAACGTGACTCCAAGCTCAAGACAAGAAGAGATGGCCCCTTCAAGGTCCTCAAACGAATCAACAACAACGCCTACATCATCGACATCCCGACCTCCAAGTACCTTGCAAGAAATACATTCAATGTCAAGGATCTCTCACCCTACCATGGAGATGCTCAAGATGATATCCATGAAGAGTCGAGGATGACTCTTTCCCAAGGGGGGAGCTGATGCAGCCTGTCCTACGGACGCTTCTACATCTACACCAACAAGTCCCCCAAGTGGACCCATGACTCGTGCCCGAGCCAAACTCCTGCAAGCTAAGGTGAACTCACTCCTCTCCTCGTGCCAATTTGATACCTCCTTGGTTGGCGTGCTACTTCATACCTCTACTCTATGCATCATCAGGTACGAACCCCCGCTGCGTCGACCCACGAGCCCTGAAGCTGCACCTGAGCTGAAGCTGCCGGAGTGTCCGCCCGAATCCAGCCAGAGTGTCCGCCCACCCCGGAGTGTCCGGCCCGACTCAGCCGGAGTGTCCGGCCTGCCCGAGCCCGGACCTGGCGTGGACATTCAGAAGGTCGAATCGGACACTCCCCAGACACCACCCGGAGTGTCCACCCTGCCCAGACTGTCCGGCCGTGCCGACCCGGACTGTCCGGCCCAAGCGATGGGCCTGCGAGCCTAGCTGGGGCCTATGGCCCATGTACCCCTCTATTTCGCCCAGAACTCTACTTTAATTCCTGAATTACCCCTGAACTTGTGGCTGGCCTATATATAGACCCCCACCTCCATTGTAAACCCTAGGCATGATATTGGAATTAGTGGAAACCCCTTTGTGGATCTATCTAATTCTTGCCTCATGCTCCTTGACTAAGGAGCACCAATATCACCAAACCTCGTTGGAGTTTGCATTGTGCCTCCGCGTTGTACAAGGCCTAGGCATCGGTGTCCCTTTGCCTAGACATCAAGATCTCACCGAGTCTCCCATCTCGCTGTGCCGGTTCGAGAGAGAGAGTCCTCCGCCCGACACCGATCCTAGGGATTGCGCCGGACCGGTCACCGCTGGCGTGAGCTATTGGTGTTTGTCGTGGTTTTGCGTGTGTGTGTTCATCGCGTTCTTCGTGCGTGTGTTCGTCGTGTTCATCCTTCCCTCCTTTCCCCGCACTCCACCCTCGATTTGAAAGGGAATCATGAAAGATAGGGCCACCCTAGAGGTTTGCCCTCAACACCTTTGGTGGGAACAAGTTGAAGTTGCTCGTGACACAAGAGTAGAGCCTCCAATAACAACTTGGCATTATATGAAGTCTCATATGAGATCCCGCTTTGTTCCCTCGCACTACACGCGTGACCTCTTCAACAAGCTACAATTGTTTAGTCAAGGGATAAAGACCGTGGAACAGTACTTCAAGCAAATGGAGCACTACATGATTCGCTCCAGCATTGACGAGCGCGAAGAGCAAACAATGGCACGTTTCCTCATCGGCTTAAACCATCCAATCAAGCACATCATCGAGTTTCAAAAGTACAACACTATGGTTGAGCTTGTGCACATTGCAACAAAATCCGAGCGTCAAATACAAGAGGACATCAAGTACAAAAAGCCCAAGACGTACTTCACCTACAAGCAAGCTTCAACCGCTACACCAACAACCTTCAATGGAAGCTCCTCAAGTACCTCCAAGGTTTCCTTCAAGCCCACACTCCCTTAAGAAAAATCACCCCCAAGTGGCAAACATAAAAAGGATGACCCGCCATTCAACGACGAATGCTACAAGTGTGGAGGCAAAGGACATAAGTCGGTCACGTGTGGAAACAAGAAACTATTGTTCATCCATGACAATGGCGACGAGGAATACTTGAGTGAAGATGAATTCGATGCAAGAGTCAAAGAAGCAATGACAAGGCAACATGTGGAGGATGACCAAGAGCTCCTCATGTGTGAACATGACACAAATCAATCGCTTGTCATCACAAGGATCTTGACTACTCAAGCCCAAGAACATGAAGATCAAAGATCTAACATCTTCCAAACACGTGCCAGCATCAATGGGATATCTATCAAAGTGATAATCAATGGAGGGAGTTGCCACAATCTTGCAAGCACCGAGTTGTGTGAGAAGATCAATGTCACCCACCATCCACACAAACAGCCCTACCATGTCCAATGGCTAAGTGACCAAGGGTCCATGAAGATCAAGCACACCATCTCGGTAACATTCTCAATTGGCCCATACAAAGACACAGTGGAGTGTGATATAGTCCCAATGATGGTTTGCCACATGTTTCTTGGTCGACCATGGCAATTTGACAAAGGTGCTCTACATGATGGCCCGCACAAATGTGTACACCTTCAAGTGGCTTAAAAATACATGTGTTTTGCAACCGATGATTCCTAGCCAAATAATTGCGGACAATGCAAATGCTTTAGCGAGGGAGAAAACCACAACACAAACTTGTGAGAAGAGTGGTGAGTGAGAGAACCACCATATAGCGAGTGAGATCCATAAGCCTAACTCGAGTGGAAAAACTAAGAGTGTTCTTCTTGCCACCAAAAGTGAGATGAGAGATGCGAGGAATAACCCATCCTACTTGGACTATCTCCCAATTTTCAAGGGACTAGCGCAAGAAACAATTAACTTGACAAATATTCCTCCCTCTTTGATGGCTATTTTGCAGGAATTCAAGGATGTGTTTCCCAAAGATCCCCCTCATGGACTTCCTCCTCTTCGTGGAATCAAGCATCGCATTAACCTCATACCCGGCGCAAGTCTTCCAAAATGCGCCACCTACGGCACGAACCTTTAGGAGACGAAGGAGATAAAACACCAAGTCAACCAACTCGTCTCCAAAGGTTTGATCCAAGTAAGCACTAGCCCAAGTGCGGTACCCGTGATTCTTGTCCCAAAACGGATGATACGTTGCGGTTATGCATGGACTGTCGTCCAATCAATGCTATCACCGTGCGTTATCGACATCCTATACCTCGTCTCAATGACATACATGATGAGTTGTGTGGGGCCACTATTTTCATGAAAATTGATCTTTGTAGTGGTTACAATCAAATACGTATGGTGGAAGGTGACGAGTGGAAACCCGCCTTCAAGACCAAACTTGGTCTCTTTGAATGGTTGGTCATGCCTTTTGGCTTATCTAATGCCCCATCCACCTCCATCTGCCTTATGAATCATATTTTGTGTTCTCTCATTGGAAAAAGTGTTGTTGTCTATTTCAATGATATACTTGTTTATAGCAAGTCACCTGAGGAACATGTTACTCATGTTAAGGAGGTCTTGAAAATCCTTCGACATGAAAAGCTATAAGATAATCTTTCCAAGTGCACTTTTGATAAAGACAAATTGATTTTCCTTGGTTTTATTGTTTCTTCCAATGGCATTGAAGTTGATGTTTCTAAAGTCAAAGACATAAGAGATTGGCCCATTCCCACAAATGTGAGTGAGCTTTGAAGTTTTCACGGATTGGACGGTTTCTATCATCGCTTTGTGAAAGTTCTCAACCATTGCTTGCCCTCTCAACAAGTTGACCCAATGTCACCTTCATGTGGGCAAAGCACAACAAAAGGCTTTTGATTATCTTAAAAAGAGGCTAACTGAAGCACCTCTTCTCGCGTTACCGGATTTCACAAAAACTTTCGAGATAGAGTGTGATGCTAGTAGTATTGGCATTGGAGGAGTCCTTATCCGATTTAGGACAAAGAGCTTTTTTTTCCTTAGTTCATGTTCTTCAATTTTGGCAACACTACCTTTGGCCTAAGGAATTTATCATACATTTTGACCATGCTTCGTTGAAATATCTCAAAGGCCAAGACAACTTGAGTAAAATAAATGCTAAGTGGGTTGAGTTCATGGAGTCTTTTCCTTACATTGTCAAGTATAAGAAGGGCAAAGATAATGTAGTTGCGGACGCTTTGTATGCATGTTGGGTCTTTATGAAATCAAAACTTTGTATGCTTCCAACCCGTTCTTTGGACCAATTTTCACAAAGTTCTTACTACAAGAAAAGTTTCCTTCCGCAACGACTTGGCCCGACAGTCGTTGTGGAAGGCGCGTCTTCCACGACGAAATTCTCGGCTCGGCTGTGGCCAATGGAAAACTTTTTTTTCCGGTTTCACGGCCCTCTACTACGACGGATCTGCTAAAAACATGGAGGAAGCTCGGCCAGCGCGTGGTAGAAGCAAGATTTTTGTTTCCTCGCGCGATGTTGCCTCACCGAAGTCTTTTGAGGCGTGTGGGTCTCGGACGTCAGTGTCTCCAGCGGACCATACATTTCGGTCGCGCCTCCCTGATTTGAACTCGATAGCATAGCTCGAGGCGTTTCCCGTTTAGTCAGGCTACTAGGTCCCACATGTCAGCCTCTCATTAGAAGGATCATCTGTATGATGGAATTTTTTCCCTCGCTCGCGCTATCCTGTTCCGAAGTTGATAGCGCTGCTCGATGCATCTACCGTCTAATCAACCTCTTAGGACCCACATGTCATCCTCTCATTAGAAGAAACATGTTTATGATGGAATTTTTTCCTTCGCTGGTGCTACCCCGTTCCGAGTTGATAGCGTTGCTCGACGCATCTACCGTTTAACCAACCTCCTGAGCCCCACATGTCATCCTCTCATTAGAAGAAACATGTGTATGATGGATTTTTTCCTTCGCTTGCGCTACCCTGTTCCGAACTTGATAGCATTGTTCGATGCATCTACCATTTAATCATGATGCTGGGCCCCACATGTCATCCTCTCATTAAAAGAAACGTGTGTATGATGGACTTTTTACCTTCGGTAGCGCCTTCGTGTTCCGAACTTGATAGCTTTGCTTGCTACATCAGCCGTTTATTAAGGCTGGTGGGTCCCTTATGTCAGCCTCACATTAGAAGAATCATGGGTACGATGGAATTTTTTTCTTCTCTAGTGCTACCCTGTTTCGAACTAGATAGGGTTGCTCGATGAATCTCCGGTTTTCTCACGATGCTGGGTCCCCCATTTCAGCCTCTCGTTATAAGAAACATGTACATGCTGAACTTTTTTCTCGCTCGTGCCTCCCTGTTTCGAACTGGCTACGTTGCTCGATGCAGCATCTGTATAAGGTCGCGCTGCTGGGTCCCACATATAAGCCTCTCTATAAATGAAACGTGCGCATGATGGACTTTTTTTGGCCATGTCCGTTGTTTTGACCTTGGCAACTTGCTGGGTTCCAGATGTCAACCACCTCTGTGCAGGAAACATGTCTATGCTGGGTCCCACCTGACAGCCTCTATTTGAAAGAAACGTGTGTATGTTGGACTATTTTTTCGGGTCCCAGATGTCAGCCTAAGAGTACAAAAAATGCTCACAAAGGCCGAATTAAAAAGATTCTGGGCTAACTCGGGGTAGATGCCCTATTCGTCATGGCTTATATTTCATGGGCTCACTCCTAAGTGGAATGGGCTATGGTCGGTGGCCACAAGACCATGAAAAGGCCAAATTAGAAGGTATTGGGCTATGGTTAGGGCTGATAGGCTAATTTCATGCGCTATGCTTGGGCCTGCTGGGTCCGACATGTCAGCTTCTCTGTAAGTGCAACGTGTGTATGAAGGACTTTTTCGGCCGCGTCCATTGTTTTCATCGTGGCAGCCGTGTATGGTCTTACTGCTGGGGCCCTTATGTCAGCCTCTCTGGCATGTTCTAGGTTGTGGGTCCCTGATGCAGCCTTGTATGTTCTGTCTGGTGGGTCCCTGATGCGAGCCTCTCTGTACAAGTATTTAAACTTGTTTCGAACCGACCCTCAAAACAAACTCTAGGGATGCTGCATGCTGGTGTGTTCGTGATGTCAGCCTCTCCGTAATGCGATATTGCTAGAAGAAAAAAAATGTAAATCCAAGATACTATTCGAACAGAAGACCTTCAAACCAAATAAACGTAAACTGAGTGTGTTGCCACTACAACAAAGATATTTATAGAATAAATATCATTATACTTTTATTAGCACTACAATTTATGTATTAGTCTTCTTAAAAATATTTTGGGTGTCTATGTTTATCTCTTTTAAAATATAAAAGGGCAGCGCTCCTGATACATTGCAAATGTATCTATAATTTTTGATGTTCCATGCTTGGTTTTATCTACTTTCTTGTGTTTTGTCCACATTTTGGAGTACTTTTCATATGATTTCTTGGACAAACCTATTAACAAGAGCCACAGTGCCAGCTGCCTGTTTTCTGTTGTTTTTGGTCCAGGAAAGTCAGAAAATGAATATTCTCGGAATTGGACGGGACAAAAGCCAAAGTGCCTATTTTTCCGGAAGACATCAGATGCCAGAATACGAGACGGAGAAGGGCTGGGGGCTGGCCACACCACCTGGCCGCACGGCCAAGCCTAGCCCACGCTAGGGGGTGGTCTGGCCAACCCCAGCACCCCCTCGGCCTCTCTTTCCGCCTATATATTGCCCTCGGGACGAAAACCCTAGACACCCGATCAAAAATCCACGAAAGAGTCTGTAGCCGTCGTCGTCTCTATCCCTAGATCGGGAGGGATCTGAAGCTCTTCCCAGCACCCTGCCGGAGAGGGGAATTCACCCTGGAGGCCTTCTTCATCATCATGCAAGCCTCCGGTGTGATGCGTGAGTAGTTCATCTCTGGACTACGGGTCCATGTAGTAGCTAGATGGCTAGTTCTCCTCTTTGAGCTATCATGTCTAGATCTTGTGAGCTCCGTTCATGATCAAGATCATCTATTTGTAATTCTGCATGTTGTGTTTGCGGGGATCTGATGGATATTGAGATGCTATTTCAGATTGATTACTGATTCTATAATGTCTTTGTTATTTGTGATCTTGCATGCTTTCTGTTGTTAGTAGCTATCTTAGCCAATTAGATGCTAGCATCTCCAAGAGTTAGTATTTATGCTCGATAGTGGGTTCATGCCTCTGGTAATCTGGGGAAGTGACAGAAATCTCTAAGGTACTATATGTGTTGTTGCTACTAGGGAGAAAACAACAATCCTTTGTTCATAGAATAATTGTATTGTTTACTTTACACGCAATTCGTAAAGCAATAATTTGTTACTTGCAACTTAATACTAGAGGGGGTTCGGATGATAACCTGAAGGTGGATTATTAGTCATAGATGCAGTTGGGTGACGGTCTATGTATAATGTTGTAATTCCCAATCAAGTTCCAAAGGAGTCAAGATGATTAGTATATGCATGTATTGCTTTCTCGATGTTTGTCAATTGCCCCGCTGTAATTTGTTCACCCAACATGTTATCTATCTTAAGGAGAGCCACCTCTAGTGAACTATGGATCCCGGTCCTTTCTTTTACATACAATCTACAAACTGTTTACTGCTTTGTGTTTACTTTCTGCAAACTATTACTTCCTTCCATTTGATACGTTTAATCCTTTATTTTCAGCAAAACTGGTGAGATTGACAACCTCATCGCAAGTTTGGGACAAAGTTCTGTGGTTGTGTTGTGCAGGTGTCCACGTTGCTACTAGCACCGGTAGTGCGCCCTGCCAAGGCTCAGCTAGCAACACCTTTGGGGTGTTTCCTTGATCCTATTGGTTCGATTAAACCTTGGTTTCATAACTGAGGGAAACTTGCTGCTGTGCTCATCATACCTTCCTCTTGGGGTTCCCAAACGAGCTCTACATCAATACTGAGCCATCAATCCTGGCATCTCAATTTATAAAATGCCACATAATGGAGTATTTTCTTAAAAACATGGGTAGGCAGAGTTTTTATTTTATTTTGAGAGGTGGGGGGAAATGCCCAAAAGGCCGAATTAAAAAGAGTTTGGCTATTCTACATAGGCTGCTCTACGTGGGTTATACTCCGTAGGGCAGGCTCCATGGGCTTCATTCTCAAATTTTAGTGGGTTGTGCTCAGCAGTCCCATGACCCCTAAAAGGCCGAATTATACTCCGTAGGGCTATGCACCATGGGCTCCTTTCTCAAATTTCACTGGGCTATGGTCAGCAGTCCCCTGACCCCGAAAAGACCGAATAAAAATATTCTAGGCTAAAGAGGGGACGAATGAGCTCGTAGTACTAGATGTCTTCTCTTGGTTAATAAAAATTGCATTGTGATGTGCTCAGCCGGATTTGAAATAAAGACCTCAGAGAGGGAGGGGAAAAGCGATAATTGTTTTTGGCAGCTATTGATGTCAAAATTCAGCAGTACAGAATAAGGTAGAAAAATTATCAACAGATTCGAAGTTCATATTCAAGAGCACTTGACCAATTGAGCAGCATTTCAAAAGTGACCAATTCAGCAACACAGACAATGAAATACAAATAGCAGTATAGAAAGAACCAGTTTTTGTTTCAGCTCTAAAAACTTTGTCGCACGATCAGTTTGTCATTTTCACCAATAACACTCGACCATTGGAGCAAGCAAAACTGACGATCAAGTCTGCTTTGAGTACCTTCTTCTCACATCAATGCCTGTTTGACCCCCATATGCAACCCAAAATGACCAAGTCTCATCTAGATTGTGACACGGCCATGTACAAGGGCGACGAGCACTCGTCCATTTCACATTCAGCAGCACATGACAGATTCATCAGCAATTTAAAGTGACCGATTTAACGGTGGCAGAAAATGACCAAAAGAATTGATAGATTCTGTAATACCGACATTGAAATTCAATGGATGTACAACAATGTGGCAAAGCCAAGTTTCAAAAGGAAAGCGCAACCATGCATTTTCTCCATTTCATCTGAATAAGTCCAAGTACATAGGTATTACTACAAAATAGATTAGCAGTAGCTGAACTCCATACAAAATACTTAGTAGAAGTGTAGAACTACAAGCTTACACTAAGCTAGGAACCACTACATTTCCATCATATGTACTCGAAGAAACGAGAATGCTTCATCGTGTCAAAGTGCTGGCCAAGATGCACCCTTGATTTCCTGCCTAGGACGCGTCTCTCGTTTCATTGTCGTATGTCGGCTTCTAGGTCAGCATCATACATGTAAAATTCATACGACAAACCAGGAAGTTTGGGATCCTTAATTTCAGCAATTCCAATTAAGAAGGGAATCTGCCACCAACATAAACTAGTTGATTAGTACAACATTACATACACTCACTGTAGGTTCATCACAAGAGGATTAAGATGTGATATCTCACCGGTGAATCTTGTCCAACGGCAGGTTCAGTAGTATATCCAGTAAAGACGCGACTTGGACAGAAAAGACATGAGCACTTTATGTGCGGCGTTGGCTGGCGACGGCCTAATCGTTGTCTCGGGTGACCTCTTTACTACAACCTGATTGAAACTAGCGAACAAGACCAATGACCAAAACCTCACCTCGTACCGCGGCGATTCGCACGCTGCCGACCTGACCAGCCGGTGGGACATGAGCAAGTCCGTGCTATGCCCGTCAATTTGGGCAATGAAAAACTGGCCCTCCTTCCCGATGCTGATGAACTCAGCTCTGAGCAATCCCGGTGCACGAACCGGCACAGACGGGTCCCATTTTTTGGGGCTGTATCTGGGCACTATCATCGAGTGGGTAGATATGAGGTGCTCGATGAATACTTTCTTGACACTGGTGAACTCGCATCCTGGCTCCGTGCAGACACACCGGCGATAGTTGCACGTGATCTTGTGGTCGTAAACGTCCTTGTAGGAGACCAAAGTCCAACCGATGTCGTTGGGGCATCTACTACCTTGTCCGCCAGCGACTTGGTGGTACAGCTCCTTGGAGCATGTGGCCAGCCGCACGATGCTGGTAGTGTCCAGACACTTAGCTATTTCGTTGAAGACATCATCCCCGACCTTCGTCCAGATGTTATTTAGCCAGTTGTGCCTCGAATCCACAACCATCACGTCCGAATGATTGGGGGCAAGGGCAGATCTATGTATGACTGTTGGGATTATTTGGAGGAGAGGGGTGGCAACCTAGAAGGATCGATGTAGAGGGTGAGATGGCGATAAAAATGTGTCAAGCACGCGCTAGAGAAGATCCAAATGTGGCCTCTCGCAGTCGGGAATGGCTCTTAAGGAGGGGTTTTTGCCGTGCTCCTACGGCTGTCTTCTGCCAGGCGTACTACATCGAGCACGCTGACTAGAGTTATGGAGTAGGGAGTACTATAGGTACTCTAGACTAGCACACTGCCATGGAGTGTTCTCTCATCACATCTCAGTTATTAGAACTGAGAGATGACTTATTTACTGCTTCCATTTTTATACTACTCCCTCTAGTTTATATTCTAATGGCCTCAACTTTGTCTAGATTCACATCAGTTAGACAGAGTAGTTGTAAGTTGAGTCACTTAGGTTTTTTGGTACTTCATAGTATGTACCAAAATACCAAGATGTTGAACCTCATATGAGCTTTCTAGAAAGGTACCCCTTTGCAAAGATTGGCAAACCTGCTAAAATTGCTGAAACTTCTAGAAAGGCAAGAACCCACGGCCTAAATTGTATCATGCTTAGTGAAATAACGACAGGTTCCCAGTTCATATTCAGCAGCATTTCAAAGTAACCAATTCAGCAATACAGACTCTAAAATTCAATAGAAGGACAACGAGAATCAATTCTTGTTTCAACACTAAAAACCTTGGTGCGGGATCAGTCGCTTTTCTCCGAACACACTCGACCATCGGAGCAGGTAAAACTGACCATCAAGCCTGCTTATCTGTGCATACTTTCTACTCACATCAATGACTGTGTGACCCACATATGCAAACCAAAATGCCCCAATCCTCATCTAGATTGTGACAAGGCCATGTTTCAAAAGAACAGTAAGACCATCTACTGCCCTTGATCTAAAAAGGTATTAGTACGTCAGTATTAGTTCTACAACATACTTCAGTGCTGTATAAAAAGGATAGAACATTTTACAGATTCACTACTATTTGAAAGATTCAGCAGCACTGAATAAAACAGAAAACTATGAATAGATTCCAAACACATAATCAGCGGCACTTGACAGATTCAATAGCATTTCAATGTGACCGATTTAGCAGCACAAATAATGACCAAAAGTATCGACAGATTTAATAATGCAGACACTGAAATCCAATAGATGTAGCAAGGCCATAATTCAAAAGGACATAGAGAACATATTCTGGCCATGTTCCAAAAGAAGAGCAAGACTATCTACTGGTCTTGAGCTAAACAAGTACCAATACATCACTATTAGTTCTAAAAAAATACTTTAGTAATAGCAACAATAGAACGTTCGATAGATTCAATGGCACTTGAAACATTTAGCAGTACTGAATAAGATAAAAAAATATCATGAGATTCCTAGTTCATAATAAGCGGCACTTGACAGATTTAGCACCATGTCAAAGTGACCAATTTAGCAGTACAGATAATGACTAAAGGAATTAACAGATTTAGCAATGCAGACATTGAAATTTGGTAGATGTAGCAAGGCCATGATTCAAAAGGAAAGAGAGACCTCATTCTGCACTAGATCCGTCGTTCTGAACAAGTACCAGTACATAGGTATTACTCCTACTACAAAATAGATTAGCAGTAACAGAACTCCATACAAAATACTCAGAAGTACCTTAAGCTAGGAACCACATGTCCCAAAATGGTAAGAAAAATCCGGTCGAGGAGTACATGTGTTCAAGTTAGTATCATCACAAGAAGATAACGATGGGTTAATCGCTAAGAAATAGGGATGCAGAAGTGGGACAAATGGGACACGCGGGATCCTTAATTTTAGACCCCTAGACTAATTCTACACTAAGTGGGAGAAGTGGGACAAGTAGGATTTAATAAATCTCACTTATCCCACTTAGTTTAGAGTTAGTTTAGAAGTCTCCCACATATGACACCTCTGCATCTATGGTAATAATCTTGTCGATACGAAGCTTGTATTCCACGGTGAACTCCGATGGTCGATTCCGACGACGAGTGACCAGATTAGACCGACAAACCGACAAAGAGCAAGTGGCTTTAGAATTCGCATAGAATACCTTCTCACACAAGCCATTTGGATATGCAGAGCTCAACTTCACCATGAACTACGGTGACACGCGCGTCGCCGATCTAATGCACACGACAGATATCAAGATGACATCGTCGCTCCCGTCGAATAGCACGCAGAATACTGCGTCATCGAACCCTGTTAGCTCGATATCTACATTTTGTGAGCCCGGTGCCGGCACCGGCTTAGAGATGTACCTGCCTTTCCTACCATAGTGTAAAATGTGCAACCTCATGGTGTGGGCTTCTCTGGGGTGGGAGTGGAGCACAAATGGAATTGCGGCGAACTCACAGCCAGGCACCACGCAGTTCCATTGGACTGCATCAGCGAGCATTGAACATGAAGACATATTTGGCTAGACGGCCCATACCAATTGGGTCTGTCACCAACATAAAGTAATTAATTAGTATGACGTTACATATATTCATATTAGGATCATCACAAGAAGATTTATATGTGTTAACTCACTCTTGGTTGATATTCTTATAATCCAGGGGGAATTCTGACAACATCTTGAGAAGCTCACAGGTAACGCCTCGATTTCGACAGGTACGACATGAGCCCTTTCAGCACGACTTCAGCCAACAAAGGCCTGCTCGTCTGCTCAGATGTCGCTGCCATTTCGACCGAATGGAGCTTATTCCATGATGGCAGCGACCATAACATCACCTTGTACCGCGGTGATTCGCATGCTGCCGACCTGACGAATAGGAAGATGTTCGTGGTGTACCCTCCAATTAGGGCGGCAAACTTCGTGCCCTCTTTCCCGATGCTGATGATCTCTGGTGCGTGCACCCGGTTAGTCAGGTATCAGTACTTGTTGGAGTCGGTCACTTGGGGCAAATAGTACATCTTGTGGGCAAGTTTCAAGTGGTCAAAGAGCTCGTGCAAAGTCAATGACCGGTTGACAAACTCGCATCCTCGCTCCGTGCAGGCTGCGCACGGGGCGTAGCAGCACTGGATCTTGTGCTCGTAGACGTCATTGTAGGACACCAATGAACAACAACGGTCGTTGGGGCACCTGCTACCTTTTCCGCCGGTGACCTAGCGGTTGTAACATCCCGAAATTTTGCAATTTCATATGTTACTAGAAGCATGCATCATATCATTGCATCATGGCATCACATATCAAAACTACATCAGGTATTTTCTTAAACTCCGTAGTCAATTATAGACAAAAGGGGGGTAAAACCTTTTTGAACCACTAAAACCCTTGCAAAAGTGTTATGTTAAAGTCCTACTCTAACCCTCTTCTTTTTACAAAATTTTAGAAATAAATTTCGTCTAATTCGAAGTCCGTTTGCAAAAGTTATTAAACAAATAACAAAACAGAAAATTTTAAAAAGAATTAAAAAAAAGAGGAAACCTAACCTAGGCGGGCCAGCCGAAGCCAGCCCGCTTCCTATTCACCGCGCACGCCCGCAAGCGAGCGGCGCTTACCGCGAACGCCGGCCCAACAACGCCGCCAGTCGCCAACCCGCCCCCGCGCCTGCAGCCGCTGACAGGCCGGCCCCACCCGTCAGCCGCCTCCTCCTCCGAGTCCGGCTCGAGCACGCCGCTGTCTTCGTGTCAGCGCTAACCACCTCCTGCGAAATCGGAGCGGATTCCGCGACCCCCGCGCCAAGCAAGCCGCCTATAAGTACCCCGGCACGCCTCCCGCGAAACCCTATCGTTTTTTCGCCCCACCGCCACCGAGCCGCCGCCAATCTCTCGTCGGAGCTCCGCCAGACTTCGCCGCCCCAGCCGCCGCCCGCCGCCACCTCGGGAAGGAGGAGCCGCAGCCGCCCCGGGAACGCAGCCACGACGAGGAGCCGGTCGCCGTCGACTACTTCGTCGGGCCAGAGGAGTACCGCCACGCCACCGTACCTCGCCCTCGACGCACCGCCGCCGCCCGTCGTCGCCGCCGACGGTAAGCCCCCTCTCCGACCCTCGGATCGAGATCTAACGGCTATAAACGGTCAAATCGCGCCGGCCAACCGCATCGCGCCGCGTGGCAGCCGCCGCGTCAGCATCGCGTCGGCGTCACGCACACCCCGCTGGCCAATCCCGAGCCGCCACGTGTCGCCGCGTCGCTGGCCACCCTTTTGTTTTTCTTTTAAAATAGGCAGAAATTGTTCCAATCTTGTAAAATCCATAGTAATTCGAATATTATTCCAAAAATTGCGTATAATATACCGTTGGATTCATATTTTCGAGTAGAACACAGATCTACAATAATATTGCTGTTTTGTCACAGCAATCTTGCTGTAGGATTTAAAGTTTAGATTAGAGTATTTTAATTCTAGAAAATTATCCGTAACTCCGTTTTAGTTGATTCTTGTTGCGTTGGCTTTGTATCGACGAGACCTTCTGTGGAAAATTGGCTTTTCATGCTTAGGGTGTTCAGATCTGTCTCGAGGTAGATTGGAGTTGTAGATCTAGTTTTGAGCTTGGTTATTTAGGGTTTAACCCAAAATACTTAAAATCTGTGGGGAATTAATTCTAATGATATCCCCAACTCAACAACACCCCTGAATAAAACCCTTGGTCGAAATCGAATCCATCCTTGCATATTACCATGTTGCATGCATGCATATTCGACTTCGTGACTTTGTTCTGTGCAAATTGTGATTGGATCCATGTTTGTTCCGTTAGATTGCTCGAAGTGCGCTGAGGAGTACTGTTGTGTAGATTGCTGCTCGGATCAAGGCAAGTTACACCACTTGTTCATATTTATGTCCCAGTTTTGACTATGCATGTTTTACTCATCAAATTCTGTAGTATGCATGTGTAGGGTTTTGGTAGATTTTCTTAGTACTATTTTCGCAAGTGCGGTTTTGTAGTATGCCATGAGTAGCTCTATGCTTAGGAATTTCCATCCCAATAGGTTATCCTGTTTTTCTAAGTTATGCTTGATATGCTATATACTTGTATATATCAAGTATCGTTGGGAGGGTTCGAAAGACTCAAACATTTTCTAAGTACGAGAGCTCTCTCAAGCGAACTTTTCTTCTCCAAAACCCCCTTCAAAATAAAACTAAGTTTTCTTCTGGGCGGAATGGTTGTCGGGACAACGAGTGGGATTTTGGTGGAGGACAGCCGCCCAGGAATCAAAGAAGTCTGCCATGTTTCAGAATTCAGAAGCTTCCCGTGCAACCACAATACATATGGGCTCTGTCTTGGCTTAGTACTTAGTGGGAAACCTCACCGGGGTACCAACATTTGGAGGTTCTTGGCACGGTTGGATCCAGCTGGTCGAGGGGCTACTAAGGGAAGGCTTCACCATGGTCTTGTTTGTAAAAGGACTTGATCGTGGATTGTGGAGAAAGTGCACAACCTCTCGAGAGTATTGCAATCTGATCGATCAGCCGTGTTCACAGAAACAGAACAACTTTGAGCATCTGAAGGATGGAGCCTCTAGAAGATCTTCCTCTCTTTTACAAACCTAACGTTTTATAAACCCCAAGGCGTGAGTAATATCGCCATTGGGTGGGATTTTGGAAACTTGGTGCGTAATATCCAAGTGCTAGGTTGATTTGGGCACTTGGTGAGTAATATCCACGTGTTCCATTCGACCCTATACTATTTATCAAAGATTACAAAGTACGGAAAACTTTCTTCCTCTTTTCTTATTACATTGATAAAATCGGCTTTACGCAAATGAACCCCAGAGCCTACTCTTAGCCTTGCATGTAGAGATAGTCTTACTCTTTCCTTGGTGCAATTTGCCAATACATTCAAAGTATTGACCCAACTTGTTGGCTGCACGTCTTATGTGCAGAATCTGAAGATTGAAAGGTGTGTAGGGATCGCGGGTCTTCACGCAGCTAGCCTGAGGCGTTGATGGAGTCAAGTTTTAATTAGTTTCCGCTGTTTAATTTGAGCTAGGTATATGCTATGCAAGTTGTAATAAATACACTCTGGATTATTCGTGTAATAATGACTTGTGTTTTACATGATATTCATCGACTGTGAAGTGCTAGCTATTGATCTAGGGACTAGCATGTTATTCATAGGGACTTAGGATCTTTACTAATCCGAGGTTGCAACAGATGGTATCAGAGCACAAAGTTGCCTATAGGACGTGACCCCTAGGATTGGAAACCACCTTTACCATGTGTGTTTTGCTTTCTATATTCTTCTAAGTTATTTGTACTCTTCTAGTATTTCTCTTCCTTATCACCTTGTGCCTAATTTTCTTTCTCCTAATCTAAAGATGACGACCTTCTACTACGACACCGCCGAAGACATCAAGTGCCTGCGCTTCGGGGAATGCCTTCTGGACATCATCAAGACACTGCAGTTACCCATGCCATCAATCAAGGGAAGCGAGTTGAGGAAGATGCGCAAGGAAGGATGCTGGGCGATTGAAGTCATCCAACCAGGGCGTAGTTAGACAGAACCCAAGACAGAGGCCATTGTACTCAATGTCACCAGTGACTCCAAGGAGAAAGGACTTAGCATCAGCTTGCAGGAGCTCATTGGACGCCTTTGCGGACGCCACCATGAAGAGGTCGAAGGCCACTACATCAAACTCTTTGGAAGACGTGATGAGAAGGGAGTTCCAATCGAGTTAACCCCAGAGGAAAGGAAGACATTCAAGCGTCGAAGGATCCAATATCAAGACTTGGAGTTCCACATCAATGACCTTCAGAAGGGGAGCTGCCTTGAGATCGTGAGGAATGACGAGCTTTGTGCCCTAGTCAAGGAGAAGGACGAGAAGATCGAGGAGCTGGAAGAGAAGATCAAGTCCCTAGGAGGGGAGCTCACCGCCCAAGACAAGAGGTTCGCTAATCAAGAGAAGAGGGTGCAAGATAAGAACAAGAGGATTAGGGAGCAAAGTCTTGTGCTCGCAAAGAATGAGATGGAGTTCAAGAACCTTGCCACCACGTTGAAGGACCTGCGAGCAGCCAAGAGGAGCGTGGAGGAGAAGATCACGCCCGTGACTATGGGGTCAAGTTTGATCAAGAAGCTACAGAAGGAGAAGAAGGAACTCCAAGAGAAACTGGGAGCTGCTACCCAGGAGCTGCATGAGGTAAAGGAACTTCAAGAGAGGCTCGAAGCTGCAACACCGGAGCCACAGGAGGTGAAGGAACTTCCGGAGAAACTTGAAGCCACGACGAGGGACATGGAGTTATACAAATCACTGCTGGAAAAGGAAGGCTTCATCATTGAGGATGAGGAAGTGGATGATGAGTAGAGTAGTTGGACCACCTTTAATACTATAGTCAAACGTTGTTCGCGATTGTTATGAGTACCAAAAATTATATTGGTTTAATTAAACTTGGTTGAGTGTGTTGAGCTATGTGCCTTGTGTGCCTTGTTTTTTTTCGTGTGTTTTTCTCTTGTTTACATAAGGGTAGGAGTTTATTCCTTAGGCTTTCTATCTATTTCTTAACTTGTCTCCCAAACCCTCCAGATGGCGAGACGCGGAAACAACAATAAGAACATGCCCCCAGAGATAGCACAAATTCTGAACTCCCAGAATCAGTTGATCCAACTCCTCACTCAAAACATGCAAAACAACAACAACAACAACCCGCCGGCTCCACCACCTCCACCGCCCCAACAGGATCGCTTGACTCGGTTCTTGAGGTTGAACCCTCCAACTTTCTCAAGTAGTTCTGAGCCAATTGTGGCAGACGACTGGCTCCGCACCATCAACAAGAAGTTAGACACCGTCCAAGTTGTTGGAGCTAATAGGGTGCGCTTTGCCGCGCACCAACTTGAGGGACCAGCTGCTGAATGGTGGGATAATTACCAGGTCACCCACCCCGATATTGAAGCTATCACCTGGAACCAATTTGAAGCAGCCTTTCGTACTCATCACGTAGCCGCGGGAGTCATGTCACTTAAGAGACGTGAGTTCCGCGACTTGAAGCAACTACACCGCTCTGTCTCCGAGTATGGGGACCTTTTCAACAAGCTGGCACGTTATGCACCTGATGATGTATCCACTGATGCCAAGAGACAGGAAGAGTTCTTAAGGGGACTTAATGATGAAATATCTATTCAGCTTGTGGCTCTAAATTTTGATAACTACCAGGAACTCCTGGACAGGGCAGTGGTGGTTGAAGCAAAGCAAAGGAGTATAGAGAACCGAAAGAGAAAGTCCACCTCACACAAGCACAACTCTGCCCCATATCAGAAGCAACGCACTTCGTCACCTCCACCCCACAACCACAACGGCCACAACCACAATGGTCATCGTCATGGAGGACATAACCACAATGGCCATAAACATCGCAATGGAAATGGCAATGGGAAGGATCTGAGTGAAGTTACATGCTTCAAGTGTAACAAGACAGGGCACTATGCGACTACTTGCCCCGAAAAGACGAAGAATGGGAATGGTAATGGAAACGGCAACAGACACAACCATGGCAATGGTAATGGAAATGGGAAGAAGCTGAATCCGTTCGTCAAAACCACGGTGAATCATGTCTCCGTGGAGGATGCTCGTGAGGCACCTAACTCCGTGATTGGTAAGTTCAAGCTTAACTCCACACCTGCAGTTGTTCTTTTTGATACTGGTGCATCGCATTCATTCATATCAAGGGTATTTGTGGATAGAGGCAAGATACCTACGGAGACTATTAGTACTCCCCTAAGGGTAAGTTCTCCTAGAGGAGAAATAGTGGCAAACTCTCGATGCCGTGGGTTAGAACTAAGAATTGGGGGGCACACCTTCCCTACTAGCCTAGTCGTTCTAGAATCACAAGGCTTAGACATAATTCTGGGCATGAATTGGATGACCGAATATGAGGGAGTCATAGATTGCGCCAAAAGGACTATCGCACTCACGACTCCGGATAAGAAAAGGATCCGCCTTAAGTCAGCTTTCGCACTCAAAGGAAGTATGGTGAACTCTCTTAAGGGGGTTAGCTTGGAGGATGTGCCAATTGTGAAGGAGTATCCAGATGTGTTTCCAGAAGAACTGCCAGGGATGCCTCCCGACCGAGACATCGAGTTCCTAATTGACTTAATGCCTGGTACTGGACCAATAGCAAAGATACCGTACAAGATGGATGTGGATGAATTGAAGGAACTTAAGAAGCAGCTTAGAGAGCAATTAGACAAAGGCTTCATTCAACCAAGTGCGCCATCTTGGGGAGCACCTGTCTTATTCATGGAGAAGAAGGATAAAACCAAGAGGCTAGTCGTGGACTACCGGTCGTTGAATGAAGTGACAATCAAAAACAAGTACCCTCTACCCAATATTAACGACCTGTTCGACCAATTAAAGGGAGCTAGTGTTTTCTCTAAGATTGATCTCCGATCAGGTTATTTTCAGTTAAAGATCCGGGAACAGGATGTACCCAAGACAGCCTTCACCACAAGATACGGATTGTATGAGTACACCGTGATGTCGTTTGGTTTAACCAATGCCCCAACGTACTTCATGACCATGATGAACAAGGTATTCATGGAGTACTTGGATAAGTTTATTGTGGTATTCATTGATGACATACTCATATACTCCAAGGACGAGAAGGAACATGAGCGGCATCTGCGCCTGATTATGGAAAAGTTAAGGGAACACAAGTTGTATGCCAAACTTAGCAAGTGTGAGTTCTGGTTGAAGGAAGTGGGATTCCTTGGTCATATTGTGTCAGCCAAAGGTGTTGTCGTGGATCCAAGTAAGGTAGCTTCCGTGATGAAATGGAATCTCCCAAGAATGTGGGTGATATTAGGAGTTTCCTGGGCCTTGCAGGATATTACCGAAGGTTCATTGAAAACTTTTCTAAGATAGCAAAGCCTATGACAGAGTTGCTGAAGAAAGAGAAGAAGTTCCAATGGACCGAGGCGTGTGAAGCAAGTTTTCAGGAATTAAAGAAGCGCCTAGTAACATCACCAGTTTTGTGTCTCCCTGATATCCAAAAGGATTTCCAAGTCTACTGCGACGCTTCTCGCCAAGGACTTGGTAGTGTACTGATGCAAGATGGAAAAGTAGTGTCTTACGCCTCTTGGCAACTTAAGAACCATGAAAGTAACTACCCCACGCATGATTTGGAACTAGCATCAGTTGTGCATGCGCTCAAGGTATGGAGACATTACCTATTGGGTAAACATTGTGATGTGTTCACGGATCACAAGAGCCTTAAGTATATCTTCACTCAAAAGGAATTAAATATGAGGCAAAGGAGATGGCTTGAGCTCATCAAGGATTATGACTTGGACCTGCAGTACCATCCTAGAAAGGCCAACGTTGTGGCTGACGCCTTAAGCCGAAAAGTCTATGTAAATGGACTTACCGTGGGAGAACTTCCAAATGATTTGTGTGAACAATTCAAGGACCTTAGGTTGGAAATAGTTCCGGAGGGATACTTAGCAACTATGGAGGTAGTACCAACGCTTCTGGACCAAATCAAAGAGGCCCAAAAAGGGGACAAAGAGTTGGAAGAGATAAGAGCTAATATAAGCAAGGGCAAAGCAAAAGGGTTTCGTACAGATGAACAAGGAACACTTTGGTATGAGAAGCGTCTGTGCGTGCCCGATGACCCTGATATCAGGAAGTTAATCCTTCAGGAAGCTCACGATTCGCCTTACTCAATTCATCCCGGTATACAAAGATGTACATGGATGTGAAAGATAGGTTCTGGTGGAACAACATGAAAAGAGAAATTGATGAATATATCTCCTTGTGTGACGTATGCAACAGAGTTAAGGCCGAACATCAAAAGCCAGCAGGACTGCTGCAGCCACTACCTGTGCCCGATTGGAAGTGGGACAAGGTAGGCATGGATTTTATCACAGGACTACCGCGGACTCGTTCTGGGTATAACTCCATCTGGGTAGTGGTCGACCACTTCACAAAGGTGGCCCACTTCATTCCCGTAAAGACCACCTATACGAGTGCTAAACTTGCCAAGATTTATATGTCAAGCGTAAGTCTTCATGGTGTACCCAAGGGGATTGTCTCTGATAGAGGTACCCAATTCACCTCTAAGTTTTGGCGACAGCTACACGAGTCTCTAGGGACACGACTGGAATTTAGTACCGCCTTCCACCCACATACCGATGGACAAACGGAAAGAGTTAATCAGATCTTGGAGGACATGTTAAGAGCCTGTGCGCTAGACTATGGGTCTAGTTGGGATGATAACTTGCCATATGCGGAGTTCTCATACAATAACAGCTACCAAACTAGCATCAAGATGGCTCCATTTGAAGTTCTATATGGCAGAAAGTGTAGGACTCCGCTGCTATGGAGTGGAGTTGGAGAACATAGTTTTTTTGTACCTGAACTGATCAAGGATGCCGAAGATAAAGTGAGACAGGTTCAAGACAGGTTAAAAATAGCCCAATCCAGACAAAAGAGTTATGCTGATTCCAAGCACATGGATGTGACTTATGAAGTGGGAGACCGTGCGTATCTCTGAGTTTCGCCACTACGAGGAGTTAAGAGATTCGGAATCAAGGGGAAGTTAGCACCCCGATTCATAGGGCCCTACAAAATCTTGGGTCGTAGAGGGGAAGTTGCCTATCAGTTGGAATTGCCCGAAGTGCTAACAGTTCACGATGTTTTCCATGTGTCGCAACTAAAGAAGTGTCACCCAGAAATGGCTGAAACCCCACTAAAGGATACAGTTCCATTGGAAGAAGTTCAACTAGAAAACGATCTCACCTATGAGGAAAAACCTACCCGGATTTTGAAAACAGCCGAGAGAATTACTCGTACCAAGACTATCAGATTTTGCAAAGTTCAATGGAATCACCATTCCGAGGAAGAGGCCACGTGGGAGCGTGAAGAAGACCTGAAGAAAGAACACCCACACCTATTTGCTAACCAACCTGGATCTCGGGGACGAGATTCTTCTTAAGGGGGGTAGGTTTGTAACATCCCGAATTTTGCAATTTCAGATGTTATTAGAAGCATGCATCATATCATTGCATCTTGGCATCACATATCAAAACTGCATCAGGTATTTTCTTAAACCCCGTAGTCAATTATAGACAAAAGGGGGGTAAAACCTTTTTGAACCACTAAAACCCTTGCAAAAGTGTTATGTTAAAGTCCTACTCTAACCCTCTTCTTTTTACAAAATTTAGAAACAAATTTCGTCTAATTTGGAGTCCGTTTGCAAAAGTTATTAAACAAATAGCAAAACAGAAAATATTAAAAAGAATAAAAAAAAAGAGGAAACCTAACCTAGGCGGGCCAGCCGAAGCCAGCCCGCTTCCTATTCACCGCGCACGCCCGCAAGCGAGCGGCGCTTACCGCGAACGCCGGCCCAACACCGCCGCCAGTCGCCAGCCCGCCCCCGCGCCTGCAGCCGCCGACAGGCCGGCCCCACCCGTCAGCCGCCTCCTCCTCCGAGTCCGGCTCGAGCACGCCGCCGTCTCCGCGTCAGCGGCAACCACCTCCGACGAAATCGGAGCGGATTCCGCGACCCCCACGCCAAGCAAGCCGCCTATAAGTACCCCGGCATGCCTCCCACGAAACCCTAGCCTTTTTTCACCCCACCGCCACCGAGCCGCCGCCAATCTCTCGCCAGAGCTCCGCCGGACTTCGCCGCCCTAGCCACCGCCCGCCGCCACCTCGAGAAGGAGGAGCCGCAGCCGCCCCCGGGAACGCAGCCACGACGAGGAGCCGGTCGCCGTCGACTACTTCGTCGGGCCGGAGGAGCACCGCCACGCCGCCGTACCTCGCCGCCGACGCACCACCGCCGCCCGTCGTCGCCGCCGACGGTAAGCCCCCTCTCCGACCCTCGGATCGAGATCTAACGGCTATAAACGGTCAAATCGCGCCGGCCAACCGCGTCGCGCCGTGTGGCAGCCGCCGCGTCAGCACCGCGTCGGCGTCACGTGCGCCCCGCTAGCCAATCCCGAGCCGCCACGTGTCGCCGCGTCGCTGGCCACCCTTTTGTTTTTCTTTTAAAATAGGCAGAAATTGTTCCAATCTTGTAAAATCCATAGTAATTCGAATATTATTCCAAAAATTGCGTATAATATACCATTGGATTCATATTTTCGAGTAGAACATAGATCTACAATAATATTGCTGTTTTGTCATAGCAATATTGCAGTAGGATTTAAAGTTTAGATTAGAGTATTTTAATTCTAGAAAATTATCCGTAACTCCGTTTTAGTTGATTCTTGTTGCGTTGGCTTTGTATCGACGAGACCTTCTGTGGAAAATTGGCTTTTCATGCTTAGGGTGTTCAGATCTGTCTCAAGGTAGATCGGAGTTGTAGATCTAGTTTTGAGCTTGGTTATTTAGGGTTTAACCCAAAATACTTAAAATCTGTGGGGAATTAATTCTAATGATATCCCCAACTCAACAACACCCCTGAATAAAACCCTTGGTCGAAATCGAATCCATCCTTGCATATTACCATGTTGCATGCATGCATATTCGACTTTGTGACTTTGTTCTGTGCAAATTGTGATTGGATCCATGTTTGTTCCGTTAGATTGCTCGGAGTGCGCTGAGGAGTACTGTTGTGTAGATTGATGATCGGATAAAGGCAAGTTACACCACTTGTTCATATTTATGTCCCAGTTTTGACTATGCATGTTTTACTCATGAAATTCTGTAGTATGCATGTGTAGGGTTTTGGTAGATTTTCTTAGTACTATTTTCGCAAGTGCGGTTTTGTAGTATGCCATGAGTAGCTCTATGCTTAGGAATTTCCATCCCAATAGGTTATCCTGTTTTTCTAAGTTATGCTTGCTATGCTATATACTTGTATATATCAAGTACCGTTGGGAGGGTTCGAAAGACTCAAACATTTTCTAAGTACGAGAGCTCTCTCGAGCAAACTTTTCTTCTCCAAAACCCCCTTCAAAATAAAACTAAGTTTTCTTCTGGGCGGAATGGTTGTCGGGACAACGAGTGGGATTTTGGTGGAGGACGGCCGCCCAGGGATCAAAGAAGTCTGCCATGTTTCAGAATTCAGAAGCTTCCCGTGCAACCACAATACATATGGGCTCTGTCTTGGCTTAGTACTTAGTGGGAAACCTCACCGGGGTACCAACATTTGGAGGTTCTTGGCACGGTTGGATCCAGCTGGTCGAGGGGCTACTAAGGGAAGGCTTCACCATGGTCTTGTCTGTAAAAGGACTTGATCGTGGATTGTGGGGAAAGTGCACAACCTCTCAAGAGTATTGCAATCTGATCGATCAGTCGTGTTCACGGAAACAGAACAACTTTGAGCATCTGAAGGATGGAGCCTCTAGAAGATCTTCCTCTCTTTTACAAACCTAACGTTTTATAAACCCCAAGGCGTGAGTAATATCGCCATTGGGTGGGATTTTGGGAACTTGGTGCGTAATATCCAAGTGCTAGGTTGATTTGGGCACTTGGTGAGTAATATCCACGTGTTCCATTCGACCCTATACTATTTATCAAAGATTACAAAGTAGGGAAAACTTTCTTCCTCTTTTCTTATTACATTGATAAAATCGGCTTTACGCAAATTAACCCCAGAGCCTACTCTTAGCCTTGCATGTAGAGATAGTCTTACTCTTTCCTTGGTGCAATTTGCCAATACATTCAAAGTATTGACCCAACTTGTTGGTTGCACGTCTTATGTGTGTAGAATTCGAAGATTGAAAGGTGTGTAGGGATCGCGGGTCTTCACGCAGCTAGCCTGAGGCGTTGATGGACTCAAGTTTTAATTAGTTTCCGCTGTTTTATTTGAGCTAGCTATAAGCTATGCAAGTTGTAATAAATACACTCTGGATTATTCGTGTAATAATGACTTGTGTTTTACATGATATTCATCGACTGTGAAGTGCTAGCTATTGATCCAGGGACTAGCATGTTATTCATAGGGACTTAGGATCTTTACTGATCCGAGGTCGCAACAGCGGTACAACTCCTTGGAGCATACGGTCAGCCTAACAGCGCTGATAGTATCCAGACGCATAGTGATTTCATTAAAGACGTCATCGCCGACCTTGCTCTAGCCGCAGTGCCGTGGGTTGCACCTCGAATCCGCCATCCCATCCGGACGGATTAGGGTGAGGGTGGATCTATGTACAATTGTTGGTGGTTTTTGGAGGAGAAGGCTGGTGGCCTGGAGGGAGTGATGTAGCGTGCAAGATGGGGAGTAAAATGTGTGAAGCACGCACCAGCGATGCTACCAGGCGGCGTCGGCGAGTGGGAATAAACTAAACGAAGATGGGGAAGATAGGATGGCTCTTTGAAAGAGATTTTTTCTTTTCTTCTGCTGTAATAAGCGGCTGCATCAAGGACGCCAGCTAAGCGTGAATGCATGTAAAACGCGCCCCTGTGCAATAAATTAAACATGTCACTTCCTAGCATAGTACTTTCTCGTCACGTCAGCTTCTATTTTCATACTAGTATTAGGGTATCACCTATGGTGGCAGCATTTGTCTATAAGCTAGGAGGTTTTAAGAAAATGCTTTCGATGTACTACTGAATTCCTGGTTAGCTTAAAAAGTATTTGGAAAAATTTAAGAGTAATCTATCTATCATGCTTACTTGTAGTTAAAATTTGACACGGTCGGTGGGAGTACGGTTTACATCGAAGACCTCAAAAAAGAAAAAATTACATAGAGGTCCATAAACTTAGCACAAAGGGCCCTAAAGTTAAGCAAGGAAAAGCACTCGGGTCCTTCTCAAGCGAGAAACTGAGCCATACCCTTCATACTACTGTATTTGCTACACACAAACACACAAAACGCTCCTCACACTTTCGAACCAGCGTGCTAGGGTGTGCTTGGTGCTTCCTCTTCGCAGGGTGTGAAATGGTACAACAATCCAGGTCGACGCACGTGGGCAGCGCCACGTTGTAGACGAGAGATCAGCGGGCCAACAGGGTGTGTGTGGATGGTGATGAGGCAGGAAAGGAGAGAGAAAACACAATTTGTTTTGCGTGTATATATATAGTAAAGGTCCTGAAATTTTGACAATAGGTTCAACTTCTTTCTAAGATTCTACATCTTGACAACTTAACAAAATTATATTAGGTCAAACTTGAGATAGAAGTAAGCGTGTGATAGATAGCTCTTGGATTAGTTGTCTTGTTGAAGGTAGATGGGTGCATCTTCTTTTAGTAAACGATGTTCTAGGTGTGAGTTTCCAACTATCAGGAAAGAACATTCTCAATTTTCCCATGTTTTGCAAATTTTAAAACTTCCTAGCTAACTCTGCCGACTTGAATGAGACTCTATGCCAGTTTATCGAAATTAGGTCAAATTTGAACTACAAGTAAATTATAGATTGCTTTGGAAGTTTTACAAAAAAGGTTTGGTGGTTTTTGATGTACTAAATTCCTAGTTAGAGCTTCCAAAGTTTGTTGGGACATTTTAAGAGGAATCTATCTATCACGCTTACTAGTAGTTAAAATTTGATATGGACGGTGGGAGAAAGTACGATTTGCATCGAAGACCTATTTTTTTTACATAGAGGTTCGTAAATTTAGCATAAAGGGCTCTAAAGTTAAGCAAGGAAAAGCAGTCTGGTCCTTCTCGAGAGAGCAACTTAGCCATATACCCTTTGTACTAGTGTACTTGCTTCACACACACACAAAAAGCTCCTCACACTTTCGAATGAGCGTGCTAGGGTGTGCTTGGTGCTTCCTCTTCGCAGGGTGTGAAATGTAACGACAAGGCACGTCGACGCACGTGGGCAGCACCACGTTGTGGACGATGGAGAGTTCAGCCGGTCGGGGTGTGTGTGGATGGTGATGAGGGAGTGCGAAGGAGAGAGAAAAGACAACTTGTTTTGCGTGCATATCTTACCACTATATAGTGTACGGATAACTTTGAATGTCGACTGTTGGATCAAGACTCGCGAATCCCAGCGTTTCTAGCCATTGGATCTTCTTTTCCATTCTAGCTTCTAGAAGAATCTATTGATAGTCTTCAACATAATGAATTCTATGCACAAACCTCAAAACACACTTCTCCATCATACTAGAAGCTTCTCCCTTGTTTCTCTAGACTATGTTATCAAAAATTCATGTGTTAGGTAGCTAAATAATCTTTGATTTCTACATGATGATACAAAGTACAAGGACCAAATATACACCCATACTTTATAGATGTTGATCAATTTTTTTTTGTGATTTACCAATTATAATAGGATATAGTGATGATGATATGTCATACGTCTACTATCCGAGTCTCACATGCAACTTACTAGTAGCTAATAATCATTGACTTCTAAATGATCTTACCACTATATATAGTGTACAAACAACTTTGAATATTGACCGTTGGATCGCGACCCAACATTTCCGGCCATTGGATCTTCTTTTCCATTCTAGCATCTTGAAGATTCTATTGATAGTGTTCATTACAAACCACTATATATTGTACGAATAACTTTGAATGTTGATCGTCGGATCAAGACTCGCGAATCCTTGGTTTTCGAGCCGTTGGATCTTCTTTTCCATCCTATCATCTAGAAATTCTATTGATAGTCTTTGGCATAATGAATGCTATGCACAACCTCAAAACACACTTCTCCATCATACTAGAATCTTCTCCCTTGTTTCTCTAGACCATGTTATCAAAAATTTCATGTGTTAGGTAGCTAATAATCTTTTACTTCTACATGATGATACAAAGTACAAGGACTGAATATATACACCCATACTTTAAAGATGTTGATCAAATTTTTATTTTTTTGTGCTTTACAAATTATAATTTTATATAGACATGTCATACGTCTACTATCCGAGTATCACGTGCAAGGCACGTGTAACTTACTAGTATAAAGTAAAGGTCCTGAAATTTTGACAAGAGGTTCAACTTCCTGCAAAGACTCTACATATTGAAAACTTACTGAATTTAGGTCAAACTTTAGCTACAAGTAAGCATGGTAGATAACTCTTGGAATAATTGTCTTTCGAAGGTAGATGGTGGGTGCATCTTCTTTTACTAAACGATGTCGTCGGTGTGAGCTTCCAACTATCAGGAAAGATAATTCTTGATTTTCCCATGTTTTTCGAATTTTAAAAATTCCTAGCTAACTCTGTCGACTTGAATGAGACTATGTGCCAATTTATCGAAATTAGGTCAAGTTTGAACAATAAGTAAATTGAGGTTGCTTTGGAAAATTTTCGAAAAAACTTTTTGGTGGTTTTCGATGTTCTAAATTCCTGGTTATCTTCAAAAGTTTTTTCGAAAATGTTAAGAGGGAAGTATCTATCCTGCTTACTTATAGTTAAAATTTGACACGATCGGTGGGAGTATGGTTTAGATCGAAGATATCAAAAAAGAGAAAATTACATGTAGAGCCCATAAATTTAGCATAAAGGGCCCTAAAATTAAGCAAGGAAGAGCAAGTGGGTCCTTCCCGAGTGAGAAACTGAGTCATACCCTTCGTACTAGTGTACTCGCTTCACACAAAAAATGCTCCTCACACTTTTGAACCAACGTGACAGGGGATGTGCTTGGTGCTTCCTCTGTGTAGGGTGCGAAATGGAGCGACAAGGTAGGTCGACGCATGTGGGCGGCGCCACATTGTGGACGAGGGAGAGATTAGCCGGCAGGGGTGTGCGTGGATGGTGATGAGGTAGTGAAATAGGAGAGAGAAAACATAATTTGTTTTGTGTGCATATATATAGTAAATAAAAGGTCCTGAAATTTTGACAACACGTTCAACTTCTTGCTAAGAAATTATATCTTGACAACTTAGCTCATCCATTTTGGTGGTTTTTGATGCACTGAATTCCTGGTTAGAGCTTCAAAAGTTTGTTGGGACATTTTAATAGTAATCTATCTATCATGCTTACTAGTAGTTAAAATTTGATATGGACGGTGGGAGAAAGTACGATTTGCATCAAAGACCTTTTTTTTTTACATAGAGGTCCATAAATTTAGCATAAAGGGCTCTAAAGTTAAGCAAGGAAAAGCAGTCTGATCCTTCTTGAGAGAGAAACTTAGCCATATACCCTTCGTACTAGTGTACTTGCTTCACACACACAAAAAACGCTCCTCACACTTTCGAATGAGCGTGCTAGGGTGTGCTTGGTGCTTCCTCTTCGCAGGGTGTGAAATGTAACAACAAGGCACGTCGACGCACGTGGGCAGCACCACGTTGTGGACGATGGAGAGTTCAGCCGGTCGGGGTGTGTGTGGATGGTGATGAGGCAGTGTGAAGGAGCGAGAAAACACAACTTGTTTTGCGTGCATATCTTACCACTATATAGTGTATGAATAACTTTGAATGTTGACTGTTGGATCAAGACTCGCGAATCCCAGCGTTTCTAGCCGTTGGATCTTCTTTTTCATTCTAGCTTCTAGAAGAATCTATTGATAGTCTTCAACATAATGAATTCTATGCACAAACCTCAAAACACACTTCTCCATCATACTAGAAGCTTCTCCCTTGTTTCTCTAGACTATGTTATCAAAAATTTCATGTGTTAGGTAGCTAAATAATCTTTGATTTCTACATGATGATACAAAGTACAAGGACCAAATATACACCCATACTTTATAGATGTTGATCAATTTTTTTTTGTGATTTACCAATTATAATAGGATATAGTGATGATGATATGTCATACGTCTACTATCCGAGTCTCACATGCAACTTACTAGTAGCTAATAATCATTGACTTCTAAATGATCTTACCACTATATATAGTGTACAAACAACTTTGAATATTGACCGTTGGATCGCAACCCAACATTTCCGGCCATTGGATCTTCTTTTCCATTCTAGCATCTTGAAGATTCTATTGATAGTGTTCATTACAAACTACTATATATTATACGAATAACTTTGAATGTTGACCGTCGGATCAAGACTCGCGAATCCTAGGTTTTCGAGCCGTTGGATCTTCTTTTCCATCCTATCATCTAGAAATTCTATTGATAGTCTTTGGCATAATGAATTCTATGCACAACCTCAAAACACACTTCTCCATCATACTAGAATCTTCTCCCTTGTTTCTCTAGACCATGTTATCAAAAATTTCATGTGTTAGGTAGCTAATAATCTTTTACTTCTACATGATGATACAAAGTACAAGGACTGAATATATACACCCATACTTTAAAGATGTTGATCAAATTTTTATTTTTTTGTGCTTTACAAATTATAATTTTATATAGACATGTCATACGTCTACTATCCGAGTATCACGTGCAAGGCACGTGTAACTTACTAGTATAAAGTAAAGGTCCTGAAATTTTGACAAGAGGTTCAACTTCCTGCAAAGACTCTACATATTGAAAACTTACTGAAATTAGGTCAAACTTTAGCTACAAGTAAGCATGGTAGATAACTCTTGGAATAATTGTCTTTCGAAGGTAGATGGTGGGTGCATCTTCTTTTACTAAACGATGTCGTCGGTGTGAGCTTCCAACTATCAGGAAAGAACATTCTTGATTTTCCCATGTTTTTCGAATTTTAAAAATTCCTAGCTAACTCTATCGACTTGAATGAGACTATGTGCCAATTTATCGAAATTAGGTCAAGTTTGAACAATAAGTAAATTGAGGTTGCTTTGGAAATTTTTTGACAAATTTTTTTGGTGGTTTTCGGTGTACTAAATTCCTCGTTAGCTTCAAAAGTTTTTCGAAAATGTTAAGAGGGAAGTATCTATCCTGCTTACTTATAGTTAAAATTTGACACGATCGGTGGGAGTATGGTTTAGATCGAAGATATCAAAAAAGAGAAAATTACATGTACAGTGTGGCATCCCGCTAAAACCACTACTAGAAAATCGCTGCGTTTTTGTGCATTGTATCATCATGACCGCATGCTCATGTCATCATGCCACATTGCATTTGAGCATCGTCATCATCTTGCATGGTTTGTTTAAAAACTATTTTCGAAAAGCCTAGTTTTGGTTTTCTAAATATCCCGCCTTTATTTCAAATTAAAAACCCGGGTACTCAAGTTCTCCATCTTGTATCCGAACCTCGCCGACCTCGTCGAACCCTGAGACCGAACCCCAGACCCCCGGAATCCAAGCTCTTCCGACCCCGATGTGTGAACCTTTTCCTGAGCCCCTATTTTACAAATGCTATATATAAAACTGTCGCATATTAAATTGTACATGCATGCATATCTGTCATGTCGGTTGGGGGCATTATGCCAATTCACCCCATAATTAAATATGGAGTCGATATGCGGGATACCTTTCTCTTATTCTGGACTCCATTTAAATTGGCGTAGTGAACCGATGCCATGATTCGCCCTGTTATTACAACATTTAATTTGCGGGGTAGATAAATAACTTGAACCGTGTAATTAATTGTCGGGACCCCGGTTCCGCTTAATATTGCCTAATTGCACCGCATCTGTGCCATGCCATGCATCATATCATAAGCATGCCGGATCTTCTGCCGTAGTATTAAATATTGCATCCGGTGTTTCTTCTAGTGTTTGCTTCTTCGCGGATTAGGCCGATAAGTTGATGCGAGTATCGACAAGTTCTCCGGATATGAACCTTCGGCAGTGTTTCCCAGGCGAGCATTCTTCCCCTTTCTACCTATTTTGCATTTATAGTTTTTATTTCCTCATGTTGATCTATTGCTATCCGTGTCGCGATGCTTTAGTGTTCCATACCAGTTATATCCCGTGCAGCCTCTATATTGCCTTGGACACCTCCTATTACCTGTGTTTGGTAGATAGCTGGCCTTGCGAGTCGTAGTTGCTTGCTCACGTGCGATCTCGTGTTGTCAAGTACCGCAGTTGTTGGAATGCTGACAGGTGTTTATGGTGGAGATGATCATGACTTTAAATACAACTATTAATTTGCTGGGATAACTAATGAAAGAGGCACCGGTAGGCAATATACGCTATTTGGTTTTTCATGCCCACTTGTGTCCCGTAGGACCCCGAGTACTTGATACATGTTCCTTAATTTTTCGCACTATCCACATCTGGAAGGCCTTATGGACCCCCCTGAGCCAGAGCTTGATTCATTTCTATTTCTTGGGGCCACAAACTAGTTTGGGGCTTTATTACTATCCTGTACGTATGCCATGCTTTACTGCTTTATTTAAGATTGTGCGTGGAGCACCTGTACTGTTTTGGATCGCGCCACATTTTCGCGGTATCGACAAGCCCAGTCACACTTTCGGGTTCCCAGTCGTTTACAGCCGTCGTCGCAAACCCTGGGTCCGTTTCGGAGCCGGCCAACTTCGTTGCGGGTAGCTTAGTGGGGTGGCCCTTGAAATATATATGAATCCTGTGATTGCTTTATCGTGAAAGCCTCGTTGGGTTTTGAGTTGGTTTTTCCGAGGTTGATCGAGTGTGTGTTGCTATTTGTGCACCCCTACAGGGTAAAACTTTCTGAAAGCCGTGTCCGCGGTTATGGATGACTTGGAGCACAGTATCTTGATCATAGAAAACCATAACTAAAGTAGTGCTATAAATTTGACTTAAGATGTGACTAGTAATCAGATTCAAATACAACGGAATGGATATTAAAAATGCCAACAACTGGTAGAGCTGGGGTTCCTTGTGTCTTGTTATACCTGTCTAGTAAGTATTGCAAGTCCAATGGAATGTGATAAAAGTGCCAACAACTGCTGGGTTTTGGGATTCCTCAGGACAATTATATCTGACTAGTAAATGTTCCAACTACAACGGAATGGTAATTAAAACTGTCCACTACTTATGCTTCAGGAGGACTCATGCTAGCTATATCTGATTAGTAAGTGATGCAACCATAACGGAATGAATAAAATTGCCAACCGTGTGAGTTTCCTTGGTCCGACTTCCTCGTTTGGTCTCGTGGGGGAATACCAGGATGGGTATGATTGGTGTTACTATCAGGTTGGATCCGGATAGGTCTTTCTTATCCCTCTCTAATAGCCGCCAGTTTTATGGAGTCTCTATAGGTTGTTTAGTGCTGCTGCGCTGCCGCTTCAGTCCACCATACCTATGTAGGCAAGAGCCGCCGAATTATAGCCTCGTCGTGTACTTGCCTCAGTACTGACGCTCCTCTTTTTCCCTTCGCCCTTTGTCGGCACCCCTTTTGTTTAGCAGGTACGAGTTCGATGTCGTTAGCAGGGTTACCCTTCCGGCTTGGCCTGGGCAGGGTTATGGACACCATTGGTTATTCTTTAGGGCTCTTAGCCCAATTTGCATCTTGTCCGTACTCGGACGTTGTATCATTTTCAAGGTGATTTGGATCTTCGTATTTGTATATCTGTATGCTTGACTTGATGAGTCACTGTTGTATATATATCTGTTCTGTGGGTCCCATCGAGGACTGATGTGTAATGGTATTACTTCGTTTTCCACCCGCACGAAAGTGCCTGGTGGGCGTCCTTGAATCGTTTCTATGCGGGTTTGGCGGGAAGGGCTAAAACTTGCATAGGGCCGATTCGAGGGTGTTACAGAGTGGTATCAGAGATCAGCAGTTGCGATACCCCACAAGTCGAGCCTGTAGGATAACCTAGCTAACGGACGAAGTAGAGTGTCAAAACTATTTCGAAAAAATCGATTGGATAGATCTGATTTGGTCTTATTTTACGCCTTATCCCTCTACTGTTCTCCTCTTACCTCCGCGTGTTTGAATCTTCTCTCTTATCTTTTCTTCGAGTCCAGGAATTCTCATGGTTGGGTTTCCGTCGTACCTTCAGGGTTTCGCCTCCTCCTTTGGTAACGGTGCTTCTACATCCGGTCTTCGTGCTATCTGAGGAATCCTTCATTTGTTGAATTTCTCTCTGTTCCTTGTTGTACCTTCTGGTGTTTTCCGACGCGACGACATCATCTACGCCAGATCCTTTGTTCCGAACCTCGATTGTCGAGATCTTCAGTCTGATTCCGAGAATGGTTGCACGCTTTTCAACTGATTGTGCGGAGTAATAGTTTGGGTGCGTGATGGATTGGCCCCCATGCCGACTATTCAATCTATTTGCTCTCGTACATTGTAGTGGATGAGAATGCATCGTTTCTCTCCTTCCATCGAAGTTAGAGGTGGCTTTACTTGTTGATACCTTTATCTTCGTCCTTTGTTCCCGGAGTGTTCTCTCGACGATCACGGACAACGACCCCTTGTTGGTGGTGTCGCCGATTTCAAGATGGAGCAATAATCTTTGTTAGTGGTGTCGCGAGGACCTACACGAAGCGAGAAGATTCAGGTCATCGGCTTCTGCCCGGTACCATGAGGCAGATCTCGAGGGCGAGATCCCTTATTAGTGGTGTCGAATTGTGGCATCCTGCTAAAACCACTACTAGAAAATCGCTGCGTTTTTGTGCATTGCATCATTATGACCGCATGCTCATGTCATCATGGCACATTGCATTTGAGCATCATCATCATCTTGCATGGTTTGTTTAAAAACTATTTTCGAAAAGCCTAGTTTTGGTTTTCTAAATATCCCGCCTTTATTTCAAATTAAAAACCCGGGTCTCTGGAATATTTTGGTTTGTCTAAAAATGGATTACAAATGCCCCGTCTTTATTTCAAATCAAAACTCGGGTCTTTTTCCGGGTCTTTTATTTGTCTAAAAACTATTTGCAAAAGTCTATTTTAAAATTAAATAAAATTTTAAATTGTTTTTAGGGGGCAGCCGAACCGACCGAGCCGGCCACCCCCAATAGAAACCAAATTCCTAACCCCTACCCTTATCCCCTCACCAACCCCCACCCACACAGCCACACACACCCGCGCGCACGCACACCCTGACCAGCCACCACCTGCCCACACTCCCACCCCATCGCCACCTCACTCCCTCCACTCACGGCCTACCACCTCACCCGCGCGGCCCCACCTCTCCTGGTGGATAGCCACCCCGCACGCCACCCCGCGGGAGCGCCCCGCTCCCGACAAACTCCACCTGCCGCGCACGCCTCCCCGTACCTGGCCACACCACCTCCCCACCTGCCTTCTCCCTCCTCTCTCTCCCCACCAACCCCGGCGCAATTCCCTCCATCCTCCACATCTTCCCCATCCCCGAGCGAAGAACCTCCGCCGCCGGCCGCGTGACGCCGCCTCTGGCCCCCTTCATCGCCCCGGGCCTTCTTCCCCAATCCCCGCGCCTCCGCGAAACCCCAAGCCCCATCGGCGTCGAGCTGACTCCGACCTCTGTCCCTTCTCGCGTGGGCCACCTCCACGCGGCTCCCTCGCCGAGGCTGCCTGCCACCGTCTCCCTCACGGCCGGCGAGCCCCTGCACGGCAACTCGGCGTCGGCGTCCCGCGCCGCCGCCCCGCGGGCTCCCTCCCCGGCGACCCCTCCCGCATCGAGCCGGTGCCCCTCTCGCTGCCTTCTACCCCGAGCATCTGCGCCGTGTCGCCTCCTCTCGCCTCGAGCCTCACCGTCCCGGAGCTCAGCCCGCCACCTTGTCCCGCACGTCCTCGTCCTCTACTCCGACCCGTGCAGCGCGGCCGTTCTAGCTTGTCTCCCTGGCACCCATCGTCAAGTTCCGCTGCGGCGTGCCCCAAGATGGCTTTGGCCTCCTGCTCATGCTCCTTCTCAGGTGCTCGCAGCGCTCAACACCCCGGCCTGTTGGTGAAACGCCCCTGTTGGCCGTTGTTGCTGAGTTCACTGTCGGTGTTGATGTGAAGTGAGCCGTGGTTTCTCAATCCTTTGACAAACACGTTGTTTATCTTCTGTTTAACAAGTCAGGGAAGCCCCATATATGTGTATGTGTTGTGTCTGTGAACCCTTGGTCACCGCACTGACGACATGGTGCTCTCCGAAGCTCGCCGACATGGATCAACAAGATCTTCTTAGACGCCGAGAACCCGCGGTACTCGAAGACGCATCGACGCTAAACCAAGTACATCGTCGACAACCGAAGCCGGAACGCCAAGATCTCCAATCGGAATCCGAGAACGCCGAGACCCTGGCGCGCCAAGTTCTTCGACCCCGAGGACCGATCCATCGGATGCGACAAGACCTCCTTCTCGGGACCACCAAGTTCTTCCCCTCGGACACCAAGACCCGAACCCGGACGCCAAGTTCACCGACACGGATATGCCTAGTTCTTCACCCCGGACGCCATGACCGTCTACACGGACCTGAAGACCATCGGTACCTGATCCATTCCAGTTCGCCATCGACGGCAAGATCGACCGCTTGGTACTCAAGTTCTCCATCTTGTATCCGAACCTCGCCGACCCCGTTGAACCCTGAGACCGAACCCCGGACCCCCGGAATCCAAGCTCTTCCAACCCCGATGTGTGAACCTTTTCCTGAGCCCCTATTTCATAAATGCTATATATAAAACTGTCGCATATTAAATTGTTCATGCATGCATATCTGCCATGTGGGTTGGGGGCAGTATGCCGATTCACCCCATAATTGAATATGGAGTCGATATGCGGGATACCTTTGTCTTATTCCGGACTCCATTTAAATTGGCGTAGCGAACCGATGCCATGATTCGCCCTGTTAATACAACATTTAATTTGCGGGGTAGATAAATAACTTGAACCGTGTAATTAATTGTCGGGACCCCGGTTCCGCTTAATATTGCCTAATTGCACCGCATCTGTGCTATGCCATGCATCATATCATAAGCATGCCGGATCTTCTGCCGTAGTATTAAATATTGCATCTGGTGTTTCTTATAGTGTTTGCTTCTTCGCGGATTAGGCCGATGAGTTAATGCGAGTATCGACAAGTTCTCCGGATATGAACCTTCGGCAGTGTTTCCTAGACGAGCATTCTTCCCCTTTCTACCTATTTTGCATTTATAGTCTTTATTTCCTCATGTTGATCTATTGCTATCCGTGTGGCGATGCTTTAGTGTTCTATACCAGTTATATCCCGTGCAGCCTCTATATTGCCTTGGACACCTCCTATTACCTGTATTTGGTAGATAGCTGGCCTTGCGAGTCGTAGTTGCTTTTTCAGGTGCGATCTCATGTTGTCAAGTACCGCAGTTGTTGGAATGCTGACAGGTGTTTATGGTGGAGATGATCATGACTTTAAATACAACTATTAATTTGCTGGGATAACTAATGAAAGAGGCACCGGTGGGCAATATACGCTATTTGGTTTTTCATGCCCACTTGTGTCCCGTAGGACCCCGAGTACTTGATACATGTTCCTTAATTTTTCGCACTATCCACATCTGGAAGGCCTTATGGACCCCCCTGAGCCAGAGCTTGATTCATTTCTATTTCTTGGGGCCACAAACTAGTTTGGGGCTTTATTACTACCCTGTACTTATGCCATGCTTTACTGCTTTATTTAAGATTGTGCGTGGAGCACCTGTACTATTTTGGATCGCGCCACGTTTTCGCGGTATCGACAAGCCCAGTCACACTTTCGGGTTCCCAGTCATTTACAGCCGTCGTCGCAAACCCTGGGTCCGTTTCAGAGCCGGCCAACTTTGTTGCGGGTAGCTTAGTGGGGTGGCCCCCTGAAATATATATGAATCATGTGATTGCTTTATCGTGAAAGCCTTGTTGGGTTTTGAGTTGGTTTTTCTGAGGTTGATCGAGTGTGTGTTGCTATTTGTGCACCCCTGCAGGGTAAAACTTTCTGAAAGCCGTGTCCGCGGTTATGGACGACTTGGAGCACAGTATCTTGATCATAGACAAGCATAACTAAAGTAGTGCTATAAATTTGACTTAAGATGTGACTAGTAATCAGATTCAAATACAACGGAATGGATATTAAAAATGCCAACAACTAGTGGAGCTAGGGTTCCTTGTGTCTTGTTACACCTGTCTAGTAAGTATTGCAACTCCAATGGAATGTGATAAAAGTGCCAACAACTGCTGGGTTTTGGGATTCCTCAGGACAATTATATCTGACTACTAAATGTTCCAACTACAACGGAATGGTAATTAAAACTGTCCACTACTTATGCTTCAGGAGGACTCATGCTAGCTATATCTGATTAGTAAGTGCTGCAACGATAACGGAATGAATAAAACTGCCAACCGTGTGAGTTTCCTTGGTCCGACTTCCTCGTTTGGTCTCAGGGGGAATACCAGGATAGGTATGATTGGTGTTACTATCAGGTTGGATCCAGATAGGTCTTTCTTATCCCTCTCTAATAGCCACCAGTTTTATGGAGTCTCTATAGGTTTTTTAGTGATGCCGCGCTGCCGCTTCAGTCCACCATACCTATGTAGGCAAGAGCCGCCGAATTCTAGCCTCGCCGTGTACTGGCCTCGGTACTGACGCTCCTCTTTTTCCCTTCGCCCTTTGTCGGCACCCCTTTTGTTTAGCAGGTACGAGTTCGACGTCGTTAGTAGGGTTACCCTTCCGGCTTGGCCTGGGCAGGGTTATGGACATCAATGGTTATTCTCCAGGGCTCTTAGCCCGATTTGCATCTTGTCCGTACTCGGACGCTTTATCATTTTCAAGGTGATTTGGATCTTCGTATTTGTATATATATATGCTTGACTCGCTGAGTCGTTGTTGTACATATATATTTGTTTTGTGGGTCCCATCGAGGACTAATGTGTAATGGTATTACTTCGTTTTCCACCCGCACGAAAGTGCCTGGTGGGCGTCCTTGAATCATTTCTATGCGGGTTTGGCGGGAAGGGGTAAAACTTGCATAGGGCCGATTCGAGGGTGTTACATAGAGGTCCATAAATTTAGCACAAAGGGCCCTAAAGTTGAGCAAGGAAAAGCAAGTGGGTCCTTCTCGAGTGAGAAACTGAGCCATACCCTTCGTACTACTGTACTCGCTGCACACAAAAAAATGCTCCTCACACTTTTGAACCAACGTGACAGGGGATGTGCTTGGTTCTTCCTCTGTGTAGGGTGTGAAATGGAGCGACAAGGTAGGTCGACGCATGTGGGTAGCGCCACATTGTGGACAAGGGAGGGATTAGCCGGCAGGGGTGTGCGTGGATGGTGATGAGGTAGTGAAGATGGAGAGAGAAAACATAATTTGTTTTGTGTGCATATATATAGTAAATAAAAGGTCCTGAAATTTTGACAACACGTTCAACTTCTTGCTAAGAAATTGTATCTTGGATTAATTGTTTTTCGAAGGTAGATGGGTGCATCTTCTTTTAGTAACGTATGTCGCTGGTGCGAGTTTGCCAACTTTTAGGAAAGAACATTCTCGATATTCCCATGTTTTGCAAATTTTAAAACTTCCTAGCCAACTATGCTACATAAGTAGAGAACATGAGGGAGGCAACGCGAGACTTTAGAAAAAAAGCAGCGCAAGATCAGCGCATAAAAGGACTTGAAGGCGGTGCGATGTCAGAGCAAAGCTATGATGGGATGCTGACACGAGGTACAGGGTACACTCCAATAGTAGTAAATGTATGGACCTACTACTAGTAGGAGTATATGCACGCAAAACAAGTTGTATTTTCTCTCTCCTTCACTGGCTCTCACCATCCATCCTCCATCGATTTATTCTCTGCAGCCGCGGGTGCGCAGTCCGGCTTGTTGATGACCCACAAGTATAGGACGTGTATCACAGTATTTTCGAGGAAAGTGAAACCCAATTTATTGATTCGACACAACGGGAGCCAAAGAATATTTATAAGCCTTAACAACTGAGTTGTCAATTCAGCTGCACCTAGAAACAATCTTGCTCACAGCAGTTTATCAGTAGCAACAGTTTTGTAGTAGGAATAGTAAAGTAGCAGCAGTAGTAAAGTAAAGACATCAGTAACAATAGCAGCAAACAGTAGGATTCGAGTGCGGTAGGCATAGGGATGGATGGACAGGCGTTGCATCGACAAGACAATTCACATGGCAATCAGAACATAGGGCAATTGCAGATAAATAAGATAAAGCATCCAAGTACTAGATAATCCTAGGCATGTGTTCCATATATAGTCATACGTGCTCGCAATGAGAACTTGCACAACATCTTTTGTCCTGCCATCCCGTTTACAACGGGGCCTCAAGGGAACTACTGGCAATTAAGGTGCTCCTTTTAATAGAGCACGGGAGCAAAGCATTAACACTCCGTGAACACATGTGATCCTCACATCAAAGCCATTCCCTCTGGTTATCCTGATTTCTGTCACTTCGGGGCCATTGGTTCTGGACAACAACGTGTGTATATAACTTGCAGAAAAGACCATAAAAAATACTATCATAATGAATCAATAACATGTTTAGATCTGAAATCATGGCACTCAGGCCCTAGTGACAGGAATTAAGCATAACAAGTCGCAACAAAGTCATAAAGCACTAATAAAAGATACTAGGCACCATGCCCTAACAATCTGATGCCATTACATGAACGATCTCATCCAATCCCTACCATCCCCATAGCCTACAGCGGGGGATTACTCACTCATAGATGGGGGAAACATGGATGGTCGATGGAGAAGCGATGGTGATGATGATGGCGATGATCTCCTCCAATTCCCTGTCCCGGCAGGGTGCCAGAGCGGAGTTTCTGGTACTGTTTCATGGAACCTGGTGGTGGCGGCGGAGCGGAACTCCTTCTGGAAAAACGTCGAACCCCCCGGAGTTTTTAGGTCAGAAGGAAACTTATAGGTGAAGAGGGAGACCGAGGGGGAGTCTGGGGCGGCCAGACCACCCCCTGGCACGGCCAGGTGGTGTGGCCTGGGCCCAACCCCCCTCCGACTCGTATTCTGGCTCCGGGAGTCTTCTGGTGAAATAGGATTTTCGGCATATTTTCCGGGATTTTTCCTCATAGTTGATTTTCTGTACAAAAAGTAGACACGAGGGCAATTCTGCTGAAAACAGTGTCAGTCCATGTTAGTTGCATCCAAATCACACAAGTTTAGAGGAGAAACAATAGCAAAAGTGTTTGGGAAAGTAGATACGTTTTGGACGTATCAACTCCCCCCAAGCTTAGCTTATTGCTTGTCCTCAAGCAATTCAGTTGAAAACTGAGTGCGATAAAAGAACTTTCATGAACACATTTGCTTCATATGATGTATATATTCTCAGCATGTGATCAACTACTTAGACAATTCATAATAAGGAGTATGCAACTAAGTTTACTTAATAGGCAATGCAAACTATGAAGAGATTCCAACTCAAAAATAATAAGTAGCATGAAGCATAAAAATAAGCAACATTACAATGCTCATAACAAGGTATGATAGAGTGGTATCTCGCTTGCCTTTGATTATGAATTCCAAGGCACCTCTGAAGTTCAGGTGAAGACTAGAAGTAAAGATATCAAAGATACAAGCATCAAAGTCATAACACAAATAATCAAGTAATGAGACAAGCACAAAGAATGACAACTATGCTCCCAAGAAGGTGCTCATAGAGTATGTGGAGACTCAACAAGGAAAAAAAGGTTTTGAATAATTTGAAAGGCTTCCAAATGCTGAAAGAATGGTACTCATTAGCTTTGAGCTCTCATTGCCCCTATCATAAGCATATTTAATGTGGTTAAGGTGAAAGTGAGGTCCAATCTGAGTTATATGCTTGATAAACTATAAACTGAAAATCCATGTCCCTTGAGTACGAGGGCCGCTCCTCATGCTACTCAACTTTAGTTACCTCTAAGTTCTTGTCATCATAAGTACGTGTGTATCATAGAGAACCGCCAACGGGGTACCCCTTGCCCGATGATACGGAAGAATCCCCATATCAAAATGACAAGGCAAGCAGATAATGAGTATCTCAGCAATCTTTTATTTACCATGGGAAAAATGGTGCTTTTTTCTCTCTTTCCTCTTTTCATAAATCTCTTTTTTTATTTTTCTCAATAGCTATCTCTCTCTTTTTATAAGAAGAATGCTTCATAGATATCATTATGGTTACGCTGTAGGTTTCCACCATGTCAGCATGGATTAGACCAGCGGCCTAGGCGTTTCTCTAACACACATACATAACTCCATGGACTTACAAGCTCCCCTTTTATTTCACACCAACGACATCTGCAAACAAAAGAGCAAGGTATCAACTGAGTATATATTTACAAGTGTTGAAAGCGCTCCCCGTGACAACACAGTTCTGCTAATCCCCAGCCTATAATTTGCAAGCATATAACTTTCATGGAGAGTCACAATGGTTCAGGTTTATTAACTGTAGGAAATAAAGTGTGCCATCAAGTTCGTGAGAGCTTTACTAACTAACTTTCTCATAACAAGAAAACATTTTATTCGGAAGAAAACAAGGCATATTGAATATGCACAGAAGTAGCAAATGATGCTCATAGGTAGGTATGGTGGACACTTTGGCAATGTTTGGTTTTAGGGAGTTGGAAGCATGAGTAAATTACTCAGTGAAAGTGAAGGCTAGCAATAGTAAGGGAGCGACAAACGAGAGAGCAATAGCTGTCATAATCATGCTTGCAACAAAAGATGACTAATCATGGCATGCAAGTGATTCAAGATCCTCAAGGAAAAATAATTCATCGAGGCTCAACTGATTGTTTCAGTCATATGCATGTGTGAGCATGTGCCAAGTCAATTCAAATGAAACATTCAGAGGAGGATACCACGGTGTCATACCAAGTTATGAATAGAGTAATGCAAGCAAACATTCATAAAACATGCTAAAACTATTAGCAAGCTGGAACTAATCATACGAAAGCAAGAACTATTAAGCATCCAAAGATAACATACATCCTACACGAACATACTAAGCATGCCCACAGTGATGAGTATATGTAGAAAAATGAAAACAAATAGAGTTCGTTACCAGCCTCTTACCACGCCTCAAGTTGTCATTAATCCGCATTATTGCTCTTCACTTGTGTGGCTTGAATAATAATATGAAACCAATATCCACTGAGAACTGATGAACCCTACAACAAACTCACAAAGCCAAAGAAGAACGAAAAATATTTTTGTTGTTTTCGATTTTTAAAACAAGATCCAAAAAAGGAAAAAACAAGCAAAGCAAAATCTTTTTGGGTTTTTCGAATAATTCAAACAAAATAAAAAGAGAAAAGCAAACCAAGGCGAAAAGAAGAAGCAAACCAAAGAGAAACAACAGAAATATTTTTGGTCTTTTTGTGTTTTAGAAAGCAAAAGCAAAGAAAGAACGAAAACTAAAGAGAGAACATAACATGAACATTCAAAGTACCGACGCAACATGATAAGGAGATGAGTGCGATGCCTGCGTACCTCCCCCCAAGCTTAGGCTTTTGGCCTAAGTGGGGATCAATCCCAAGCCGGCCAGAATGAAGTGTCACCGTGGTACGACGAGGAGGTACCCTCGTCCTGGTGCGAGCTCGAGTACGTCCCTCCGTAGTTTGCGGAGTAATCGTAGGAGGGAACATCCTCCTGATGCTGCTCGTGGAACCCCAGCAAGCGAAGCTGCTCATCCACCTCCTCCTTGGAGCGTGACCACGGTCTCCTCTGAACACTAAACAAAGAAGGTTGTGGCAAAGGGATCTCCCTTTCATCCCCATCAGTGAAAAGCATCCTAATACTAGACTGTCCAAATCAGAAGTAGCAGTGACAAAGTGGTGAGCTTTCATAGCAACAAGGTCAAGCCTTTGTGGTATCAATACCATATCATTAGGGTCCACTAACAGGCCTAATGCATTGACCATACACGAGGCAGTGATGCCCCCATAGATAGGCCCCTAGCAGCTAGGTGGCGAGCAATAAGCGAGCCAAGGTTGTACCGAGTATCATTGTTAAGCACAGTAGCAAGGAAGGCTAAATGGTAGTTGGAGATATTACTTGTGTTCTCCCTACCCAGTATACTAGTAGCAAGATAATATGCAAAGTATCTAAGAGCAGGGAGTTGGATGTTTCTTATCTTTCCACGTTGCGCCATGCGGTCATCATCATTGGTCACCCCTCGGTAAAGCTCCAGCAAATAAGCGGGTCGCCCTTGAATTTTCTTCACGGTCCCTGTCATGCTTACACCTACAATACTGCAAAATCTCTCCAAAGGCATGGTGAAAGGCAGATTATAAATTTTGAAAGAGACAGTTGACTGATAGGATGTGTTAGTAAAGGTGAAGCTCTCAACAAAGGTTTTGGTGAGCATAGCGTATTGCTCACTCTCATCTTGCATATATGAAGTCAAACCAACCCTCTCAATCTGTAGCAAGAAATCATCAAGAATTCCTGCAGCTTGTAAGAAAGTAAAACAAGGAAAAGTAGATGGGTGAGCATCCCCATCATTCCTTTCATTACCAATACGAGTTGCAATGAGATCTTTGTTGTATGATGGCCTAAACTGAGAGGCTGATCTTGAGGGCCTCGTCCTCCTAGGTGCATCACTCTCAAATATCTCTCCAAAGGTATGGTTGTTCATGCTTGGTATTCTAAAATTTAAACACCTATTAAACAAGTGATTGCAAAGTAAATATAATGAAGGATTCTACTCATAGGGACTTGTAAGAGGCCTAAACATGCATCAAAACTATATCTCTAAGCATCAAACAATCTTACTAGCCCTCATAACCTGTCACCTACAGCATCAAAATACTCAAGATATAAACCACTAAACACAAATCTACTTGGACAAGGAGAGGAGTCACATACCAGGGAACAATTGCTCCAAATTTCAGCAAGAAAGATGGGCTGAGCAAGGAGATCGAAAAAATCGAGAGCAAGCACAGCAAGAACGCGATTTTGAGCAATGAACTAAAGCTTACTCGGGAGAGAGAAGAAAGTGGCAGGTGAGAAAGTTAGTGGGGGGCCAGGGGTGGCCCACACCAGAGCATGGCGCCACCTAGGGCAGGTCGCGCCACTAGGTGGTGTGCCTGCTTGGTGGGTCCCCTTGGTACCTCCCAGGCACTCCTCTGCCCCTTTTTCACGTAAAAATTCAATATGAATTTTCTGGAATATTTCGAGACACTTTATTTTTGGGCATTTTTCAGGTATAGAAGAATGATTTTCTAATAGACAGATTTTTTTGGAATGATGCAAAGACAAAACAAGGCTAGAACTACAGAAGTTCTAAGACACTCTAACATGCAAGCAACTAACAACAAGGAAAACTAAATGAAAGCAAAAACTAAAATGGATGGCAATAGAAGTAAACGGAGATAATCATAGTGAAAACATTGTTTTGTTCAATGAAATCCTTTTATTGACAAGGTTGATCAGGTCTTGTTACCAAAACAATCCCATATGAGACAGCTTTATATTCCACTAATGATTATGTTACCTCAACCTTGATAGCAATAGTCCCAATCATAATAGTTTCAAATTTTTCTCTTGGTATGGGACAATATATTTCTCCAACTGAATGCCCTCAACATGTTCAATTGAATTCAAACCATAAGTCCTTTCAATCTTCTTGGGGAAATAGACAGTATGTTCTTTGTCATTAACATTGAAAGTCACCTTTCCTTGATTACAATTAATAATAGCTCCTACAGTATTAAGAAAAGGTCTCCCAAGAATAATAGACATATTATCATCTTCAGGCATTTCAAGCACAACAAAATCAGTTAATATCAAGCAATTATGAGCCACTTGAACAGGTACATCCTCACATATACCCATAGGAATAGTAGTAGATTTATCAGCCATTTGCAAAGATATATCAGTTGGTATTAATTTTTCTAGTTGAAGCCTCTTATAGAGAGAGAAAGGCATAACACTAACTCCAGCTCCCAAATCACACAAAGCAGTTCTAACATAACTGTTCTTAATAGATCAAGGGATAGTTGGAATCTTTGGGTCTCCAAGTTTCTTAGGAACCTTACCATTGAAGGAATAATTAGCAAGCAAAGTAGAAATTTCTTCATTAGGGATCTTCCTTTTATTCGAGACAATATCCTTCATATACTTTGAGTAAGGAGGCAATTTAATAGCATCAGTGAAAGGAATTTGCAGGAATAAAGGTTTCATCCACTCACAAAACTTATTATAGTGTTCATCTTCCTTTGACTTGTGTTTCTTATCAGGGAAAGGCATAGGTTTTTGGACCCAAGGCTCTCTTTCACTACCATGTTTCTTAGCAACAAAATCTTATTTAGTGTATTTAGTATTCTTAGTGTGCTTTTCAGGTTCTTCTTTAACTTTTTCTTCATTTGGAGCTTCATTTTCTTCATTACCACTTTCAGTTTCAGCATCAAAGACAGATATACTATTAGGATCTATAGCAGGTTCAGAGGGTTCTACAATAGTTTTATGTTTCTTTTTCCTTTTCTTACGAGTAGAACCACTATTTTCAGCTTGTTGAGAATCCTGCTCAATTATTTTGGGATGCCCCTCGGGATATAGAAGATCCTGGGTAGCAGCACCACTTCTAGTTCTAGTTTCATAAGCATGTTTTTCTTTAGCAGCATTAACTAGCAAGTCTTTTTGCACTTTAACGAGTTGATCTATTTGAGTTTGAACCATTTGAAAGTGTTTAACAATCATTTTAACATCATTAGAGGTTCTTTCAACTCAACAATAGCTCTAGTGTTATCCATTAGATGATTTTGCACCCTTTTATTAAAATTATCTTGCTTACCAATAAAGTTATCGAATTCTTCTAAGCATTGATGAGGAGGTTTAGAGTAAGGGATATCACCTTCATCAAAGTGTTGGAGAGAGTGTACCTCGATATTGGATGAGTAGGGAATAGGCTTACATAATTCTTAATATCATCAGAAAACAAGCCACTCATGGTAGAAAGTTCATTCATATGTGCTACCGCACTTTCATTCTTAGTCCCACAAAAAGGTTCTTTCTCGACAATAGCTATGTAAGATAGATCGAGAGAGAAATCATAATCTTCATCTATAATGTTTATGGGAGAAGCAGTGAACTTAGCATCAGGAGATAATTTGGGTCTAATAGTACGCCTCTCAAGGAGACTCTTAGCAGTGCTCCTATCATGGGTGTTTTTACATTCTTTAATAAATTCATCGGTCATCTCAACATAACCATCTTCAATATCATAGCTTTCACTAGACTCGGGTGAACTAATAGGTGTAGTAGTGTCTTCATTAGGAGTTTTAGTATTTCCAGCTATAGTTCTAGCAATCGTAGCATCTAGGAAACGACCTAATGAACCACTATTATCAAGCACAGTAGAAGCAGCATCATAAGCATCAGAAGTTTCAGATTCAGCAGTAGTAGCAGTGTGTGTAGCATGTGTATGTGGTGGTGTAACGAGCTTACTCATAACAGATGGTGAATCAAGAGCAATAGAGGTGTTCAGAACCGTACCTCTTCTTGTAGTGGATGGTAAAATAGGAACCTTGCCATCATGAGACTTACCCATGATGGATGGATAGCAGCGAACAACAGAGAATCCAAGTGAACTTGATAAATAAAGCTATGCTCCCCGGCATTGGCGCCAGAAAATAGTCTTCATGACCCACAAGTATAGGGGGTGTATCGCAGTATTTTCGAGGGAAGTGAAACCCAATTTATTGATTCGACACAAGGGGAGCCAAAGAATATTTATAAGCCTTAACAACTGAGTTGTCAATTTAGCTGCACCTGGAAACAATCTTGCTCACAGCAGTTTATCAGTAGCAACAGTTTGTGATGCAGCCCGTCCTACGGACGCTTCTACATCTACACCAAAAAGTCCCCCAAGTGGACCTACGACTCGTGCCCGAGCCAAACTCCTACAAGCTAACATGAACTCGCTCCTCTCCTCGTGCCAATTTGATACCTCCTTGGATGGTGTGCTACTTCATGCAACTACCCTATGCATCATCAGGTACGAATCTTCGACACATCACCAAGCACCCAAGGATGGAGAACAAGGAGCAGAACGTGAAGCAAAAGCCGTTGGAGCTGCTCAGACCGGAGTCTCCGGTCTGCGCACACCGGAGTCTCTGGCCTACCAAAGTCTCCGGCCTAAAGACACCGGAGACTCCGGCCCTCTCTTCGGTCTGACCCCCTGCACCAGGCCCTGGGACAATCTGAAGGCCCCTCCGGAGGCTGGTCCGGAGGCCACACCGGAATCTCCGGCCTAGACCGGAGTCTCCGGTCCACCACACCAGAGTCTCCGGTCCAACCGTCGCCAGGCATGAAAAGGCCTTTGGGCCTTCAGCCCATGTACCCCTTAGTCCGTCCAGAACTTATCTTTTATTCCTAAAGTACCCCTATTTAAGTGGCTGGCCTATATATAGACCCCCACCTCCATTGTAAACCCTAGGCATGATATTGGAAATGGTGGAAACCCCTTGTGGATCTATCTAATTCTTTCCTCATGCTCCTTGACTAAGGAGCACCAATATCCCCAAACATCGTTGGAGTTTGCATCGTGCCTCCGCGTTGTACAAGGCCTAGGCATCGGTGTCCCTTTGCCTAGACGTCAAGATCTCACCGGGTCTCCCATCTCGCCATGCCGGTTCGAGAGAGAGTTCTCCGCCCGACGCGGATCCTAGGGATTGTGCCGGACCGGTCACCGCCGGCGTGAGCTATTGGTGTTTATCGTGGTTTTGCGTGTGTGTGTGTTCATCGCGTTCTTCGTGCGTGTGTTCGTCGTGTTCATCCTTCCCTCCTTCCCCCCGCACTCCACTCTCGATTTGAAAGGGGATCGTGAAAGATCGGGCCACCCTAGAGGTTTGCCCTCAACATATTGGTATCAAGAACTTCATTGCTCCTGATTTCCCCCACAAATTTTTCTTCTATCCACCAAAAATTCGGAAATCCCCAAAAAAGAGCCCCAAATTTGCCTTTGGATCGATCTCTTGATTTGGAGTGTTATTTGTGGTTTTTATCCGACCAAACCTTGTCTTAGGAGTTAGTCCAGGTTTATCCTGCGTATTCCCAGCCCAATTTGGCCAATTTTTCGCGGATTTGAGGACCCAAGGCGTAGATTTCCGCTCAAGAACACGAGCAGTTCGTGATCTGACTCTAGACCGGAGTCTCCGGCCTGCACACCGGAGTCTCCGGCCTACCCACACCAGAGTCTTCGGCCTGCACCGGAGTTTCTGGCCTGAAACCCCGGAGTCTCCGGCCTGACGAATGATTTTGACAGTTTGCCTCTAATCTTGCATTGGCTAATTTCCTCTTGTTTGTTTGTGCCTGTGTGCGTGTCGCCAACTAACAGCAAGCTTCCGCATCAACAAACCCCGCGCTCATCGACACCATGGCCCACGAACATCATCCTGCACCACCGACGCCAAGTTCATCATCAAAGAAGGTATAACTTGCATCACCTTGTTAACCCCTATCTTCCTTTGTGTGTACCTATCCCATGAGAGTGGCTCATCTTGTGTTTGCTTGAGCATTGTGCATTTGTCCTTGGATAGTGAGATTGCAAGAGCAATATCAAGTGTGACTAGGTAGCATCAAGGGAGAGCAAAAAAAGAAAGAAAAAGCAAAAGAAAAATAGTCTCCCGTTGCAAAAGAGAGTCTCAAAGCTTGTAAGCAAGAGAGAAAGAAGAGCGCCCAAGACAAGTGCACAAATCCGTTGCTCACTTTTCTCCTTTGCAAACGAGCCACGGACTCTCCTTGCATTGGCACGACAACGAGCTTAGTCTTCATTAGGATATTTTGTTTGCTCATTTTCATAGTCGTGTCAATCCCAACTTTCTCCACGTGTGTGTACATAGTCGTATGTTGGGGGGATACCCCCACGTAGGGTCACGCCGGGGTATAAAGGCCGAGTTAGCCGAGGTACGGCAAGGTCAAAGCATATGCTGGCCGGGTCAACTCAAGGCAGGCCGAATCACGGGGTAACCCGGACCAGGGGGCGTTCGCCTAACTAAGTCTCAACCGACTTAAGTTGTAAGTCGAAAGAGCATATTTTACTTATATGCAGGAACAGGTGTGGCCGGATCAACTATAATCCGGGTCACGTCTAGCTCCTAGGAGAAGGAAAGAATCTCGCTGGTCAAAAGAAGTCCCGGTACGCACTACCTGAGCGAAGCAAGTAAGGACAGGACCACCGGGGCGTGGCCGACAAGGGTGACGACGCCCATGTCGGCTGACGCGGGCGCCGCAGAGGCTCACGTAGCCTCTGCATGTGTGACGCGGGGGAAAAGCACCCCGGTCGGCTTACTACTTTGGGGGGAAGCATATTCTTAGGAATATGCTTCCACGTATGCCCTAGGCAGGGACCGAGCTCCCTCTATAAAAGAGGGGCTAGGGTTTCAGTAGAGGGGGTTGGTTTTTTACTATTCTGGTTTGGCTAGGGTTTTGGGTGCGATCTGTGGGTGAGAGTAAGAGAGCTCCTTCTTCCTCCTCTCGCCAATACAGCTCAAGGAGCACTTGTAATCTTGGAATCAAAGCAGTACAAACTACTGTGTGGAGAATCACTTCACTATCCCTCCCTGGATTCCCCTAGCGTGTATTAGTCCCCACCTTTAGCCTATCCATGGCATCTGCCGTGACACCTCCACGACAGTTGGCGCCCATCGTGGGGCTAGCGGCGCTAGCAGGGGTCAAGATCCGGATGGGAAACATCATCGGCACCGGCAAACGCATCGTCTCCGGGCTCGTCCAGCGCTTTGGAGCGCTGGATTTCGTCAGCGACAACGCTGGCTGCTTCGGCACGCGCCCTCTTCCGCGCAATGGCCTCTTCGTCAAGCTCGGCGCGCACAAGGTCTACGTTGCTGTTGACGTATCGTGTGTTCATCCGCGTCACGTCGTCAAGGCGGGGGAGCCACCCCTCACCGTGGTTCCCGGAACGCGTATTGCTCGCTCCCAGGACCAAGCGGAGGTGATGATGACTGCGCCAGGTGCGGGCGCGAGCAAGGATCCGGCGCCAGATCCGGAGGTAACGCCTAAGGCGCCGAGGAAAGGTAGAGGTCCTCCACTTGAGAGGCCAGAGAACGTGTTGAGGGAAGCAATGGATAGCTTGGCAAACCCCGTAGTAGCAACAGTAGATCTGGCTCGAGCGTAGGCCGAGCTGGAAGAAACTAGGCAGGAAATACTAGAGGGCGCAAAAAAGATAGCCGCGACACAGCAGTCATTGAATATGACGCTGCGTGAGTACGCAAAGGCGAACAAGGTTGATGCTGTAAAAGTGAAGGGAAGAAATCTCATGAGCGAGATGAATAGAGAGGGTGATATTGGGATTGAGGAATCAGAAAACTGTTTGTCCGTGGGGCTGCCGAGGTATAGTACCCCGGCAAAGAACCTCAGAGCAGCGGATGCAGCTGCGTCCGAGCTAGAGGGTCTGACGGGTGAAGCCCGGCAAAGACAACAGGATAGGGTTAATGAGATGGTTCAGATCGTGAACAGGCGAAACGCAGAACTACTCAGAGCTAACCCAGAGAGAGCTGGAGCCTCCAAGATCGTCCATTCGGCGGTGGGTAACCCGGAGAAATCCGCTGGAGCCGCATCGTCTCCTCATGGTGGTCCAAGGAGAGAAGAGGTAGTAACCTCGGCCAGACGGAACAAACAGATCGTCCCCTATGACCCAACGCGGGCAGGGAAAGGAAAAGAAGCTCAGAAAAATGATGATCGACGGAGTGTGAGCCGAGGTGAAGCTGGCCGAGGTAACCGCAACCAAGGCAACGTCGGTCAAGGGAACGTTGTCAACGGTAATGCCGGTCAGCGAAACTCGGCTGGAGCAGGACAACCGCAGCAGCGGAATATTCCAAGGCAAGAGCAAAGTGCCGGCCGAGGTATGCAACAGAAAGGCGCTCCACGAGAGCAAGATCGGTATAATGATGGAGACTCGGAAATGGCAAACGCGGGATACCCAAGGCCGGACTATCATGTGATAGGGTCAAGACTGGGAAGCAGGGGTTTGATGCCGGATGATGCCAGGTTGAAACTGGATCGACTGTATAGGTCGGAACAAATTGAATGTCAAGGTCCACCGGGTCCAGCATGTTTTGGACCCCGAATCATGAAGGAGCCACCGGTACCGAACTTCCAGCGACCCAGGGGCACGAAGACGTATGACGGCACTACAAAGCCGGAGGATTGGCTGATAAATTATGCTACAGCTGTAAAAATTTCCACTGGCAACCTGAGATGGGCTGTACGATATGTACCCCAGATGTTGGAAGGGCCGGCAAGAGTATGGCTGAACAATTTGCCACCCGGAAGCATCAACTACTGGATAGATTTCGAGGAAATGTTCATTAGCAAATTTTCGAGTACATATCAGAGGCCAAATAGGCCGCAGACCCTAGCTATGTGCAAGCAAAGGCCAAATGAGACGGATCGGGAGTTTTTAACCCGGTGGTGCACCGTGAGAAACTCGTGTGAGGGCGTGATAGAATCACAGTCCATAGCATGGTTTGCACAAGGGTGCAGATATGCAAGCGAGCTGTGGCAGAAGTTGCAAAGGAAAATGCCAACTACATTGGCAGAGATGATCCGGATTGCAGATTCATGCTTTGGGTGATCCGACTCAACCTAGGCTCGTATCAAACGAGTCAAACGATGAGTACTATCAGAGAGATGGGGCCGGATCATCCCGGAGGAATGACTACAGAGGAAAAAGGAGAGATGGTAGACCGGATCATCGATACGGTTCACACCAAGTTGCAGCTGTGAATCAAGATCAGCCTGGAGCAGGGGGCAGTCAACGCCAAAAAACTGGAGGGCAGTGGACTCCGAGAAACGATGGCAAGAAGACTTGGACACCAGAGCAAAAGAAGCAGTGGCAAGAAAGGAAAGACCGTCCGAGGTATACTTATGAGTCGATGTTGGACCAGCCGTGTAAGTTTCACACGCCAAATCCGAACAACCTAGCGGGTCATACGATGAGGTAATGTGAGTGGATGCACAAGATTGAACAAGGTGGTTCGGGGAATGCTCAGGCACCCTGGAATGATCAGCCTCGGCAGGAGTTACCCCGGCAGCAATTGCTATCCGGAGCGAACACACAACAACTAATGTTGCCTCCCCCTCCACCGAGGTATGATAACAACGAGAGAAGGGATGCAGTGCATCAAGTAGAAAATCAGCATCAACCAGATCAGAGATACCCCGGAAATGAGGGGAGAAATGAGTATAGAGAGCACCATCAAAGCTATTGTGTGTTCACCACTAAGGAAACAGATAGAAAGAGCTTGCAGCGTAGGCATATGGAGGTGAATGCAGTAATGCCTGCAGTGACGAGGTACATGCCTTGGTCCGATCAGGAAATCACCTGGAGCATCAGGGATCATCCCAAGCTCATGCCAAGCCCTGGTTCGTATGCGTTGGTGCTGGATCTGACACTCATTGGACCTAGCATTAACGTAAGGTTCTCAAAGGTGTTGATCGACAATGGCAGCAGCATTAACATCATGTATGCCGACACAATGCGCAAGTTGGGCATCTCGGAGAACATGTTGCAGGCCACGAGGACAACTTTCCATGGCATTGTGCCCGGCATATCTTGTGAGCCCATAGGCAAGGTCCGGGTTGACGTCTTGTTCGGCACGAGGGATAACTGCCGAACCGAAAATTTGGAGTTCGAGGTGGTGAACTTAGAAAGTGCGTACCACGCGTTACTCGGAAGGCTAGCCCTGAACAAGTTCATGGCAAGCTGTCACGTTAGCTACTTGAAGATGAAGTTGCCTGGACCAAACGGGGTGATTACCATTGTAGGAGATTTCCGACGTTCCATGGAGTGTGCGTCGGCCGGGTCAAACTTAGCCGAATCACTTGTGATTGCGCAGGAAAAAAAGGAAAAATTCAAGAGGTGGCGGCATTGGCTCAGTCCGCGCGGTAGTATATGCCGGCGCTGAGTAACCCGCATGGAAGTGTCTCCTTCCAGGCCACGAAAGATACCAAGAAGGTTCCTGTTGATGGCATGTTCCCAGAGCGCACCGTAACAATTAGTGCCAGGTTAAGTGATAAATAGGAAAGCGAGCTCGTCAGCTTCCTCCGTGAGAATCGGGACATTTTTGCTTGGTCCACATAGGACTTGCAAGGTGTTCCGACGGAGTTGGCCGAGCACTCTTTGAATGTGAGACCCGGAGCTAAGCCGGTGAAGCAACCTCTCCGCCGCTTCGCCGAAGATAGGAGGAAAGTCATTGGGGATGAGATAGCTCGGTTGCTAGCTACAGGATTTATCATGGAAGTTCTTTACCCGGATTGGCTATCTAATCTGGTGCTGGTGGAAAAGAAGAAGGATGACCCAAGCGTGGCGGTGGTTTGACGCATGTGTATTGATTACACGAACCTGAACAAGGCGTGTCCAAAAGATCCATTTCCGCTGCCAAGAATAGATCAGGTCATAGACTCAACTGCTGGATGTGAATTGTTGTCATTCATTGATGCATATTCTGGTTTCCACCAGATACCTCTGAATCCGGATGATCAAATAAAGACTGCGTTTATTACCCCGTATGGGGCTTATTGCTATCGCACTATGCCATTTGGTTTACGTAATGCAGGGGCAACGTACCAAAGATGTATGCAAAAATGTTTGCACGACCAAACAGGTCAAAATGTACGGGTGTACGTGGATGATGTGGTTATCAAGACCAAGGAAAGCAAAACGCTCCTTGACGATATCAGGCAAACGTTTGCGAACCTGAGGAGGTTCCGGATGAAACTTAACCAAGAGAAATGCACCTTCGGTGTCCCGGCTGGAAAATTGCTTGGTTTTCTTGTTTCCAGCCGAGGTATCGAGGTTAATCCAACTAAAATCCGGGCCATCGAACGAATGGAACTGCCGAAGTGTCTTAACGATGTCCAAAAGTTCACAGGTTGCCTGGCCTCGTTAAGTTGGTTTGTATGTCGGTTGGGAGAGAAGGCATTGCCTCTTTACCAACTCATGAAAAAGTCGGATAAGTTCGTTTGGACGCCGCAGGCCGATGAAGCCTTTACCCACCTAAAGAAGATGTTAGCCACGGCGCCAGTGCTAGCCTCACCACTATCAAAGGAGCCAATGTTGCTCTATATAGCCGCAACCAACCGAGTTGTAAGTGCAGTGATAGTGGTGGAGTGCGACGAGGAAGGTAAGTCGGTGCAAAGGCCAGTGTATTACTTGAGCGAGGTGTTGTCAGCCTCAAAGCAGAACTATCCACACTATCAAAAGGTGGCATATGGCGTGTACATGGCAACCAAGAAACTGAAGCACTACTTTGAGGAGCTATCCGGGTCATATGTGAGGCCCCCATATCCGAGATAATGAGTAACAAGGATGCGAGCGGCAGAATTGCAAAATGGGCAATTGAGCTAGCTCCTTATGCGCCGCAGTATGACAGAAGAGAAGCAATCAAATCTCAAGCTGTGGCGGACTTTTTCGTGGATTGGGCCGAGGTGCAATACGAACCGCCGCTCCTAGATCCGAACTATTGGCGAATGCACTTTGACGGATCAAAAACCAAAACTGGGCTAGGTGCCGGAGTTGTACTCACGTCGCCAAAGAAGGACCAGCTGAGATACGTGCTGCAGATCCATTTCGCGGCATCAAACAATGTCGCTGAGTATGAAGCACTTGTGCATGGGCTCAAGGTGGCAAAAGAGATTGGGATACGTCGGATTATATGCTTTGGCGACTCGGATTTAGTGGTGCAGCAAGTGTCGGGAGTGTGGGACGCCCTTGATCCAAACATGGCACCGTACAGATTTCATGTGTAGAAGATATCTGGTTACTTTGAGGGATGCGAATTTCACCATGTACCCCGGGTGGAAAATGAGGCTGCCAACATGCTGTCGAAGCTCGGGTCAACCCGACAAGCAATTCCACTGGGTGTAGCATTAGAGCACCTCAGGAAACCATCCATCAGGCCCTCCCTAGAAACCGACTCGATCTATGTCCCGGAGGACACGGAATCCGGAGCTGTGCCCATGGACGTTGACATGGGAAGTGGTGCGCGAAACCCGGGGACTGCCTCGGCAAACCTGGGGGCTGCTTCACTGAACCCGGGGACTGCTCCACAAGACCCGGGGACTACACAGCATGATCCGGTAGAAGTTATGCCAGTGGATCAGATGGAGATTGATGAGGATGTGTTCCCTGTGCGAGCAATACCAGCTTGGGCACTACCTATATTTCAGTTCCTGAAAGATGGAATGTTACCCACTGAGGAAGTGTTGTCCAGGCAAACATAGAGGAGGGCAAAGGCTTACACGATCATCAATTCCGAACTATACAAAAGAAGTGTGACCAATGTCCTCTAGCAATGTGTTGACCCGGAAGAAGGGCTTGACATCCTCCGAGATATACATCAGGGGGAATGCGGGTATTATGCCTCATCCCGAGCCTTGGTAGCAAAAGCTTTCCGGCACGGATTCTACTGGCCAACTGCCTTAGAGAAAGCGGAAGATCTGGTGAGAAAATGTAATGGTTGTCAGAGGTACGCTACCAAGACACATATGCCAATGTCGAAACTCAAGACCATACCAGTTACTTGGCCATTTGCCGTATGGTGCTTGGATATGGTTGGCCCGTTCAAACCAGCAAGGGGAAATATGACTCACATTCTGGTCATGGTGGACAAGTTTACGAAGTGGATTGAGGCAAAGCCTATAAGAAAATGTGATGGAGCTACGGCCGTAACGTTTCTCAAAGATATCATCTTGAGGTACGGTTATCCTCACAGTATCATAACTGATAATGGCACAAATTTTGTGGAAGGAGCATTTGCGCGTTTCTGCCGGGATAAGAAGATCCGGCTGGACATAGCCTCGGTAGCCCACCCCGCATCGAACGGACAAGTGGAAAGATCAAACGGATTAGTATTATCCGGGATAAAACCCCGGCTCATTGAGCCGCTGCAAAGATCAGCGGGGTGCTGGATAGAAGAACTACCAGCGGTACTGTGGAGTTTAAGAACAACTCCGAATCGATCAACAGGCTATACGCTGTTTTTTCTAGTATATGGGGCAGAAGCTGTATTACCAGCCGACATAGAGCATGATTCGCCTAGGGTCACCCAATACACAGAAGCCGAAGTGCAAGAAGCCTGGCAAAATGATGTTGATCTGCTGGAAGAAGCGAGAGAACTAGCATTGTCCAGATCCGCCATATATCAGCAAAATCTCTGACGCTATCATAGCCGGAAAGTGTGCCCCCGAGTCTTTCGGGAAGGCGATTTGGTGCTCCGGTTGGTACAATGTACTACTGGCATGCATAAATTATCCCCCCATGGGAAGGGCCATTCATCGTAAGCAGGGCATTGCACAATGATTCTTATTATCTTATAGATGCAAAGCCACAGGAAAAGAACAAGGCGGACAGGTCCGGAGAGGAATCTAAGCGACCATGGAATATAGCTCTACTCCGTCCTTTCTACACTTAACTAAGAAGTGTATGTATCCGAGTCGTCTCATATGTCGGTATGTATGTCCGCAATGAGCTTATCAATGAAATGTTGGCACCTCGAGCAGTAACTTGGGGACTGCCTTAATAATGCTTGTTGTTTTTATGCGTCAGCTGGAATAAGTTATTCGACTTAACTCGGATTAGTAATGTGTGAGCACCAAGAACCCAACTCCTCGACTTGCTGCTATCCAACAAGAATTGGCTTCATGGCAAGCAAGAGAACAAGTTTGGAATTGCGTAGCACATGAAAAACGACTAAGGAAAAGAATTTATTCGAGCCAACGTTTGTTTTTCGGACTAACAATGTATTTATTTTCAAGTTATTATGCAGTTTTATTTTTGAGCTAAGTCTAAAAGTTTCCCAGTATTGTTAAGACAATTTTTGAAGCTCGGATTCGTAAGTCATAAAACCGAATCTAGGTAGACACGAACCGAGCCAAGAGATTGAACGAACAAGAAAAGAAACTCGGGGACTACGCCCAAGTTAATCCGGCATAAGAACTTAGTAGCAAAATATCACATGTGTTTAGAATACAATTCCACCCGGCATACCGGGGATCTGATAAATTTTCGAGTTTTTTCGCTCAAGGAGCAGCAGGAGGAAGTTCGGCATCATCTTCGCCGCCTTCAATATCCGAGGCATCATCTTCTCCTTCACCGTCCGAGCTATCCTCATCATTCTCAACCTCTTCGTCCGCAGCGGCTTCCAGGAAGCTCGGCCCCTCAACCCATTCATGAATGGGAGCGTATTCGATGAGGCTATGGGCGCAAGCCTGGCGCCGAGCTACCCACTCCGGGTCATTGGTCCATATGGATCCTGTGCGCAGACGTGTCAGGAGGTTGAGATCGATCTTCTCATACCACGTGAGTATGTGGTGAAGAATGGTATCAGCTGCGGCACGTCCAACGGACTCTCTCCAAAGGTCAAGCTGAGTCTCGGTTTCCATTAACTTCTCAATGAGAAGTGCGGTGGTCTCTGGAGCTTCTTCGCCGGGCTAGAACGTGTTGAAGATGCGAGCTATAGCGCCGAGGATGTCCTTGCCGTAATTTTTGATGAGCTCCACGCGAGACGACAAGCTGACCAACAGGTCCTCCAGGTCATAAGGAATCCCTTCACCATCAGAAGCGGCCGGAGTACCCCTTTGTCGATGGAAGTTGGCAACTGCTGCGCTCGCAATGGGAGTGCCCTCTGGAAATTTGCCTGGAAACGAGGCAAAGGAGGAGGGTCAAGAAAAGACATATGAAGTAACCCAGAAAAGTAGGTCGGAAAAGGGAAAGGAACTTACGTGATATATGACTGAGGATCCGGGTCATCTCCTTGGTGCAGTCATCGCGTCTCTTCCGAAGCTGCTCAAGCTCAGCATTCGCCGACCCAAGCTAGATGCCGGACTCCTTGAGAAGATCCTGGTCCTTGGCGATCTGGAGGTTGAGGCGCTCGCGCTCTTTTGTGTAATTCTGGCCAGCCTTTTGAAGTTCAGATTGGTGTTGGGCCTTCATCTTCTCCATCTCAGCCTTGAGCCTGGCAATCTCATCGTCTTTGGTCTGGAGGAGGGCAAGCTCGTCATCTTTCTTCTTAAGCTCGGCTTGGTGCTGCCCTGCTTGTTCGAGAAAATGCAGCATCATATCAAGCACAGGCACACTATCTTTAAGCGATGCTGAAATAGTGTGTTGGCCCGGCAGAGCCGAGGTATGAATGTTTGCCGAGCCAAGGAGAAAAGGAAGTGGAAAGCACTGCGAGGTCGGACAGAAATGACTTACCCATGATCTGCTCCAGATTTTTCCGCATAATAATGTTCTCAGCCTCCACCCCAGCTACGGAAACCAAAGGATGAGATTAGTTCGGCAAAGGAAGATGAAGAAAAATGAAGAAGTGATAAGGAAGAAATTTACCCCTTTTCTCATATTCCGCGATAAGTGCAGCCTACTTTGCGCGTAGCATCTTGTGGGTATCCAGCAAGCGTTGAAATTCAGCACTCCGGCAATTGGTGGTCACCTGAAAGGGATACAGAAACTTAAGTCAGCTTGGTGCATATTCGAAGTGTACTAAAAATCCGGGCCAAGTGGAACTTAACCCGGCTCTAGGTGTGTGCATATTCGAAGTGTACTAAAAATCCGGGCAAAGTGGAACTTAACCCGGCTCTAGGTGTGTGCATATTCGAAGTGTACTAAAAATCCGGGCCAAGTGGAACTTAACCCGGCTCTAGGTGTGTGCATATTCGAAGTGTACTAAAATCCGGGCCAAGTGGAACTTAACTCGGCTCTAGGTGTGTGCATATTCGAAGTGTACTAAAATCCGGGCCAAGTGGAACTTAACTCGGCTCTAGGTGTGTGCATATTTGAAGTTCTCATGGAGCTACGTTAGTTTTCTAAAGAGCATCCGGCCGAGTAACAAGTTACTCCCCCAGAGGCTCGGGGACTAATGGTTATTATCTACAGCATGTAAAGGGGAAGCGACGTACCTCCATCATCCGCCCAGCGAGGTTAATTGCCTTTTTGGCTGTGTTCATCTGGGCGGAAAACTCGGCGGGGCCGAACTTCTCCGGGAGATCAGCGTCTTGAACTACCTCCGCCTTATTCCAATTCATGACAAATTCAATTAGGCTCGGAGGGTACCGTTCACCGGTGGGCATATGGGGCGCCACCAAGCCCTTCGCGTGCGCTTCCTTCCTTTCAATCAAGGCAAGGGCTGGGCTGGTGTGCAGAACCATCTGCTGTGCATCGGTTGGCTCGACAGGGGCATCCTTCGCTGCTGGAGCTTTCTTGGGAAGCATTGATACGAGGGTACGCTGCCCAGCCTCGACGAATGTCGGCTTGGTAGCGTCCGGAGCCTTCTTGTCCTTGGCTTGCTGGGAAGAGGAAGCCGTCGCAGCGGATTTCCCCTTAGGAGCGGACGGGGGTAGTTCCTTGCCGAGGTCGAGAAGACTCGGACGAGGCAGAGGAGCTAGGTACTGGTGCTCTTGTTGCCGGACTTGGTGCCGCTGCTGATGTTTTTGCAGCCGAAGTTGGTGCTGATGCCGGAGTTGGTGTTGGTGCTGGTCTGGTTGTTGGTGCTGGTGCTGGAGCTGAGGTAGCTTCAGTGGCTGCTGGTTGCGGCGATGCCGAAGTGGTGGATGTCGTCGCCTCGGCTGGGCCGGTCTCCCCCGCTCCAGGGTTACCCTCCTCTTGCCGAGGTGGAACAGAACCCGGAGCGGCCACAGAACCCTCTGGAATAGGGCTCAGCGGACATGACTCGTCGTCGCGACGGGGAGAAGGGCTAGGTCAGAGAGGTGAAGAGATGCTAGATCCACTTTGAGGGACCTCCACCGAAGCCCTGCAAAATCAAATAATGTCAGAAGAAAAATTACAACGATGTAAGGAAGAGCAAGTTACAGAAGGAAGAATGACTTACTCATCCGAGGTTTGGGCCTCCTTGGGTTTCCGAGCCCTTCGTGCTGGGGCCTTGCCTGCTGGCTTGGAGGCAGTCTTGTCCCCAGACTTCTTTTGCCTTTTAGCGGGCTGAGAAGGTCCGGAGGAAGAACTTGGAGCAGCCCCGCGCTTCTTCTTTGATGCCACCGGAACAGGTTTGCCCGTAGCGAGGGGAGGATCCTCGTGGATGTGACCACCGGGGTGAGCTGATGGCGGAAAAGCAAAAGAAAGGGGGACAGCCTCAACAGGTTCAATCACCTCGACATCCGAGTCATCTTCATCATCGGGCCAATCTCTAATAGAAGAGGATTTACCCGTGGATCGTTTCGTGGCGTCGGTCATCGGGAGGAACATCTCCTGGTCCGGCTCTTCCTCATTCGAAGTCTCCCGGTCCGGTGCCCACTTAAGGGTCGGATCGGTGCCGTCCTCGAGGGTCTGCTGAAGAAATTGCTGAGGAAAGGAATGAACAGTAGAGTCAAAAATACAACAATAACTGACATGTAATTAGCCCGGGGTAAGTTTGCAACATGAAGCTTACCGCGGGAGGAAGCCTATCGCGGCAATAATGCTCAATTCCCCAAGTCCACTCGGAGGAGAAGTCCTTGTGGGTGGTGAAGAGAGCCTTAACCCGGCGATATATCTCCGTGTTGCTCAGCTCGAAGGATGAGGTCCGGTTGGGGTCGCAGCCGAAGCTCATGTGGCACACCTTGTGGGTGCACTTCTGGAGGGGGGAAATTCGGTTGCGCACGAAAGTGATCATGGCATCCTCGTTGCGCAGCCCGAGCTTCTTCAACTCCGCGAACCTTTTGTTGACCTGGTTGGCCAAGGCCGTGGGCTTCTTGGGCACGGCGTCCCACAGATCCGGGTTAGGTGGACCCAGAGTATATGGGAGCAGCCGGATTAAGTCTTCGGTGCCTGTGTTCCGGACGTAAAAGAAAGTCCGGGCCCACCCTTTGCAGAACTCTAACCCGGTGACCTGGGGGAAAACGGAAAACCTCCGGGGTGAGATGGAAGCCGCTCCGAATTGAGTGAGCTACTTGTCCTCCGGATCGGTGTGGATGTTTGGGATAACGTTGCGACGAAGGCCGAAAAACCGGATCCATAGCTCCTTCGTGGGCCATAGTCCGGCATAGCCTTCGATCGTGGAAGCAAAGGCAGAAAGAGAAGTGGCGTTGGCTGGAAGATGGTGCGACTAGAGCTGGTAGGTACTGAGCCAGTCCTGGAAAAAGTCGCTCACCGGCAACCCGAAGCCCCGTTGGAAGTGGGACAAGAACACGCTGTATTCACCCAGATTGGGTGAGAGGGCCAGTTCGGAGGAGGCCAGGCGAGCCGCAACGCTGGCGGGGATGCGCCTGGTGCGGTAGAGCCAGTCCAGGTCGTCTTCACAGACCTAGGACCCGGCCCACACACCGCGGTCCGCCGCATCGGCGTCCTCCTCCATCTCCTGCTCAGCAACGACGAGCTCTTCTTCCGTCATCAGGTCTTCGCTGCCCTCGCTGGCGCTAGCAGCGGCGGGGGGCAGAGGCTAGGATTGGCGAGGACCCGTGGCGAGAGAGTCGCGAAGCGGTGGCGGCGATGCAGAAGTGAGAGGGAAAAGCACGGTGGCGACGCTGCTATTTGGAGCACTGGCGGCGGCGCGGTCGCAAGGAAGAGGAAGGAGAAGAGCAACGGGCAGAGGGGCACGGAAGGAGAAAAATCGTAAGGGATGCGCCCCTCCGCTATTTAACCACTCCCTCAAGGGGTGAGTGGGATCGTATCCTGCAGATCGGCCACATGCAGTGGCTGTGTATCACCTGCCCGGACCAATCAGTGGGGAGCCACACGGAGGGCCACATAACGGAGATGATCCCATGATGTGACACTGTGATGCGATAAACGAGGAGGCAGGCATGACGTGACCCGCGCACAGTGATAACTGACAATTACTGCGGCGGTTACTATGCAGGCCCTTAAAATAAGACAACATAATGATTACCCTTCACATGGGTTGGCGTACGAGAGAAGGAAACAAGACCCGGATGGCTGTGGTAACCCGGCCAGCAAGTGAAAACTTGGAATGTGTGGAGGGAAAGTAAAACCAGGAGGTCCGAGTCAAAGTGGTAACCCGGCCGACAAGTGAAAACTTGGAATGTGTGAAGGGAACGTAAATCCATATAATCCGAGGTAAAGAGGTAACTCGGCAATAACGACCAGAGCTCGAAATGGAACCTGATGTGGACTTAGCGGCCAAGGCAGCTAAGATCGCACCAGCTTCGGGGACTAATGTTGGGGGGTTACCCCCAGGTAGGGTCGTGCCGGGGTATAAAGGCCGAGTTAGCCGAGGTACGGCAAGGTCAAAGCATATGCTGGCTGGGTCAACTCAAGGCAGGCCGAATCACGGGGTAACCCCGGACCAGGGGGCGTTCGCCTAACTAAGTCTCAACCGACTTAAGCTGTAAGTCGGAAGAGCATATTTTACTTATATGCAGGAACAGGTGTGGCCGGATCAACTATAATCCGGGTCACGTCTAGCTTCTAGGAGAAGGAAGGAATCTCGCTAGTCAAAAGAATTCCCGGTACGCACTACCTGAGCGAAGCAAGTAAGGACAGGACCACCGGGGCGTGGCTGACGCGGGCGCCGCAGAGGCTCACGTAGCCTCTCCATGTGTGACCCGGGGGAAAAGCACCCCGGTCGGCTTACTACTTTGGGGGGAAGCATATTCTTAGGAATATGCTTCCACGTATGCCCTAGGCAGGGACCGAGCTCCCTCTATAAAAGAGGGGCTAGGGTTTCAGTAGAGGGGGTTGGTTTTTTACTATTCTGGTTTGGCTAGGGTTTTGGGTGCGATCTGTGCGTGAGAGTAAGAGAGCTCCTTCTTCCTCCTCTCGCCAATACAGCTCAAGGAGCACTTGTAATCTTGGAATCAAAGCAATACAAACTACTGTGTGGAGAATCACTTCACTATCCCTCCCTGGATTCCCCTAGCGTGCATTAGTCCCCACCTTTAGCCTATCCATGGCATCTGCCGTGACACCACCACGACATCGTAGGTTGCCGTCACCCTTTTGAGTTGGTGACCTTCTCCTTTGACTTGAGTTTTGTTGGATTTTACCCACTTTTGACTATCCCTTTTCTTTTGGTTGGTTCTTTGGCTTTCCACAATCCTAACCTACCACAAATAAGCTTTTGAGAGTTAGTTCTTTCTTTAGTGTGATTTTTTCTTTGCAATTCCGCTTTGCACGCTAATAGCTCTCACTTGTGGTTTCTAGTTTGGTGCAATCCCCAAGGTGAGGTACAAGGCTGACACCACCATATTCCACTTCCATATACAATACTTGTGTGTTTTGCATGATGGATAGGCACGGTGAGGCGAGCCAACCACGTCCCCACGAAGAAGATCAAGGACCGTACATGACACCCGCAAGTCACTTCATCGTTCGACAAGAGTTCCGTGAACATTGCTAAGCCCTTGAGACGCGACAAGATGAACAATTTGGCGAGACGCAAGCCGAGTTCAAAAACATCGACAACCGCTTCGACGGCCTCAAACGACAAATGCACACAATGCATCACAACTTTGGCCACCAAAATGAAGCGCTTCAATGCTCCGTCGCCAAAACAAATGACAATCTTCTACGCCTCATCGACGGTATGGCAAGACCACGCTCACGCGCATCAAGCTTTTCAAGTTCTTTGCATCGTCATGCACCTCTTCCACAAGATCTACATCCAAGTGCTACAAGACGCAATGATGCCCTCGTGGTTCAAGATGGAAGTTCTTCGAACTATGTACCTTCCCCACGGCATGCCGCAATGTCAAGCTATGATGGTGATTTCTCTTCAAGGCCAAGAGCAAGGCAAGAAGCACATCATCATCACGCAAGGGCACTAGTGATCCAACAAGAGCAACCACAAGCGCAACCACAAGTGCAACCGCAAGTCTACCACCATCGACCGCGACACATACTTGACACAACAAGTGATGACTCCAATTTGGAGAATCAAGCTCGTCATCGGCGTGAAGCTCTCCAAGTTCCTCCTCCTCGTCATCAGCGTCATGAACCTCAACAACGACACCATGGTCACACGAGGCGCCTCCTCCACATCAACAAAACTTGGAGCGTCAAGTGATACAAGTTGAGCGACGCCCACCACGTCAAGAGTCTCACGACCATGATCTTCGCCGTGAGGCCCATGTGCCTAACCAACATCACCAACCAATGAACGAGCCTCCTCTTCGTCATCAACTGCGTCAAGAGGCTCCACACCCTCACCACCATGAAGCCCAAGTTCCTCAACCACGTCAACATCCGCGCCAAGAGCAAGAGAAAGCTCCTCCACATCAATATCAAGAGCAAGCTCCGCAACAAGGTCACGAGAACCAAGTTCCACCTCCCCAACTACAAGATCATTAACAAGGTCACCAAGCTCATCGCAATGACCGCAACGATGAAGAAACTTTTGGCAAGCTCAAGTTCACAATGCCCAAGTTCACCGGATCCAATGACCCCGAAGAATACCTCTCGTGGGCACTCAAAGTCGACAAGATCTTCCGCATGCACAACTATAGCAACGAGAAGGTGGTCGCCATGGCTTCGCTTGAGTTTGATGATTACGCCAACCTTTGGTGGGAACAAGTTCAAGTTGCTCGTGATGCAAGACAAGAAACGCCAATCACAACTTGGCATGACATGAAGGCTCACATGAGATCCCGGTTCGTCCCCGCGTACTACACGTGTGACCTCTTCAACAACCTTCAAGCGCTTCGTCAAGGGACAAAGACCGTGGAAGAGTACTTCAAGGAAATAGAACTCAACTTGATTCGCGCCAACATTGATGAGCGTATGTAGCAAACTATGGCACGTTTCCTTATTGGATTGAACCACCCCATCAAGCGCATCGTCGAGTTCCAAACATACAACACCATGGATGAACTTGTGCACATCGCAACAAAGGCTGAACATCAAGTGCAAGAGGATATCAAGTACAACAAGCCCAAGATGTACTTCACCTATAAGCAAGCTTCAATCGCTACACCAACAACTTTCGATGGAAGCTCCTCAAGTACCTCCAAGCCTTCCTTCAAGCCCACACTTCCTCAAGGAAAACTGCCCCCAAGTGGCAAGCAAGCAAAGAGTGATACAACTTTCAATGGTGAATGCTACAAGTGTCGAGGGAAAGGACACAAGTTGGCCGAATGTCGAAACAAGAAAGTCTTGTTCATCCATGACAATGGTGATGAAGAGTACTTGAGTGAAGCTGAGTTTGATGCCCGTGTCAAGGAAGCAATGGCAAGGCAACGAGTGGAAGATGATCAAGAACTCCTCATGTGTGAACATGACGCAAGTCCATCGCTTGTCGTCACAAGGATCTTGACCACTCAAGCACAAGAGCATGAAGACCAACGCTCCAATATCTTCCAAACACGAGCCGGCATCAATGGCAAATCTATCAAGGTGATCATTGATGGAGGGAGTTGCCACAACCTTGCTAGCACTGAGTTGTGTGAGAAGCTCAACCTTACTCTCCATCCGCACAAGCACCCCTACCACATGCAGTGGCTAAGTGACCAAGGGTCCGTGAAGATCAAGCATACCGTATCAGTCTCCTTCGCCATTGTTCCTTACAAAGATACGGTGGAGTGTGATGTGGTTCCTATGACAGTTTGCCACATGCTTCTTGGTCGACCAAGGTAATTTGACAAGGCTGCTCAACATGATGGTCGCACCAATGTATACACCTTCAAATGGCTCAACAAAACATGTGTTTTGCAACCGATGACTCCTAGCCAAATAATTGCGGACAATGTAAGGGCTTTAGCAAGGGCGCAAAGCACAACACCTACTTGTGAGAAGAGCGGTGAGAGAGAGAACCACCTCATAGTGAGTGAGAGCCACAAGCCAAACTCGAGTGGAAAAAATAAGAATGTTCTCCTTTCCCCCGAAAGTGAGATGAGAGATGTTCGGAACAACCCATCCATCTTGCACTATGTCCTCCTTTGCAAGGGACTAGCGCAAGGATCTAATGAATTAACCAATGTTCCTCCATCTTTGATGAATGTTTTGCAGGAATTCAAGGATGTGTTCCCCGAAGAGCTCCCACATGGACTACCTCCTCTTCGCGGCATCGAACATCGCATTGACCTCATCCCCGGTGCAGCACTTCCCAACCACGCCGCTTACCGCACGAACCCGGAGGAGACGAAGGAGATCGAATGTCAAATCAACCAACTCATCTCCAAAGGTTTGATCCAAGTTAGCACTAGTCCAAGTGTCGTACCCGTGATTCTTGTCCCAAAGACGGATGATACGTTACAGTTATGCATGGACTGCCGTCCAATCAATGCTATCACCGTGCGTTATCGACATCCCATACCACGTCTCGATGACATGCTTGATGAGTTGTGTGGAGCCACTATTTTTTCAAAAATTGATCTTCGTAGTGGTTACCATCAAATACGCATGGCTGAAGGTGATGAGTGGAAAACCACCTTCAAGACCAAACTTGGTATCTATGAATGGTTGGTTATGCCCTTTGGTTTATCGAATGCCCCATCCACCTTCATGCGCCTTATGAATCACATCTTGCAATCTCTCATTGGAAAAAGTGTTGTTGTCTATTTCGATGATCTTCTTGTTTATAGCAAATCACTTGAGGACCATATAACACATGTCAAGGAAGTTTTTCAAATCCTTCGACATGAAAAGCTTTATGCAAATCTTCCCAAGTGCACTTTTGCTAAAGAAAAGTTGATTTTTCTTAGATTTGTCGTTTCTTCGAAGGGAATTGAAGTTGATGTTTCCAAGGTAAAGGACATACGAGATTGGCCCATCCCAACAAATGTGAGTGAACTCCGAAGTTTTCATGGGTTGGCTGGTTTCTATCGTCGCTTTGTGAAAGACTTTTCAACCATTGCTTGTCCCCTTAATGAATTGACCAAAAAGAATGCCACCTTCGTGTGGGGCAAAGCACAACAAAAAGCTTTTGACGAACTTAAAAAGAGGCTCACCGAAGCACCTCTCCTTGCTTTACCGGATTTCACAAAAACTTTTAAGATCGAGTGTGATGCTAGTGGTATTGGCATTGGAGGAGTCCTCATGCAAAACGGACGTCCTATAGCCTACCATAGCGAGAAACTTGATGGTGCTAGCCTTAACTATCCGATTTATGACAAAGAGATTTTTGCCTTAGTTCGTGTCCTTCAAGTTTGGCAACACTACCTTTGGCCCAAGGAATTTATCATACATTCCAACCACGAGTCGTTGAAATATCTCAAAGGCCAAGCTAACTTGAGCAAGAGACACGCTAAGTGGGTTGAGTTCATGGAGTCTTTTCCGTACATTGTCAAGTATAAGAAGGGCAAAGATAATGTAGTCGCGAACGCTTTGTCTCGCAAACACACAAGCCTTCTTATGAGACTTGAAATCAACGTGTTGGGTCTTGAGGAAATAAAATCTTTGTATGCTTCCGACCCGTGCTTTGAACCAATTTTCGCAAAGTGCTCCAATGACAAAGGAGTTGATGATTTCTATTTGCATAAGGGCTTTCTATTTAAACAAAACAAACTATGCATTCCGAGGTCGTCGCTTCAACTTTTGCTTCTCCAAGAATCTCATGGTGGAGGCCTCATGGATCATTTTGGCCGTGACAAGACATTGGACATGCTCTCCAATCACTACTTTTGGCCCAAGATGAAGCATGACGTGGAGCGCTACGTTCAACGATGCACGACATGTGTTCAAGCTAAGTCGCAAGCTAACCCTTATGGTCTTTATATGCCATTGCCTATTCCTCATACCCCTTGGTCTAACATTAGCATGGATTTCGTGTTAGGATTGCCTAGATCTAAGCATGGTCATGATTCTATATTTGTTGTTGTGGATCGTTTTTCCAAAGTGGCACACTTCATACCGTGCCATAAGACCGACGATGCTTCACATGTTGCAAATCTGTTTTTCAGGGAAATCGTCCGTCTTCACGGTGTGCCAAGGACAATCATCTCCGGCCGCAATGTCAAATTCATGAGCTACTTATGGAAGACCCTCATGGCCAAGCTCGGCGTCAAGCTACTCTTCTCATCCGCATCGCACCCCCAAACTGATGGCCAAACCGAAGTTGTCAGCCGAAGCCTCGGGACTCTCCTTCGTGTGTTGATCAAGAAGAACTTGAAGGATTGGGAGGAATGCATCTCACACGCCGAGTTCGCCTACAACTGTGCCAAGCACTCAACAACCAAGATGAGTCCATTCATGATCGTCTATGGTTTCGAGCCCCTCACCGCGCTCGACATCCTACCACTACCTCTCCATGAGCGCACAAACATGGACGTTGAGAAACGCGCACAAGCTATGAAGAAACTTCATGAAGAAACAAGAGCTACTATCGAACAACAAGTTCTTCGCCAAGCTTCAAGGTTAAAGAAGAACAAGAAGGAGATGATCTTTGAAGAACGTGACCTTGTGTGGATACACCTAAGCAAAGACCGCTTCCCCAAGGAACGTAACTCCAAGATCAAGCCAAGAGGAGATGGTTCCTTCAAGGTCCTCAAAAGAATGAACAACAACGCTTACATCATCGACATACCGACCTCCAAGTACCTTGCAAGCAATACATTCATGTCAAGGATCTCTCACCCTACCATGGAGATGTTCAAGATGATATCCATGAAGAGTCGAGGGCGACTCTTTCCCAAGGGGTGGGGGAGCTGATGCAGCCCGTCCTACGGACGCTTCTACATCTACACCAACAAGTCCCCCAAGTGGACCTATGACTCGTGCCCGAGCCAAAATCCTACAAGCTAAGGTGAACTCGCTCCTCTCCTCGTGCCAATTTGATACCTCCTTGGATGGTGTGCTACTTCATGCAACTACCCTATGCATCATCAGGTACGAAGCTTCGACACATCACCAAGCACCCAAGGATGGAGAACAAGGAGCAGAACGTGAAGCAAAAGCCGATGGAGCTACTCAGACTAGAGTCTCCGGTCTGCGCACACCGGAGTCTCCGGCCTGCCAAAGTCTCCCACCTGAAGACACCGGAGACTCCGACCCTCTCTTCGGTCTGACCCCCTGCACCAAGCCCTAGGACAATCTGAAGGCCCCTCCGGAGGCTGGTTCAGAGGCTACACCGGAATCTCTGGCCTAGACCGGAGTCTCCGGTCCACCACACCGGAGTCTCCGGTCCGACCATCGCCAGGCATGAAAAGGCCTTTGGGCCTTCGGCCCATGTACCCCTTAGTCCGTCCAGAACTTGTCTTTTATTCCTAAAGTACCCTTGTTTAAGTGGCTGGCCTATATATAGACCCCCACCTCCATTGTAAACCCTAGGCATGATGTTGGAATTAGTGGAAACTCCTTGTGGATCTATCTAATTCTTGCCTCATGCTCCTTGACTAAGGAGCACCAATATCCCCAAACCTCGTTGGAGTTTGCATCGTGCCTCCGCGTTGTACAAGGCCTAGGCATCAGTGTCCCTTTGCCTAGACGTCAAGATCTCACCGAGTCTCCCATCTCGCCGTGCCGGTTCGAGAGAGAGTTCTCCGCCCGACGCCGATCCTAGGGATTACGCCGGACCGGTCACCGTCGGCGTGAGCTATTGGTGCTTATCGTGGTTTTGCGTGTGTGTGTTCATCGCGTTCTTCCTGCGTGTGTTTGTCGTGTTCATCCTTCCCTCCTTCCCCCCGCACTCCACCCTCGATTTGAAAGGGGATCGTGAAAGATCGAGCCACCCTAGAGGTTTGCCCTCAACAGTTTTGTAGTACGAATAGTAAAGTAGCAGCAGTAGTAAAGTAAAGACAGTAGTAACAATAGCATCAAATAGTAGGATTCGAGTGCGGTAGGCATAGGGATGGATGGACGGGCGTTGCATGGACAAGACAATTCACATGGCAATCAGAACATAGGGCAATTGCAGATAAATAAGATAAAGCATCCAAGTACTAGATAATCCTAGGCATGTGTTCCATATATAGTCATACGTGCTCGCAATGAGAACTTGCACAACATCTTTTGTCCTGCCAGCCCGTTTGCAGTGGGGCCTCAAGGGAACTACTGGCAATTAAGGTGCTCCTTTTAATAGAGCACCGGAGCAAAGCATTAACACTCCATGAACACATGTGATCCTCACACCAAAGCCATTCCCTCTGGTTATCCCGATTTCTATCACTTCGGGGCCATTGGTTCCGGACAACAACGTGTGTATACAACTTGCAGATAAGACCATAAACAATACTATCATAATGAATCAATAACATGTTCAGATCTGAAATCATGGCACTCGGGCCCTAGTGACAAGCATTAAGCATAACAAGTCGCAACAAAGTCATAAAGCACTAATAAAAGATACTAGGCACCATGCCTAACAATCTGATGCCATTACATGAACGATCTCATGCAATCCCTACCATCCCCATAGCCTACGGCGGGGGATTACTCACTCATAGATGGGGGAAACATGGATGGTCGATGGAGAAGCGATGGTGATGATGATGGCGTTGATCTCCTCCAATTCCCCGTCCCGGCAGGGTGCCAGAACGGAGTTTCTGGTGCTGTTTCGTGGAATCTGGTGGTGGCGGCGGAGCGGAACTCCTTCTGGAAAAACATCGACCCCCCTGGAGTTTTTAGGTCGGAAGGCAACTTATAGGCGAAGAGGGAGACCGAGGGGGGGTCTGGGGTGGCCAGACCACCCCCTAGCGCGGCCAGGGCTTGCCCGCGCGGCCAGGTGGTGTGGCCTGGGCCTAGCCCCCCTCCGTCTCATATTCTGGCTACGGGAGTCTTCTGGTGAAATAGGATTTTCGGCATATTTTCCAGGATTTTTCCTGATAGTTGATTTTCTGGACAAAAAGTAGACACCAGGGCAATTCTGCTGAAAACAACGTCAGTCCGTGTTAGTTGCATCCAAATCACACAAATTTAGAGGAGAAACAATAGCAAAAGTGTTCGGGAAAGTAGATACGTTTTGGACGTATCACTTGTCTCTTCCTCATCCATAACAGGTTCAACTTCTTTCTAAGATTTTGCATCTTGATATTTTATCAAAATTATGTCAAACTTGAGCTACAAGTAAGCGTGATAGATTGCTCTTAAATTAATTGTCTTTTCGAAGGTATATGGGTGCAGCTCTTCTTGTAAAAGCAGTGTAGTCGATGTGAGTGTCCAACTACCAGGAAAGAACATTCTCAATTGATGATGACTGGTTTGGCCTCTAGGTAAGATTTTGCATCTTCGTCAAAGAAAAAAAGATTTTCCACCTTGAAAATTTTGAACCCCTTTTGAAAATGATCAGATGAAATAGGGAGATAGAAGGGAAATGATATTTCTATTCTCTATGGGAAACCCACAAGCTTGAGGTGCACCTTAGGCTTAAAGATAACTTTATTTTTTCCACTATGTAAAAGGTGAACCTTAGCGGATGCCATATAGTAGGCCAAATTTTTTTGAACGGGTAGTAGGCCATATTAAGGTGTGCTTTTTTACACAATGCGGGAGTAGTATATTTGTTTGCTTAGACATATGGTCACCTCTTTCCATGCGCTGTATATGCTGAGAGAATAAAATGTTGGCAGGGGAAGAGGGCAGCAACGGAGAGAAGTTGAAGGAGGTACCATGTCAGAGCAAAGTTATGATGGGTTTGTGACATGAGGTACTCCTGCGGCCTTACAGTGTACACTCTACTAGTAGTAAATTTTAGGACCTATGCACGCAAAACAAATAGTGTGTTTTCTCTCTCCTTCCCTATGCTCCATATCTCCTCCCCTTTCCCCTCGCGCACCGGTCCGGCTGATCTCTCTCCCCTCGTCCACAGCATGGCGTTACGCATGTGTGCCTTAGTATGGCGGCTCTGTGTCTCTGGCGTGTTCGGCAACCGCGTGTTGGTGTGGAGTAGGGACGAGGTGTACATAGGAAGGAAACCACTTTGGTCCTTGGCGGCACAAAAATTCAAAGTTTTCCGGTTTTCGAATTTTTCATTTGCTTCCCAAATATCAGGAGGGAAGGTTATCCAAAAGATCGGTCAAACATCGGGAGGGAAGGCAATTTTGAACCCGTTTTGAACATTGATCACATTGAATAAACGAAAAACAAAAAACAAAAGTTTTACTCATGATGTCCTATCATGTATTGTGCACCACCTTCCATGAAAACTGTAATCATGGGATTAGATAAGTTTTGGAAAAATAGCTTCACAATATTGTCCTACCATGTGTATGGACACTATCGGGTTTATTTCAACCAGAACGACCAAGGTCATCAAGGCCATTTTGACATCATAGTTTACAATTTCATAGAGTTCCCACGATAGTTTGGTAGATGGGTTCATCTTGGTGTAGTAAGCATTGTTACATGTGGGAGTTTCCAACAATTAGGAAAAAAGAATTTCAATTTTCCTAGTGAGGACGATGATGTTTTTTTGTGAAGAAAGTCCAAATAATATGGTTTAGAATGCCACAAGCCAATGGTTTCACACATACTGTAGTTGATCATGGTTCCTATCTAACTTCGGCTAAAAGTTTATATATTATGATGGGTCGTGACATGTGGTACTAGTACACATACTACTACATAGTATATTTTCTCTCTCCTTCGCCCCCTCTCACCATCCATCCACTATCCTCTCCATTTCTCCTTCCTTCCCGTGTAAGCTTTCTCGTGATGATTATACTTCTAGTCTGAGATGCAGCGGTGCAGAAAAAGATGAGGCCCACACCATACCACCATCAATCAAGTTCGGTGACGCAACTTTGTGAAGAGTATACGTATACTAGTAGTACTTTAGCTAGATAAGTATGTACTACTATAGACACTTAATTTAACAGAGGAAGTAAGAAACACTGAGTAATTCAGCACTGTCTGCATGATTATTTTTATTTTTAGATAAAGTGGGGCGCCTCCTGAATTCTCTAGGCCGATAAAAATCAAGAACGACAAGTCTGGTATAATCCTTTTTTTTTGTTGACGGGACGAGTCTGGTACAATCTATTTATAATATTTTGGGATAGTTTTCAGGGTATTAACACAAGTATGACTATAAATAGACATTATAAATTGCAACAGTATGCACCCCTACTTTCACCCAAAACACCCAACCCACAGTTGCTTAGAACTCGATCTCTCTCTATTTCCTTCAAAAATATCGTATGACAACTCTCTTCAGAACACGTCGATTGAACTGACAAATGGGAAAGGCCCCGAAACTCCACCTAGAATCCCAGAATCACTTGACGGGCCATGGCTGCGGCCGCTGTCTAACTCCTCTGATGAAGAAGATAGCCACTAGCAGCGCTTTTTCGAAGGGACACCACCACCAACGCCGAGCGACTCCGATAAGGCGGAAGATGAGACTAAGGAAGAGGAGGAGTCTGAGGTCGACCTTGAGGAGGAGGCCGAAGATGATGACAGGGAGGAGGCCGAGGACGATGATAGGGAGAAGGCCGAGGATGACGACGATGAGGTCTCTTCCCGCCCCCCATCGAAGAAGCGTGCCCAAGGGCAAAATTAAATGGCCTCCAGAGAAGAGACGGGTAGTGTACTATATCTCATTCTACGAAGCATCTTAGCTTTGGTAAATAATGTTGTCAATGAGATTTCCGAACTTTTAGGAAAATGCTTTTCAATTTCCAAGTGATAGGATTTGTTTTTAGTAATTAAGTACGTCCGAATAATTTGGCTTAGAGTGTACTCACTGTATTCTAGCAAAATATAGATAATTTCCACCGCATGTTAGTACTATATGAAAATACTTATTTCAATGTGTGTCATGATACATGGTTTTTTTTGCGGGAGGGGGGTGGGGTGGTAATGATACATAGTTGAAACTTAAATGGTGTCCTCTGTGCTTGTTTGGACAAAAACTACAAACATGGATTTGGACAACTTTCGAAAAACTTACTACACAATATGGTCATAACCATGTATGAACATTGTTCACATTTTAAGCCAAGTTACCAATGTCAAGGCCATATCCGCATCACTCGTCCTGTTTATTGGGATAAATTAAAGAAAAGTAAAGAAAACAATAAAAAATGTTAAGCACTTATGTATGGTGTCCTCTTCCGTAAATGATAAACATGAATTTTGACAAGGTTTAAAAACACTTCTTCACAATATGACCAGCGATGTGTTAACATACTCCCTCCATCTCAAAATAGATGTCTCAAAATTGTTTAAATTTGGATGTATCTAGCCACTATCTAGTCTAGATACATCTAAATTTTAAAAACATTGCGACATCTATTTTGAGACGGAGGGAGTACTTGGGTTTCAAGTTAAATAATGACAAAGGTTGTGTCCATTTCGGGTAGACGAGGTGCATCTTGGCATGGCATACTAAAGTTGTTAATTGGACTTTTCAACTTTTATGTATAGAATTTTGGTTAAATTATTTTAGAAGTTCCACATATAATTATTTTGTAAAGAAAAGGCAAAGAGTATGGCTCCGAATGCCACAACACACTAAATTTCACACAAAATAGAGTATGTTTCATGGTTAACAAGTTTCATGAATTTTTAGGCCTTCTAGCTAATTTCGCATAATTAAATGAAATTTTACCAATAAAACCAAAGTAGGTAAATTTTGATCTACAAGTGTGTGATAGATTGCTTGTAAATTTGTCAGAAATTCATATAGTACTAATTATTGTACCCACGCAGTCATACTGAAAACCGACTATTGTTTTGAAAGATACAACTTCTTTGTATGTATTTTCATGCTGACACATCTGACCATGTTTCAAAAAAGTGGAATAAAATAAGGAAACACGCACACAGCCTTTTAGTAATACTCCTATTAAAAATTCATACTTGTAAAACAGTAAAGACGGCGTTGTTAAAGTTTCAATACAAGGGACCTGGGCACTTTCACCGACCCTCCACAATTAACCTTTCTTCCTCTTAGACTTTGCAACTATGGCTCCAAAGACCGGAGCTCCCCGTGGGAAGAAGAAGACCCAGGTGGCGGTGACAAAGGCCATGGAGAAAAAGAAGACATGTCGCCGACTTCCGAATCCTGCTCTGGCCACTCCAAGTCACAGTCTTGCACCAGGCAGCCGCAGGAAGAAGCAGGTGTCAAGGTCCGTCAAGGCCGGGCTGCATTTCCCCGTCGGCCGGATCGGGCACTACCTCAAGGAGGGTCGGTACTCCCAGCGCATAGGCTTCGGGGCTCCCGTCTACCTCCCGGCCGTTCTCGAGTACCTCACCGCCGAGGTGCTGGAGCTCGCCGGGCAAGCCGCGAAGGATAGCAAGAAGATCTACATCATCTCGAGGCACGTGATGCTCGACGTCATGCGCGACGAGGAGCTCAGCAAGCTGTTGGCAGGTGTTACCATCGCGCATAGCGGCATGCTACCCAGCATCCACGAGTCCCTACTTGGTGATGATACCGCGGAGGACGCAACCAAGTTCCCCGCGGAGGATGCTGCCTAGTCGCCTGAGAAGACCGCGGAGTCCCCCTAGAATTCGTTAAGTTGTACTACTACTCTGTATGTGTTTGGGTTTGCACTATTTGCGGTTTGGTTAATCGTCAATGTCAATGTAATATTCAGATCTATGATGCTAAGAAAAAGCTTGTGAGGGTTCTAAAAAAATGTTGTTTTCCTAATCTAATCCTATACTCCATTTATTTAATACTCCCTCTGTTCAGAAATGTAAGACGTTTTAGCTTTCTGAAATGAATGTATCTAGACGCCTTTTAGTGTATAGGTCAACTCTGAACCTCTACGAACCCATACACTAGAAGACATCTAGATACATTCGATTCACAAAGCTAAAACATCTTATATTTCTAAACGTAGGGAGTATTACTCAGCATATTAGGTTTAGTCAAAGTCAATCGTTACAAAGTTTGACCAACTATATACAATATTAAATAGTATACTCATTGAAAATATCAATATACAGTAAACAATGTCGTCGGTATGAGTTTCGAACTATTAGGAAAGAACATTCAATTCTCAATTTTCCGAGAGATGACAAGCGAGGTTATTATTTTTCGTCAAAAAAGTCCGAAGAATATGGATCTAAATGCCACAATCCAGGTTTTCAGACATATATATAGTGGACGGACATATTGTACTGACGATACCCATGTTTTATGTGCTTTCAAATTTGCTATCTAACTATGCCAACTTGAATGACTTTATCCCGATTTATCGAAATTATATTACGTTGAATTTGAACTACAAGTAAATTGTAGGTTGCTTTGAAAGTTTCATGAAAAAGCTTTTGGGGGTACCCTTCGGGGGAGGGGTGAATTAATATATCAGAAACCACTATGAGCTTTGATGATAGGTTCAACTTCTTTCTAAGATTTTGCACCTTGACAATTTAACAAAATTAAGTCGGAATTGAGCTACATGTAAGGGCGGTAGATTTCTCTTGAATTAAATGTCTTTTCGGAGGTAGATGGGTGCATCTTCTTGTAGTAAACAATGTCGTCGGTGTGAGTTTCCAATAATCAGGAAAGACCATTCTCAATTTTCTGAGTGATGTCAAGATTATTCTCTCTCGTAAAGGAAGTTCGAAGAATATCGATCTAAATCCCATAAGCCAAGTTTTCACACACACACACACACACACACACATATATATATAGTGGACCAACGTATTGTACTTATGATTTCCCGTGTTTTATGAATTCTCAAACTCGCTACCTAACTTCGCCCACTTGAATGACCTTATGTCGATTTATCAAAATTAGGTCAAATTTGAACTACTACAAGCAAATTGTAGGTTACTGTCAAAGTTTTACGAAAAAGCTTTTGAAGGTACCCATCGGGGGGTCACAATTAATATATGAGAAACCATACAACGAGATTTTTTATGACAAATTCAACTTCTTGCTAAGATTTTGCATCTTGCCAGTTTAACAAAACTAGTCCAAACTTTAGCTATAAGTAAGTGCAATAGATTCCTCTTGATTTAAAAGTCTTTTCGGAGGTCGATATAGGTGCATCTTCTTGTAGTAGCCAATGCATCTTCGAGTGATGACTAGATTGTTCTTTCCCATAAAGAAATTCCAAAGACTATGGATCTGAATGCCACAAGCCAAGTTTTCACACATATATAGTGGACCAACACGATGCACTTATGATTTCCCATGTTTTATCAGTTCTCAAATTTCCTAGCTAACTTCACCCACTTGAATGATTTTATGTCGATTTATCGAAATTAGGTAAAATTTGGACTACTATAGGTAAATTGTAGGTTGCTTTGAAAGTTCTACGAAAAAGATCTTGGAGGTACCCATCGAGGGGAAGGGTCAATTAATATATATCAGAAACCACCAAGAGTTTTGACGACAGGTTCATCTTCTTGCTAAGATTTTGCATCCTAACTATTTAATGAAATTAGGTCAAACTTTGCTCACTGTTTCATGAAATTAGGTCAAACTTTGCTAACCGATTAACTTTGAACATTGACCGTTGGATCAAGACTGGCAAATCCAAACATTGCTAACCGTTGGATATTCTTTTCCATTCTTAGCATCTAGAAAGATTCTACTGATAGTCTTTAGCACGATGAACACTAGTATGTGCAAACCTCAAAACACACAGTACTTCATTATTACTCGGTTTCAGGGTCCTTGTGCCAAATGCACGGACTTGGATGGAATTTTCATTTTTTATGAGGTCCTTGATGTAACTTGTACTTCCACCGACCACTCGAGCACCTCGCTCTTACGAGACCTACCATTAGATCGGCCATTCACAGTACTTCTTATCTTTATCTTGTCTCTTATCTCTTACAATACCATATATACCACCACTACATAGTGTAGGGATTAACTTATTTTGAACATTGACTGTTGGATCTCTAGACTGGCAAATCCAAACATTGCTAACCGTTGGATCTTCTTTTCCATTCTTAGCACCTATAAAGATTCTATTGATAGTCTTTAGCATGATGAACACTAGTATGTGTAAACCTCAAAACACGGTACTTCATTACTCGGTTTCAGGGTCCTTGTGATAAATGCATGGACTTGGATGCAATTTTCATTTTTTATGAGGTCCTTGATGTAAATTGTAATTCTACCCACCGTGTTAACTCTCAAGCACCTCGCTCTTACGAGACCTACCATAAGATCGGCCATTCGCAGTACTTCTTATCTTATTTTTTGTCTTGTCTCATATCTCTTACAATACCATACCACTACATAGTGTAGGGATTAACTTTGAACATATTAAACGTTGGATCAGGACTGGCAAATCCCAACATTGCTAACCGTTGGATCTTTTTTCCCTTCTTAGCATCAAGAAAGATTCGATCTTTTGATAGTCTTTAGCATGATGAATGCTAGTATGCGCAAACCTAAAAACACACAGTACTTCATTGCTCAGTGTCAGGGTCCTTGTGCTAAAATGCATGGACTTGGATGCAATTTTCATTTTTTACGAGGTTCTTGATGTAACTTGTACTTCCATCGACCGTGTTAACTCTCAATCACCTCGCTCCTACGAGACCTACCTTTAGATCTGCCATTCGCAATACTTCTTATCTTACCTTTGTCTTGTCTCTTATCTCTTACAATACCATGCATACAACCACTAAGTAGTGTAGGGATTAACTTATTTAAACATTGACTATTGGATCAACACTGGCAAATCCAAACATTGCTAACCATTCGATCTTGTTTTCCATTCTAGTATCTAGGTCTGTACTCCCTCGCTCCGTCCCAAAACATAAGGCGCCTAAGGATTGGTCAAAAGTCAAACCTTACTAACTTTGACCAAATATTTAGAAAAAAATATCTACATCTACAATATTGAATGGACATATTAAGAAAATATACTTTATGCTGAATCTATTGATATTAATTTAGTACTCTAAATTTTTATATTTTTGTGTATAATCATGGTTAAACTTAAAAAATGTTGAATTTTGACTAATCCTTAGGCGCCTTATATTTTAGCGGAGGGAGTACTATTCAACACGAATCCAGTTGCTCTAAACCATTGGATCTAACAGCCCAAAGGTCATGATTAGTGATATGGATCCAATTCAAAACGGCTCCACTATAGTAGTATAAATAGAGAGAATACGGTCTACTGTGCTATGAAATTTTGGGGGTGGTGACATGATGGTTCTAGAACATGCATGGTGGAGTTTTCTCTAGGTACTATTCAACATGAATCCAGCTTCTCTAAACCATTGGATCCAACAGCCCAACGGTCAGGAGTGGTGCTATGGATCCAATTCAAAAATGCTCCACTATAGTAGTAGAGATAGAGATATCTTAACTTATCATATCTTACGACTATATAGTGTACGAATAACTTTGAATATTGATCGTTGGATCAAGACTCGTGAATCCCAATATTTCTAGCCATTGGATCTTCTTTTCCATTCTAGCATCTAGAAGATTCTATTGATAGTCTTCAGTATAATGAATGCTATGCACAAACCTCAAAACACAGTTCTCCATCATACTAGAATCTTCTCCCTCGTAGCTAACAATCGTTGACTTCTACATGATCTGATCTTATCTTATCTTATCTTACCACTATATAGTGTACGGACAACTTTGAATGTTGCCTGTTGGATCAAGACTCGCGAATCCCAGCATTTCGAGCCATTGGATCTTCTTTTCCATTCTAGCATCTAGAAGATTCTATTGATAGTCTTGAACACAATGAATGCACTATGCATAAACCTCTCAAAATACACTTCTGCATTATACTAGAATCTTCTCCCTCATTTCTCTAGACCATATTACCAAAAATTTCAAGTGTTAGGTAGCTAATAATCTTTGACTTCTACACATGATGATACAAAGTACAAGGACCAAATATACACCCATACTTTATAGATGTTGATCAAATTTATAAATTTTTGTGCTTTACCAATTATAATTTTATATAGTGATGATATGTCATATGTTTACTATTTGAGCCTTATTAAGATGTGCTTTTTTCCACAATGCGGGAGTAGCATATTTCTTTGCTTAGACATATGGTCACCTCTGTCCACGCACTGTACATGCTGAGAGAATAAAACATTGGCTGAGGAAGAGGGCAGCAGCGAAGAGAAGTTGAAGGCAGTTCCATGTTAGAGCAAAGTTATGATGGGTTTCTGACACGAGGTACTCCTGTGGCCTTATAGTGTACACTCTACTAGTAGTAAATTTCAGGACCTATGCATGCAAAACAAATCGTTTATTTTCTCTCTCCTTCCCTATTCTCCATCTCTCATCCCCTTTCCCCTCGCGCACCGGTCCGGTTGATCTCTCTCCCCTCGTCCATAGCATGGCTCTGCGCACGTGTGCCTTGGTACGACGGCTCTGTGTCTCTGGCGTGTTTGGCAGCCGCGCGTTGGTGTGGAGTAGGGACACAGAGTACATAGGAAGGAAACTACTTTGGTCCTTGGCGGCACAAAAATTCAAAGTTTTTCGGTTTTCGAAATTTTCACTTGCTTCCCAAACATCAGGAGGGAAGGTTATTCAAAAGATCGGCTATTCGTGGTATTGTACTTCTTATCTTCTCTTTATCGTGTCTTATCTCTTGCAATACAATACAATACAATAAACCACTGCATAGTGTACGGATTAACTTTGAACATTGACCGTTGGATCAAGACTAGCAAATCCAAACAGTGCCAACCTCTTGATCTTCTCTTCTATTCTTAGCCTCTAGAAAGATTCTACTTTAGCACGATGAACGCTAGTATGCGCAAACCTAAAAACACAAACTCCATTGCTCAGTTTTCAGGGTCCCTGTGCTAATAAATGCATGGACTTGGATGCAATTTTAATTTTTATGAGGTCCTTGATGTAACTTGTACTTCCACCGACCGTGTTAACTCTCAAGCACCTCTCTCCTATGAGACCTACCATTTGATAGCCATTCGCAGTACTTCTTATCTTATCTTCTCTTTATCGTGTCTTATCTCTTACAATACAATAAACCACTGCATAGTGTACGGATTAACTTTGAACATTGACCATTGGATCAAGACTACCAAATCCAAACATTGCCAACCTCTTGATCTTCTTTTCCATTCTTAGCAAATATAAAGATTCTACTTTAGCACGATGAACGCTACTATGCGTAAACCTAAAAACACAAACTCCATTGCTCAGTTTCCAGGGTCCTTGTGCTAATAAATGCTTGAACTTGGGTGCAATTTTCATTTTTATGAGTTCCTTGATGTAACTTGTACATCCACTGACCGTGTTAACTCTCAAGCACCTCTCTCCTACGAGACCGACCATTTGGTAGGCCATTCGCAGTACTTCTTATCTTCTCTTTATCGTGTCTTATCTCTTACAATACAATAAATCACTACATAGTGTATGGATTAACGTTGAACATTGACCGTTCGAGCAAGTCTAGCAAATCCAAACATTGCCAAATGCTAGATCTTCTTTTCCATTCTTAGCATCTAGAAAGATTCTACTCCCTCCGACCCAAATTAGTTGACTTACATTTGTCCAGATTCAAATGTATCTAGACTTGTTTTAGTGTTAGATATGTCTGAATCTAGATAAAACTAAGTCAACTAATTTGGTCAGAGGGAGTACTTTAGCACGATGAACGCTAGTATTGCAAACCTCAAAACACAAACTCCATTGCTCAGTTTTGAGGGTCCTTATTCCAATAAATGCGTGGACTTGGACGCAATTTTCATTTTTATGAGGTCCTTAATGTAACTTGTACTTCCACCGACCGTGTTAAATCTCAAGCACCTCTCTCCTATGAGACCTACCATTTGATAGGCCATTCGCAGTACTTCTTATCTTCTCTTTATCGTGTCTTATCTCTTATAATACAATAAACCACTTCATAGTGTACGATTTAACTTTCAACATTGACCGTTGGATCAAGAGTAGCAAATCAAAACATTGCCAACTACTGGATCTTCTTTTCCATTCTTAGCATCTAGACAGATTCTACTGATAGTTTTTAGCACGATGAACGCTAGTATATGCGCAAACCTCAAAACACACACTTCATTGCTCTCAGTTTCAGGGTCTTTGTGCTAATAAATGCATGGACTTGGATGCAATAATTATCATTTTCATGAGGTCCTTGATGTAACTTGTACTTCCACCAACCGTGTTAACTCTCAAGCACCTTGCTCCTACGAGACCTACCATTAGATCGGCCATTCGTAATACTTCTTATCTTATCTTTATCTTCTCTTATCTCTTACAATATCATACCATCTCTATAGAGTGTAAAAACCATTGAACGTTTGATCAAGACTAGCAAATCCAAACATTGCTCACAACCATTGGATCTTATTTTCCATTCTTAGCATCTAGAAAGATTCTACTGAAAGTCTTTAGCAGGATGAACGTTAGTATGCGCAAACCTCAAAACACACACTTCATTGCTCAGTTTCAGGGTCCTTGTGCTAAATGCATGGACTTGGATGTAATTTTTTATTTTTTATGAGGTCCTTGATGTAACCGGTGCTTCCACCGACCGTGTTAACACTCGAGCACCTCGGTCCTACGAGACCTAAAGTTAGATCGGCCATTCGTAGTACTTCTTATCTTATCTTTATCTTGTCTCTTATCTCTCACAATACCATATATACCACTGCATGGTGTACGGAACAATGAATGTTTGATCAAGACAGGAAAATCCAAACATTGCTAACCATTGGATCTTCTTTTCCATTCTACTTTAGCACGATGAACGCTAGTATGCGCAAACCTCAAAACACACACTTCATTGCTAAGTTTCAGGGTCCTTGTGCTAAATGAATGGACTTGGATGCAATTTTCATTTTTTATGAGGTCCAGTTGTACTTGCTTAACAAAGAAAATTAGCGTGGTGCTTACTCCTATAGTCTTACAGTGTGCTACTCCTCCTCTATGCAAGGAAAATAAATTGTATACTATTCTCTCCTTTGCTGCATCACACCCATCCTCTAGTTGATATCTTCCTCGTCCACAGTGTGGCGCTGCGCACGTGTGCCATGGTAACACGGCGGCTTTGTTTCTATATTTTTTTAATAACTTTGCTCTGACATCGAACCGCTTTCAACACATCTTCGCTGCAGCCCTCTCGGGCTGCCTTCTCTAACCCCATAATCTCTTCTACAATAGCTTGTAATAACCTTCGTTGCAGCCCTCTCGGGCTGCCTTCTCTCGGGCTACCTACGTGTATATATTTATATATACATACCAAGTACAATATCCCTTCTCTAGTGTTGTGAGTGTTGATCCTTGTAATAACCTTCCATGCGATGTTTGGGACGAAGCAAGTAAAAAAGTCGAAACCCGAAAAGTTTGATCCGCGACTACTTTTTTGCCGTTGCCCCAACCCAATGCCCAAAGCGGTTCCTTCATATGCACACCAACACAATGTAGCTGATGAACACACGATAGATAGACACAGAGCCATCGTACCAATGTTAGAGTTGAAAGCGACATCTCGCAGAAGTTCCGCTTATAGTTCATTTGAAGTACTCCTATAGAAACTTCAAAATGAACTAGAGGCAGGACTTTCATGGGATCTCGCTCGCAACCCTATCCATGGCACATGTGCTGAGCGCCACACTCCGGACGAGGGAGAGATCAACTAGCAGGTGTGCGCGGGGGTGCCAAGAAGATATATACTTGATTACATTGTGTAAAATTTGACCGAATAAATAGAGTAACTAATACACTTGATTAATTTGTGTAAAATTAGTACTCATACTGTTGGAGGTAGAGTAAAACTTTCCAATAATGCTAATTTTCTACCAACATTCTTTATACTATATATTTAGAGTAAATCTTGGTAAAAGAAAAAACACCCAAAACGAGGATGCCTTATTATTCCTCGGGACGGAGGTAGAGTAATACTCCTACCTACTACTCCTACTTATGCAAACAATACTACAGTAGGACCTATAAATAAATAATGTGTCTAGTCAAACCGACGTGATGAGACTATACTGCGCTAGGAGGTGACATGGTTAATTTATTACAAGAAAAGAAAAAACCTCTTTCAAAGAGCCATCGCATCTTCCCCATCTCCGTTTAGTTTATCCACACTCATCGATGCTGCCTGGCCGCATTTGGGATCCTCTCCACCGCGCTGATCACACATTTTTCTTGCCATCTCACCCGGTGCATCTCTCCTTCTAGACCACCACCCCTCTCCTCCAAAAAAACCCAAATAGTTCTATATAGATCCGCCCTTGCCTCCAATCCTCCTCGACACGATGGCAGATCGTCTGTACAAAATTTGGAGAGGTTCAAGGGAGAGCCGGCACTGCAGCAGCTTTAACAAGGTCGGCGACGACGTCGTCAACCAAATCGCTGAGCGTCTCGACGCTAAAAGCGCCATCCGGCTGGCCGCATGCTCCAAGAGCTACACCGCTAAGTCGTCGGTGAAGAAGGTTACAGCTGCCCGAACTACAACTGCCCGGAAGTGGTATCCTTCAACGAACTCTATGCCCACAAGATCTCCTACATCCACAACCCGTTTATCTACACGGAGCCAGGATGCAACTGTGTCGGCAATAAATTAACATTGTATCTGCACCTCAAATCCACCCACTCGATCGAGGTGCCCACATTCCTCTAAAGTGTCAAACAATAAGACCCGTCTAAGTCGGTGCCTACAGGGTGCTCGCGGAGAACAAATGTCATCGGCATTGGGAAGACGGGCATGTTGTTCATCGGCCAGATTGACGGGCACAACATGGAGATTGTCGTTCTGTCAGCCGCGTAAGGTCCGCGGCGTGGGAATCGAAGGACTATGAGGTGAGGATATCATCATTAGTTGATTTTCATGTGTTTTATTCGCTCGAGTTTGATCCTGAGCCAAAGATTGGGCAGCCGCAGGCTGAAGCTGCTTTGGAGGCGCTCAACCATTACCTGTTGGTAGCGGGGATTATTGTCAAGCTTCTCAATTGTTGGTCGGAGTTCCTCGGGGAGTTCCAATGTTGGATCGATAATGACATCAACCCATTGTGAGATATCACATCTTAATATTCTCCTGATGATCCTAATATGAATGTATATGTAATTTTCTAGTCCCTCTGTTCTAATATTAATTACTTTATTTATTTTAGTGGCAGATTCCTTTCGCAACCGGAGTGGTGGAAATGGCTAGAAAGGTCCATGAATTTTACATCTATCTTGCTAAGGGTGAACAGGCGAAAGCCTATTACGAGGATCCACAGACGACGGTAAAACGAGAGAAGCGTGCCAGGCGGGAAAGCAAGCGCTACCCGGCCATGACCTAGACACGCCGAATCATTGGCATACAGATCTTGTGGTGATTCAGACCTCTCTCTTTCTCTCATCCATGTTTGGAGTATATGATGGGATATGTAATCGTTCCTAGCTAGATTAAGGTTCTACTAAGAGTAGTTTTATACTTCTACTGAGTATTTTGTATGGAGTTCTGCAACTGCTAATATATTTTGTAATAATTCCTATGTACTGGGAATTGTTCAGATCGAGTGCAAAATATACCCTGTACTGCTGAATCTTTCAAAAGCTATCGAATCTCTCAAATGTGTTGATGTTGCTATTATTAAAGTATTTTGTAGAACTAATACTCTTGTACTGGTACTTGTTTTGATCAATGGCAGTAGATTGTTTTGCTTTTCTTTTGAAACATGGCCTTCTCAATCTAGATGAGGCCTGGCCTTCTTGGGTTGCATATATGTTGGTCATGAAGGAGATATGCCCTAGAGGCAAATAAGAAATAGGTTTTTATTGTCATATCTCAATTAGTTTATAATAGTTTCATATTGTGCTAGAACTGTGCCAAGTAGAAACATTGGTACAAGTGTGGTATGAAACAACCAAGTCCCTAGTAGCCTCTATTCACACTAGTTCGTTGGTCACGAAGATGATCTGGGTTTCAAGATCATGGGCATTTATGCCGACTGACAACGAGATCATATCATTGGAGAATGATGTGATTGGACATTCCTCGAAGGATTGCAACACGATCAAGTCATACAGTTCATTGTTGCAACATCTATACCTAGACTCCTTCTCCTTAGACCGTGAGCTCATATTACTCACTGTTTCCCTAGGCTGCTTTGACTGCATCAAACGTCATCTGGTAATACGGTGGCTATAAAGGTGCATGTTGGGTATTTCGAAGGAACAGTAGATGACATGTGACTGCAAGACCGGAATTTGTTCACCCACATGACAGGTTAAAGATACATATGGCCGGCTTGGTGAGATTACATCTATAAATGTTGCAACATGTGACTAGGTCACGGGGATGTAATATCATGGTAACAAGTAAACTTAACTTGTTGTGAACGAGAATGAACAAGGTACAAGATACCATTGATCGGATCTCGGACAAGTTGTATCGAGAAACAAAAGGTAGAGGATGCTATATTTAGACGGTTCAAACGACATTGTAATCAGGAATGCATAGGGGTCACATGGATATCCCTGGTCCCTCTGTTGATCATTGATATAGATCATGTCTAGAGCATTCCCGAGCCGTGAGGGGATACACTTAAGGGTACGATGAGAGCAATCATTCATAAGACGGAATCATAGTAGAGAAAGAGAGAACGCCGGAATTGTTCCGCAGAGAGATCCGAAGTTGTTCGGAGAAAGAATAACGGAAAAGTCCCGAAAAGTGTTTTCAGATAAATGGGAATTTAAATATATATTTATTATATGTTAATTGTGAATTAATATATTATAAATAATATTTAGATTAAGATTTATAAAGTCAACTTTTATATTAGGCCAAATCCCGGAGGGAAATAGCCTAGAAATAAAACTGTAGGAAATAAAAGGAAAAAGGCAAAATAGCCAGCCCTGTGGGGGGCGGATAACCGCCACCGCACAGGGCGGCGGATAGTTGGGCGACGCCGCGGGCCGCCACTACCAGTCGGCCCACCCGGGCGGGGCTGGGCAGCTGGCTACCGTTGCCGCCTCTGGCAGGCCGCACGGGCTGGCCGGCCCACCCGAGTCACCTCCCCTGGTCGCTGATGCTGGCCGCTGGTGCAGCTAGGCCACGGTGCTGGCGTCAGCCCACCCGGCTGGCTGCAGCCTGCTGCTTTTCTTTTTCTTTTTATTTAGTAATTTATGTTTGCCTATTGGGCTGAGTAGAAACAGCCCATTTGGCAGTCCGAATTTCTGCTGACTTTTTCCTTTAGTAATTAGTCCCACATGGCTTAGCCTTTGAGAAATGTACACCCCCTTAGCCTATATAAAGGGGTGCCCATGGGTGGGATTAAACACACAATTGGAGAAGTCCTTTGGTTGACTTCCTCCTTCTCTCTCTCCCTCCATGTCTCGTGACCATGGCCCTAAGTCTGGGTTGTGCGATCGAGGCACACCTACAGTACACCGTTGCGCTGCAGGGATTCCTAGCCGGATATCAACTTCCGCACTCCCGGCGGGATCGGGGAGCCAGAGGTCTCATCGTGCACCGGATGTGTACGAAGACACGAGGCGCAACACTTGGGGCGCTTAAATATCGTGAGCCGGAGCTGTTGCACGATGAAGATGATGAAGATCAAGAAGGAGCAAGGGGTGACCTGCGAGGAGCTTCGCGACCTTGAGGTCGGCTTCAAGTATGACTACATCAACCACGTTCCCAGCGGAACGTTAACCGCATACGGTCTACAAGGGTATGTATTCTCTACGCATTGGCCTTTATCGCATTACTATATAGATAGATCCTAGGCTAAGTTTCCGGGGTTTCAACATAGGAATTTTTTTGTTTTCTGCGCCGATTGACAACAGTGGTATCAGAGCTAATCTATGCATAGGAGTGCTGTACGGCCAGTACGCACAAGTTTTATGTGGGCATTGATCCCTTAGTTGTTACCCTCTAATGTGTACCTGTTTACGCGGCATTGTTTGATGAAGCGGCCCGGACCGACCCTACGCGTATTCGTACGCGAGACTGGTTCCACGCTCAACATACGGCTTGTACCGTATAAGTGGCTAGCGGGTGTCTGTCTCTCATTCAATAGTTGATATAGCATTTACAACGGATGGCCCCGAAAGGGGTGTAATAGAGACAACTGTCAGATCCATGTTGTGGTTGGAAAGTTCATAGTTTAAAAACAGTTCTAGTGCGAAAGCCCTAACAACCACGTAAAACTTGCAATAGATAAAGTAGAGGCGTCTAACTTTATTTTCCAGGGGGCATGTGATTATGATATGGCATTGGTCGATACGAAGGTAAAGTAGTTTACTTTTATGTTACTAAGTAGTATAGTAATAGTCATCGTTCCGATGGATGACCTGGTGGCGGTGTCGTGGACTTGGCGTCAAACCAAGGGCACGATGGAGATCATGCCGGAGCGCTCGATGGAGATCAAGGCGCAAGAAGACCATATCATATCACATTATACATATGATGTTGATACCTAGTTTTTACATCTTATTGTGTGCTAGTATTTAGATACTCAATGGTAGCAAATAAGATAATCCTTATTGAATTCCAATGTTCTGTGTTCCCCTTGTGTGTGCACCACCAAGAAAGTTCTTCGATATGAGGCGATCCAGGGTTACAGGCCTGGGTGTCAGACATATCTACGTTCGCATACAGTGGGTATAAGCCATGTTGCACAGCAAATACACACAAGTTAGATTTGGCGAGCCTAGCACGCTAGAGAAGCGTGGCCTCGGAACACAAGAGATCAAAAGATCAAGCATGAGTCACATGGATGATGTGATTGGCATTATTGAATGTCTACCTTTGATACTGCACTGATGGCCGTGACGATCGGGGGAGGTGCAGAGGATAGGGATCATGCGATCACTAAAATCGTCCAAGGGATGACCGTTTTAGTGGAGAGCAATTATAAATTGATCTCTTATTATAAACTTAGTCTAGATGTCTATTTGCAAATATCTTAGTAGACCTTGGCCTATCCCATTGAGGTCCTTTGCGACCATGGGAATATATTGCTTAATTTGGAACTTAGCAAAAGGGTCCAACTTCATAGATTAATACCCACGCCTGAGGGATATCCTCGTAAAAGGTGATATTCTATTCTTGATACGATAACCATTAGGAGATAATTTGATGACTCCGGAATGTTTGTGTTTTCTCCGTAATCATCCAATAAACCATTCTCCATTCGATGGAGAGTTGGGCTACATTTTGTATTCTACAGAATAAGGCACATAGAGTATGAGCCATTGGATGAGTTTTCCTCCATCATGGATGAAAAGAGAATGTTTGGAAAAACACTTAGCGATCTTGCATTAGAATTGAGAACTCTTAGAAGGGCTTGATAGCAAAAGGAGGTCATGGATGAAAAAGTATATGTAAGATATACAAATTATAAATGTGGTTCTTGCAAAACTCGTTGCAGTTTGCAAAGCATTTGATACTTGTCTCGTTTTGTGAAAACGGGATGATCTGCTTGAGAATTGCTAGTTTTGAGGCAACATGACTTGATGATGGCAAGCAAAATAGTTGATGGCCGACATCACCTTTTCCCTCAAAGGTTATCATTTAGATTAGTGGACTTGAATATAAATTTGTAATCCATGTCTGTGTGTCTTGGTTTTGGCGAGACGATTATTCATATGAACAAGTTACAAGCCAGTTTGTACTTTTCTTATGAACAATATCGTTATGGTCACATTATGATTATAAATAAGTTATTCTCATCACTATGTTAATGATAATAGTTTAAACATTTATAAAGGATTAGAATGCTAAAAGATATCCAAAGCTTAATAATGAAAAGACACTACAGTTTAAGTCATTTTGGTCATTGCAGGTTCTTTATGAAAGATCGAGGTCCTAGATGCTTAATCTAGAGACTTTGCAAAACCATGCCTCTTTAGGCAGAATGACTAAAACTCCGCATTTTGGTAAAACGGTAATATGCGAAGAAATGTTGAATCTTATACATAGTGATGTATCACATTTTCAACAAGTAGTGGAAATCATTTATTGTGGACTTAAGTGAATAAGTGTATTTACTTAATGAAACATAAGTTTGAAATGATTTGAATTGTTCAAATGAGTTCATGACTAAATGGGATATTGAATTAACTGAATTAACAAGTCTTTTTGATTTGATCGACATGACTAAAGTATTCAAGTTAAGTTTAGCATAAAGGGAACTTGTGAAAGATTTTTCACAAATTATGATAATTGGACGAATTCAAACTCGGTTGAAATATCTAAACATCATAATCATTATGTATTAAGATACATATGGTATAATATTATCTCTTATCAGGGTTATAGTTGTCGTTTAGAGTTAAAAGATCAAAATAAGCAAACACTCATTTGAAATACAAAGGAACATCGAAAGATTCATGGAAACAACACCATAAGTGTTATGGCACGTTCGAGTTTCTGGAGATTTCGACAAGTCGAAGTCGTGGCGAATAAACAAGTCTTTGTAGAGCATTCTTAGGAAGCTATGAATGCATCTTCCACAAAGGAGCAAACTTGTTGTTGTCCTAAATTGATGTGTCTTGATGAAGATACAGGTAGAAGAAAGTAAAAGATCAAAACAAGGTATTTGACCTTACCTCTGAATTATTGAGTGGCACAGCGGAATTTGTTTCGTGAATCCAAACTCTACAAATAGAGGAGAAACCAATGATAATGATCATAAAGTTTCAGTGAATACTTTTACTAAAGAAAGTAGGATTCAACTATATATTCTACAAGTTTGTGGAATTATATCATTGATTCACTTGTCATGTTTTGAACAAGATATACCTACGAATTACAAAGAAGCGTGATGAACCTAAGTACGAGAAATGAATAGTCATTGAAATCTCGTTGGTAGAATTCTCAATTTGATGATGATCAAAGAATTTTGGAATGTCCAAGATTATCGAGAGGACCTAGATTTGAGTGGGAGCAAATCAGCTTGGCTAGTTCATAATATGTAGCTGACATATTCTGAGTGGGAGCTAAGTGAAATCCCTGGATCTCAAACATGAATGTCATATTTGAGTGGGAGCGTGAAATCATTCTATGATATGTGGACGACATATGTGAATGATGGAATTGGTGTTAATAGTATTTAAGTTAGGATGAAGTTGAAGTTATTAAACAATAAGATCTATCGAGATAGATTAGTAAGTTTAATAAACACTGAATGCCAAATGCTTCCTAGACTTGATTCTGAAAGATATTCAGAATGTCCTAAGCAAGATTCTGAAGAAGTCCAGAATGAAACAAGGTAAGAAAGAAGTTCTTACTGTATGAAGCATTGAGTATTGCAACTATGGTTGAAAGAAAGAGATGCGTTGCATCTCCTATGCCTCAGTCATAGGTTCTTTCATAAAACCATGTTGTATACTCGACATAATGTGACCCGGAGTTCTGGTTGGTAGGACAAATTCTTAACTATAAGAACGTGTCTTTAAGTGATTCCTGAGTTGATCACTGAATCAGAATTAAGTTTGTACTTAAATAGTAAGAAACAATGTAAGTGGCATAGACGCATTTCATGCACTATGATCTACATAGATATAGAAGTATAAAGGCTACATCTGATGTGATGTATAATGTTGTGGCGGGGCTAGTTCGCTTTTAACGTAGAATGATGTGTCCTAGGGCCTAGTGCCCATGAGAAAGCCCTCGAGGTTGATCTTACGTCACTATAAGCTCCTGGAATCTGGCCTCGTTCTGCTACCATGACTATAGTATATACACAAAGGATAGCAAAGTGTGTTTCGAAGTTTAGATGACAATAGTGAATAACGACCGTCATCATAAACACTAGAAACAAAAGTCTCACTTTATTGCCAAACAAATGCTTCGACCCATTATAAGATAATGGTGTAAATGTCAAAATTAGGAAGACATTAATGATTTGCAAAAGACATAATGATCTGGTAAAACAGAACATGGACATGATGTTTCCCATGAGCATGCATGATCTGTAAACGCATATGGTATATGGTTTATATGAGTAAAATGCAAGCTAGTTTATTTGTACTCTAGTGCAAGTGGGAGACTGAAGGAGATATGCCCTAGAGGCAAATAAGAAATAGGTTTTTATTGTCATATCTCAATTAGTTTATAATAGTTTCATATTGTGCTAGAACTGTGCCAAGTAGAAACATTGGTATAGGTGTGGTATGAAACAACCAAGTCCCTAGTAGCCTCTATTCATACTAGTTCGTTGGTCACGAAGATGATCTGGGTTTCAAGATCATGGGCATTTATGCCAACTGACAACGAGATCATATCATTGGAGAATGATGTGATTGGACATTCCTCGAAGGATTGCAACACGATCAAGTCATAGAGTTCATTCTTGCAACAGCTATACCTAGACTCCTTCTCCTTAGACCGTGAGCTCATATTACTCACTGTTTCCCTAGGCTGCTTTGACTGCATCAAACGTCATCTGGTAATACGGTGGCTATAAAGGTGCATGTTGGGTATTCCGAAGGAACAGTAGATGACATGTGACTACAAGACCGGGATTTGTTCACCCACATGACGGGTTAAAGATACATACGGCCGGCTTGGTGAGATTACATCTATAAATGTTGCAACATGTGACAAGGTCACGGGGGTGTAATATCACGGTAACAAGTAAACTTAACTTGTTGTGAACGAGATTGAACAAGGTATAAGATACCATTGATCGGATCTCGGACAAGTTGTATCGAGAAACAAAAGGAAGAGGATGCTACATTTAGACAGTTCAAACAACATTGTAATCAGGAATGCATAGGGGTCACATGGATATCCCTGGTCCCTCTATTGATCATTGATATAGATCATGTCTAGAGCATTTCCGAGCCGTGAGGGGATACACTTAAGGGTACGATAAGAGCGATCATTCATAAGACGGAATCACAGTAGAGAAAGAGAGAACGCCAGAATTGTTCCGTAGAAAGATCCGAAGTTGTTCGGAGAAAGAATAACGGAAAAGTCCCGAAAAGTGTTTTCAGATAAATGGGAATTTAAATACATATTTATTATATGTTAATTGTGAATTAATATATTATAAATAATATTTAGATTAAGATTTATAAAGTCAACTTTTATATTAGGCCAAATCCCGGAGGGAAATAGCCTAGAAATAAAACTGCAGGAAATAAAGGAAAAAGGCAAAATAGCCAGCCCTGTGGGCGGCGAATAACCGCCACCGCACATGGCAGCGGATAGTTGGGCGACGCCGCGGGCCGCCGCTGCCAGCCGGCCCACCCGGGCAGGGCTGGGCAGCTGCCTACCTCTGCCGCCTCTGGCGGGCCGCACGGGCTGGCCCACCCGGGTCGCCTCCTCTGGCCGCCGCTGGTGCAGCTAGGCCGCGGTGCTGGCGCCAGCCCAGCCGGCTGGCTGCAGCCTGCTGCTTTTCTTTTTCTTTTTATTTAGTAATTTCTGTTTGCCTATTGGGCTGAGTAGAAACAGCCCATTTGGCAGTCCGAATATCTGCTGACTTTTTCCTTTAGTAATTAGTCCCACATGGCTTAGCCTTTGAGAAAGGTACACCCCCTTAGCCTATATAAAGGGGTGCCCATGGGTGGGATTAAACACACAATTGGAGAAGTCCTTTTGTTGACTTCCTCCTTCTCTCTCTCCCTCCATGTCTCGTGACCATGGCCCCAAGTTTGGGCTGTGCGATCGAGGCACACCTGTAGTACGCCGTTGCGCTGCACGGATTCCTAGCCGGATATCAACTTCCGCAGTCCCGCCGGGATCGGGGAGCTGGAGGTCTCATCGTGCACCGGATGTGTACGAAGACACGAGGCACAACACTTGGGGCGCTTAAATGTCGTGAGCCGGAGCTGTTGCACGATGAAGATGATGAAGATCAAGAAGGAGCAAGGGGTAACCTGCGAGGAGCTTCGCGACCTTGAGGTCGGCTTAAAGTACGACTACATCAACCACGTTCCTCACGGAATGTTAACCGTGTAGGGTCTACAAGGGTATGTATTCTCTACGCATTGGCCGTTATCGCATTACTACATAGATAGATCCTAGGCTAAGTTTCCAAGGTTTTAACGTAGGAAAATTTTGTTTTCTGCGCCGATCCCCAACATGTCACACATGCATTGATGTAAGAACGAGGTATGCATACAAATGCAGACTTAATCGTCAGTCTTGCTTATTCTAATGATGGAGTGTGTTCGGAGAAAAAGGGCAAACTCATCCCTTGCCCGTTAAAAAAACAGGCCCAATGTTGAGACTCCCACTGGCAACATTTCCTACTACGCCAAGATGCACCCATATACCAAATTAATGTGGGAACAGTATATTAACTATGATGTCGATATGGCAATGACCTTTTTTGGTCATCAGGGTTGAAACCTAATAATATTCATACATGGTAGGAAAATATGGCGTGGTTGGTTTCTAGAAGTTATCAAATCCCATGGTTATCAGTTTCCTAGCAGGCTGTACACGTGACGTGATAGGATGCCATGTGTAAATATTTGTTTTTCTGTTTTCTTTATTACATGTGATTGTTTCAAAACGGGTTCAAAATTGTCAAGATACAAATTCTTAGCAGGAAGTTGAATTTGTCAAAACTCTCGATTGTTTTCGATATATTAACTATCTGATGTTGGGGATATACTTTCCGGGTATCCTCGCAGTTCATCACTAACCAGGGTGGCCCACTTCGGGTTAGAGCTTTGCTTCACGGGCGGCCCAGACAGGGAGAAAAGACGGAGTCTAGTCCGGTTACGGGAAGGCCCAGAAGACTTACCAACATAGGCCCATAGTGTTACTTGTAGTTCAAGATGTACTCTGTAACCAACTCTTAGTCGTAGCCGGATAAGTATCTCTTGTAAACCCTAGGCTGGATATCTATATAAGCAGTCCTAGGGAGAGCCTTTAGGTCACCCCCAATAGTCTACAATCTCAACTCGCACAGGCAAACCCTTGTAACCCATATTCCGGCTCTGCCGTATTACTGGATTGCTAGCAGGAGTAGGATCCGTCCAAAGCCAGTGGATTCGAACCTGGGTAAACTTGTGTGCTCACCGTCCCGGAACACCGTACATCTCACACCCCTCTCTTCCACACGCCTCGAGGACCCCCTCATGGCGTACTTGTCATCAATCCGACGATAGTTGGCGCCCACCGTGGGGCAAGTAAGCTTCGGATCTGCGTTCTGAGCGGAATCTGCAAGAATCGGAATCAGCAAATCCATCGCCTTTGGTCGCATCCTCTATGCCAACGATGTCCCTCTCATCGTTCTCGACGAGACCTAGATTCCGGCTAGGGAAGCCGTGACCACCTACACTATCATGTCTTTTAGCGAGATCGATGTTTAAATCGGTTTCACTAAAACTGTCCCACCCACCCCAGCGGTGATGATAGAGGCAGACGAAAATTCTAGGTCCCCTTTGTTTGCGGAGGCGGCAGAATTCCGGATCTCGGAAAACCCTAATCCCACCCAGCCCGCACCAATTGCGGAGATAATGGAGAAATCCGAGCCTGAAGCAGACCTAGCGGTCCAAGTCGAATCTGGAGTGGATCTCCTTGGAGAGACCGAATCCCAGATCGACCCACCCGTTGAAGTCGAAATCCAGGAGGAGCATAACAACGACGGTTCCGGCTCTGACGATGCTGGGACAGCCATGCCTTTCCTGAGATACACGCTACGACGTTTGGTGATACAGAACTCAGGCATAGATAAAATCCTCGAAACCATCAAACGTTTCGACGAAGCCTACTATGAAGACCGCAATTATCTCAGGAGGGGCGCATCACACTTCATCGGGTATGTTGGATCCGGATCTGGCCCTGCCGATGCTGGAGACAACACCGACTCCATGCTGGAAGCAATTGGAACAAACGCCGACGTACCCGCATCCTCGGATGAGTCGATCACGTCGGCAGATTTCCGGAAGTTCTCCGCAGAATATGACGAGGAGCTTCACTCCACAGCTACGGCAGGAGGAGAAGACATGGACGAAGGATCCGGAGAAAACTCTCCCAAAGCGCAGGACAACATGGATCTCGAAGACGATCCCGAGAACCAAATGGCCGAAAGTACCGATTAGAGCTTGACTCCGGGAAACGGGCCCAAAGCCGTCTTTGCTACCGGCGCTGCCAAGAGGGCAAAGAAGAAGAACAAGACCCTGGCAAAAGATACTCCAGCAGAGGAGGTGATTGCCGAGGAGTATGAGGAAGACTCGGATGGAGCACTTATCCCAGACGATCCCAAAAAAGAAGAACCGGTGGATGGACACGTGATCAATGAAGGTGCACGTAAATTCATCGACGCTGCATTAACCACACCTATTCCTACCGCTGCAGAACTCACTGCTGAAGAGTTGGACGAAAGGCCCAGGCCCTAGAAGCGCGTCGACAATAACTCCTGGATGAGGCCAAAAACATCGAGCAGGAGAAGAAACGCATGGCATCTGCGGAGAAGTACAACTCCAGGAAATACCAGAAAACCAGGAAGCGTCATACTAATGACAACCAATTCCCGCAGATTCACGCCGTCCTTTTCGGAGAAGAAATGGGGAAGCCTTGGAAAGATAGCAAAGGGGATTGGGTGTATCCAACCCCAGTACAAAACACTGTTGCGGCCCGAGAAATTCTATCGGCTAATCCAGGCCCGGAGCAGATCCGATTGGGCATCAAATTACTCAACAAGGGACTGGAGCAGCAAAAGGTCGCCATGTCTAGAAGTGAAAAGCTGGTCTCTGAGTCCGACCAGTGTCGCACAGATCCGGCATGGGCTAACGTGAGACCTTAGCACGTTCCAGAGAAGCACCACCGTTCCGATCGCCGGGAGGACAATTATTCAAGAACCGGATCTTCGGGACAACACCACAAAACTGCCCGCGACTGGCGTAACGTTAACCCAGTTGTAGAGCAAGAGGCAATTGCTGCACTGAATCCGAGGAACTCGCCCCGGCGAGAGTCGAAAGACCACATGGACGATGATAAGGAGAAACGTCGGGAGGAGGACCGACAAAGAATGCCACCTCCTAGACAAGAAAGCCGTCCGGATGACGGGCAAAGGAACGACGGACACCGTGCCGACACAAGCCGGCAGGGGGCTCATCACAATGAAGATCCTCCCCGAAACCGAAATAATGATGCTCTGGATGGAGGTCGGTGATCAGCCGGAAATAACCTAGCTGCTCCACCCTCTCCGCCAAGTAGCCATCACAACGGCTCCCAAGGAGGCCAAGGAGGGCGTCGTGGTGGAAGAGGTGGTGGCAGAAGCCGAAGTCCGGCTCCAAGGCACCGCAGCCACAACCGACACTCGGGACGATCTCTATCCCCGAATGACGCAAGGCACATAATCAACTACAATATAGAGGCGCGTCGCTACGAAAAGGATGATATATACGTGGGCCCAAGTGCTTCGGACCACGCATAAGAGCTACAAGATTCCCGGAAGGATTTGCTATGTCAAGACATATCCTAGCCTACGACGGCATAGTTCGGCCAGATACTTGGCTACAGGATTTTTTCCAAGCTTACTGCATCGCCAAAGGCGGAAACAGCCTGGTCGCAACCCGATATCTCCCACTTATGTTGCGGAAGACGGCACGATCATGGCTCAATGAACTTCCGGAGAACACCATCCATAACTGGTATGACATGCAAAGTGCGTTCTTTCGGAATTTTGAAGGCACATACCGGAGGCCCTATACGGTCGGAGACCTACAGCGTTGCACCCAGAAAGTATGTCTCGGAGTGTGATGTCTGCCGTAGAGTTAAAGTTGTCCATCAGAAACCTTCCGGTCTTCTACAACCATTGAAGCCTCCGGAATGGAAATGGGAGAAAGTAGAGATGGACTTCATCACTGGTTTTCCAAGGTCACAGAAGGGCAACAATGCAATCTTTGTTGTCATCGACAGGCTTTCTAAAGTAGCTCACTTCTTTCCCGTCAAGGAAACAATTTCTGCAATTCAGTTGGCTGAGCTCTATATCAACAGAATTGTCTCTCTGTATGGAGTTCCTCTTGAGATCAGTTCAGACCGTGGAAGCATCTTCACTTCCAAGTTCTAGGGAAGTTTCCAAAATGCTTTGGGAACAAAATTGAACTTCAGCACAACTTACCACCCTCAGTTGCAAGGACAAGTTGAAAGGATCAATCAGATTCTGGAAGATATGCTCCGTGCTTGCGTTATCTCTTTTGGCATGAAGTGGGAAGAATGTCTTCCTTATGCTGAATTCTCTTACAACAACAGTTTCCAGAAAAGTCTAAAGATGGCACCATTTGAGGCTCTCTATGGTCGCAAATGCAGAACTCCGATTGGTTGGTCGGGCGCAGGTGAAAGGATATTGTTTGGCCCCGACATTGTAACTCAAGCGGAGGAGAAGGTTCACATCATTCTTGAAAACCTGAAGATTGCTCAAAGTCGCCAGAAGAGCAATTATGACAGAAAGCACACAGACATGGAGTATGTTCCTGGTGATCTCGTTTACCTTCGTGTCACTCCCATGAGAGGCACGCACCGCTTTGGTATCAAAGGAAAGCTGGCTCCTAGATACATTGGTCCTTTCAGAATTCGTGGAAGAAGAGGAGAAGTTGCTTATGCTCTTGAGCTACCTGAAAAACTTAAGGTTCATGATGTTTTCCATATATCTCAACTCAAGAAGTGCTTCAAGGATCCCGGTAGGACCGTGGACCATGAACTCATCAACCTCCAAGAAGATCTCTCTTATCAAGAACACCCCATAAAAATTCTAGAAGTCGCAGAAAGAAGGACTCGCAACAAGTCCATCAAGTTCTGCAAGGTGCAGTGGTCGCACCATTCGGTTGATGAAGCCACTTGGGAACGTGAAGATGAGCTCCGCGCCAAGTATCCTACCCTCTTTGAGTCTTCTTCTTCTTCCTAGAATCTCGGGGCGAGATTCCTGTTTAGTGGGGGAGAGTTGTAGCATCCCAATTGTCTAACAATGGTAATGCTACTTGGTCTAGTAATATAATGGCTACTTCCTACAGATATTTGTTGCATCATAATTATATCATGCTCATGTCATCATGCCACCTTGCATTTGAGCATCATATAAAAAACTCTTTCATTTGGTTCTTCTCTCATATGCATTATTAATTGTATTTGGCTCGTGATATAATGTATTTGAATTTTGATAAATGCTTGGTGCCCAAATGGAGCTGGGGGCATATCTTTTATTTCACTCCACCACTTTCCTTTGTCACCACCTTATAATTCCACCATTCCATTTACCCATGAGCTTGTATTTCTTTTTCTTTTGATATTTATTCTAGCTCATGTGGGTTGGAGTGGATCTAACTCTAATTCCTTTTTGCTTGACCTTTATTCCACCTTTTGCAATGCATAAGAATAATGCCATGTTATTATTATTGTTTTCACAAGCATAAACATGGCCATTAATTATCATGCATGGGCCATGCAAATTATCACCATCCTCTTCTTTTGGGATTTTGCTTGTATTTTTGGAAGTGTGGCATGGTCCTTGGAGATTCAATTCAAGGTGGCCATTCTTTGCTCCTCACCAAACCATATCCCTCTCTCTCTTTATCCATCATCTATCCAAGCATGGTCATGTGGGCTCTTTCCACATAAACCACCATCTCCTCCATCACATGTTTTAGTCATGTTCACAAAACCCTACCCCATGTCCTCTCCTTCATCTCCTTCTCACCCTTCACCCATGTATGACCTGGTGTGGCTAAACCAAGCCCTAACACCTACCCTCTCTCTCTTTATTTTTCTCAAACCCTAAACCTCTCTCTCTTCTTAAAAATACTAACCCTAGCCACCCTACTCTACCTTAGCTCCTCCTTGTCGAGACCCTTCTTCCTCTAATCCTCTCTCTAACCTAATCATCTACCACCACCCTAGCTACCCTCTCTACACCTAATCAAAAAACCCTAACCCGAGCCACCCTCTCGAATCTACCCTAGCGCACCCGAGCTACTCCCTCTCTCCACTCCTCCCCTCTCCCTGCCTTGCTGGTCCCAGACCCTCAGCCTCGCCGTCCCCACCTGGCAGCCCTACCTACCCCTGCCCTGGCTGCTCACGTCGAGCACGTAAGCGAGGAGGAGGAAAAGTGGCCGAAGCCACTTTATCTCTACCCCGAGCCCCACGGCCTCTCCTCCCTCCTCTTCTACACTTCCTCTTTCTCCCACGTCTCCTCTGCCTCTCCCAGATCCACCCCAGGGCCTTGCCCTCTCCCCTCCTTCTTCTTCACCGACGCTATCTCCTCTCGCCGGTCACCGCCAGTACCACCGTCGTCTCCTTGTTCCAACCGGCAAGCGCGTCGTGGAGGTGGTCGAGGAGGCCGAGGAGGTTCCCCTGCTTCACCCAGTACCCGCCTGCGAGGAGGAGGAGCCCCACACCTGCCGCAGTACGTCGACGCCCGTTGAAACCCTAACTCCGGCCGGCTTCTGCTTCCTCGTCGCTCCGACGAACCCCAGGTCGATCCACCTCCCCTCGGTGAGATCCTCGTCCTAACGAACATCTCCGTTGTCGCCATCGTGGTCTGAGCTCGCCGGAGTTTTCGCCGAACGCCCTCCGTGCACGACAGCTACTGCCGTCTGCGCGTCGACACGCCTCGCAGAGGCTTAGCTAGGCCCCGCCCGCTCTTCTGTCACCATCCCTCAACCAGCCGCACTGGTTGCCGCCTCCGCGCGCGAGCCCCAGGTCGCGGGTTGGAGTCCTCGCCTCGCCGCGCCGTGCGCGCGCGTCCGTTAGATCCGTCTGACGAGAAGAAGATCCACAGTGCGCGTCCCATTTTGCACATACACCCCTACCTCTTTTGCCGGCTCAACCAGCGGTCTAGCCCGACCCCATTTGTCGGAGTCTGTGGACTTTTTACAAAAAGGCACCCGTCTTTTTGGCACACTTAACCCGTGGTCCACTACGTCCCCACCTGACAGCCTCTGCGTGCTCAGCCGCTGTCACGTGGGCCCGTAGCCGCTGGTCCTGCCTATCAATCGCAGCGGCTAGGTAGCGCCGCTGTGAGAAAGCTTTTTCCTGTACGCGTGTGCCTAGTCAACAGTGGGCCACCGTCAGTGACTTGGGCTAGAATCTTCTGGGTGTAAAAAGTCCTGGCGAATTTCTGTTTAAATAAAAATGATTTCAGTAAATGTTTAAATTCAAATTCAAATCTGTTTTAAATAACTTTAATATTATAAATCCAAATAATACAAATAATATATGTTTTTAAATCAGAAAAATGTGAGGAATTCAAATATGCTATTCAAAATAATGTTTGAGCATTTTAAAATTTCGAGATGATTAAAATTACAATAAAATGCCCTTTTCTTAATAAATTAATAATTTTAATTGTACAACTCCAAATTTGATAAATAACATGTCTAAATCGATCAGCGCGACGAGCCCGTTCTATCTATGCATTCCTTGTTCTGAATTGAAGCATGCATCAAGCCATATTTATAATCAGAACTGTTTATGACAATAAAATTTGGCTAAGTAATTAATAAAATGCTTTATTCTTGTACCACACCTCACCCTTGCCATGCTACTTTAATGCCATGTAAATTGTGCATTATTCATCATGGCATGCTTTTTTGCTTGTCGCATTTTATTTCATATGCTTGTGCACTTTATTTATGTTGGCCCTTGTTTGTTTGGTTCTTCTTCGAATAGACGCCCAGCAGGAGAATTACCAGGAATCACAGGAGTACTACCCAGATCCATCTCTCGCTTCAACTGAGCTGCCAGGCAAGCACTACCACATGCTTGCATACATATAGTACATGTTGCCTCTATCTTATTCGTGCATTATTGAGTCGCGATTGCATTAAATTGAATCCCAAGTACTGCATAGCCTTTACTTTTAAACCCCACCGACGCTTGTTCCTCCATCCCATGAGCCATTACTACAGGAGTTGTTTGAGCCATGCGAGTCGTAGAAAAGCATGTGTAGGGTATGTGAGTGTCTGATGGATAACGAGGTACCTAAACAACTTAACCTGAGTAGTAATGGGATAACTGATGGAAGAGGCACCGGTGAGCAATATCTGCTATTTGGTTTTTCATGCTCACTTGTGTCCCGTAGGACCCCGAGTACTTGATTCCTGTTCCTTGACTATTCGCACTATCCACATACGGGAGGCCTTATGGACCCCCCTAAGCCAGAGCTTGATTCATTCCTATTTCTTGGGGCCACAATTAGTTTGGGGCTTTATTACTATCCTGTACTTATGGCATGTTACTGCTTTATTTAAGATTGTGCGAGTAGCACCTGTACTGTTTTGGATCGCGCCATGTTTTTGCGGTATCGACAAGCCCAAACACACTTTCGGGTGCCTAGTCGTTTACAGCCGTCGTCGCCAACCCTGGGTCCGTCTCGGAGCCGGCCAACTTCATTGCGGGTAGCTTATTGGGGTGGCCCCCTGAAATATTTTTGAATCCTGTGATTGCTTTGTCGTGAATGCCTCGTTGGGTTTTGAGTTGGTTTTTCCGAGGTTGATCGAGTGTGTGTTGCTATTCGTGCACCCCTGCAGGGTAAATCTTTCTGAAATCCATGTCCGTGGTTATGGACGACTTGGAGCACAGTTTCTCGATCATAGGCAAGTGTAACTAAAGTACCGCTTTTAATTTGACTAAGTACTTGACTAGTAAATAGTGCAATACTCATGGAATGATTAATAAAACTGCCAACGGATGATGGGGGTTGTTCGTCCGCTTCCTCGTTGGTAAGCGAGGAGGAGGATGGATCTGTTAATTATACTGTTATAACTGTTGTTCTTAATTCACGGACATTCGTCTATCATTGGTTAGGCGGATGGTTAGCGAGTATCTATAGAATTGTTAGATATTATCTTTTGCTGCAATTGCGTCACCCCAGGTTGTGTCCCCTTTAGAGGCATAAAGACTTGCTGAGTACCCCTAGGGTCTCACACGATAAATTGTTTAATTCAGATGAACAGGTGTGCTCGCAAGATGGATACTGGGTGGAGGAGACGGATGATGTTGGCAACGATCACTCGGTGTAGAGATTCTGGGAACAGGGATCTGTGAGATCTATGGGCGGGATGTGTTTATTTATGTGGCATCTTATGCCGATTTGCTTCTTATCCGTACTCGGATCTTGTTTTCCGCTTCCGCCTGATACTCTGATGTTTGATGTATGAGGAGCTATCCGAAACTATTATATCTATCTAGGATATTTGAATCTTGCTGTATGGCGTTGCAATATTTCTATTTCTTTTAGATGGAATGGCTCTGAGGACTGTTGTATGTGGCTTGCATACATACTCACTTGTGTATGTAGTTGATCCCTTCGCCTGCCGATTACGCCGCTCGTTCTTGTCCCGATGTTCTGGAAGTGGTTAGGATGGACGAAAGGTCTACCTGTGAGTGGCCCTTGGCCCCACCGCACTATTTTAACCACTTTCGCTCATCCAGGCTTGCAACTAAGAGCGTAATTCACCGAGGTAGTTACAACGCCCTGGCTGTGCCATAGTCGGCAAAACAACCAAAGGAACAAGCTCAGAAGCGCAAGAATACCTCGAAAGAAAAACCCAACGCGGAAACGGCAGTGGTCACTGCTACTTTCGGGTCTAGAGGACGAGGAAGACATGGCGAAGGCCGTGGACGCGGTCGTGGGACTTCGAGAGTTCAAGGTAGAGGAGACCAGCAACCGGGCAAAACCTACTCTTGGGCCGACATTGCCAATAACCCATGTGTGCATCACTTAGACGCTAATGGGGGCTCATCCCACACAAACGCCGAGTGTCGTTTTAACGACAACATTAAGAGAGATGATACCGCTGGCTACAAAGCTAAGCATAAGAAGGGAAAGAAGAATCCCGAAAAGGATGAAGAGACCAAGGAAGATTCCGACATGGAGGAAGCCGATGCTTCAAATCCCAAGCCGGAAGGGAAGAAAAAATTTCCGACCAAGAAAGACACTTACGTCACCTTCCTCAGATCTCAACCAGCAAAGGTCAAAAAGGAAGTTCTACATGAGCTCAATGCAACAGTTCCGGTTGTCCCCCAATTCTTGGACTGGTCGGAGGTGGCAATCACATTTGACCGCGCTGATCATCCGCCTAAGCTACACAGGCGAGGAAAATACGCCTTAATCGTCAATCCACTTATTGACGGTTATGGTTTCTCCAAGACTCTCATGGACGGTGGCAACAGTATTAATATTCTATATGTCGAAACGCTACGCCGGATGAAGATCTCAGAGACCCAGCTGAACCATAGCTCTGTGATCTTTCACGGACTTGTCCCAGGAAGACAAGCTAATTCTCTGGGCGAAATCACTTTGGATGTTACCTTTGGAACTCCAAAGAACTATCGGACGGAGGAACTTTCCTTCGAAGTAGTCCCGTTCAAGAGCGTGTACCACGCTATATTCGGGCGTCCGGCTTACTGGGCTTTTATGGCTCGTCCGTGTTACATTTACAATATGGTGAAAATTCCAGGTCCCAACGGCATGATCACCATCAGGGAAGACCCGAAGAAAGTGCGAGAGTGTGAGGATGGAAATGCCGCCTTTGCTGAAGCCGTGCTGCACGCCCAGGAGTACCAGGAGATCAAGAAGAGCATAGATCCGTCCGAGATGCTCGCAACAAAGAAGGAGGTGACAAAGTCGAATCCGGAGTTCAAGGCATCAGAGGAGACGAAGAAGACGCCGTTGAAGGATGATGACCCCTCCAAGGTGACCCAGATAGGCATAGGCCTAGATAGCACATAGGAAAGCACGCTCGTCAAGTTCCTCAAAGCAAATCAAGATATCTTCGCATGGCAGCCATCTGACATGACCGAAGTACCTAGGGAATTTGCCGAGCACTCTTTAAATGTAAACCCGAACACTAAACCCGTCAAACAGTCCTTATGACATTTCGGTGATGAAAAGTGTAAGGCAATAGCTAAGGAACTAGCACGGCTCGAGTTAGCCGGATTCATAGAAGAGGTCATCCACACTGAGTGGTCGGCCAATCCTGTAATGGTCCCTAAAAAGGACACTACTTATTTAAGGATGTGTGTTGATTATACTGCCTTGAACAAGGCTTGTCCAAAAGATCCGTTCGCTCTGCCTAGGATTGATCAAGTTATCGATTCTACGGCAGGCTCGGAACTCCTCTGTTTTCTCAACGCATATTCCGTTATCACCAAATCCGAATGAAGGAATTTGACAAAGTAAAAAATTCATTCATAACCCCCTTTGGAACCTTCTGTTTTGTTACGATGCCTTTTGGGTTGAAGAACGCAGGAGCTACGTACCAGTGCACAATGCAACATTACCTCCACGATCAAATCGGATGCAATGTACACGCATTTATGGATAATATTACGGTAATGTCCAAAAAGAAGGAAACGCTGATTTCTGACTTAGAGGAAACGTTTGCCAATCTACAAAAATACAACATAATTCTTAATCCGAAGAAGTATTTCTTTGGAATCTCAGCCAGAAAATTGTTAGGTTTCATCGTGTCGCAAAGAGGCATAGAGGTAAACCGAGATAAAATCAAGGCTATACTCAATATTTCCAAGCCAACTCGCCTGAAGGACGTACACAGACTAACTGGTTGTATCGTTGCAGTTAGTCGGTTTGTAAGCCGGCTTGGTGAGAGAGTCGCACCATTATAAAAACTCCTAAAAAAGACCAAGGATTTTGTATGGACCAACGAAGCTGAAGCCGCACTACAAGACCTAAAGAAAGTACTCTCATCTGCTCCTATCCTTGCTGCACCGGAACCATAGGAACCGATACTGTTTTATCTTGCTACGATAAACAAAGTCGTTAGTATCGTCATGGTAGTGGAAAGACCGGAGGAAAATCAGGAACACTTGGTGTAGCGTCCAATTTACTTTGTCATCGAGGTCCTGACAGAATCAAAACAGCGGTATCCGCACTATCAAAAGTTGGCTTACGGTGTTTTACTAGCATCTCGTAAGCTACGACATTATTTTCAGGAGCATACAATTACCATGGTGAGCACAACTCCCATGAGAGATATAATCAACAATAGTGACACCATAGGACGCGTCGCCAAATGGGGCATAGAGCTCTCAGCTTTCGATATTGAGCACAAACCTCGGACAACAATCAAATCCCAAATCCTTGCCGACTTTGTTGCTGATTGGACAGAAATGAAGGAGAATATGACCCTCCCTGAGTCAGAATATTGGACCCTATATTTTGATGGGTCTAAGGCTCGCGGGGGCTCGGGGGCTGGCGTGGTGCTCAAATCACCCCAAGGAGATAAACTTCTATACGTGTTGCAGATCCACTTCACAGCAACAAATAATATTGCCAATTATGAAGCACTGCTACATGGAGTCCGGATTGCTAAGGATATCGGCATCCGACGTTTGATGTGTTACGGAGATTTGGATCTTGTTGCTCAGCAAGTGTCGAATATTTGTAATGCAAATAAACACATGGCAGCATATAAAGCTGTCGTGGATGATTTATCTAAATCGTTCGAAGGGGTTAAGGTTCAACACATCCCTCGAGCAGAAAATGAGGAAGCAGATGCCTTATCTCGGATAGGCTCTACACGGAAAGAGGTTCCGGATGGCGCACTTTTAGAGCACCTCAAAGTTCCCTCAATAAAGGGAGTGGACGAGGAATATCCGACCAAATCCACTCACCTTTGATAGCAGTTCTGGCTGTAATTCCTAGCTGGACTCAACCCTACCTTGACTATTTGGTAGATGGCAAATTACCCGAAGACAAGGTTCTGAGCCGAAAGATTGTCCGACGAGCAAAAGCCTATACTATAGTTAGTGGTGAGCTCTATAAGCGGAGTGTATCTTGGGTATTTCAGCGCTGCGTATCTCTGGAAGAAGGAGTGGAAATCCTAACAGAAATCCACGAAGGCGAGTGTGGTCACCATGCTGCAGCCATATCTTTAGTGGAAAAAGCTTTCAGGCACGGTTTTTTCTGGCTTACAGCCAAGGTAGATGCCGAACGGCTGGTCAAGATGTGCAAGGGCTGCCAAAAATACGCCAAACAAGCTCATGTTCTGGCTGATTAGTTGCGAACAATACCTATAACATGGACTTTTGCGGTCTGGGGGCTTGACATGGTAGGACCATTTAAACGGGCTCCAAGTGGATTTACTCACCTCTTAGTGATGGTGGATAAATTCACAAAATGGATTGAGGCTAAACCTGTCACTAGTTGTGATGGAGCAACAGCCAAAAGATTTGTTGATGATGTTATAATCCGGTATGGTTATCTGCATAGCATTATCACGGACAACGGGAGTAATTTCTCTATGGGAGAATTGGCCGAATTCTACAATGAACAAAATATCCGTCTTGACATTGCGTCAGTCGCACATCCATAGGCTAACGGACAAGTCAAAAGGGCAAATGGTTTAATCCTACAGGGCCTAAAACCGAGACTCGAAGCACCACTATGACGTGCTGCAGGGGCTTGGGTAGAGGAATTACCCTCTGTAATATGGAGTTTACGAACAACCCCGAACAGGTCAACTGGATACACACCTTTCTTCTTGGTCTATGGCGGAGAAGCAGTTCTTCCTAGCAATTTGATTCACACTTCTCCTAGAGTGGTCGCGTATATCGAAGAGGATGTCGAGATTTCTCGACAAAATGATCTCGACTTAGTCGAAGAAGTTCGCGTCGTTGCTGAAATGAGATCAACAGCCTATCAGCAAAAGTTACACAAGTATCATAGCCGGAGAGTCCGAACCAGATCTTTCAATAAAGGCGATTTGGTTCTCTGGCTTGTGCAACAAATAAAGCACAAACTTTCCCCAGTATGGGAAGGGCCCTTTTTAGTTAGTTGAGTATTGCATAATGGTTCGTACTACTTAACTGACATGAGGCCAGTCAAAGAAAGACCCGCTACTAAGAAGAGAAAGAGAGCTAGAGGCAGTACAAATCCGGATGAGTTAGATAGACCGTGGAATATTGCTCACCTACGTCCCTTTTATTCTTAGTTTATCCTTCTTTGTAATCATACATGTGTACATGTTCTATGAGAAATAAAAGTTTTGGTTGCCTCAAGTTTTTTTGAGAAGTTTTTGCCATCTTATTTCCGAATGATCATGTCATAGTCGAAAATCCCAGAATACTTGAAAGTACTTTATGCTCATGTTTGTTCTAGTTTAGATTTCCGATTCTAAAAATGCTACCTTCAGGTATAACTCTAAATTTCATAGTCTATACTTTGGGTATTTGTCTGATTGCCGGATGCGGGTATCTTCCGAGTAGTGAATTGTTGGTACTGGAAGCCGGCTTTGTTTCCGAGTTTAAACTGGTTTAGCAATTGAGCTCCGTTGCTCGGCAAAGTTTCCGTGTAGAAGGTTTAGCCGGCTGACGAAAGGGACGAGGCGGAAAGCCAGATAAACGATAAGTATAGGCAAAAAAGTGCAAGTGCTTATGTAAACATTTTAGGCACACAAAAATTTAAAGTCAAAAATGCCGAATAGATTAAAACTTAGCACTAGCCAAAAGTATCATGCTACATATTTACATATCCATAATGTTTTTCAGAATAACACATTTGTTTTCTGATGATCTATGATGCAGGAGAAGAGGTAGGCACTGCCGGCTCGCTGGATGCATCGGCCTCGGTTTGATAACATTCCGAGATGTTCAAATCTGATACGGTATGTTCATCGTTGGAAACTCCAGCTGCTTCTTCTGGAGGCAGAGGCAGTGTGTCCACGCGGGTGAAGAAGGGAGTGTCGTAGCTGGTTAATTCAGCTACGTGACACCCATATCCGGCATAGGAGTCCATGATGGCCTTGATATCTTGCTCCTGGACGTCTTCATCCACCTTGCAGTACCCTCTGGTCACTTGCCATATCTCCATGTTTCCATGGTGGCTCATGACCATGGTGAGAGCGTTCTGCGCCGCAGATCGCGCGTAGGACATTTTCCAGTCCCAGACGAGCTATGACATCTCCTTTGCCTAGTCCCGCACCTGAAAGTCGGACATGCTATGCATGTCCGGAACCTTGAGAGCTTCGCCAATATCCTCAATGGATTGGCGAAAGTCATGAAGCAAATCACCGACTTGGGTAAGCCGGTGGGTGCGAGGTCAGCAGAGGTGGAGTCCGTCAAGTTCAGAGGACCTATACGCATAACACAAAAATGGTTAAGAAAATCCGACATCGAAAGAGTCGAAGAATATAGACAAGTCAGAAAGATGGAAACATATCGAAGATGACGTCGTCAACTTTGGTCTTCTCTTCTCGAAGACTCCTGAGTTTAGCCCGGAGCGCCTCAAAAAGATCCTTCTCTCTGCAAAGCTCATTGTTGAGATCCGAGATTTTCTGATCTTGAGACGCAATCTTACGATCACGTTCATTAGTGGCCATGGAGGTGGATTCGAGAATTTGAGCGACGCTCTTCTCATGATCTGCCTTGAGCTTATCCAACTCTTGGCGAAGTTCTTTATTCTCCACCACCAAGGTTTTGAGGTTCTCGGCCTCTTCAATCATAGCGCATGACTATTTTACCAGTCCTGTAAGAAAAAAGAACAACAATTCAGTAAAAAATATTCGACTAAGAAAATCCAGACACAGTTTTGAGTCTCGAAATGTTTACCTTCGGCCTCATCCTTTGAAACCTTCAGCTCAGCATTTTCAAGACGGAGAGCTCTGATCTCTCTCCGCTTGTTGCAGATATTCTTCAACAAATCCTGGTTGTATGAATTAACTTTCTGTAAGTCAGAATACCCAGAGTCAGAAGTCTACTAAAGACTCGGTCTAATATTGTTACTAATATCAGCACGAGCCTTGGGGGCTACACTAGTTCATTCTTTGGCATCCTAAGGAAGCATAAACCCGGATTGTATATCCTACTTCATGCTTGGGGGCTAGAGGATATGATATAAAATACAATAAAGAAAATCGTGAGTTGGAATTCCAACTAACATGGTGTTCATGTGTGAGCTTGCTCAGGAACATGTTCACTTCGGTGGTAACCTTCTCGGCGAGGGTGAGTGGAATAACCGGAGGTGGTGGAAGCACACCAGCTCTAAGTCCCTCATCGCGAAGGCGGACTTGTTCAAGAAGGTCGAAGTACTTGACGTCCTCCGCTTCTTGTGCTTCTTCTTCAATAGAGAGATTTCGGCCCTCTAGGCATTGCCAGGCCAGAACCTGGATTTCTTCCGCAGATTTCCGAGACAACCCAAATTTGGCAAGTCCCGGATTGTTCAGGAGGTTTTCGGCGAAAGTCTCTGCCGAGGGATCATTACCCAAAGAGGGTTCACCCTTATCTAATCTTGAGCCACCCATGGTGGCGTCAGTTTGCGACTCAAGGGTCGCTGGCCCCATTGAAGGAGCCGGATCTTCTGCGACAACCGGTGATGGAGTGATCACCGGTGTTGTAGAAGGTTGTGGGGCAGGAGTCGGAGGAGCCGCGGCAAGAGAAGCCATAGTCAGCTTGGTTTGCCGCAAGGGCTTCGAAGAAGTTCCCTTCCCCTTGCCCTTGACGAGCTGTTTAGCTCTAAGAATGTGATAAAGTAGAAAACATTTACATCTCGGAAGAAATTACGAGTAATGTACAAAGTCGGAATTTGTGTTGAAAGTTACATCTTCACAACTGGCACCTCCTTTGTGCCGATGGCCACTGTCGAAGCTTTGCGCTTCCTGGGCACAACGTCCGGTAGTGGGACCAGTTCCTCCTCTTGAGAAAACTCTGGAGGATATCCCTCGAGAGGAGCCAGCTCCGACTCGAGGAGGTCCTCAAGCTGAAAAGAAGAAAATATTTCAGTATTGCGAAATAACTTTAAAGGTGAAACACATAAAAGGGTTTATTGTTAAAGCTTACAGGAACTACAGGGTCTTCTGCTGTATGCATGTCCAGAGACATATTCGGGATCTTTCCCTCGATCCGCTCCTTAATCAGCCATTTAATCTGGCTTACGTATTCCTGTGGCTTCAGGGCATTGGGGCAGATGTGGAGGGAGTCTTGTTTTGACGCCGTGATGGAATGCATCAGTCGGTCGCTGTGGTACTGGAGAGGCTGGATCCGGCGTGACACCCAGCACTGGACTAAGTCGGACCCTTTCAGGCCCTTGTGTTTCATCAGGTATTCGATCCACCTCTTGGTAAGGATCAGATCGTCACTGAGAGCCGGAGGGGCCTCGTCCCAAGACGGTTGGGCCGTGGCATCTCTGTCGATGAAAGCCGGCAAAGCAGTATCTTTGCCGGGAGCAGGAATATCCTTATGGTAAAAGAAAGTGGCCGGCCATTGTTTGACTGACTCACTAGCTAGAATACGAGGATAAACACGCTCGCGTCTAACTGAAAGGCTAATAGTGCCGGTAATGTAAGGATTATCGGCGGTAATGGAGTTTCTCCGGACATGAAAATAGTACCGGAACAAAGTAAGACTCGGCCTAATGCCGAGATACCCCTCACACAAAGCTGCGTAGGAACTCATATCTAAGATGGAGTTCGGGGGAAGATGATGAAGCTGAACGCTATAGTGATCAATCACCTCGGAAAATAATTCTGAGGGAGGGAAAGACAAACCTCTGTCGAGGTGGGTGCCGAAGTGTACCCGCTCGTTGGCGTGCGGGTTGGGGATGGTTTCGCCGGAACCGCTCCGCCAGTAGCCGGCGCGGAGGAGACCTTCAATCTCCAAGCCACGGAGTTTCTTGTCGTCGAGGAGGCATGGGATCCAAACCCCCCGGTTGCTCTCCTTCTCTACCGTTGCCGTCACCGCCGCCGCTTCTGCCAAGACGGATGATGAAGAGGAAGCCATTTCTCCAGTGCGCCGGTGACCTTAGAGGGGCGGCACTGGGAATCTGGGAGGCAGGAGAACTCTGTGCGCGAGGGAGAAGTGGAGAAGAAGGAACGGCAAGGGAACATGTGAAGATGAGGAAACGAAATCCTCACCCCTTATAACCACCTAACCGCGCAAGATTCGTGCAAACAACACTGTGTAACCACCACGCGTCGTGGAAGGAACTGGGAAGGACCCACGCGATGATTACGTCGCCTCGATCTCCGCGTACGCATTGAAACGGTGCATCAGTTCCGCGAACGACGGACCCACCAACGGTCGTGCTGACAGGATGTTTGTCAGATGACGTGACTTGACCATGACCAGTGTCAAATGACGTCAGATACCAAGTTCCGGCTTAGTTTGAAAATAAAGCTGGAAATTCCGAGTAACATGTTGATAGGTCCGACTTTTTTAAGACCCGTATCGTATTTTTTATTGTGAAGTTTCAGGAACCCTTCTAGATTCTGCAAGCCGAAGATCAAGCTAGACGATGATGAATCCGACTTTGGATCTGGGAGACTTCCGGGGGCTGCTGTTGGAGATATACTTTCCAGGTATCCTCACAGTTCCTCACTAACCAGGGTGGCCCACTTCAGGTTAGAGCTTTGCTTCACGGGCGGCCTAGTCAGGGAGAAAAGACGGAGTCCAGTCCGGCTATGGGAAGGCCCAGAAGACTTACCGACATAGGCCCATAGTGTTACTTGTAGTTCAAGATGTACTCTGTAACCAACTCTTAGTCATAGCCGGATATGTCTCTCCTGTAAACCCTAGGCTGGATATCTATATAAGCCATCCTAGGGAGAGCCTTTAGGGCACCCTCAATAGTCTACAATCTCAACTCGCACAGGCGAACCCTTGTAACCCATATTCCGGCTTTGCCGTATTACTGGATTGCTAGCAGGAGTAGGATCCGTCCAAAGCCGGCGGATTTGAACCTAGGTAAACTTGTGTGCTCACCGTCCCGGAACACCGTACGTCTCACACCCCTCTCTTACGCACGCCTCGAGGACCCCCTCATGGCGTACTTGCCATCAATCTGACGACACCTGATGCGTACCACCAAAAGCTTTTTGTAGAACTTCGATAGAAATCTACCACTTTCTAGAGCTTCTAGTTCAAATATGACATGATTTTGTTAATAGAGACATAAATTTATTTAAGTGGTCCGAGTTATCTCAGAAGCTTTGAAAACTAATAGAACTTGGGAATCGTACATAAAACATTGTCCACTATATCTAAAAACTTGGCTTGTGGCATTCAAAACCATATTCTCTATACTTTCTGTGCATAGTATATTCATGGTGCTAGAGGCCAACAATAATGGGATCTTCTATATGCTAGACATGACATAATCAAATGTATTTAAAGAGATCCAATGGTCAACAATGTTGGGTTTTGCAATCTATATCCAACTGCCGATGTTCGAAGTTATTCGTACACTATATAGTGGTATGGAAATTGTGAAGCAACATAGTCGGTTTTTGTGTTGAAAAGAAGTGTCAAGCACTATCTAGTGGTATGGAAATTGTGTCACATGCCTTTTACTAGTATGGATATGGATGATCAGCTGATGTGACTCTCGGCTTTGAATTCCTGGACAGATAGGTTACGGTCTACTACCTTTTTCTATTACTAGATGGACACTAGCCAAATTCAAAATCTGAATCGAGCGGCAAAATCACCCACCGACCTTGAAGCATTTCCCTCCCCACCGATTCAAAACCTTTGAGCCAAAATCTCCCACCGGATAGTACCATTTTTCTATTATTATTAGCTGGACGCGGGCCAAATTCAAATCTCAATCGAGCGGCAATATCACACACCGACCTTGAAGCATTTCACGTCCGTCTGTTTCAAAAACTTTTGTCTTTAAATTTCCTGTTCTACCCATTGTTCAGACGATAGATGGGCATGCTAAAGTCAGTACCTCGGGGGCATGATCATAATTATATTGCTATTCGCCTATACTATGGTCCCGATTCACACAGTTTTTCCCGTTGGCCCTCCCAAAAATCCCAAGCTCCTCTATCGCCTCCACGGCCACCGCGTCCACCGGCTTGATCTCTGGTCTCGTGCGCCGCTGCGGAGTCGCTTCACCGATGCTCACCCACCGGATCTAGTTCACCGGGTCTCTCTTCCACTACACTAGACCCGCGGTGTCGTTCACCACGCCGATGGTGTCATCGACCACCCAAGCTCTGCTTCCTCGCCACCGATGGCGTCATCGATCGCCCAAGCTCTGCTTCCTCGCCGCCGATGGCGTCATCGACCGCCCAAGCTCTGCTTCCTTGCTGCCGAAAGCTACCCAACCGTACCGGATCCGCTTCATCGGTGTCCACTTGACATGATCTAGTTCAAGGAGTTCCATGTCCACCGCTCCAGACCAGCTGCACGGCCGTCGTTGTTCACTGCACCGGATCTTCCTCAGCGACGCTCTCGTCCACCTCTTTCAAGCCGGCATCGACCGCCCAAGATCTGCTTCCCTGACACCAACAACCACCAGAACCGTAGCACCCTCGGTGACCTGGACGTCACTTGCACGGTACCGACGATGCTTAGATGCTTCTCTGACCAAGATTAACCTAATCTCCAACCCATTTTTGTTTTGTAAGTAGTATAGCAGGTTCAAGTCTGTCGTAGTGAACTGCATTTTTGTAATCGTGCTAGTACATATAAGTCACTGGGCATGCCTGTTCTTCGTGCTAGTCATGCAATCTCATTAGACATGTTGGTTTGCATTCGCTGCTCTACAAATTTCAAGTCATGCACATGTCGGTTATTTTGTCATGCACATGTTCTTAGCTACTCCATAAAATAGTAATTGCCTGCTACCGTGTAATTCTTGTAAAATCTATAGTCAGTGGAAAATATTAGTGTGGATTCCCTACTCTACAGTTGTTGAATCTATCTGGTTTGTCCTGAGATCAGTTCCTGCTATAATTTCCTCCTTGGCATCATTATTCTATCCTGTAGTAGCCGTTTAAACTCTTCCTACTAATTCGATTATAATTTTGTTGTTGCCATAATGCCATCTGGCTCTTCAAAAGCTGCATCACTAACTATTTCCTTTTTCTTGCATAGAGCTCAAAATGGAACAATGAACATGTTAGTTTGCATAGCCTATTCTACAGGTTCACAAGGGATGCCATTACTTCCTTATCTTGTGCTAGTTCGTCCTGAGCAACGGCATATCAGTCCTCTACTATGTAGTTCACTCATGGTTTGCATTCCTGCTCTAGAATTTCTCTTATGATGCCATTATAATTTCTGTCTCGTTGATTTTTATCTATGACAGTAACTACTTGCCATTGTGTAGCTCACCGCAAATTCTGAGTCACCCAACAACTCAATGCATTCCAGGAGATGCCACTGCTTCCATATATATTTGGTGAAATTCTAAGAAACACTTTGTTTGATTCTAGGCACACTTGTCTAATGCTTGTTTGTCCTGTTCTACAAGTTCACGAGCGACTCCATTATATCTCGCATCTAGTTCTAGGTCTGGTTCATCCTAAGTCATGACATAACTATCCTCTACAATATATAGTTCATTCGTGGTTTGCATTCCTGCTCTACAGGTTTTCGTATGATGCGGTTATAATTTCTATCCGTTTCATTGTTCGCTATGACATTAACTGCATGCCATTTTGTGGCTCAGCGCAAATTCCGAGTAACCCAACGCCTCTTGCATTTTAGGGTATAGAACTGCTTCCATATATATTTGTTCAAATGACCTGGCTAGTTTATATCTGCTGAAATTCTAAGCCACACACACACACATTTTTTGATTGCTCGTTTCACGGTAGTCACACTTGTTTAATGCATGCTTGCTAGTGATGTTTGTTTGACGTGTTGGTCAATAATTGAACCATTTACCAATTGGTCAATACTTGATTACCTCAGTTCATAGCTCCTGCCATATCAGTCAAATGAGTAGTTTGCCTTGTTTGATGTATTAACTTGTTATTACTTAGTTTCAGACTGTAATTATTGCTAGCCCCACCAAAAAGCAAGATCATATCTCCTCCAATGTAGTTGTCACACTCAATGGAAGATGCAGGTGATCGATTGAGAAAGCAAATTGAGGACTCTGCTATCAACTTCATTGTCAACTGAAATGCCGATTTTTCTTTCCCCTGAATTGATAATATGTAATAATTTTAAGAAGTTTGCAGCCGATGTAATATCTAGATAACTCACGGAGGCCATGTAGGCATTTAGTTGATGACGTCCACACATTGCGATAGTCATTACGGTAACTACGCCAGTCAGGTCGATTAGGGAACAATACCGTGTTGTATTCGGCCGACGACGAATAGTAAAAAAATGCTGGATTATTATACACGTTTTATGATATTGGCATGGGCTTCAGAATTAACGAAACTGTAAAAGTCTGAATAAACGTAACGGGCCAATGCGCATGTGGTAATAGGCCGTAAATGTAACAGGCCTAACGGGCCGTAAAAGATATAGGCCGTTACTGAAGCAGGCCATAACAGTAGCAGGCCAGAACAGAAACAACCAATTATAGTAACGGGCAAGAAACTGCACAAATCGCAAAACAGTAACAGGCCAAAACAGTAGCGGGCCAAAACAATAGCGAGCCACAACAGTAAAAGGCAAGAACAATGACGGGTCTGAATAGTACGGGCCGAGAAATTCCCGAACGAGGGTAGTAACAGGCCGACAAATTTACCAGGCTAGAATAGTAAAGGGCCTTTTGTGGGCCTAAATAGCTAAAGACCAGAACAGTAAAAGGCTAGAATAGTAACAGGCCAAAACAGTAACGGACCATCTCAGAGAAGGGCCGTCAGTAGGCGGGCGACGATGGGCTGCGATAACAGTGATGGGCTAACCGCATGCCTTATGTTTACAGGAGCGACTTGGCGCAGGCTGCTAATGGGCCACACAGTGTTGGACCAACATGGGCCTTCTGTAGGCCGAAACAGAATCAGGCCTGAAAGTTTGCGGGCCACTGTTGGCTGCATTTTGGGTCCATTTTAAATAGTGCAGGACAAAACAGTAACATGCCATCTTCTTATTGGGCTCCCCTTATGGGCCGACCCAGTTAGTATTTAGCAGGCCTTGGCTGGGCATGACTTCTGCCACGGTTTCTATGGCCGTTAACGGCGGTAACTGGCCGCTAACGGCGGCTACCACCTGACAGTTCGCATGACGTCAGCACTTAGCGCGGCTGGCGAACATATCTATGATAGAAAAAGTTTTCGTCGCTGAAGGGTGTGATCCGCCACGGTCAAAAAAAATCGTGGTTAATTCATTTGTGACGGGGATTTTACCATGAAGGCCATCCATCGCGGAAGACTCGCTGGCCACAAAAAATGGGCCTTCAACCACGAAAATTGTCCGTTGTAAAAGCCAACTTTTCTTGTAGTGTCTCCAATTACAAAGGAGTTGATGATTTCTATTTGCATAAGGGCTTTCTCTTTAAACAAAATAAGCTTTGCATTACGAAGTCATCTCTCAACTTTTGCTTCTCCAAGAATCAAATGGGGGAGGCCTTATGGGTCACTTTGGACGTGACAAGACATTGGACATGATTTCCACTCATTATATTGGTCCAAGAAGAAGTGAGACATGGAGAGCTACGTTCAATGATGCACTACATGTGTTCAAGCTAAGTCTAAGTCTAACCCATTTGGTCTTTATATGCCATTGCCTATACCTCATGCACATTGGTCGGACATTAGCATGGACTTTATGTTAGGATTGCCTAGGTCTAAGCATGGTCATGATTCTATATTTGTCGTTGTAGATCACTTTTCCAAAATGGCACACTTCAGACCCTGCCATAAGACCGACGATGTTTCACATGTTGCAAATTTGTTTTTCAGAGAAATCGTCTGTCTTCACGGTGTGCCAAGAACAATCATCCCTGTCTGCAACATCAAATTCATGAGCTACTTGTGGAAGATTCTCATGGCCAAGCTTGGCGTCAAGCTACTCTTCTCATCCGCATCGAACCCGCAAACCGATGGCCAAACCGAGGTCATCACCCGAAGCATCGACACTCTCCTTCATGTGTTGATCAAGAAAAGGAATGCATTCTCCACACCAAGTTTTCCTACAATTGTGCCAAGAACTCTACAACCAAGATAAGTCCCTTCACGATCATCTATGGTTTCGATCCCCTCACCGCGCTCGACATCCTACCGCTTACTATCCATGAGCGCACCAACATGGAAGTCGATAAGCATGCACAAGCTATGAATAAGCTACACGAAGAAACAAGAGCTACTATCAAGCAACAAGTCATTCGCCAAGCATCAAGGCTGAACAAGGACAAGAAAGAGATGGTCTTCGAACAAGGTGACCTCGTGTGGATACACTTGAGCAAGGACCGCTTCCCCAAGGAGCGCGATTCCAAGCTCAAACTAAGAGGAGACGGTCCCTTCAAGGTTTTTTTGACACCTTTACCATAGGGAGGCCCCTACGGTGGAACTTTTATATACTAGAAGACAAACAGTACAGCTAGCCAAATAAATGGTAGAGTTACATCAAGAGGGAGAAAGATTTTAAAAAAAGACATCATGATCAAACAAAATGGAGATCATCCAGTCAACAAGTGGTTGCACGTCAGTCATCTTCACTTTGTGTTGATGAAGAAGTAAGTCACACTACAAAGAATCTGGTCTATTGCAACAATAATTATTACAACGGACAGTTTTTGTTACAATAAAATGCAATATTACCACGGAAACTCTGTTTGTGGCAATAGCCTCCACATATTGCCACAATTTAGTTTTATCGTAATAACTACCTTTTTGTGTTGTAATAGAGAACGTGTATTGCAACAAAAAACCTTAGCGTTGTAATATGGTGGTCCTATTGCGACAATTTCACGTTGTTGCGAGAACTTGTCACTTTGTTGCAATAGAGACTAGCTAATGCAACAAAAGCAAAAGATCGTGGTAATATTTGGAAAGATATTGCAACATTTTTCCATGTTGCGCTAAGTACTCATATTGTTGCAAAAAACTAGCCTGTATTGCAACAAAATACTTATTTGTTGTAATAGCAATTTTTTGCCTCAACCTCACTATATTGCAATAATTATCGCATATTGCGACAAGTTATGTATCCATGGTAATATTATAAGATATTGCGACAAATTTAGATTTATACCGATACTAGATAGACTTCGCACGCTTTGCCACGCCGACTTATCCATTTATTGTTTTAAACCGAATGCTGATTTTTCCTTTTTCCTTTTATATAGTTATATAAAAGTTTTTCTTGTATATTGTATATTGCTCTGAGAAACTGAATATACCTTGAAGCAAACTCATTTTAATAGCGAAATAACTTGGATTCTTGTAACATATATTATTACTTTTAAAACTATTTTTAGATTAAATGGTAGAGGAGGTCCTCCTGCGCCAGTTGAGATATAGTAGTACAAAAGGAGAGACAAAAAAGATAGGTCCAACTAGTTTAGCAGTCCTAAGTCTAGTTTGATCCCTACGTGTCATCTCGGTGAAGAATCTTTTAAACATGCTACTCCCTCCCATTCAAATTAGTTGACTTAGTTATGTCTAGATTCGAATGTATCTAGCACTAAAATAAGTCTAGATCCATTCAAATCTAAAAAAATTGAAGTCAACTAATTTGAATCGGTGGGAGTAGTAAAGTATCCGCGTGTTGCGATAGGTCTTAATTTATTCCGTTTTGACATGTAAATAAAATGCATAGAAAAAATTCACATGTATTGAAAAGACAAACAGGATAACCTACCAAATTTCTAAATACCGTGATATTCATGCGAAAATATGTATCAAAATGTAAAAAACCACGTCCCTCTCGACGAAAAAACATGTAAAAAGAAAGAGAATGGGGACAGTTCACGCACTGTCTACCTCCTCACCTCTCTATTTCTCCCTGTCTATCTCTATCCTCAAGAATCCACCCATGCCTTCCCACCGCCGGCAACCTGACCGCCACTCCCTGGCTCCTTGCCTACCAAGCGTCGACGAACTTCCTGCCAATCTCCTGCCTCCCTGCCCACTTGACGATCGCCCTCTCCCCTCCGCTGCCGCCATAACCTCGGGCCGGCGGCACGGGCCCTGTCTTCTCCGCCGTTCGCCTCAGGCCCGCGACATAGAGCTCGACGCCCGAGGAGTCCAAGTGGAGGACCTTTGCTCGTGGCCGCAGAGAAAGCTTGTTTAAGGACAGCACAACGGTGGCCTCCTCCTTCCGTGGTCCGGGTGGTGAATCAGAGCGAGCTTCGAGGAAGCCGCCGAGGATGACCCGCTCCAGTTTGTTGGAGCAAACACAAGCATCCCGCGACCGGTGAGTCACCCCTCAGCCTCATATCGATTCCACATGTATATGGCTACATATGGATCAGATGACATTTCCTCTTATTGCATCTGATAACTTTTCGTTCTTGTATGTAATTTAAGGTTCGATGATTTCATTTCATAAAAGTGAAAGTTTCTGCAATTGACATACTCTAGCTAAGGTAAAGTGAAATTGTGAAGGTCCTAGGTTCAGTATCAAGCAAAAATCATACCCCTACTTATCCAACGATTGTGCTTGTATGTTGGTACAATGTAATTTTAGATGCACGGAAGATGAACTCAGAGAATCATGTGGCATTGCAAAAGTGATGCATGAAACCTCAAATTCCACAAAATTTTAGTTGATGGATGAAACCTGAAATTCCACATTGATATTGATTCATAACTCATTTTACAGACTTATGTTTAATAATCGGTTATAAGTGTAGCGAAAAGAGATCTCTTCATTCACAAACATGTTATAAGCACACTGAAAAGAGCTCACATAATAGTTATAATTTATCTCTTTTAGAAAAGATCTAAGGCTTCAGATTGCTAACTTTTTGTTGTATTAAAAGGACTTTAGATATCCAATTATTTTAAAACCTGAGTTTCATAACAGGAAGATGGCCACGGAGGTCACCTACCAGCCAGAGAAAGAAGATCAGCCATCAACAAATGAATGAGCACCAACATGACATTCAGATAAAAGACGACACTGAACTCAAAACATTAGAAAGTATTCTCTGGTATTGGAGCTCTACAAATCAAGTTTCTGCACTCACCATTTTCAGACTTGACAACACTACAGCAGTAAACTAACTTGTATATCTCTGCTAGTATGACATGTCAAGTTTTGAGAAATAACATTATCATTACACTAACAAACCAAGGAGGACTGACATTGCTCTGACAGATTTTCTATATGCAGGCCTGTGTTTGTTAGGCCTGCCAGCCAGCGAACCCCGACAACATTGTCCAAAGGCTGATGACGCTTGATATGGGTGCTGCCGCTCCAGCCCTCCGGCACCGACCCTGGCATCCTCGAACTCGTCATCCTCTGCATTGCGACAGGTAATCTTCAGTACTCCGCATGTCCTACACTATCCTAGCTCTCGTCCATGCATTCTTCCACTTCCACGGTTCCATCAAGCCAACAGCTAATGTACAGTCTCCGTCGCTGCATACCATAGTGATAGTGGTACTCAATTGGGATGCTTTAGAAAAAGAGAAAAGATTCTTCATTTTTCAAGCAGAAAGGAGAAAGATAATGCTAAATACTGGAAGTCATGTGCATTTTCTTCTTATTAGACAATTTTGTGTGGTCACCTAAGCCTAGTTGTGCACTGCTTGTTTACTGTGGTTCCATTTAGTGTACATGATAGCCTGAACAGAGACTGAAACAATTTGGTCAGTTGGATCATTGTACGCACGGGGAATCTACAGTATAAGGTCAGGACCTATCAGCCCATATTTCAGCTTCACATGAATGTACGAAACCAAGAAAAGCAAATAAAAGATAATATTGTTCATGGGAGGATAGATTCCAACACATCAGGCAGTTTATAGGGGTTGTTAGTCAAGAACCACTACAATAATCTTTATACATTTTTCGAACTGGAAGCTAGAAATTTACAACATATAATAGAAAGGTTTTAGTATGTGGGAGCTAAATGTTCAGTTTTAGCAATAATGACCCATATATTGGTAATGCACTATAACATGTACCACCAAAACAAAGTCAAGGATAAATTAACTTGGACATACTTCAGGAATATCTATTCATGGCTTAACATGTGGAAATTCTTACCAAGATATTAGAAACTACACAAAGAACCTGTGGTCATCATCCAACTCATCTTGTCCCAATGGAGCAACATGGCCATCATTTATGTAGGACTCATCATCATCCATATCATCATCAGATTCGAAAAGAACATCTTCAAACTCAACAGGTTTTATATTTTTGATGATAGTAGCATCAACGTTGGATCCTTCATCATCGTTTCTGCACCAACTAGTGATCTCTTCAGGTACAGTAGTTTCTGGCACCATAATTTCTGCATCGACGACATCTAGTACGTTTGCATCACCGCCTTCATAGTCTTCAGCAGCTTCATCAAGGCCTACACCATTTATGTGAGTATTGTTAGTTTCATCAAGGCCTACACCATTCATAGTCTTCAGCAGCTTCACCCACACAAAGAATGGAACATGGTCTAACAAAGAGTCCCAGGACGTTTATGTGAGTATTGATAGGTTATGTGTAACACCCTCAAATCGGCTCTATGCAAGTTTTAGCCCTTTCCGCCAAAACCCGCATAGAAACGATTCAAGGACGCCCACCAGGCACTCTCGTGCGGGTGGAAAACGAAGTAATACCATTACACAACAGTCCTCGATGGGACCCACAGAATAGATATATATACAACAGCGACTCCCTGAGTCAAGAATACAAATATACAATACAAAGATCCAAATCACCTTGAAAACGATAGAGCGTCCGACTACGGACAAGATGCAAATGGGGCTAAGAGCCCTGAAGATTAACCAATGGCGTCCATAACCCTGCCCAGGCCAAGCCGGAAGGGTAACCCTGCTAACGACGTCGATCTCAAACCTGCTAAAACAAAAGGGGTGCCGACAAAGGGCAAAGGAAAAAGAGGAGCGTCAGTACTGAGGCCAGTACACGGCGAGGCTAGAATTCGGCGGCTCTCGCCTACATAGGTATGGTGGGCTGAAGCGGCAGCGCAGCGGCACTAAACAACCTATAGAGACTCGGTATCACTGGCGGCTATTAGAGAGGGGTAAGAAAGACCTATTCGGATCCAACCTGAAGCTAACACCAAACAAACCCATCCTGGTATTTTCCCCTCGAGACCAAACGAGGAAGTCGGACCAAGGAACTCACACAGTTGGTAGTTTTAATCATTCCATTATAATTGAAGCACTTACTAGTCAGATATTGATAGCATGGGCCGTCCTGATAGCATAAGTAGTGGACAGTTTAATTACCATTCTGTTGTAGTTGGGACATTTACTAGTCAGATATAATTGTCCCGAGGAATCCCAAAACCCAACAGTTGGTGACACTTTTATCACATTCCATTGGAGTTGCAATACTTACTAGGCATATAGCATGTCACAAAACAACCCAGATCCACCAGCTGTTGGCATTTTTAATATCCATTCCGTTATACTTGAGCTGATTACTAGTCACATATTAAGTCAAATTTATAGCACTACTTTAGTTATGCTTGTCTATGATCGAGATACTGTGCTCCAAGACGTCCATAACCGCGGACACGGCTTTCAGAAAGTTTTACCCTGCAGGGGTGCACAAATAGCAACACACACTCGATCAACCTCGGAAAAACCAACTCAAAACCCAACGAGGCATTCACGACAAAGCGATCACAGGATTCAAAAATATTTCAGGGGGCCACCCCACTAAGCTACCCGCAACGAAATTGGCCGGCTCCGGAACGGACCCAGGGTTTGTGTGGACGGCTGTAAACGACTGGGAACCCGAAAGTGTGACTGGGCTTGTCGATACAGCGAAAACGTGTCACGATCCTAAACAGTACAGGTGCTCCACGCACAATCGTAAATAAAGCAGTAAACATGGCATAAGTACATGATAGTAATAAAGCCCCAAACTACTTGTGGCCCCAAGAAATAGAAATGAATCAAGCTCTGGCTCAGGGGGGTCCATAAGGCCTCCCGGATGTGGATAGTGCGAAAAATCAAGGAACATGTATCAAGTACTTGGGGTCCTACGGGACACAAGTGAGCGCGGAAGAACCAAATAACGTCTATTGCCCACCGATGCCTCTGCATTAGTTACATCTAGCATTTTAATAGTTGTATTTAAAGTCATGATCATCTCCACCATTAAACATCTCCACCAATAACCATCTGCCAGCATTCCAACAACTGTGGTACTTTTCAACACAAGATCGCACCTGAGCACGCAACTACGACTCGCAAGGCCAGCTATCTACCAAACACAGGTAATAGGAGGTGTCCACGGCAATATAGAGGCTGCACGGGATATAACTGGGGTACGGAAACTAAAGCATCGCGACACGGATAGCAATAGATCAACAGGAGGAAATAAAGACTATAAATGCAAAATAGGTAGAAGAGGAAGGAATGCTCGCCTGGGAAACACTACTGAAGGATCATATCTGGAGAACTTGTTGAGACTCGCATCAACTCATCGGCCTAATCCGCGAAGAAGCAAACACCGGATGCAATATTTAATACTACGGCAGAAGATCTGGCATGATTATGATATGATGCAGATGCGGTGCAATTAGGCAGTATTAAGCGGAACCGGGGTCCCGACAATTAATTAAACGGTTCGAGTTATTTATCCACCCCGCAATTTAGATGTTGTATTAACAAGGCGAAATAGGTCACTGGTTCGCTACGCAATTTAAATGGAGTGCGGAATAAGACAAAGATATCCCGCATAAACACTCCATATTTAATTATGAGGTGAAACGACTAAGTGCCCGAACCCACATGATGAGATGCAAGCATGAACCATTAATATGCAACAGATATATGTTATATATTATAAAATAGAGATCTCGGAAAAGGGGTCACACATCAGGGGTCGAAGGTCTTGGGTGCCGGGGGTTCCGGGTCCGGTCTCAGGGGATCGTTCTTCGGACAACGGGAAGTAAATCTTGTCGCATCTGTGGTCTTCTGATCGGGCCGGACTTGGCGTTCGGGAAGAAGAACTTGGCGTTCCGCGGCGAAGTGCTTGGCGTATCCGAGATGAAGCGTTTGTCGTTCCATGTGGCGATCTTGGCGTCCGAGCGACGATCTTGTCGCATCCGCGGTCGTCGGGTCATGTCGTCGGTCTTGTCATTCCACAGTGGAGATCTTGGCGTCCTGGGTCTCGGTGTCCGAGAGGAAGAACTTGGCGTGCCAGGGTCGGTCATCGGATCCAATGCCGATGAGAAGATCTTGGCGTTCTGGCTTTGGTAGACGACGATGTACTTGGTTTCGGTACCGGGGTCTTCGGGTCCAGGAAGAAGCTCTTGTTGCACAGGAGTAAGTGAGGTGTTGAACTTGCAGCGTGGATGACAAGACAGAGACAGGCGACGACACCAAGGTGACATATACAGTAGCCACAACACGCACAAAGGCAACAACAAAGCATCAGGAGGCACTAAGAGGTGCAGGGCATCTCGACCGAGAAGCTGTTGAACGAGACAGGGACATGTGCACATGTATTGCCGCGGGAGAGGAATACTGCCAGGGACACTCGCGGTGGCGGCGCTCGCGCGGAAGAGCAGAGGAGACGGCGGCCGGGGTCGGCCTGAGGGAGGCGCAGGAGGAGGAACGCGGCCTCGGGCTGGAGGGCTCGGGGCGGCGTGGATCGAGGCGCCGGCGGCGGCGGGGACACGCAGAGGTGGCTCGGGAGATCGAGCCCCGTGGGAAGGGAGGCGAGGCCGGCGGCGCCAGAAGGGAAGGTCGAGGCGGCGGACGTCGACCGGCGGCGAGGGAGTGCGGGCCGGGCGGCGAGGGGCGAGGAACGGGGCGGTGGGGAGAACGCAGGGTCCGAGGAGACCCGGGTCGCAGGCGAGCTTGGCGGGAGAGGGCGGCGTCGGCCGGTGGTTGCCGAGGCGGGGACGAGTGGGAGCGGCGCGGGCGGGGTCCCCGTGGTGGCGGTCGATGGCGGCGGGGAGGAAGCGGCGCAGGCGGCGGCGATAAACGAGGGGAGGGAGAGACGTGAGGGGGTTGGTGGGGGAACGGGGCCACGACGCGGGGGGCGGGGGGGGGGACGCGGAGTGGCGGGGGCCGCGGTGGACCAGGTGGCGACGGGATTGGGTGGGGTTGGAGAGTGGTTCGGGCAGGAGGCGAGGTAGGGCCCGGGGTCAGGCTGGCGGGGCGGGTGTGTGGGGCGCGTGGGGACTGGGGTGGGGCGACGTGGCCGGGTGGGAGTTGTCAAGTGGGGTGGGTTCGGCTGGGTGTGGGAAGGGAGTAGGTGGTGGCTGGGTGGGACCAGCGGGGCTGAGGTGGCGACATGGGATTGGAGGGGGTGAGGTAGAGGGGCTGGGTAGATTAGGTTTGGGTAGATTTAGGAATTAGACTAGGTTTTAGTTTAGGCTTGGAGGTGACCGGCCGGGCTTTCGGGCCTGGCGGGCTGCCTCCTAAAAATAAAAGAAATATTTTATTATTTAAAACGGGCTTTTGAAAACCGTTGGTACGAAACAAAATAATCCGGAGACCCGGTTTTAATTTAAAATAAAGACGGGGCGTTTCGAAAACAAAAACAGACTTTTCGAAAATAGTTTTATGCAAACAAATGCAAGATGATGACGATGCTCAAATGCAAGGTGGCATGATGACATGAGCATGCGGTCATGATGATGCAATGCACAAAAACAACACGATTTTCTAGTAGTGGTTTTTGCGGGGCGCCACATTATGTCATTCTTCTTTCATCTTTTATATGTCAATATTGATGAATTAGCTATAATTGTTCTTTTCGTTCTTAGGACAAAGCACGTGAAGCGGTTGAAACCAAAGAAACTGAAACTCATGGTCCAGTCTCAAGCGAGGAGAGAAACAATGTTTTCCAGACTGCATACAAAGACACTCTTCTATGCAAGTCATCACAACCTCGTGGGTACGGATACATGGCCAAACCTAAAACTGGTTCTGAAAGGTTTCGGGTGCAGATTGAGGAGCAAGCTCGTGCAGCGGAAACCAAGCAACAAAACTTTGAGCTCAGCCAGCATGTCAACGAATTACAAGATCAACTAGAAGTTGAACGTGCAGACATGCAAGAGAGGCTTAACTTGGAGCGTGCTGAGAGAGAACAACTTGAGGAGAGGTTACAACAAGAGCGTGCTGAAAGGGAGATTGTTGGAAGAGGAGCGAAGATCAAGACTGGAATTTGAAAAAGCCATGATGACAAAGTTCAACCAACAGATGGCTAAACTCAGCCAACAGCAGCAGGTGATTATAGTCATATGCTTGCCACCTTGTAAGATTTATTTTGCTTACTTGCATTGCTGAAAATGCACTTCTATTTGCAGGTGCTTAAGAAGATGACCGACAAAGAAAATAGTAATCCAAACTTGCAAAATGTTCTTTTACAGAGCTCCAGTCCTAGTAGGAATCTAGGAGCAAGACCAACTGTGATTTCTTCAAATCAGCTCATACAGAATTCTCGAATGTACAAAGCAATGGTAAGTCACAACTTGCTTTGATATCATGTTCACGTGCATTTTATAGGTCAATTTCCTTATATTTGGAATGTTGCTGTGTGCTCTGTCCTTGAACCATGCTGATCGCTATCTAGGGACACAAACTTAACTGAAACTATACATCGAGTCACAACTTAAATCAATAGCGGAAGTTTTAAGTACATGTACTTGTGTTTATGCTTTTGACATTTAGGCCCTGTTTGGAACGCAGGATAGGAAAACTGAAAATCACAGGAATTGAGATGACATACCGCTGAAATCCTATAGGAATAGAAAATGTGGGTTTTAGAAAAGTTGGCCATTTGGAATGTAGGATAGGAAAACACAATTTATGATGGTTATATGATGATGGTACATCTTAATTTTATTTAGAACATTCGGTCTAAAAAATGTTTTAAGAACATGGTTTACATGTTAATGTTGGCTTGGCTTGATTGCACAATGGTCCAGGCAATGGTGATTTTCTAGTAGCATAATGACGTGCAAACCAATGCCACTAGAATGGTTCGTAGGTCAACCATCAGGAAAATTAAATACACTCAAAACCATATATCTCTTTTAGAAATAACGAGATACGCTCATTTAAGTACTACTAACTTTAATTCACTTCGAAAATAAAGATCAAGCTAGCCAGACATAAACATAACAGGAGAACTAGTAGCTTACACGAGAGCATTGCTTGTTGATGGTTGTCGGGCAGGCGCGTGCTACATTGCTCCGAAGCAACTAGGCCAAAGCACAGGCGCGCGCTGCAGTATACTGGGCCATTTGGTGCGCACGAAGAGCAGAATGGCAACAGCAAGACGCTCTGAAGCACTTGCGTTCGCATAGGAAAGTTTCCATTAGATCAGATCAGATGTTAGTTTTCCTGTGAAATCTGAAGGATAGGATTCCTATCCTATGGGCCATCTACACTTGTAAAATTGTTCTGATCTTGTTGCATGCTTGCTGACACGATTTTAGTCCAGTTAGTCTAATAACAGTTCTTTTTAACGATGGGGCTGGAATAATTGTCTGATGCCGGTTCTTTTTAGCTATAGCTAAAAAAATTATTTCTTGATTGCAGGATGAAAAGAAGTAGCTGGATTGGAGTCTACATCATGGACATTATATTTTAGTCTTGGCAGTTAATTAGGATGGCTATATTTTATTTGAGTTTCATCTGATGGATATTTGCTATGAGAATTATTGATGGATATTTGCTATGAGAATTATTAGTTGTATATATACGCATTGTTTTGAATTTCGTAATTGAATGGCTATATTTTTTTTATAGTTGCGATAGCCTACTGCCACAATTCACTTTCGGTTGCCATTGCTTAGCACCACGAAAAATATAATATTGTGACAAACATCAGTCGCCACACATACATGCTTTGTTGTGTTATGATATAGCAACGAATAACTTTATATTTTTATATTGTTGCAATAACTTGTCACCGTAATTTTTCTGCATGTTGGGATAACTGTTTGGCGCCACGAAATAAAGGTGACGAGGATATATACATGGATTATGATGATTCTGACTGCCTGAACTGGAAGGAAATATTGAGTTAAATCAATAATGACTATCAGGTGAATTTATTCTTAATTGAACCTGATGTTTTACTTAATGAGAACTTTATACTACCTAAGTCTATGCATCTTTGTATGATCAGGTTTATTGATAACACAAGCGTTGCGCGAGGAGGAGGAGAGTTGCAGCAAGAAGGACAAGCGCTGATTTCCAATATCAACAAGTGCGCGAGGGAGGAGCGGGAGGCAGGCGCACTAGGACGCAATGAGGAAATCACATATGAGCAAGAGTGAGAGATGGCGCACCAAGAATTACATGTTTGAGGTGTTCCACGACGTTTGGACTGCGTGCCAATAAGGCTGAACCCATATATGGGTCGGTATGTATCAGTTTGAGTCGAACAGACTCAGTTTGGGCTAAGTTATGGCTGTTTTTAGGCCCGTTTAGAGGAGAGGACGCCCCAGCCCTCATATAAACCTCCGTAGCCGTCACAAGTTAGGTTTTAGACCACGTTAAAATATTTTGGAGTTGTTTCTTTCATAGAACCTCTGGAATTACCCTGTGTTCGAATCTGCCAACTATAATTGAGTATGATCTGTTGTTCCATTGCGAATTAGTAGATTGCATACTACCGTTCGTGGTCACGGCTGCGTGCGCAAGAGTGTGGTGTTGTGAATATCCTACAAGGTTCGAGAGCTGTTGCATGGGATCGAGCGGGAGAGATCATAGCTACGCCCTAGTTATCTATCATCCACCATCACCATCGACAAGAGCTTGCTGAGAAGATCGGGCCATCCCATATCACCTTGGTATCAGAGCGCTGGGTTTACTCGGTGAGCAATATCATCTTGGTATCAGATTTCCTCGTTGCCTCGGTAAGCAATCCACAATCCATCCATAGATTAGAGAGTGTTTTGCATCCTATACAGAAAAATCCTCACAAAAAGAGTTGCCATAGCCTAGATTACATCGTATTCGAATAATAGTTGCTGGTCGCGTTTCTCTATTAGATTAGATCTAGATCTGTTCTTCATAGATTTGTTTTCTAGTTGTTCTAGTTGTTTTCCACCATCCTTTTCCGCTACCATCAAGTCAGATCCGATCCAATTAAAGAGTCCTAGTTGTGTACTACTTGGCGAGTCGAAAAAAAACCGGCTCGCTGCCTCACGCCTGACCGCAGACAAATCTGTGCTCTAGCGTGACCACAAAAAAAAAATTCTGAAAAAAAAAATCGAACCGTCGCCTTACCACAGACCAGTCTGTGCTAGTACGAGAAAAAAAAATTCTGCCGCGGCAGGATTTTAGGCCGTTTTTCTGCCGTGTCAGTGACCAATTCTCAGGTCAAATTTTTTTCTTTTTTTGTTTATTTTTTTACTGAGTCCACATAGCGTACCTATACTTGTGAGCCTTAGTAAGCCTTTCTTTGTGTCTATAACTATCCTAGTAGACTAGCGTGCTTAGTGCTCTACGGGTTGCTCAGTTAGCAATCGTGTGCCCATTTCGTTGAGACATTGCTAGCGTCTCTCCTTGTGCATTGCAACACGAGCATTCCTCCGACATACCTTACTTTTTTGAGCTCATTTTCATAGTTGCAATTGCCCCATTTATCTCCACCGTGTGTGTTTCCGTGGGTCTTTGTCATACGATCAACACTACTTGTTTGCGGTGTAGTTAGGATACCATACCTACAGCTCCACCATAAATACTCTGTGTGCCCTGTGATCGTTCTCTATACCTTTGATATTCACTTCATCACATCAGTGCATCAGTTTTTGATTTTGTTTGGTAGATCATCTCTATTCACTTTGGAACTGTAAGATCTCCTTTCTTATTAGTTGTGAGTTGTGAGAGTTTCCATCATACTGATTTTGATTTGTGCACTAATGTACTAATCATGTCTTCTAGTAGTGTTGATGTGATGCAGAAAATGAAGGCAGGTGATATTACAAATAATGTGGAGACGTACAGTTACAAATTCATCGACAATTGGCGTTGTAGTGGAACTTTTTAGAAGGAAGAACGCGGTATTTTTGATGGTGATGGTCTTTTCCACCATAGTGTGATGATTGGTGAGCGATGTGCTTCCATTACCATTGATAGTAACTCTACTATTAATTTGATCAACGTTGAAGTTGTACAAAAGTTGCAGCTACCCACATGTGCCCGTGCGGTGCCATATCTCTTGCATTCATCATATAGCACATTGCTGATTTCACACACCGCTGATGTTCCTATGACTTTTAAAGAGCATACTGAGATTGTGCGCTGTGATGTATCTCCTATACCACTTGATTCTTGTCACATACTATTGGGAGAACCTTGGAGCAGAAGGTTTGACGCTCAAATATGTCCTGTTGTTGGAAGGATTTCTTTCAAATGGAACATGAAGAAGCGTGTGATGCTCAGGATTTCAGCCGACAAATTTCATGAGTATCATCTTCTTCGCAAGGAGAGGACAAAAGAGTTCAGTTTGTCTGCTAAGTACAAGGTCATGATGAATGGTGACAATTCTATTATTTGTCATCTTGAACACGGTGTGCATTACAACCCATGTGAGAATGAGAGCCACATAGCCAAGCTGAGTGAGAGTGTTATCAAAAGTGAGCTGTGTGATTCCACTAAACGTGAGGTTGAGAGCATCCATTCTAAGAGTATGAGAGAAAAAGAAAACATCAGTGCAGTAGATGCTAATACATGAGAGGATATTTCTACTAATGTAATCATCTCTACTCCTGGTATTGTTTCTTGTGCTATGCAGGTTGCTTTTGAAGAAAGGGAGCCACCTATTTTACAACCTGCATCACACGATCTGGTATTGTTACTTGAGGAGGATGTCGTAGTACCTACTACAGCTGAGAAGTTTGTTAATGACATTGGTACTGATTTGGAGCTTCAGCCAACATGTGCGACATATTGTGAGTCTATTCCTTTACTGAAGCCTCCTTGTGATTTGCCTTGCACTACTGTTTCAGCACCATGTGATAGTTTACCAAATTCAAATTTTGATCATGTGGTACTGATAACACATAAGAAAATACTTGCTCGAATACCACCTGCTGATATTGTGTATTCCATCATGCTAAATGAACCTATGAGTATGAGTTGTGCTATGGATAAGATTTCTGAAATTTCATTTCTGAATTCTAGCATATATTCTCCTTGTTTCACTTTCAATCTGATTGGTGAATATAGCATGTATGAAAATTTTCTTGTGGATCACATATGCATTACTTGTGATAGAATCGCTAAACTAAAACATGCTGTTTTCAGCCATACATCACAAAATGTTTGCTATGGGACAATAGCTCATGTTCCAGATATTATGGAAATACATTCTGGTCTAGTTGATATATTGCAACCAACACAAGTAATTTTACCTATGTTGGATTGTTCTAATCTTGCTAGAATAGGACCCAAGTTTTCATATTCGCTATGTTTGTCCCAAAAGTCTTTGTCTAATTTTGTTACTACTTTAGACTTCCTTGATATTTGCAAATTGAGTTGCATTTTACATACTGGATAACATGATCATGTTCATAATAATCAGAGTAGCGCAGTTGAAGCATGTCATGATTCAATTTGGTTTTCAGACATATTGAATTGGTTTGATCTTGTTCACAAATTTGATCATAGATCTTCTTTGAGAAAACTGAATTTAATATTGAAGAACATGACTATCTATTTAGTTGTTTTTCACCATGATCACGATTCTTTGTACTTCACTTATACCTGCAATTTAAGTTGCTTGATGTATACTGGACATACTTTTCATGTGAACAACAATAATACAACATATTATATATACATATACTTTGCGTACACGTTGTTCTTTTTGTTTCTCCCACTTTCAGCTTACCCAAAGCCGAGGACGGCTTTTCATGAAGAAAGGGAGGATGATGAGGATATATACATGGATTATGATGATTCTGACTGCCTGAACTGGAAGGAAATATTGAGTTAAATCAATAATGACTATCAGGTGAATTTATTCTTAATTGAACCTGATGTTTTACTTAATGAGAACTTTATACTACCTAAGTCTATGCATCTTTGTATGATCAGGTTTATTGATAACACAAGCGTTGCGCGAGGAGGAGGAGAGTTGCAGCAAGAAGGACAAGCGCTGATTTCCAATATCAACAAGTGCGCGAGAGAGGAGCGGGAGGCAGGCGCACTAGGACGCAATGAGGAAATCACGTATGAGCAAGAGTGAGAGATGGCGCACTAAGAATTACATGTTTGAGGCTCATACGTGATTTCCTCATTGCGTCCTAGTGCGCCATCAAAAGGTTTGCTGAAATAGAGTATCGCCACAAACACTTTAAGTTGTCGCAGTAGCCTCTTGCTACAAACATTCTGCATGTTGCCATAAGTATTTAGCGCCACGGAATTGAATTTGTTGAAATAGAGTACCGCCACGAAAACTTCACATTGTTGCGGTAGCTTCTTACTACAAACATTTTGCCCGCTGCGATAAGTATTTGGCGCCACACAACTATTTTTTGTTGAAATAGAGTATTGCCACGAAAAGTTTAAAGTGTCGCAATAGCTTCTCGCTACAAAAAATTTGTCTGTTGCGTTAACCTTTTATCGACACGAGTGAAATTTTGTTGCAATAAGTTATTGCCATGAGTCTAGCGGTCCGTGGCAAAATGGCTAATGCTACAAAACAAGAGTTGTTGTGGTAGGTTATTGCCACGGTTGATTATTGCCACGAAAGAGCATATGCCACGAAACATACGTCGTTGCCATAGGTTATTGCCGCAAATGTCTATCGCCACAAACTATCAATTGCCACGATTCGTTCGCATGTTACATTAAGTTATCTCCACAAACCAAATTATGGTGATAAGTGGGTGTTACCACGAGAAAAAAATGTGGCGATTGGCCGCATTATTGTTGCAATAGAACATGTTATTGCCACGATCGACTTTTTCGTTGCGATAGCCTATTACCATGCGGTTTATTGCAACGCTTGCCAACGAATGGCGTTTTGTGGCAATAGGTGCATATTTTAACAAATCGGCACATATTGCGACATTCTTTTTGTTGCAATAGACCCAAATCCTTGTAGTGTCACTTTGAAACCCCACCTTCCATCTATTAAAAGAGCTCGACAAGTTTTTGAAAATGAAATCATTTCTTGTCTTCCAAATATTCCACGTCACACATGCAAAAACCTCAATAAAACATGGACCAGCAAAGGCTGTCTTCGCAGAAACAAACCTCTCGGTAAACGCCATGGAGAGATCCTATTGGACATTAACAAGTTCCCAACATCTTGATGCGAATTCACAGCAAAAAAATAGATGGTCCCTGGTTTCTAGTTCAGCCGATGGACATAACACACATTCAGGACTAGACTCCAAATTCTAGTTTTTTTGTAACATCATGTCTCAAGTATTTAATCTGTCCATCATAAGTAGCCAGCTGAACACCTTCAGTTTAGGTGCAGTTTTGAATTTCCAAATCGAATTCAGGGCAACATCTCTAGGCAACGGACCAAACAGGAATTTGTAATATTTAGATGGTGTGTATTTCTCTCCCCAAACAAAGGAGCGGCGATCAGGCATATTTCGGTCAGAGGAGTCTCCATTAGTAGCTGCGAGATATCCTGAAATTCTTGATAGTCTTGTACTGACAGAGGTAAAGCAAAGCAGGATCTCAAGTCAGTCGTTTGAACTAGCTCCACTATAGAAAGGTCCTCGTTCAACGCATAAGAATATACCCTAGGAAACTTATCAGCAAGAAGCCCTCCATCTACCCAAAAATCTTTCCAAAAAAGGACCGAGGTACCACTGCCAACATGACAATGGGAAATACTTCTATATTCTCCAAGAAGACTGAATATATCCCTCCACCAAAACGATCCACGACACGCTTGAGCATGCAGAACACAATTTTCATATAGGGACCAGACCAAAGACACCCACGACACATTTTCCTTGGAGTAGAATTTGTGTAGTTGCTTTAACAAGAGAGCCTTGTTTTGTAATTCCAAGGTTAATGCACCTAGCCCACCTTTCTGTTTTGTCCTGCACACCAACGACCATGCTGCAAGTGCATTGACAGACGAGGAGTCCTCCTCCTTTGCCCAAAGACAATGACGTTATGCTCGATTACAAATATTGATGATGGTTTTTTGAATTTTGAGTGAACACATGTAGAAAGTGGGAAGTGTTGATAACACAGATCTAACAAATTCTAGCCGGCCTCCATATCCAAGAAAACGAGCACTAGCATTTAAACAACGTTCAACAAGACCCACTAATGGAGATACATCATGGATCGTGGGTTTGGTAATTCCCAATGGCAAACCCAAATAGGAAAAGGCAGCTTGCCAATTACACAGGCGAAGGTTTCAGCCAATAAAGATAGTTGCTCCTCTGACATATTAATTGGCATCAACGAAGACTTGGCAAAGTTCACTCTCAATCCAGTAGCTTGGGAAAAAACTTCAAGACATTTTAGAGCAGCCAACTGTATTGTACTGGCTTAGAGAATGAGCAAAGTGTCATCCGCATATTGTACAATGGGGAAATCCGTGTTGGGGATGTTTAGCGGAGCTTGTAGACCTCCTTGATGAAAAAGATCATTCACCATGGCTTGTAAAAGCTCAAACACTCCAATGAAAAGAAGGGGTGAGAGTGGGTCACCCTGTCGAACACCACAACAACAAAAGTATTTTTTCCCACGAACTCCATTCAAAAGAACCGCCGATGTGCCAGTAGACATAATCATTTTCAGCCATTTCAACCATCTGTTGTCAAAGCCAAAGCATTCAAACACTTCAAAAATTGCTTCATGCTCAACTATGTCGAATGCCTTCGCAAAGTCTAATTTTAGGATCACCGAGGCCACTCCAGCTTGTTTACATTGATGTATGTATTCATACGCCCAGCCAACACAGTCTTGTATATTCCTAGATTTCAAAAATCCGTACTGGTTAATATGAACCATCTCCAGTATCTTCTGTTGTAGTCGATTAGCGAGCAATTTAATGATGAGCTTCAGACAGATAATTAAGAGAGAAGTCGGATGGAAATCAGATGGAGCTTCAGGAGAGAGGATTTTAGGTATTAAGGTAATAAACGAGTCATTGATACTTTGTAAGTTAACTGTCCCTTACCAAAACTCATGCATAAGCTGATAGAAGTCAAATTTTACCACTGGCCAGCAAACTTTAAGAAAAATTCCAGAAAAACCATCTGGCCCCGGCGATTTATCTCCCGGCATATGTGCCATGACCTGGTCGATCTCCTCACTGGTGAATGGAGCGAAAAGAGCTTCTAATCCCTCAAAAGGAGTGAAGAACTAAGCAAAATCAAAAGAGGGGTTAAGAGGCAGAGACACCCCTAATATGCTGCGAAAAGCATTCCATAAGAGCCCATATTTCTCATGATGATCAGAAGTAATTGACCCATCTTCACGAGTTAGTGAAGAGATCAAATTTTTTCTATACCGAATAGTCGCCATGGAATGGAAAAAAAGAAGTGTTTTCATCTGCTAGACGAGCCCAGCGAGCCGTGCATCTCTTCCTCCAGTAATCTTGCTTACAAAGAAGCAAATGTTATAGACGACTCTTAACGATATTTCTGAAGTTCCATTCTAAAATGTGAAGAAGCCTTTGGTCTTCAATACTATCGAAGCGAAATATCACCCCATTGCAATTCTGGATCAAAATATTTAGCACCGAGAAGCTCATGCTCCATTGCTGCAAGCCTTTCCGCAAGCGCTTAAATTTTGCTGAAATACATTTAGCACCGTCGCCAGGGCAGTAGACATCCCAAATTGATTTAACCGTGTCAAGAAAACCAGGAAGACGGATCCAATGATTCTCAAATCGAAACACCTTAGCTTTTGGAATTTCTATGCCAATTGAGACAACACACGACACATGATCTGAAGTGGGCCTAGCTAAGGGATTAACCAAAGTGTTTAGAAATTTTAGAGTCCAAATAGTGGACGTGAAAAACCAATCTAGCTGAACGAGAAGTGGGTCTTCCTGCATGTTGCTCCACGTAAACGACACCCCTTTGATCGGCAACTCGATGAGTCCAAGATAGCTAATAACCTTGTTAAAAGTCGCAATATTTGTCAAATTGGCCCCTGCTCTATTACGATTCTCCACAAATCTATAAAAGTTAAAATCTCCTAAAAGGAGCCAAAGTGCCTCATCAGCAATGTCGAGGTGGAATAGCCAGGCAATGAAATCCTCTCTCTCAATACTAGAACATGGACCATAAACATTGACAAGGGTGAAAGTTTCAGCTGAAATATGGGATGTAAAGTTCACAGCGAGTCCAAAACTTTCTTCCAGTATAACTAGCCCAGAGAATATGTTACTGATCCATAGAATCAAAAGACCCCCTGAGGCCCCATCAGAAGGAATATAAGCAAACTTATCAAAACGACGAGGAGCAAACCCACGAATGAAACTAGAATCAAAGTCCATTTTCTTTGTATATTGAAAACACACAATTGTAGCATTACTTTCCTCTATTTTGTTACAAATAGAAGGCCACTTTTCTGGATCGTTAATACCACGGATGTTCCAACACAAAACTGTTAGGTTGATCTCCTGATCGACCCCAACGGATCGATCGAACCCTTGCTCGCGCCCTGATCGGGGGCGCCCAAAACAAACGATGGTTGGTGGACCCCTGCTGCCTACTCTATAAAGAGAGGTGGGGTCCAACTGGCTCGGATTACGAGGTTAGTCGCGCAGCCGTCTCCCTACCGATACCCCGACCCGATCTAGGTTAGCGCAGTACAGCGGGAAGCTCTGTCGCCGCCACCACTTTGCCCACTGCCTTGCCCACACTCACGTTGTCGACCCCTCTGCAATGGCCAACAGCTCAGCAAGCTCGAGCCAGGGAGAAGGTACATCTCCCCCTCCCATCTCTCTACATTCTCTCTCAGATCAAATAGTGATTCGATTCACAGATGGTTCTACCGATTACATCTAGCCTAGATCCTACCACGGTGGTTTTAACATTGGTATGAGAGCATGTTTAGGTTCGGTAATTTTTTCGGTAGAAAAGGAAAGGAAATTAAAACCCTAACCCTAAAAGCATAGTGCGCCGCCCACCCAGCCGCGCCGTTCCCCTCGATCTAGATGGGTATCCTAAAGGAGACATCTAGAAGAAGAACAAATCCCATCTAGGGCAAATAAACAACAAAGAAAAGGCCCAACTTTTACTCTCCCCAAATCAGAAACGAAATAGAAAATCGAAAACAAAGATCAACCGGCCGCCGCCATGCACTGGCAAAGGGCGCCGCCGCCTGAGCCGCTTGACAGCGGCGCACCCAACCTCGGGTGGATGCGCGCACCGACAAGCGGGCCAGGGGGCCACCGCCAACCGCCGCTCCTCTCAGTTCTCGCCTCGACGCAGGATCTGGTGGGGATGGACGGAGCAAACAGAGAAAGAGAGGGAGGGGCTTGTCGCCGGCGGGACGCCGGGCGGCGTGGCCACCTCTCCTCTCCCACAGCGACAGCGCCGCCGCACAAGGGCGAGGGTTACAGAGAGTGGGGCGGGGCTGAATGGGGTTATGGTTAGGGATGGGTACCGGCTGCTGGTTTTGACTGCGCGAACACCGCGGACAGCCGTCCGATGGAGGGCGAGCTGGGATGGACGACCAGGATCGCGCGGACGTGGGGATGTGCCAGGCCACGAGCCGTGGGCCTTCTATGGACTGCTGCTCCATGCCCTAGGGTTTACACACCGCCTAGGGGCCATGGGCCGTATTCTGCTTCTCAGTGCCCAGTTTTTTCTAGTATTCATTTACAGAAGCTGTTTTACAGTTTTAACTATCTGTTTTTGATAATTTTTGCACAGTTTTTTCTACACAAAATCATCCAACAATTTTTTTTTCTAGAAATTACTAAAGTAACAGTAAAGTTTCTATAAAGTCTAAAGTTTAATGAATTTTAAATTCATTTCTTCCACTGCAAATAGTTAAAGGGCTATTTTAAAATTTAATAAAGACAAAAGTGATATTAAATTTTTGAGAGCATGTTAAAGTTATATTCTGGTCATACTCATGTTATTTTTGAACCAACGTTGTAAATAGCATGATTGTGATTGGTGTGTTATTTCAAAGTAATTAAAGTTATGTGCTTTTGATTCTATGTTCTGCCCAACAGTGATATAGAATTTTTTGCACAAGCATTTGTATGTCTTAATTTTGACCAACTTTGGATTAATACATGCAATTATTATTGTTCTCACTTCTTTGTGGTTTTCGGGAGGGTTCTACTTGACGAACTGCATCAAGGAGGTCCCCACACTGAGAGGTGACAATTACTCCGAGTGGAGAAAGAAGGTGGACTTCACGTTCATCTGTGCTGAGGTGGATTGGGTCCTTGAGACCAAGCCTCCCACCAAGACGACAGAGCCCATCAGAGATGCGGATGTTGATGATGCTGCATGGGACAGAAAGAAAAGAGACTATGCTCCAGTAGAGCTGGCATACTCCATAGAGAACCAAAAGTGGCAGAACGCCAACAAAAATGCATAGCATTTATAAAGAACATAGTTGAGCCGGCAATTGTTGGTTCAATCATAGAGTGTGCTTCCACAGGAGAGTACACAGAAAAGATAAAGAGTAAGTTCACTAGCTCTTCAAAGACATATGCAACCCAGCTGCTGAAGCAGTTGGTGACTACAGGAGGTGACCATGGCATCAAGGAGTACATCTTCCGGATGAGCAACATAGCTGCCAAATTGAAGGCCATGGAAGATGATTTAGAGATAAAGCATGTACTTCTTGTCCACATGATCATGGTGTCATTGGCTTAACAGTTTGATAATTTCATTATCAACTACAATATGGCCCCAAAAAAATGGGATATAGAAAAGATGATTGCCATGTGTGCTCAAGAAGAGGAGAGGCTCACAACACAGAATGGAGGTTCCTTGAATTTTGTCAAGGACAACAAGAAAAGGAACTTCACTCAAAGCAACCATGGCTCCCCTACTAAGCCATATGGTAAAGCTCCCATGCACTATCAGCATTAGCATATGCCTACTCTCCTAGTGGACAAAGATGCATGTCTCCACTATGGCAAGAAAGGGCATTTCAAGAAAGATTGCTCTGTTTGGTTAAAGGAACTGATGGCAAGGAAAGGTAACAACATAGTTTCTTTTGTAAAGGAATCCCTGTATACACAGTTTTCAAAATCTACTTGGTGGATTGACTCAAGTACAACCGTTCATGTTGCAAATTTATTACAGGGATTCCATTCGACGGAGACTATGAGAAGAAGCGAAGGATGCATTGAAGTCGCAAATGGAGTCCTAGCAGACGTTGAGGCTGTTGGCGACATCTCTTTGGAGCTTGCTGATGGATTGACGATCTTGCTCATGGATGCTCTCTATGTTCCTTCTTTGCATAGAAAATTTAATAAGTGTATCGTGTTTGAACAAAGTAAACTTTGAATGTCATTGTCGACATGGCTAGTGTGCCATTTATTGTAATGAAGATTGTGTGGGTGTTTCTTTCCTTCACAATGAGCTTCATTTAATTATCTACTCGTGAAAAAGTTTATTATGTGTGTAATGTGAAAAAGCATGTTTCCTCGTCGAATTAAGATCCAAAGAAAAGAAAGAGAACTCATGACTCGTCCAAATTATGGCACAGTCGTTTAGGCCATATTTGGAGGGGGAGAATAGAAAGACTAGTTTTGAACAAGAAGAGTTCCCTTGCTACAACATCTAAGGGTGTGGGGGAGCCCAGCTGAGGCCAAAGTATTCAATTGAAATCGAAATATAGCAAAGCTTAACCCCAAAAAGTCAGTTGCCATTTCATTGGCTATCTAGAAAAGTCAAAAGGTTTTTGTTTCTACTGTCAAGACAGATACACAAAGTTTGTAGAAACGAGACATGTTTTCTTCGAATAGGATGAAATGACGAGGGGGAGCATGGTAACTCGGAAAATTGATCTTGAGGAGAAGAGGGTGCATGCACCTAATCCGATGACTCAGGAGCCATTCTTCGAACTACCTATTGTTCCTACATCGATAACCCTAGAGGTTGTGGTGCAAGCACTTGTTGCAACTTCACCCATGACAATAGTGAGTGAAGATCCAGAACCTGTCCGTCAGGAGCCGATTGAACCAACCGTTGAGCATGAAAGGGAGCGGCAACCACCTCTAGAAGATGCATCGCATGATGAGAAATTTGGATTTAGAGAGAATGTTGAGGATGACTGCGTTTATGCAAAGTTTAAAAGTGGGAGATACATATTCCTAATTCTATATGTGGACGATATCTTGCTTGCTAGCAGCGATGTCAGTCTACTACTAGAAACAAAGAAGTCCTTGTCCTCAAACTTTGACATGAAAGATCTTGGTGAAGCTTCATATGTTTTGGCATAGAAATTCACCGAGATAGGACAAATGGGGTTCTAGGATTGTCACAGGAGGCATACCTAGAGAAGATTCTAAAGAAATACAGTATGCATGCGTGCAATACCACACCTGCTCCTATAGTCAAGGGCGATAGTTTTGGGAAATTTCAATGTCCCAAGAGTCAATATGAGACCGATCAAAATGAAAGTGGTACCATATGCTTCGGAGAAGCTCCAAACAGTCAATAGTTGCATCATCCATCATGTATGCAGAATTTATAGCATGTTATGAGGCAATGGGGCAGGCGATATGGTTAAAGAAAATTTATACCTGACTTGAAAGTAGTAGATTGCATTGACAAGCCACTAAAGATGTACCGTGACAACGAGCCCGCAGTACTTTATGCTCACAACAACAAGTCGAGTAATGCTTCCGAACCAATAGAAGATAAAGTATTATGTTGTGAGAGATAAGATCCAGGATCACACTATAAGACTCGAGCATTATAAGGACAAAGGATATGCTTGCGGATCCGCTAACTAAAGGCTTACCACCCAATGTGTTCAAGGAGCACTTAGCCGGCATGGGTTTAAGGGAAAACCTATGATTCCTGGATCATAAGGGGCCCAAAGAAACAGAATTTGTTTCAAAACAAGAGGTATATTGTAGCTGTCTGATTCTATCAGCAATTGAGCTGTGACGATGAAACATGCTCTATCTACCGAACTGTGATGAAACGAGTGAAGTATAAAGTAACTAGGACACATGCCCGTGCGTTGCAACGGGAAAAAACATGTGTTACAGAGACACTCAAACCACTTAGCACACATTTTTTCTCTCAATTTTTTAACTACATTCATGTCCTTAAGAAAAGTTTATATTGACAATAGCAAGACAAAGTAGATTACTAACATGAGATAAGAAGCTTGTTGCAAAGGATGACCTTAAATTTGCATTTGAAAGGCATTTGGGCCAGCAAACAAGGACATAGAATGGACTCACAAGAACAAAAAATACACCAACAATTTTCCGTTGATAAATCAACAATATTCCATTAATAAATTTTTATAAGAGTTGAGGATGGAACCATACAGTTAGGTAAACCACAAGCATATATATATATGTAGAAGTGATAAAAGAAAAATATTGTGACGCAAGGGTAAAACACCATTTTCCTTCTCCTTCTCGAATACACCATTAAAAATATTGTGACGCTATGTGGGCGTGGATGGGCTGACTGAGGGAATGGTTTGATGACGCGTTTCTTTCACGAGGCGCAGTCTGCGGTACGAATGAAGCGACAGGCCGAGAGTCAGACGATGGAACACCATATTATTTTATGTAGTAGATTATTAGAGAGAACTTCAGAACAAAAATGGGCACTTTGTTCTTAAGAAAAGTAAGTCTGAAATTACAGATCATGTAAAAAAAGTCTGCCAATTCAGTGTTCGTAATAGATTATATATACAAAAACTGCCTAGTTTTTACTTTCCATTCAGAATATTTAAGGGGTTGTGTTGATGAGGACATCCATACTATTCCACTATCTCCTACTCCTATTCACAATGAAGATGTTGCTGCAAAGAACAAGTCGAATGAAATCAGGATTGGACCCATTACAAGAGCTCGTACAAAGCTGATTGAGCAACAGGTGAATTCACTCTTAATTGAACCTGATGTTTTACTTAATGAGAACTTTATACTACCTAAGTCTATGCATCTTTGTATGATCAGTTTTATTGATAACACAAGCGTTGCACGAGGAGGAGGAGAGTTGCAGCAAGAAGGACAAGCGCTGATTTCCAATATCAACAAGTGCGCGAGGGAGGAGCGGGAGGCATGCGCACTAGGAGGCAATGAGGAAATCACGTATGAGCAAGAGAGAGATGGCGCACCAAGAATTACATGTTTGAGGTGTTCCACGACGTTTGGACTGCGTGCCAATAAGGCCGAACCCATATATGGGTCGGTATGTATCAGTTTGAGTCGAACCAAGTTAGTTTGGGCCAAGTTATGGCTGTTTTTAGGCCCGTTTAGAGGGGAGGACGCCCCAGCCCTCATATAAACCTCCGTAGCCGTCACAAGTTAGGGTTTAGACCACGTTAAAATATTTTGGAGTTGTTTCTTTCATAAAACCTCTGGAATTACCCTATGTTCGAATCTACCAACTATAATTGAGTGTGATATGTTGTTCCATTAGAAATTAGTAGATTGCATACTACCGTTCGTGGTCACGGCTGCGTGCGCAAGAGTGTGGTGTTGTGAATATCCTACAAGGTTCGAGATCTGTTGCGCTAGCATCAGGGATCAAGCGGGAGAGATCATAGCTACGCACTAGTTATCTATCATCCACCATCATCATCGCCATCCGCTTACTGAGAAGATCGGGCCACCCCATATCATCTTGGTATCAGATTTTCAGTGTTGCCTCGGTAAGCATCTACAAATCCATCCATAGATTAGTTGTTTTTGTCCTATATAGAAAAAGCCACACAAAAATATTAGGGTTCATAGTTCATTGCCATAGCCTAGATAACACTGTTCGTGAGTTCTAGTTGCTGATCGTAATCCTTTTGTGTAGCCTTTCTTCTAAATCTGAGTCGTAGTTTTTGTCTAGTTTTCGTCTGTTTTTGATCCGTTGTCGGAGTCCCTCGACTATTTCTAGACTGTTCGTCGTGTTCTTGAGTCTTTGATCTAGTAGATCTGTTTTCTTTTAGTCTCAGGTTGTAGATCCGTTTGAAAGAAGGAGAAAAAAACAAACCGATCGGATCTAGACTTGTACTGAGTTTGCTTCACGTTGAAGTAAAAAAAAAATTCGGCTCGCTGCCTCACGCCTGACCGCAGACAGGTCTGTGCTCCAGCGTGAAAGCTAAAAAAAAATCCGAAAAAAAAATCGGACCGTCGCCTTACCACAGATAAATCTGTCCTCATACGAGAAATTTTTGGGTCTGCCGACATCCTGTCGCGGCAGGATTTTAAGCCGTTTTTCTTTCGTGGCAGAGACCAATTCTCCGGTCAATTTTTTTTCTTTTTTGTTTATTTTTTTACCGAGTCCACATAGCGTACCTATCCTTGTGAGCCTTAGTAAGCCTTTCTTTGTGTCTAAAACTATCCTACAAGACTAGCGTGCTTAGTGCTCTGCGGGCTGCTCAGTTAGCAATCTTGTGCCCGTTTCGTTGAGACATTGCTAGCGTCTCTCCTTGTGCATTGCAACACGAGCGTTCCTCCGACATACCTCACTTTATTGAGCTCATTTTCATAGTTGCAATTGCTCCATTTATCTCCACCGTGTGTGTTTCCGTGGGTCTTTGTCACACGATCAACACTAGGACTTGTTTGCGGTGTAGTTAGGATACCATACCTACAACTCCACCATAAATACCCTGTGTGTCCTGTGATCGTTCTCTATACCTTTGATATTCACTTCATCACATCAGTGCATCAGTTTTTGATTTCGTTTGGTAGAGCATCACTATTCACTTTAGAACGGTAAGATCTCCTTTCTTATTAGTTGTGAGTGAGCTGTGAGAGTTCCACCATACAGATTTTGATTTTTGCACTAACCTACTAATCATGTCTTCTAGTGATGATGATGTTGTGATGCAGAAAAACAAGGATGAGGAGCTTGTTAATTGGCGTGAATATGAGGCTTTGAAGTCCCACTTGACACGTGTGTTTACTAACACGACAGATGCCATTCACAAGAATCTCCAGGATATGAATATGAGATTGGATCAGCATGTTGGAACGGTTGATACTATTCAAACGCAAGTGGCTACGCTCAATGTTAATGTCACCACTTTGCAGCGTTCCATTGCGGGCTTAACAGCCGCTTTACATAGGAAGATCCTCAACATGATGATGCCTTTGATGATTTCGATGAGGGTAGCGCTATGGATGCTGCTCCACATGTTGGCAGGGGACGTGTTATTCCCCCTGCCCATGCACCTGCTCATGGCCGTGGGTTTGCCCCTCTTGGGCATGCTCAACGTCTTCACAACCAAGCTGCTGATGATGGTTTGGGCAAGCCAAAGTTTTCGATCCCCAAGTTTGATGGTTCCATTGATCCTGAAGATTACCTCACATAGGAGTTGAAGATTGAGAAACTCTGGCGCTTATTTGACTATCCAGAAGACAAGAAGGTCAAGCTTGCAGCATCTGAATTTGATGGTTATGCTTTGTGTTGGTGGGATGCTCTTGTGCAACATAGGAGGGAGGATAATGAACTTCCTGTGATGGATTGGCGCGAGATGAAGCAAATCATGAAGGCTCGTTTCGTTCCAACCAACTACTTGCGCTCAGTTTTTGATAAATTGATGCAATTGAAGCAAGACACAATGACAGTAGATGAGTACTACATGGAGATGGAGCTACTTATGCAGCGTGCTCGAGTTTGCGAGTCCATTGAGATGACCATGCAGGGATTCCTAAACAATCTGAAGTTTCCAATCAAGAGCATAGTGCGTCATCACAAGTATGAGACCATGAATGAGCTATCGCACCATGCTAGAGAGGCCGAATCCCAGTTGGCGGAAGAGGCGAAGTCACGCGCTCGTTTTCCATCCTCTAGCAGATTTTCGGCCAAATCTATTCCTCCTACAGTCACGCCACCAGTTGTTGTACTGTTTACACCATCGGCCAAACTAGCAAGTACACCTTCGTTTGGTTCTAATGCTCGGAAACCCGCTGCTCCTGCTGCTAGCTCAGGTTCCAACATGTCTACTGCACGTACTCGTGATGTGGTGTGCCATACTTGTGGAGGTAGAGGTCACTACAAGAAGGATTGTCCAAACATCAAGGTTATGTTTGTTAGTGAACAAGGTGAAGTAGAAAGTGGAGATGAAGCTTCTGATGATGATATTGATGACGGCGAGGTTGGTGCTGATGCATATGCTGAGCATGCACCCACTATTGTCGTATCTTCACGTGTACTTAGTGTGCAACCGGTTGAGGAATCCCAGCGTTGCAACCTGTTCCAAACAAAAGCTCTAGTTGGACCAAACAAAGCTTGCAAGGTCATTATTGATGGAGGTAGCTGCATAAATCTTGCAAGTAAGGAACTATGCGCCAAACTGAATTTGACATACTTACCTCATCCCAAGCCATACTACATACAATGGTTGAGCAACAATGGTGAGATGAAGGTAAATCATATGGTACGAGTGAACTTTCAAATAGGGCCATACAAAGATTCTATTGATTTTGATGTGGTCCCTATGACTGTTTGTCACCTCCTATTGGGTCGGCCTTGGCTCTATGATCGCCATGTGCAACACAATGGCCGAGCCAATACATATCACTTGGAATTCAAAGGAAAGAAGATTACTATGCAGCCAATGACACCACAAGAAATTGTGAATGATTCTCGCCAGAAGATAGAGGTGAACTTGAAGGAAGATACTACCACTCGACGAGATTGCGTGACAACTGTTCCTGATGTAATTGAGCCTAAATTGAGTGATATAACGAAAAGTGAGAGAGTGCCTGGTTTATTGATATTAGCCACTAAGGAAGATATGAGAGAATTTCGTGAGGATCCTACAGCCATGCCACTTGTGCACATGTATAAGGGCGAGGTATTGGTTTCTAACGACATGACCCCTATTTCTCTTGGTGTCTCGTCTATTTTGCAGGACTTTGGGGATGTGTTTCTAGAAGATGTACCCGCTGGCTTACCTCCATTGCATGGTATAGAACATCAAGTGGGCTTGATTCTTGGTGCCACACTTCCCAACCGTGCACCCTACAGGACTAATCCCGAAGAAGCTAAGGAAATACAGAAGCAAGTACAAGCGTTGCTGGATAAAGGGTACATTCGTGTTTCTCTTAGCCCTTGTGCTGTTCCTGTTATTTTAGTTCCTAAGAAAGATGGTACATGGCGCATGTGTGTTGACTATAGAGCGATTAATAACATCACTATTCGATATCGTCATCCTATTCCACGCTTAGAGGATATGCTAGATGAATTGAGTGGTGCTGCTGTTTTCTCTAAAATTGACTTGCGTAGTGGTTATCATCAAATTAGGATGAAAGAAGGGGATGAATGGAAAACTGCTTTCAAAACTAAATTCGGCTTGTATGAGTGGTTAGTCATGGCGTTTGGTCTTACTAATGCACCTAGTACTTTCATGCGTTTGATGAATCATGTTTTGAGAGAGTTTATTGGTCGTTTTGTGGTTGTTTACTTTGATGATATACTCATATACAGCCACACCGAATCTGAACATTGCACTCATATTAGACAAGTTTTGCAAGTGTTACGTGATAATAAACTGTATGCTAATCTTGAGAAGTGTACATTTGCAAAAGATAAGGTCATATTCCTATGATTTGTTATTTCTAAGCATGGAGTAAAGGTAGATCAATCTAAAATTGAATCAATTCAGAATTGGCCTACTCCAATGAATGTAAGTCAAGTGCGTAGTTTCCACGGTCTCGCTGGTTTCTATAGGCGCTTTGTGAAAGATTTTAGCACCATTGCTGCACCATTAAATGATTTGACAAAGAAAGGTGTTCCTTTTGTATGGGGCGCGGCCCAAGACATTGCATTTGATACATTGAAACGTTTGCTTACTTCTGCACCATTGCTTGCATTACCTGATTTTTCGAAGCAATTTGAAGTTGAATGTGATGCTAGTGGTATAGGCATAGGTGGCGTTTTGATGCAAGAGGGTCGGCCTATCTCTTATTTTTCTGAGAAATTGACTGGTGCTCGTTTGAATTATTCAATCTATGATAAAGAATTGTATGCACTTGTGAGAGTACTTGAAGTTTGGCAACATTATTTGTTGCCAAAGGAATTCTGTTGGAGATATGCCCAAGAGGCAATAATAAAAGTGGTTATTATTATATCTTTGTGTTTATGATGAATGTTTACATCCCATGCTATAATTGTATTATTAGGAAACACTAATACATGTGTGTTTTGTAAACATAAGAGAGTCCCTAGTAAGCCTCTTGTTGAACTAGCTTGTTGATTAATTGATGATTATGGTTTCCTGATCATGGACATTAGGATGTGATTAATAACAAGGTCATATCATTAGGAGAATGATGTGATGGACACACACACCCATAGTAAGCGTAGCATAAGATCAAGTCATTAAGTTTGTATTGCTATAAGCTTTCAAACACATAGTAACCTATTCCTTCGACCATGAGGTTATGTTAATCACCATCACTGGATGAATACTTTGATGACATCAAACGCCGCTTCGTAACTGGGTGGTTATAAAAGTGTCATTGGGTATTCTGAAAGTATGTGTTGAAGCTCATGAACCAAGATTGGGATTTGTCCATCCATATGACGGATAGATATGCTCTGGGCCCTCTCGGTGGAATGTCATCTAGTTAGCTTGCAAGCATGTGACTAGGTCACAAGGGATGACATATCACGGAACGAGTAAAGAGTACTTATCAGTAACGAGGTAGAACTAGGTATGGAGATACCGACGATCAAACCTCGGATAAGTATAGTATCGTGAGACAAAGGGAATTAGTTTCGTATGTAAATGGTTCAATCGATCGCGAAGTCATCGTTGAGTATGTGGGAGCCATTATGGATCTCCAGGTCCCGCTGATGGTTATTGATATGAGATGTGTCTCTATCATGTCTACATATTCACGAACCGTAGGGTGACACACTTAAGGTTCGAAGTTATTTTAAGTAGATATGGAATGTGCGTTGGAGACCGAATGTTGTTCGGAGTCTCGGAATGGATCCAGGACATCACGAGGAGATCCGGAATGGTCCGGAGAATAAGATTCATATATAGGAGATCATTTTTATGAGATAGGAAATGTTCCGGAGTGTTTGTATGAGGATTCTAGAAGGTTTTGGAATGTTCCGGAAGGTTCTGGAAGATATCTTGGAGTTTGCTTGAAAATCAAGATAGGGATCAAGGAGTCCTGGTGGGTCAAGATACGGATTCGTGGGGGAGGAGGACTCCTCCCCCCCACCTCCAATCCACCGGCCTAGGGAGGAGAGGAGTCCTACAAGGACTCCCCTCCCCATGGCGCCATCCCCTCTTTAAATAGAGGGGCAGGAGGCGCCCCCTCCTCCCTTGCTCTCATAATCCCCAATCTCTGCCGCCTCTCTCCTCCACCATCTTCTGCACAGGCATAGGCGAAGCCCTGCAGAATTCTCTACTCCACCACCACCACCACGCCGTTGTGCTGCTGGGATTCCGTGGAGAAGATCTACTACCTCCGCTGCTCGCTGGAACGGGGAGAGGAAGGTCTGCTTCGACTCCGCACGTGTGACCGACTGCGGAAGCGCTGCCGAATCGTGGCGCCGGAAGGATCATCAACTTGACCAAGGGCGGAAGCGCTGCTGGAACGCGACGCCGGAAGGATCGTCTACTTGACCGAAGGCGGAAGCGCTGCTGGAACGCGACGCCGGAAGGATCGTCCACACGATCTTGAGATCGGCAAGTGATCGACTACATCAACCACGAGATCTAATCTCGTTAACACTTTCGGATCTACGAGGGTTAGTTCCCATCTATCTCGTTGCTCATGTCTAATAAATTAGATCTTGGCTTTTATCTAGATTAGATCTAGGTTTTGTTCGTTCTTGCGGTAGAAATTTTTTGTTTTCCATGCTACGAACCCATCAGTGGTATCAGAGCCGTATCTATGCGTAGATCTGTTGCACAAGTAGAACACAATGTTTTGTGGGCGTTGATGCTTTTGTTGTCGGTGTCTTAGCGTGTACTTTGCATCTTGCGGCATGGTGGGATGAAGCGGCTCGGGCTAACATTACATGTCATCGCACATGAGACTTGCTCCATGCTTGACGTGCAACTTGCTTTGCACAAGTGGCTTTGCGGGTGTCTGTCTCTCCCACCATAGTTAAGATTCAATTTACAATGAGCATCTTGACAACACTTGTATCAACGTTGTGGTCCTTGTTCGTAGGTAAGATCGGTCTTATGCGAAAGCCCCAAACCACGTAAAACATGCAAAGAAAATTAGAGGCGTCTAACTTGTTTTTGCAGGGGTTTTGTGATGTGATATGGCCAACATGTGATTGTGATTGTATTTGATGTATGCAATGATCCTTGTTGTAATATGGCAACCGGCAGGAGCCTAATGGTTGTCTTTAATTCTGTTAAGACCTGCGTGTCTATTCATCTTGTAATAGCTTTATTCCAAGTAGTTGTAATAGTTGCCGGTGATGATGGACAACCATGAGGCGGCGCCACTGACCTTGACGCAATGCTGGTGATGATGGAGATCATGTTCATGTTTTGATGATGGAGATCATGTTCGTGCTTTGGAGATGGAGATCAAAGGCGCAAGAAGAAAAGGCCATATCATATCACACTAATTATGAATTGCCTGTGATGTTAATCCTTTATGCATCTTGTATTGCTTAGATCGCGACGGTAGCATTATAAGATGATCCCTCTCACTAAATATCAAGTAATAAAGTGTTCACCCTTAGTTGGCACCGTTGCTAAGACTCGTCGTTTCGAAGCATCTCGTGATGATCGGATGTGATAGATTCTACGTGTGCATACAACGGGTGCAAGCCAGATTTGCACATGCGGAAACTAAGGTTATCTTGACGAGCCTAGCATGTACAGACATGGTCTCGGAACACGGAATACCGAAAGGTAGAGCATGAGTCATATAATTGATATGATGAACATGAAGATTGTTCGCCGATGAAACTACATCTTCTCTCGTGAAGATCGGACTTGGTATAGTGGACTTGGTTCGTGTAATCACTAAGACAATGTGAGGGATGTTGTTTTGAGTGGGAGTTCACCTAGTTAGTTTAATAATTAAATTTGAACTCAATTTGTCATAAACTTAGTCTAAACTACTTGCAAATTGTTGTAGATTATGGCGACCCCCTCCATCAATTTCAATGCGTTCCTAGAGAAAGAAAAGCTTAAAAATAATGGAAGCAATTTCACGGACTGGTTCCGTGGACTGAAGATCGTCCTCAGGGCTGGTCAGTTGACCTATGTGCTCGATGCACCGCTAGGTGACCCACCTGCAGATAATGCCACCGATGACGAAAAGAATGTTTTCACCACTCGGAAGAATCATTACTCCACAGTTCAGTGTGCCATCCTGTACGGTTTAGAAGCGGAGCTCCAACAGCGTTTTGAGCACCACGACCCGTTCGAGATCATTAAGGAGCTCAGGCTAATTTTTGAGACTCGCGCGGCAATGGAGAGCTATGAGGCCTCCGAGAAATTCTTTAACTGTAAGATGGAAGAAGGAAGCTCCGTTAGCGAGCACGTGCTCACCATGTCTGGGTACGCTAAGAAGCTCCAAGAGTTGGGAATATCGATTCCTAATGAATTGGGGATTCACCGTCTCCTTCAATCACTGCCACCAAGTTATAAGAACTTTGTGATGAACTACAACATGCACTGCATGAACAAGACGTTGCCTGAACTGTCGTCCATGCTGAAAACTGCTGAAGTGGAGATCAAGAAGGAGCAACAAGTGTTGATGGTCAATAAGACCACCAATTTCAAGAAACGGGGTAAGCCTAAGAACAAGGGCAACTTCAAGAAGGACGGCAAGAAAGCTGCCGCACCTGCTAAGAAGCCCAAGGCTGGTCCTAATCCTGAAACTGAGTGCTTCTACTGCAAGGGTGCTGGTCACTGGAAGCGTAACTGCCCCAAGTACCTGGCGGATCTGAAGAACGGCAACATCAAGAAGAAAGGTATATTTGATATATGTGTTATAGATGAGTATCTTACTAGTAATCGTAGTAGTGCCTGGGTATTTGATACTGGTTCGGTTGCTCATATTTGTAACTCGAAACAGGAGCTACGGAATAAACGAAGACTGGCAAGAGACGAGGTGACGATGCGCGTTGGAAATGGCTCCAAGGTTGATGTGATCGCCGTCGGCACGCTCCCTCTACATCTACCTTCGGGATTAGTTTTAAATTTAAATAATTGCTATTTGGTGCCTGCGTTAAGCATGAACATTATATCTGGATCCTGTTTATTGCGAGACGGTTACTTTTTTAAGTCTGAGAATAAAGGTTGTTCGATTTATATGAGTAATATCTTTTATGGTAATGCACCTGAGATGAATGGTTTATTCTTACTGAATCTCGATAGTAGTGATACACATGTTCACAACATAGATGCTAAACGAATTAAATTGAATGATAATTCTACATACATGTGGCACTGTCGTCTTGGTCACATTGGAGTGAAGCGTATGAAGAAACTCCATTCAGATAGACTTCTTGAATCACTTGATTTTGAATCACTTGAAAGATGCGAAGCATGTCTAATGGGAAAAATGACTAAGACTCCATTCTCTGGTACAATGGAGCGAGCTACAGACTTATTGGAAATAATACATACCGATGTGTGCGGTCCAATGAGTGTAGCATCGCGTGGTGGATATCGTTATGTTCTCACTTTCACGGATGACTTGAGTAGATATGGGTATGTCTACTTCATGAAACATAAGTCCGAAACTTTCGAGAAGTTTAAGGAATTTCAAAGTGAAGTGGAGAATCATCGTAACAAGAAGATTAAGTTTCTGCGTTCTGATCGCGGGGGTGAATATCTAAGTTACGAGTTTGGCATGCATTTAAAGAAATGTGGAATACTTTCACAGTTGACACCGCCCAAGGTTAAGTTTGCTCATGCTTGCTGATCATTTTTATTGGCCCAAGATGAGGCGTGATGTGTACAGATTTGTGAGCAGATGCATTACTTGCCACAAGTCGAAATCCAAGCTGAAGCCTCACGGTTTGTATACACCTCTCTCTGCACCTACTACTCCATGGGAAGACATTAGTATGGATTTTGTGCTAGGTCTACCTAAAACTCAGAGAGGTCATGATTCTATATTTGTGGTAGTGGATAGGTTCTCTAAGATGGCTCATTTTATTGCCTGCCACAAAAGCGACGATGCATCGCATGTTGCTAACCTGTTTTTCAGGGACATCGTGAGATTACATGGCGTACCAAAGAAGATTGTTTCTGACCGTGATGTGAAGTTCATGAGCTACTTTTGGAAGACCTTATGGGGGAAGCTAGGAACGAAGTTGTTGTTCAGTACTACATGTCACCCCCAAACAAATGGTCAAACGGAGGTGGTGAATAGAACATTGTCACAGCTGCTAAGGACCATGATTAAAAAGAATCTGCGGGAGTGGGAAGAGTGTTTGCCACATGTTGAGTTCGCTTACAACAGGGTTGTGCATTCAACTACTCAACTTTGTCCTTTTGAGGTGGTGTATGGCTTCAAGCCATTAATTCCACTTGATATGTTGCCTCTGCCATTACATGAGAGAGTTGATATGGAGACATCAAAACGTGCTGATTATGTGAAGAAAATACATGAGAAGACTCGAGAGGCTATTGAGAAGAAAGGCAAGAACATTGCTGCTTCAAGGAATCAAGCAAGAAAAGAAGTGTTGTTCGAGCCTGGAGATATGGTTTGGGTGCATCTACGCAAGGACAGATTTCCACTACTTCGCAAGTCCAAGTTGAAGCCACGTGGTGCTGGTCCTTACAAAGTGCTAGCTAAAATTAATGATAATGCCTACTCAGTTGATATACCTATTGAGGAGTTTGGTGGTGCTAGTAATAGCTTCAACATTGCTGATTTATCACCATATGCTGGAGAAGACCTTGGAGCGTAGAGGTCGACGCCTTTTGAAGGGAGGGAGATGATGAGGACATCCATACTATTCCACTATCTCCTACTCCTATTCACAATGAAGATGTTGCTGCAAAGAACAAGTCGAATGAAATCAGGATTGGACCCATTACAAGAGCTCGTGCAAAGCTGATTGAGCAACAGGTGAATTCACTCTTAATTGAACCTGATGTTTTACTTAATGAGAACTTTATACTACCTAAGTCTATGCATCTTTGTATGATCAGGTTTATTGATAACACAAGTGTTGTGCGAGGAGGAGAGTTGCAGTAAGAAGGACAAGCGCTGATTTCCAATATCAACAAGTGCGCGAGGGAGGAGCGGGAGGCATGCGCACTAGGAGGCAATGGGGAAATCACGTATGAGCAAGAGAGAGAGATGGCACACCGATAATTACATGTTTGAGGTGTTCCACGACGTTTGGACTGCGTGCCAATAAGGCCGAACCCATATATGGGTCGGTATGTATCAGTTTGAGTCGAACCGAGTTAGTTTGGGCCAAGTTATGGCTGTTTTTAGGCCCGTTTAGAGGGGAGGATGCCCCAGCCCTCATATAAACCTCCGTAGCCGTCACAAGTTAGGGTTTAGACCACGTTAAAATATTTTGGAGTTGTTTCTTTCATAGAACCTCTGGAATTACCCTGTGTTCGAATGTACCAACTATAATTGAGTGTGATCTGTTGTTCTATTGGGAATTAGTAGATTGCATACTACCGTTCGTGGTCACGGCTGCGTGCGCAAGAGTGTGGTGTTGTGAATATCTTACAAGGTTCGAGATCTGTTGCGCTGGCATCAGGGATCGAGCGAGAGAGATCATAGCTACACACTAGTTATCTATCATCCACCATCATCATCGTCATCCGCTTACTGAGAAGATCGGGCCACCATCATGTGTCTTTAGCACTCTCTGTTTACAGCCCCTCTCTACCCTTCAGTTTGACACCTCTCTCCTTCCTAGCAGTTAGGAAGTTTAGTCTGACTAAGTTTAGCAGGTAGGTTTTCTTCTCTGACTCTGGCCCTGCTTTTGTATCCTTTTAGCTTTAATAAAGTTGTGCTTTTGCCTCACAGTAATAGTCAAAAAAAGTCAGTCAAAAAAGTACCTAGAGTTGGAAAGCGGCAGAAATTCAGTGTAAGCATTTGTTACATTTTTAAGAATGAAGATAGCATAGCATTGATTTTTACAAAGTACATTAGACTTCTTGTGACGTATCTATGAATGAACTAAACTGAAAGAAGTAAATTGACGTCCTAGGGTGTAATCGATAACATGGTATTATCTCAGTTCTCAAACTTACAAACTAAGAGATAAACTCTTGTACAATCTAAAAGTGCTCTCTTCAGTTTGAAATATGGTATCTTCATGGTATTGTATTAGTTCCCAAATTATAAAACAAATCCATGATTAAAAATACTTTGCTCAGTTTACTTTACTATGATTTTTTTGTTAAGGGCTCAGATTAGCCTATTCTCACATTCTGTAACCTTCAAAATCAAGTGGCCAATATGGCTGATTTTGAAAATCACCTTATGATCAATGAAAATGATGTATAATACCTTATTCACCTACTAATTTACTGAACCTATTAAGTGTAGTACATACTTCAAAACCAGTAGCGATACAAAATCTGAGTGGTTTTGTAGATCCTCACAGGAATTCATTTTAAAACTTGGCAATTGAAACATCAATTACAAAACATAACTCGGCCTGCTTGAATTAGCAGTTAATTAGCAACCTTCTCTACATTGGTTAAGAGCTCGACAAATGTTTCACAAACAAGATTAAAGCAATAGTTGTATAAGGTACTGCACGGTTAGGGACTACTACATAATAACAATATAAGAAGAGGCCAATCAATTACCTTGACCTGGATCTCCTCAATCACAAATATGAAAATGCTAAATCATAATTGTCAATACCTTCACCTTCCATCCCCTCGAGCTCCACTGTCTCCCCGGTGTCCTCAACAATGGTGGCGCTCATAACTGCATGCGCCCTTCTTCTGTTCAGTCCAAGATGAGTGATCAAAAACCTGAGCAGCAGAGCGGAGAGCAATCAGAGGTAGAAAATGTAATCGTATTTTTGCTAGGCAAAGCATAGACACCACTCATAAGTATACATATAAATGCATAGAGTTTAACATTGTAATTCCATACATCATTGTATTTACGGTTTGCTCTTGTACTAAAACGGAATGAGGTATAACTACTTGCCAAGTAAATGCCATAGAAATACCTTCTGGATGCCCCTTTTAAAATGCTATACTTAGGAAGCACAGTAAGACAGGAATAAGACTTCGTCTAGCAGAACAAAAAGAAGCTCAATGTTAATGGGCTAACTAACAGAAGCTGCCTACTCCATCTTACGAACAAGCAAAGATGGTGGATGTAAACAATGGGAAAATGTTGCGCTCTGCACACCACCAGATGTAGGAGTTTTGAACAAGCCAACTCTGATGACCAGACTGAGCCCGATATTCATTTTCACTTGGAACAACCTTCAGCTGTTAAGCAACAATTTGTAGTTAATACAAAAAGGAGACACGGGATAGATGAAAAGGCAAATGAATCGAAGGCTTTAATTACTCATATAACTATATAAGTAGAGATTAAGAAGCAGTTAGTACAAGAAACGAACATGTGTGACAGATCAAAAAGCAAACTAAATAGAAACAAACCACTTCATCTGATTTCTTTTTCTTCTTTTGAGATAAACGACATGAACACTACACATTCACTAAATCACTAACAGAACTGAGCAAACATTGTTTGTGTAAAGTAGGACATAATAGGCCATCAATTTACCTTCGAAGAGGGCATCACACACTTGCTCCTAGGAGACACCCAATGCGCCCGACACCAACCCAATGCCATGGACACCTCGGAGCACCGAGCATGCACATCTTCCTCACCACCTTTGTCGTTGAGCTGTTCAGGTACATCTGGACCACCTCCTTCATGCTACAGAACGCAAGGGCTGCAGGTAGTCTCAACATAAAATCCAAATGCCAGATGAAACATAAAAGCTAAAAGCTGCTTGCTTACTATAATGAGCTGGCCAAAGTACGCTAAAAAACCACTTGTGCACCATGTCCCTAAAAAATTCAAACCACTTGTGCACCACGTTGCTAAAAAATTCAAAATTCAAGTACATTCTATTCAAATTTTCTAACAGAACACATCAGTACAAGTCTTGACTTGCCTAAAGCCCTCAACCATGTACATGTAAAAATTGACTAAATCTTAGTATATTGAACACAATGCTTAGTATATATGTATTCGCACGTAGTGCAGCAAGAAAAGAAATATTTATATGAATATACAACTCACCCAGGAACCATGTTTGGATTCTTCCGCATCTAGGGACCTATGGCTGCAAAAACATCAGACTGACCCAGAATTGTTAGAATTCGAGTGAAATTGACCTGCAGTATGAGAGCATAGATTAGAGAGAGGGGGAGGAGTCGGGGCGGGGGGGGGGGGGGGTTCAGATCCGGGCCTCCATGCCCAGATCGCCACCGTGCTGCACTGTTTCTCGTGATCTGTGTGGAGGGCGTCAGGCCTCCATGGCCCCGAGATGTACGGTGGGGGACAGGGACAGTCTAGGAAGCGGTGATGGCCGGTTCCGCGCGGTGGATACGTCCACGGACGAGGGGGCGGCCGGTTGCAGAAGCGCTGGAGGAGGAGGGCGCCGTATGCAGTGGCGAGGGCCATTGCCGAGGTGTGCAAGAGGTGAGGCGGCACACGTTCAGTTAGGGTGGGGCTAGAGCGAGGGGAAGCGATGACGGGTGGAGCGCGACGAAGCGCGAAAGGAAGAAGCAAAACGCTCCTAATATAATATATAGAGATATATAATAAGTAGAGATTTAGTGGGAGGGTAAAATAGTCTAAAAAATATTGGACGAAAGGCAGCGACCGGAGGAAACAGAGGAAATTCCTTATTTTTAAGTAGTAGAGAAAAGTAAAGATGAGATCAAGGGGGAGACTGTTAGGTTGATCTCCCGATTGATCCCAACGGATCGGTCGAACCCTTGCTCGGACCCTGATCAGGGGCGCCCAATCGAACGATGGTTGGTGGGCCCCTGCTGCATGTGCTGTAAAGAGAGGTGGGGTCTGACTGGCTCGGATTACGAGGTTAGTCGTGTAGCTGTCTCCCCACGGATACCCTGACCCGATCTAGGTCAGCGCAGTACAGCGGGAAGCTCCGCCGCCGACGCCACCACTTTGCCCACTGTCTTGCCCACGCTCACGCCGTCGACCCCTATGCAATGGCCAACGGCTCAGTGAGCTCGAGCCAGGGAGAAGGTATATCTCCCCTCTCCCATCTCTCTCTGTTCTTTCTCAGATCAAATAGTGATTCGATTCACAAATGGTTCTACCGATTACATCTAGCCTAGATCCTACCACAGTGGTTTTAACAAAAACATTTCACACGCGGTCACGGTTCATCACCAAGATAGAGGATAAAAGTCTGAACAGGCAAGACAGTAAGTTTATTACAAAGCAATGTGTAGCAGCTATTCTGTGCGATCTTTCATCAGACGCTCGACCGTGAGTTCAGCTGGGTCGATATGAAAGTCCTCCACGCCAACTCGTTGCATCTCTACAATCTGTAGAATTTCAGGAGGAGAAGCTTTGGGCACCTTGGAATTTTTGCCGCGCGTTACGGGAGAGCCATCTCCTTATAACCTTCTTTGTTTCTGCGGGTACTGCGTTTGACCTGAGATTCCTCTACGGGTGTTTCAGCCTTGCTTGTGACCTTTCTTGCAGTCTTGCTTGCCTTCCCCTTTCCATTAGCACCAACATCTGACAGAGCTTCTATATCAAACAGGTTAACTGAAGCAAGCGACACTGAAGAAACCTCACTGCTATATTGCCTAGAGTCAGTGGACTGCAAGCTCAACTCGAACTCCACCTCAGTTAGGAAACCCAAGTTTTGCAAGTCTGGCCCAACCTCACAAGGAGAAGCGTTGAGGGCAGGCATGTGAATCTATCACCACCTCCACCTCATGCTCCAACCCAACCCAATAGAGTTCACCCTTGTCATTCAGACTAATGCCAGCCATTGCATCAGCCCAAGATCTGTTGTGAGGAGACAACAGAAAGTTCATAGCAGATCTTGCTGCCATATCAACAATAAGTCTACCAGACCGCACTTGTCCCAACACAGCTGCAAAGAAAAGGTCTCTGAACTGAATACACAACCTAGTGCCGAGATCAGTGTCATCAGGAGAGTTCAGAATAAACGAGTCCAAGTTGTCAGCTTGGGACAGCCCCATCCTGACATTTCCAGCCTCCATTATAGTTAGAGTGCGATGATAGGTCCGGTTACTGAAGAAAAATATCATGCTCTTAAACTTACTGACAGAGAATTGGAAACCTGCTATCTGCACTAAGATTACAGGACTAGCTGAAGTCGCAGACTGTATATTGGCAGCAAAGTTCACATTGTTGTGCATAGTCGCCTCAAAGTCAGATAATTCCTCAGTGATAGTTTCAGGGGTCCAAGCAGATGGATCATCATCCCTCACATTGTTTTCAGGTACCACGCCATCTAGCCTAGATGGACCATCGTAACCAGAGGGATGCGAATCAACAACAGTGATTGGCTGATCAATCACACACGTAGCTCCCTTTTTAAACCAGATTTTTTTCCCCAAAACACGATTACCATACTCAGACTTGCGGCCCAAAAGGATGGCGTCATTGCATTCCAGAGAAGGCCAATTATCAACACAGGCAGAAAGTTGCATATATGCCGCAGATGAAGAGCTTCCCAAAAGAAAAGGCCTATCCGTAGAAAAAGACGAGACACCCGTCTGCTGATTTTCAGTAAGGTTAGTTGGAAGCGCTTCAGAAAACATATCAGTTCTGTTTTTCTCACCAGCTGATCTATCTGCGCCTTTTGGAACCCAAATTTTGCAGTTAGTACAACGTCTCGAAGAGTGACCGAGAACATTACAAATATTACAAAGCATTTTAGGACATAAATCAATATCATGGCCAAGAAGATGATAGAATTTGCAACTCTGTCTTATCGGGCATTTTTTGATCCTGTGGCCTCTGCCATAGCAGCCTAGACACTTGATATCATTGGTGCACTTATTTCTTAAAATGTCCCAATTCTAAACACCGAAAGCAACACCTCATAGGGCCACATAAAGATTTATCAGATAACATGGCAAGAGGATCCGTCCGCTGACTTCAAGGTCCAGGAGAACAATCTGCATTAACATGTTCTTTTGACGTGCATTTGGTGCAACAGGTTTGGATCGTTGGTGACTTCGTCTATTTCGATGATGTTCCTTTTGCCTCTCCTAACGACAAGATGGCTAGGCTTTAATGGATCGGTATGTAGAAGTATAGGTCGACTTTGCTAGCCAAAACACATGGCTCATTTCTCGCGGGTACGTTCGCGCCGGTGGTCTTTAAGTTTGATGGTAGAACCATGGTGGTGAAATACCAGTATTCTTTTTCGACGCTCTTGGCCCACCTGACATGAAACATTGACACCTTCTCTATAATGTAGTCGAACTCTCATATATTCTCGATCCTTCCGTAGTATCTTTTCGGGACGTCGTCGGTGTAGAATATCCTTGTTACCCTCGCGTTTCGCTGTTATTGTCTTTTTCCTTAGTGTAGAACGTGTATCCATCGATATCGTATGCCTAATAGGTCATCAGGTTGTGCGTGGCGCCCTATGATAAGGCGAATATGAGTTTCTCGTCCTCCGAAGACTCTCCCTGTGGTGGATTAGTAAGAACCTTCTCCCTGAACCACTGCGTGAAATCAGAGTTGTGATCTTTGTGATGCAGCCAGTCCTACGGAAGTCCTTACATCTACACCACCAAGTCCCCCAATTGGACCAATGACTCGCGCACGAGCCAAACTCCTACAAGCTAAGGTTAACTCCCTACTCTCCTCGTGTGACTTCATACATCCTTGGATGGCTTGGTACTTCGTGCAACTACTCTATACATTATCAGTTAGGAAGGCCCAACGCATCACCAAGCCTCCACGGATGAAGTACAAGAAGCAGGATGAGAAGAAGTAGATCTGGAGCACCGGAGTCTTCGGCCTGCGCACCCCAGAGTCTCTGCCAAAGGGCTCCAGACAGGACTCCGGGCAAACTAACAAAAGCTCCTGGAGGCTGCCCAGAGACTACCCTGGAGTCTACGGCCTACGCACCCCGGAGTCTCTGCCAAAGTTCTCTGGCCAAACTAACAGAAGCTCCTGGAAGATGCTCGGAGACTGCCCCGGAGTCTCCGGCCGCCGCACCGTGGAGACTCCGGCCTAAGTATTGGGCTTGCGCATCTACAACTGGGCCTCAACCCGTGTAACCCCTTATTCCATCCAGAACCCTTATTTTTATGCCTAAAGTACCACTGAATTAGTGGCTGGCCTATAAATAGCCCCCCACCACTATTGTAAACCCGAGACTTGATATTTGGATATAGAACACACCCTTATGGATCTCCCTAATTTGTGTCTCATTCTCCTTTGCTAAGGTGCACCAAATATCCCCAACCTCGTTGGAGTTTGCATCGTGCCTCCCTCGTTGTACAAGGCCTTGCATCAGAGCCCTTTACCAAGACGTCAAGATCTCACCGAGACTCCCACTCGCCGTACCGGTTTGAGAGAGAGATCTTCGCCCGACGCCGATCCTAGGGATTGCGCCGGACCGGTCACCACCGGCGTAAGCTATTGGCTTGTATCGTGTCTTTGTGTGAGTGTGTTCATCATGTTCTTCATGCGTGAGTTCGTGGTTTTCATCCCCTTCCTCTTCCCATCGCACATCCCTCTCGATTTCCATGGGGATTCGTGAAAGATCGGGCACCCCCGAGGTTAGCCCTCAACACCGGCTTATGAACAAACTGACCGCAGCAATGCAGCCAGTGAGCCGGTATACGTCCTTTAGGAGAGTTGGCCTGGTAATGTTGAGTATAGCCTTTATTTTGTCTCGGTTGACCTCTATGCCTCTCTGAGACGCAATGAAACCTAACAATTTTCTGGCTGGTATTCCAAAGAAACACTTCTTCGGGTTAAGCATTATATTGTATTTTCGTAGATTTGTGAATGTTTCGTCCAAGTCAGAAATGAGTGTTTCCTTCTTTTTGGACATCGCAGCTATATGATCCACATATCCATGCACATTGCGTCTAATTTGATCGTGGAGGCAATGCTGCATAGTGCGTTGGTACGTAGCACCTATGGTTTTTTAGCCCAAAGGGCATCGTTAAGTAGCAGAAGGTTCTGAAGGGGGTGATGAACGAAGTATTTAATTTGTCTGACTCCTTCATCCGAATTTGGTGATATCCGGAATATGCATCGAGAAAACATAGGAGTTTCGATCCTTCTATCGAGTCGGTAACTTGATCGATTCTAGGTAGAGCGAACAGATCTTTGGGACAAGCCTTGTTTAAGGCAGTATAATCAACACACATCCTTAAACCAGTGGTGTCCTTTTTAGGGACCATTACATGATTGTCCGACCAATCAGTGTGGATGGCCTCTTCTATGAATCCGACTAACTCGAGTCGCGCTAGTTCCTTAGCTATTGCTTTGCATTTTTCATCGTCGAAACATCGTAAGGACTGTTTGACGGGTTTAGCATTTGGATACAAATTTAGAGAGTGCTCGACAAGTTCTCTAGGTACTTCGATGATGTCAGAAGGTTTCCATATGATGATATCTTTATTAGCATTGAGGATATCGACGAGCGTGCTTTCCTATGCATAGTCTAAACCTACCCCTATATGTGTCAACTTGGAGGGATCGTCATCCTTCAACGGTGTTGTCTTCATCTCTTCCGATGCGTTGAACTCCGAAGTCGGCTTCATCACCTCCTTCATTGTTGCGAGCATCTCAAACAGTTCGATGTTATTCTTGATCTACTGGTACTCCTCAGCGTGCAGTACAGCTTGTTTCCCTCAATCGTGATGATGCCATTGGGACCTGGAATTTTCATCATGTTGTAAATATAGCAAGGGCGAGCCGTGAAAGCCCAGTAAGCCGGATGCCCAAAGATAGCGTGATATGCGCTCTTGAACGGCACCACTTCGAAATAAAGTGCTTCCGTCTGATAGTTCTTTGGAGTTCCAAAGGTAACATCAAAAGTGATTTCTCCTAGAGAGTTTGCTTGTCTTCCAGGGAAAACTCCATGGAAAACCACGGAGCTACGATTCAGCTGTTATTTCGAGATCCTCATGTGGTGTAGTGTTTCGACATAGATGATGTTGATGCTACTGCCACCACCGATGAGGGTTTTGGAGAACCCATAGCCATCGATCAATGGATTGGCGACCAGAGCATACTTTCCTCGCCTGTGTGGTTTAAGCGGATGATCACTTCTGATATGGGGTGGCCCGATCTTCTCAGCAAGCACTTGTCGATGATGATGGTGGATGATAGATAACTAGTGCGTAGCTATGATCTCTCTCGCTCGAACTCTGATGCCAATGCAACAGCTGTCGAACCTTGTAGGATATTCACAACACCACACTCTTGCGCATGTAGCCGTCGACCATGAACGGTAGTTTGCAATCTTCTAATTCCTAGTGGAACAACATATCACACTCAATTGCAGTTGGTAGAAATCGATCACAAGTAATTCTAGAGGTTCTATGAAAGAAAAAACTCTAAAATAATTTTAACATGGTCTAAACCCTAACTTGTGTGGCGCCCCATCTATTTAAGAGTCTAGGGGCGGTGGCCTAGGTGGGATCCGAGTTGGTCCCACCCAACTAAAAGATACAAACCGACCCATAAAGGGTTCGGCCCCATGTCTCTGTCGTGGTAGAGTTTGAGTCAGTTTCTCTATCGCGGCAGCCTGCCATGGCAGAGTTTGGGCCGGTTTTCCTGCCGCGGCAGCCTGCCGTGGCAAAAAACTGGGGCTTTTCTCTGCCGCGGCAGAGAACTTCCTCCACTTATTGATCTCCATCTTTGACAGCTCTTTGCGCTTCCTCCCTCTCTTCCCTCGTGCATTCTTCATTGAGCAACACACCATGTTCCATTAGCTCCTCACTCTGTGCTACGCCTTCTTCTCCCAAGTACCTGATCATACAATAATTCAAAGACTTAGGTAGTATAAAATTCTCATTAACTAAAACAACAGGTTCATTAAGAAACAACTTCACCTGCTGTTCTAGTAGCTTAGCACAAGCTCTTGTAATTCTCCAATCCTTATCTCATTGGATTGATCTTTCTTTGCAGTAGTTGGAACATCATCAGTAGTAATTGGGGTAGGTGTAACTGTAGGGATGTCCTCATCAGTTTTGGTCAAAGATAATTGTTACTTACAACCAATCCATAAACTAAGGGACAGCCAAAATAGTTGCATTGAGCTTGTGCATCACTACTTTTTTGACCTTAGCTGGTTGGGATCCAAGGAAGAAGACGTAAGTGTCTTTCTTAGTTGAGAAGGTCTTCTTTCCATCCGACTTGGGATTTGAGGTCTCTCCCTCCTCCATGTCGGAATCTTCCTTGGACTCCTTTTCTTTGTCAGATTTTTTCTTTACTTTTTGTCGCTTGGCCCTGTAACCAGCGGATTCATCTTTATTGATGTCGTCATTGAAACGACACTCAGCATTTGTGTGGGACGAGCCCCCACTGCCATCAAGGTGATGCACACACGGATTATTGGCGATGTCGGCCCATAAGTAGGTTTTACCAGGCTGCTGGTCGCCTCTACCTTGCACTTGGGAAGTTCCACGTCCTTGTCCTCTAGACCCGAAAGTTTCATTGATGTTTGTGGTTTCCGGATTGGGTTTCTCTTCTGAGGTGTTGTTGCGTTTCTAGGCCTACTTTTGCTTTGGATGTTTGGCCTACCATGGCACATCCAGTATGTTTAGCAGTTCCTCTGAATCATTGTCGGCATCTCAAAATTTGCTTGTCGTTTCTATCAGCTCCCGAAGTCAGAGACTTTGTCGAACTTCAGGCGACGATGCAATAATCCAATTGGGAGTCCCACGATGAAAGCTTCTATCACGGCCTGGTCGTTTACTCCCTCACATGAGTTCTTTGTGTCGATCCATCGTCTGAGGTAGTCCCGGCAAGTTTTTCTCCGGGTATCTAGGCGCAACGCTGTAGATCTCTGACCATGCAGGGCCTCCTATATGTACCTCAGAAATTCCGAAAAAACGCAATTTGCATATCATACTAGTTGTGTATGGTGTTTTCTAGGAGTTTATTGAGCCATGATCGAGCCGTCTTCCTCAGCGTAAGCGGGAGATGTCGAACTGTGACCAAGTTGTTTCCTCTTTTGGCGATGCAGCAGGCCTAGAAAAAATCCTGGAGCCAAGTTTCTGACCAGGCCACACCGTCATAGGGTTGGATATGCCTTGAGATAGCAAATCCCTCCAGGAAACCTATTTGTTGTACGCGAGGCCCAAAGTATTTTGAGCCCACGTATATGTTTTCTGACTCGTAGCGCCACGCCTCTATGTTTGAGTTGATGTGGTGCTTAGCAACACTTGGTGATAGAGAGTGCCATTTCGGATGTTTGTTGTGGCTACAGTGCCATGGAGACATATTTATGTTTCTTCCACCACCGCCTCCACCTCAGTTCCCTCCTTGGCCACCATGGGAGCTGTTATGGGAGCTGCTTGGTGGATAGGGTGGTGCCGATGGGGTGTTTCCTCCATCCCAGCCTTCGTGGTGACGTCCACCGTGCTAGTTTGACCAATCACGGTGTTTGTTGTTCCTCTGTCTGTCATTTCCATCATTGTTACGAGGCTCAGCCGGACGGCTTGTGTGTCTCAGAGGGGGAATTCTTTGCCGGTCCTGCTCCCGACATCGTGCTTCTTGTTCTGCCATGCGGTTATCCGACTCTTGTCGGGGAGGTTGCTGTGGAACCATTGTTGTGATGATGTCTCGCTCTACAGCTAGGGCGACATTGCTCCAACTGCATGCGGCTCTATGCTACTATCCTGAAGAGCCAGTTCTTGAATAATTGTATTCCCTAGGGTAAGAACAGTAGCATCGATCCGGTTCCCGTTGAGGCTTTGTATCTTGTTGTCAACTAGTGTCTGTGCGGCATTGGTCGGATTTGGAGACCAGTTTTCCGCTGCCGGACATGGAGACCTTCTGTTTCTCTAGGCCCTTGGTGAGTAGTTTCACACTAAGCAGACTTGATCTGGGCTTGGATTATTTGCCAGGATCTCTTGGGCCGCAGCAGTATTTTTCTATAGGCGTGTTATACACCCGATTCCCCTTGCTATCGAACCGAGGTTTTCCCGTGGCTACGTCTGCTATGAAAAGGGTCTTGTGAACTTCTAGATTTCTATTAGCCAGCTCAGGGCCTTTATGGGTCTTCTGATTCTGTAGGGAGTTAAACTGTACTATCACAGTGCGCTGCTTCTCCTCGATGAGGTTAGTGGCTTCGTCTAAGAGTCTCTATCGACATGCCTCTAGAGCTAAGGCTCTTTCCTCCAACTCTTCCGGATTAAGATCCGCCACGGTTGGGATTGGCGTTGTAAGTGCTTCTCCAAGGAACTCTCGAGCACCTAGGGTTACCACGTGTCCATCCACCAGAGATGTTTTCTTTGGATCTTCGAGGATTAGAGCTCCATCTAAATCCTCTTCATATTCCTCAACGATTACCTCCTCGGCTGGAGGATCCTTGGCTAGAGTCTTCTTCTGTGCCTTATTAGCCTTATTGGCTCCCGTAGTGAAGACGCCTTTGGGTCTGATTCTTGGAGTTAAGCTTCTATCAGTACTCTCAGACATCTATACGTCAGGATTATCTATGAGATCCATGTCATCATGCGGTTCAGAGAGTTTTCTCTGGATCGTTCATCCATACTATTGTAGGGGCTTTGATCCATAGCTTCTCCTTCTTCCACAGCCTTGGAGTTGATCTTATATTCAATTTCTGCTTCAAATTTTCGGAATTCTGCCGACATCATGGAATCCTCAGGGGAAACCGGTATGTCAGTGTTTGTTCCGATTGCGTCTAGCACCGAGTCATTATCATCTCTAGCATCGGCAGAGCCGGATCCAGATCCAAAGTATCCGACAAAGTGCAATGCGTGCCTCCTGAGGTGGTTGCGACTTTCTTCATTAGCTTCCTTGAACCTTTTGATGGTTTGAAGGATTTGCTCCATACTGGCATTTCAGCGCAGCATCATCCTCCCTAGTGTGTGTGCCTCAGAAGTGAATTTCCTGCTCCAGCATCGGCACAGCCGGATCCAAAGCTATTGCTTCTTTGATCTTCTTGAGACTCGACCTCCTTGGGGAGATCCTCCTGATATTCGACCTCCTTGGTAAGATCTGCTTCAGATTCTACCTCCTTGGGGAGATCTTCTTCAGATTCGATCTTCTCTACTATCTCTGCATTCGGTGCGGGCTGGGTGGGATTAGGGTTTTCTAAGACCCAGAACTCTACCGCCTCCACGGTCAAAGTGGATACATAAGCTTCTTCTGCCTCTATCATCACCGCTGGGGCAGGCCGGGAAGGTTCAACAAAATTGAGGTAAACATCGATCTTGCCAAAAGACATGATTGTGTAGCTGGTCACATGTTCCCTAGCCAGAATCCAAGTCTCATCGAGACGGACAAGAGGGAGGTCTCTGGCATAGAGGACCTAGCCGGCGGTGATTATCTCGCTGATTCCGACTCGCACAGATTCCGCCTGAAACGAAGCTCTGAAAGTCACCTACCCCATGTTGGGTGCCAACTATCATTAGAATGAAGACAAGTACGCCATGATGGGGGTCCTTGGGGCGTGGAGAAAGATGGGTTGTGAGACGATGGTGTTCCGGGACAGTGAATACACAAGCTTTACCCAGGTTCGAATCCGCCTATGGTGGACGGATCGTACTCCTGCTAGTAATCCAGTAATACGGCAGAGCTGGAATTATAGATTACAAGAGAGGTTTCGCCTATGCGAGTTGAGGTCATGATTATCGATGCCCTATAGGCCTGTCCCTAGGACGACTTATATAGTCATCTGGTCCTAGGGTCACAAGAGAGTCATATCCGGCTATGATACAAAGTCGGTTACAGAGTACATCTTGGACTACAAGGACTACACATGCCTAAGTCGGTAAGTCTTCTGGTCCTTCCCGTAGCCGGATGGGCTTCCAGCTTCTCTCCCTGACTGGGCCACCCGTGGAGCATAGCTCTAACCCGAAGTGGGCCACCCTGGTCAGTGAGTCGCAGTGGGTATACTCGGAAAGTATATCCCAAATAGTTACTTTATTTTCTAGCTACCTACTCTATATGCTACACAAAATACTTCTATTAGAAGAATTCACATTATGCTTAATTTGATCCGCCACTTCATACCAACCATACATTGTTTAAATACTTCATTAACCTTATATCATTTGCTTGTTTGTCTATTAGATTTTCTTAGTTAGCTGGGTATATGTCCAATGATACTATTAGCTGTTGGAAATACAATAGCTGTAGGCATTACAAAGAAGGTTCTGTGCTACTTTTCGGCTGCATCCAACTATTTTTTTCGCAAAAAAGGACTCGTCTCTTTGTTTTTCTTCTTTTTACTGGCCAGACGATCAAAATATTTGAATGATCTGGCTACTGAAAAGCACAATAGTTGTTGATATCTTTGTTTCTCTGAAATGATCCTGGTATTCTATTTTAGGCGCACACCTAATCTATTGCTTGTTTTTCTGAGGCACTATATTAGTTTGCCAATTATTAAAATGGTGCTCCCTTCTATGGTTGAAGGTGCAACCATAAGTTCTTGAACTGCATAATGATCCGGCTAGTTCATACCATAGACCATTTTAAATGCTATTTTTGTTTTACAGATTAATGATTGTTGTCCTGACTAGTTCTAAGCAACTCAATGAATCGAAGCCACCCCTTCTTATTATATTTTCTATATTTCCATTGTGTAGTGATATGATTACTTTCCGAGGGAAAGTGTCTAGTCGCTTGATTCACTACATTCATTGCCACACCCTAGTTTAGTTAGTCTACACAGATGTTGATTGCTTGATTTGTTATATTGGGACAATGCCAGTTTTGAAATTCCTTGACAACAAACATGATTTTTTGCCTACTTTGCGGCTCTAACTTAATATGTCTTAGTTTCAGCCTGCAAATAATTTGTAACGTTTGTTCCACAAAGTGGCCATGATTCTGGCACATGGTCGCATCGGTCTAGGACGTCGATTGCTCATGTTATTCCGTAAAGAGATGTATGAGGCACATCGTTGGTTGCTTGCTTCGTTATGTTAGGCCAATGATGCATTAGAAGTATTTTGCATATAAGATGGCTGAGCTAGTATATTGTGCTAACTTGTTGTCTTTGTTTCATGCTTCACATGAAGATATGCAGGCAGAAAGGAGGACTCTTGTGCTAAGTTTGTAGGTCATTTCATTGAGTAGCAGTGACAATGGTTATTTCTTGCATCGGTCGGTCCACTATGTCCACAGTTCTAGTTTTTCTAAAACAAAGAGGTGTTGCAGCCGCACTCCAAACCATTGAATTAATTGAACAAGAAATAGAGGAAACAGATGCAATAATCACCATTACATTCGAAGAGATACATGAATTGAAAGATCGACAAGGTTGAACTGACCGTCTACTTGATAAGCTCTTATGTAGCTATCATGGTAAGGAAGTTGTTACATGTATGGTGCCATAAGCTCCGTATCAAAAATCCTTTTCTAACCCATGTATGGCGATGTCTCTATATTGCTTCATCTAGTTTCTGTCAAAATTCTAGTTTGTAATAAATTTCGAAATTTTCTACTAGATGCAATATGGTGTTCCCTGCTCGACCATTAGCGGGTTGAAATAGTAACAGACCTTTCAAAATAATAAATGTGTGGTAAGTGCAGAATACGTAAATGGGCCTCCTGGGGTTGCCATGAACAACGATGGCCAAAAACACGATGAACAATTATAGGCCTAGCTGAGTTATGGGGCTTAGTCGAATTGTTGGGCCTCTTGTGGGCCAAAATAGTAGTCGATACTAAAACCACTAGTCCTAACCGGGCTATACAGCAAAGCCCCAAAAAAATTGGCCGGTCACATACCAGGTCTAAACAATATCGGGTCGTATGTATAGAAGGCCTTCATTGGGACGCATAGTAAAAACTATTCTGAAGCGGCGTAGGCCATGAGCAGGCCAAACCAGTAACAGAACAAAAATTTAACAGGTCATAGCTGGACTACAATATGATAAGCCCCCACTGAGTAGCGCTAGCCGTATGCAGGACAAAACAGTAACTGACCGGGAAGTTAATAAGCAGCAGCTGGGCTGCAATATGATGGGCCCCCACTGAGTAGCGCTAGCCATACGCAGGCCGAAACAGTAACGGGCTGGCAAGTTAACATGCCGCAACTGGGCTACAATATGACGGGCCTCACTGAGCAGCGCATGACGTTAGCAGGCCCAAACAGTAATGCATCGAAAAGTTAAAAGGCGTCAGCTGGGTAGCAAAGTGGTGGGACCCATTCAATCAGCGCAGACACGTGGCAGGTCGAATCACTAACTGGCTTACTTTATATTGGCTTTTTTTAATGGGCTAGACCACTTAATAATTAGCGGACCTTGGTTTCCACCACAGTTTTTTGACCATTAACGGCAGCAACCGGCCATTAATGGTGTTTGCAACGTGGCATTTTGTGTGATGTCAACAGTCAACGGAGCTGGCGAAACCGATCTACCACGACATGAATTTCTGTTGTTGAAGGGTGCAATCCGTCACTGTCGAGAAAGAAATCGTGGTAGATTTTTTGGTGAAGGGGCTTTTACCATGGAGGCCATCCATCGCAAATGACTTTTCCACCATGAAAAACAGGTCTTCAACCATGAAAATCGTTCGTTGTAAAAGCCAATTTTCTTGTAGTGCGGGCCCCTGCAAGATCCGGCGTGGCGGGGCCAATCAAGACCAGTGAGGCTAGGACGCACACGATCTGGTGAGCCAATGGCCGCGCAATATCTAGGATGGTACGGTCGTGCTAGATCATGTGCTACCTAGTTGAGATGTTGTGTGTGGAGTTCTTGAGTTGGAGGTGTCTATGTGAGGTGGGGACTACTAATGATATTAGTTCTAGGGTTACTCTATATTATATAGAATGGGGAGTAGGGAGTAAAAAGTCTGGGCCATTAGAGCAAGTGCGGTCCATGCATCTAGCTTTTTAGGCCACATTCGCAAGGGCCTATAAAGAAATTGCATAACACTTTCCTTCTCCCTATAGTCACACACGATATGGATTGGAGTCATCTAAAAAAAGATGAGAAGGATTGGAGGAGTTGGATGGTCTTTCTTTAATTGCGAAAGTGGATCCAACAAAAAATAAAAATTGCAGGAGAGGAAAAGGAAAATATTCATTCCGTGTCTATGATAAAAATATATAAATAGACGAGTCTAACAGGCAACACCTGTTAGTGGTGGGTCTCACCACTTAGCTTGATCTGTTTGACCAGTCAACACGGTGCTTACAATCCATGGCACAATCGTAATAGCCTCCATTGAGCTACCTCGGCATCGGGTGGCGCTGGGCTTGCTAGTGACGTACCATGGCACCATAATCCGCCGGTATCAAGTATGCCATGGCGTATAAGTGGCCGCCATGACAACCCATCCACCGCGTAACCAAACTTTTGCCGGTTCTTTTTTGCTTATGCCACCCCAAAAATCCCCCCGATATGGGGGTTATTTTTGTAGGGCGGGTCGCGAAGCTCTCGAACTGGCAAGTCATTCCCAAGTTCCCGATAGTTCAAACTTAAACAACTCATTATAACCGGTGTGGCTGTAGAGTAGCCGACGCCGATGATCTTGTATTATTGCCTATAGTCCTTTTGTTCTTCAGATCAGGTGTTACCACATCCCTAACCAGATCAGAGTCCTCACTCTTCGATCCTGACACTTTTGGATCAAACATCACTAAATCTCTAACAACTCTCTCACCACCTGTTAGATATTTTGGGGCTTCTGAAGAGTTATCAACTCTCTGATACATTCCAAATGTATCTATAATTTTTGATGCTTCATGCTTGGTTTTATCCACTTTCTTGTGTTTTGTCCACACTGTTTTCTGCTGTTTTTGGTTCCAGGAAAGTCAGAAAATGAATATTCTCGGAATTGGACGGGACAAAAGCCAAAGTGCCTATTTTTCCAAAAGACTGACGGAGCCACAATACGAGACGGAGGAGGGCCAGGGCCTGGCCACACCACCCCCAGGTGCGGGCTGGGCTTGACCGCGCCAGGGCATGGTGTGGTGGCCCCAGGCACCCCCTCGGTTCCCCTCTTCATCTATAAGAAGCCTTCTGACCTAAAAACCTCGGAGGGTTCGACGTTTTTCCAGAAGGAGTTCCGCTCCACCGCCACCACCAGATTCCACTAAACAGCACCAGAAACTCCGTTCTGGCACCCTGCAGGGACGGGGAATTGGAGGAGATCGTCACCATCATCATCACCATCGCTTCTCCATCAACCATCCATGTTTCCCCCATCCATGAGTGAGTAATCCCCCGTTGTAGGCTATGGGGATGGTAGGGATTGGATGAGATCGTTCATGTAATGGCATCAGATTGTTAGGGCATAGTGCCTATCTTTTATTAGTGATTTATGACTTTGTTGCGACTTGTTGTGCTTAATGCTTGTCACTAGGGCCCGAGTGCCATGATTTCAGATCTGAACTTATTATTGATTCATTATGATAGTATTGTTTTTGGTCTTATCTACAAGTTGTATACACACGTTGTTGTCCGAAACCTATGGCCCCAAAGTGACAGAAATCGGGATAACCGGAAGGGAATGACTTTGATGTGAGGATCATGTGTGTTCATAGAGTGTTAATGCTTTGCTCCGGTGCTCTATTAAAAGGAGCACCTTAATTGCCAGTAGTTCCCTAGAGGCCCCGCTGCAAACGGGCTGGCAGGACAAAAGATGTTGTGCAAGTTCTCATTGCGAGCACGTATGACTATATATGGAACACATGCCTAGGATTGTCCAGTACTTGGCTGCTTTATCTTATTTATCTGCAATTGCCCTATGTTCTGATTGCTATGTGAATTGTCTTGTCCATGCAACGCCCGTCCATCCATCCCTATGCCTACCGCACTCGAATCCCACGGTTTACTGCTTTTGTTACTACTGTCTTTGCTTTACTACTGCTGTTACTTTGTTGTTCCTACTACAAAACTGTTGCTACTGATAAACTGATGTGAGCAAGATTGTTTCCAGGTGCAGCTGAATTGACAACTCAGTTGTTAAGGCTTATAAATATTCTTTGACTCCCCTTGTGTCGAATCAATAAATTGGGTTTCACTTCCCTCGAAAATACTGCGATACACCCCCTATACTTGTGGGTCATCAAGACTATTTTCTGGCGCCGTTGCCGGGGAGCATAGCTTTATTTATCAAGTTCACTTGGAATCACTATTGTTCAAGCTAAGTTTATCTTTCTCCTTGTGTGCTTGTTTCTTTATCAAAAAAATAGAAAAAAAATTAGTTCCTACTCTAGTTGTTATTTTCGTTGGTCTGTTATTGTCTTGCTTTATCATGCTTGCTGGCAATGGTTGGTTTCTTTGAAACTGAAGCTTATTGGCAAGGTGGGTTCACGGAAGATCAAAAATATTATTATAAGGAACACCGCTTGTCACAAAAAGGGAAACACTTATGGGAACAAATTGATAGATTGTATACCATTGCTAGGAACGTGTGCTCTACTTATAATGTTACTTATTGCTGTGATGAGTCTTGTTGCAGAAAGAGGTATAAACACCTCCCTTTTCAATGTATAGTGATAATGTTACCATATCTTCCTATGCTAAAGGAATTTATGACTTTTATGATGCGGAACAAATTGAAGAATTTATTGCTTGGAAGGGTGCTTTTGAACTTTCTAGGTTGGTTGAAAATATTGATGATTCACCTTACAAATATGAGGTGTATGGTATACTTAAATTTTGCTTTGATAATTACAAGGATGAAAATGGCTATATTCTTGAATATTTTAATAGATGCTTTCCACAAATGGAAGAGACTAATGCCTTGCAGGATCCTATGGAAGAAGAAATTGATGAACCTGAAATCTCATTAGATGAAAAAGAGAAGGAGAGTGATGAACAAAAGGAGGAAGAATGGATTAGCTACCCATGCCTAACTTCTAATGAGAATAACTCTTTATCCCTTACATTTTTTGATTGTCCCCCATGCTTATTAAAGAAGGATGAATGTTATGTTCCTGAGGATTCTTTTGAAGATGTTTATGATAAAGCTCTAGTGCTTGTAGATCATGAAAAGCATGCTTTATGTGATAGTTATATTGTTGAGTTTATTCATGAGGCTACTGAAAATTATTATGAGAGAGGAAAATATGGTTGTAGAAGTTTTCATGGTATTGAAACACCTCTCTATGTGCTGAAAGTTTTGAAGTTACTCTTGTTTTATCTTCCTATGCCTGTCACTTTGTTATTTGCTTACACGATTCCTATGCATAGGAGTGGGTTAGACTTAAATGTGTTTTGAATTTGCTCCTTGATGCTCTCTTTTACTTCAACTCATATTCCTTATGAGAGCATCCTCTCAAACTTTTATGCCTGAAGATGATAATATGTCTATTATTCTTGGGAGACCTTTTCTTAAATACTGCAGGAGCTGTTATTAATTATAATCAAGGGAAGGTGACCTTCAATGTTAATGACAAGGAACACATTGTCTATTTCCTCGAGAAGATTGAAAGGATTTATGGTTTGAATTCGATTGAACATGTTGAGGGCATTCAAGTTGGAGAAATATATTCTCCCATACCAAGAGAAAAAATTTAAAACTATTATGATTGGGACCATTGCTATCAAGGTTGAGGTAACATAATCACAAGTAGAATACAAAGTTTTGTCTCATATGAAATTGTTTTGGTAGCAAGACCTGATCAACCTTGTTAACAAAAGGATTTCATTAAACAAAACAATGTTTTCACTGTGATTATTTCTGTTACTTCTATTCTATCCATTCTAGTTTTTGCTTATGCCTAACTTAAAGGCATTAAAGAAAAGTACTTATTAGGAGATAACCCAAAAGTTTTAGATGAGTCTTGGAAGTTATTACCTCTGTAATAACCGCTCCTTATCCTTTTTATTTGTTTTTTGTGCCAAAAGTAACCTCTAATGAGAGAGAAGTAATGATTGAGAAAGTTGCTGTCCCGAAACAGATTTCTGTGCTTCACCATAAAAATTCGTGTAAAATCTGTGTACGTCTTTTTAAGGCGTGAATTTTTGTTCTTCTGTCCCAGGTTGTTATCTAACTTTTGTTAGTTCAACACATTTTGATTTGAGCAACAGAAGATCTTCGAAAAAATTCGTCTTTACCTGCTGGTCTATTTTGACAGATTTCTGCCATTTTCTGCATTTGCTTCTTGTGGGTTCCTTTTTGAGTTCTTTTGGGGAATTGAGCTTTTTGAGGGAAGTGCTACAGTAGCTAGTGTTCTAATGGAAGTTTATTTGGTGTTAGAACTGAACCTTAAGACTTATTTATCTTAAGTGCACTAATGTTGCTAATAAAGATTGTGTGAAGTTTTGTATGAAGGAAAAATTTCAGGTGTATGGAAGGAATGAGTAATGAGATGAAGGATGGACTAAAGCTCAAGCTTGGGGATGCCACGCGTGTCATGCCAAGAAATATCCAAGAAGTACAAGCTTCAAAGCTTGGGGATGCCCAAGGCATCCCCCTCTTCATCAATAAAAATCCTAGGTTTCTTCCAAACAACTTTATTTTTATTGTTTCATGCATAGTTGTGTTGTTCTTGGAGCGTCTTCTTTTTCGTTTTCGTTTTGGTTTTTAGTTTGCGTGGTTTGCTTAGTTTGCTGAATAAATTGGTTGCACCTCCTCTTTCATGCATTGGTGTTCAAATAGTCTGCTTTAGATTGGAAAACAGTAGGAAAGCTCATGCTTAAGTGGTAAAGAGAGCTTGTTTTTGACTGTGGCCTATGCTTTGTCATGCCATGCTTGATATTGTTTTGGCTTTATGCTCAGTATTCTTTGCTGTAACATGACCTGTTATAAACAATTGAGATTGCTTAATCTGCCTTGGATGAATCATGCGTTGTTTTAGCATATTAAAGTATAGTATAGTGGTATTCTCCTTTGATGCTTTATTTGGATTGACTTGGCGCATGCTCACACCATGTTATGACTATCTCAAGTCACCATAAGCCTTTATGATCCTTTAGTTTTCGACTTGTAGTATCACTTTATGCTTTGATCAATGATGTTTTGTCGCTCTGCATGATTATGGCCATTATTGCTCTCTCGTTTGTCGCTCCCTTACTATTGCTAGCCTTCACTTCAATGAGTATGTTTTACTCATGTTTCCAACTCCCTAAAACCAAATATTGCCAAAGTGTCCACCATACCTACCTATTAGTATCATTTGCTACTTCCGTGCATATTCAATATGCCTTGTTTTCTCCCGAATAAAATGTTTGCTTGTTATGAGAAAGTTAGTTAGTAAAGCTCTCACGAACTTGATGGCACACTTTACTTTCTTGCATTTAATAAACCTGAACCATTGCGTCCTTCTTTATTGCGTATATGCTTGCGCTTTATAAGTTGAAGTTAGCAGAACCATGTATCATGGGGAACGCTTTCAACATTGCATTGGTACTTAGTAGCTCGTTGATATCATGTTCTTTTGCTTATGGATCCCGGCGGTGTGAAATAAAAGTGGAACTTGTAAGATCATGGAGTTTGTATGTATGTTAGAGAAACGCCTGGGCCGCTAGCCTAAGCCATGCCTAATCATGATGGAAACTTGCAGCATAACCATAATGAGCCTTCTATGAAGCATCTTCAGTAAAAATCTATGCACATAGTAAATAAAAAGATCGCTGAGATGCTCATTGTCTGCTTGCCATGTCATTTTGATTATGGGATAGCTCCTGTATCATGTGCAAGGGGTACCCCGTTGGTGGTTCTCTATGATACGTATATACTTACAATGACAAGAGCTTACTCGTGACTGAAGTTGAGTAGCATGAGGATCGGTCTTCGTAAGTAAGGGGCATGAGACTTTGATTTATAACTTGTCAAGCATATCCTCTTAGTTGTGTCACTTTAAACTTAACCACATTAAAGATGCTTATGATAGGGGCAATGAGAGCTTAAACCTAATGAGTACCATACTTTCAGCATTTGGAAGCCTTTCAAACTTTTTAAAACCTTTTTCATTTCCTTGTTGAGTCTCCACACATTCTATGAGCACTTTCTTAAGAGCATAGTGGCCATTCTTAGTTCTATGTGCATTGTCCCAAGACTTGTTGATTGATGCATACCTTGATATTGCTTGTTTTAAACTATTTGTATCTAGTCACTCTTGTGAACTTTGAAGGTGTCCTATGCACTTATGTTCGCTACTCTTTGAGGGACAAGCTGAATGCCACTATGCTATGTTTTCTTTATGTGAAACAAACAAACGTCTTGCAAAGCATTGTTATTCATGAATCTTTTGTTTGTGCCTTTTCATGTTGTATCATAGTTTCTTTGTCTTATTGCTAGAACTTTGTCTTTCATGTTATGATTGAAGCACTATGATCCCAGCTTGGAATGTTTTACAAATACTTTGATCAAGTCTTTGATGGTGCATGTCACCTCAAAAATTATTCTTTATTTTTATCACTTACCTACTCGAGGACGAGCATGACTTAAGCTTGGGGATGTTAATACATTGCAAATGTATCTATAATTTTTGATGCTCCATGCTTGGTTTTATCCACTTTCTTGTGTTTTGTCCACACTTTGGAGTACTTTTCATATGATTTCTTGGACTAACCTATTAACAAGAGCCACAGTGCCAGCTGCCTGTTTTCTGCTGCTTTTGGTTCCAGGAAAGTCAGAAAATAAATATTCTCGGAATTGGACAGGACAAAAGCCAAAGTGCCCATTTTTCCAGAAGACTCACGGAGCCAGAATACGAGACGGAGGAGGGCCTGGCCACACCACCCCCAGGCGCGGGCTGGGCTTGGCCGCGCCAGGGCATGGTGTGGTGGCCCCAGGCACCCCCTCGGTCCCCCTCTTCGCCTATAAGAAGCCTTCTGACCTAAAAACCTCGGGGGGTTCGACATTTTTCCAGAAGAAGTTCCGCTCCGCCACCACCACCAGATTCCACGAAACAGCACCAGACACTCTGTTCTAGCACCCTACCGGGACGGGGAATTAGAGGAGATCATCGCCATCATCATCATCACCATCGCTTCTCCATCGACCATCCATGTTTCCCCCATCTATGAGTGAGTAATCCCCCGCTGTAGGCTATGGGGATGGTAGGGATTGGATGAGATCGTTCATGTAATGGCATCAGATTGTCAGGGCATGGTGCCTAGTATCTTTTATTAGTGCTTTATGACTTTGCTGCGACTTGTTGTGCTTAATGCTTGTCACTAGGGCCCAAGTGCCATGATTTCAGATCTGAACTTATTATTGATTCATTATGATAGTATTGTTTTTGGTCTTATCTACAAGTTGTATACACACGTTGTTGTCCGGAACCTATGGCCCCGAAGTGACAGAAATCAGGATAACCAGAAGGGAATGGTTTTGATGTGAGGATCACGTGTGTTCGTAGAGTGTTAATGCTTTGCTCCGGTGCTCTATTAAAAGGAGCACCTGTGGCATCTCGCTAAAACCACTACTAGAAAATCGCGTTGTTTTTGTGCATAGCATCATCATGACCGCATGCTCATGTCATCATGCCACATTGCATTTGAGCATCGTCATCATCATGCATATGTTTTGTCTAAAACTATTTTCGTAAAGCCTAGTTTTGTTTTCTAAAATATTCCCCGTCTTTATTCAAATCAAACCTCCGGTCTTTTCCAGGTCTTTTATTTGTCTAAAAACTATTTACAAAAGTCTATTTTAAATTAAAAATAAAAGTTTACATTATTTTGGGAGGCAGCCAGCCAGGCCCAAAAGCCCAGCCGACCACCTCCAATCCCCTAAAACTAAATCTCCCTAGACCTAACCCTAAGCCAACCCTACCTACCCCAAACCCTAGCTCCCTCCGATTCCTCCCAGCCGCCGCCACCTGCTTCCCGCACCGCGCCTCTGCCAGCCCGCGGTACACGCCACACTCCTGTCACCCTCCACCACACGCCCACCTGCGCTCCTGGCCCCACCAACCACGTGCTAGCCCCGCGTCCACCCCGCGTACGACCCACGCCACGCGAGCCCCGCCTCGGGATCCCCGTCCCGTGTCTGGCCCCACCTCCCTCACATCGCTACCCAACTCCCGCACCCCTACGAGTCCCGCCTCCTTCCTCCCCTTAGGCAACTGCCGCCGCCAGCGCGCGATGCCGCCTCCGGCTGGAGCCCTGCCTCGCCGCCTCCTCGTCGTTCCCCGTGACGGCGAATAGAGCTTGGTCCACCTCGTCTCTACGCGCCTCTTGGAGCCGCCCTTCGGCGCCAAGCTCCGACCCTCCACCGTCCTCTGCGTCTCGTGCGCCCCGTCCCGTCCTCCGGCCCTGCCGCGAAGCGGCGCGTCCTCTCCGCCGCCAGCACTCCGGCCCCGGAGATCACCTCCCCCCTGCGAGCCGTCTCTGGCCGCCGTTCTTCACCGCCGTCCTCCTCCGCTCCGGCGAGCCCGGCCAGCCCGAGCCCCGGCCCTCTCTCCTCCTGCTCGCCGTCGCGCCGCCGCGGGCCCCCACCTCGTCGTCGTCCTCCTGTCCCCAGCGCCTTCCTCCCGCATGTCGTCGTCGACCGCTGTTTGCTCCCCGGCCCCGCGTCCTACCTTTGCTGCAACCGTGGCACCGAGCGCCGTCACCGGGCGACCTCGTCAGCATGCTCCCCTCAGCCCGGCCGCCTCCCTCTCGCCTCCGGCCGTCGCCCTTGGCTTTGACCCGGACCGCCGCCGTCATCGATGCCCCTCTATTCGGCCCATGCAGCGCCGCCGCTGGCTGTCCCGCCTCGTCCTCTCGGCCGGCATGCCCAGGGACGTGGGCCCCATCAACTTCCCGTGACCGTGCACCCACGGCCCTGCGGAGCTCCCCGGCGCGTGTCCTTCTCCCGCCGTATGACCTCGTCGGCGTACGCTGCAGCCGAATCCTCGCGCATAAGGTGTTTGGGTATATGCCCAAACAAAGTTTAGCCAAGTTGTGGTGTATTCGGTTGGTGTTTGAGGACGACCCTGTGGAGTGCGGTTGTGGAGATGGAATGGTTGTCTTGGCCTGCTGTTTTTCTCATACCATGTTGCCCGTGCCGTGTCGTGTACCCAAGTTCGACAAACAGTTGCCAAGTTCTTCGATCCCGACACATCGACAAGGTCTCCTTCCTGGAACCGCCAAGTACTCCGACCGCAAGACCTCGAACCTGGGGACCTCCTTCACAGACGCCAAGTTTGCCGATACCCTGGACTCCAAGATCTTCACGGAACCCGAACCCCTCAGAACGACATGATCTTCTTCATCGCCGCCAAGACCCGTTCCTGGAGGCGAAGCCGTTCCCGGCGTCCGAAGGCCGATCCCGCTGAAGACCGAACCCTGGCGCGCCAAGTTCTTCGACCCTGAAGACCGATCCATCGGAACGCCAAAACCTCCGTCCGAACCCGAGTTCTTCGTCACAGGCGGCAAGATCTCCTACACGGACCCGAAGACCACCGGTACCCGATCCATTCAAGTTTGCCATCGACGGCAAGATCGACACCGACCAGGGCGAACCCGATGATCCTCCGGCGCCAAACCAAGTCCTTCGTCTCGGAACACCAAGATTTACTCCGTTGCCCGAGAACGTTCCTGCCGAGACTCATCCCTGTCAAACCCTGTCGAACCCCGAACCCCCGGAACCAAGATCTTCCGAACCCAGATGTGTGAACCTTTTTCCCGAGCCCCTATTTTATAAATGCCATCTATATAAATTTTTGCATATTAAATTGTTCATGTCGCATACATATTGTGTGGTTTGGGGGCATTATGTCGATTCACCTCATAATTACATATGGAGTCTATATGCAGAATATTGTTTTCTTATTCCGGACTCCATTTAAATTGGCATAGCGAACCGATGCCATGTTTCACCCTGTTAATACAACATTTAAATTGCGGGGGTTCTAAATAACGTGAACCGTTTAATTAATTGTCGGGACCCCGGTTCCGCTTAATATTGCCTAATTGCACCGCATCTGTGCCATGCCATGCATCTTATCATAAGCATGCCGGATCTTCTGCCGTAGTATTAAATATTGCATCCGGTATTTCTTTTAGTGTTTGCTTCTTCGCGGATTAGGCCAATGAGTTGATGCGAGTATCGACAAGTTCTTCGGATATGAATCTCCGGCAGTGTTTCCCAGGCGAGCATCTCTTCCCCTTCTACCTATTTTGCAACTATAGTCTTTATTTCCTCCTGTTGATCTATTGCTATCCGTGTCGCGATGCTTTAGTTTCCGTGCACCAGTCATATCCCGTGCAGCCTCTATATTGCCTTGGAAACCTCCTATTACCTGTGTTTGGTAGATAGCTGGCCTTGCGAGTCGTAGTTACTTGCTCAGGTGTGATCTCGTGGCGTCGAGTACCACAGATGTTGGTATGCTGGCAGATGGTTATTGCTGGTAGATGGTTATGGTGGAGTTAATCATGACTTTAAACACAACTATTAAAATGCTAGATATAACTAATGCAGAGGCATCGGTGGGCAATAGATGTTATTTGGTTCTTCCATGCTCACTTGTGTCCCATAGGACCCCGAGTACTTGATACATGTTCCTTGATTTTTCACACTATCCACATCCGGGAGGCCGTGGACCCCCCTGAGCCAGAGCTTGATTCATTACTATTTCTTGGGGCCACAAAGTAGTTTGTGGCTTTATTACTATTCTGTACCTATGCCATGCTTTACTGCTTTATTTAAGATTGTGCGTGGAGCACCTGTACTATTTAGGATCGCGGAGTGTTTTCGCGGTATCGACAAGCCCAGTCACACTTTTGGGTTCCCAGTCGTTTACAACCATTGACGCAAACCCTAGGTCCATTCCGGAGCCGACCAACTTCGTTGCGGGTAGCTTAGTGGGGTGGCCCCCTAAAATATTTATGAATCCTGTGATCGCTTTGTCGTGAATGCCTCGTTGGGTTTTGAGTTGGTTTTTCCGAGGTTGATCGAGTGTGTGTTGCTATTTGTGCACCCCTGTAGGGTAAAACTTTCTGAAAGCCGTGTCCGTGGTTATGGACGACTTGGAGCACAGTATCTCGATCATAGACAAGCATAACTAAAGTAGTGCTATAAATTTGACTTAATATATCTGACTAGTAAGCAGCTTCACTATAACGGAATGGATATTAAAAATGCCAACCACTGGTGGACCTGGATTGTTTTGTTATACCTGCCTAGTAAGTATTACAACTCCAATGGAATGTGATAAAAGTGCCAACAACTGCTGGGTTTTGGGATTTCTCAGGACAATTATATCTGACTAGTAAATGTCCCAACTACAATGGAATGGTGATTAAAACTGCCCACTACTTATGCTATCAGGACGGTCCACGCTATCTATATCTGACTAGTAAGTGCTTCAATTATAATGGAATGAATAAAACTGCCAACTGTGTGAGTTCCTTAGTCCGACTTCCTTGTTTGGTCTCGAGGGGGAAATACCAGGATGGGTTTGTTTGGTGTTAGCTTCAGGTTGGATCCGAATAGGTCTTTCTTACCCCTCTCTAATAGCCGCCAGTGATACCGAGTCTCTATAGGTTGTTTAGTGCCGCTGTGCTGCCGCTTCAGCCCACCATACCTATGTAGGCGAGAGCCGCCGAATTCTAGCCTCGCCGTGTACTGGCCTCAGTACTGACGCTCCTCTTTTTCCTTTGCCCTTTGTCGGCACCCCTTTTGTTTTAGCAGGTTTGAGATGGACGTCGTTAGCAGGGTTACCCTTCCGGCTTGGCCTGGGCAGGGTTATGGACGCCATTGGTTATTCTTCGGGGCTCTTAGCCCCATTTGCATCTTGTCCGTAGTCGGACGCTCTATCGTTTCCAAGGTGATTTGGATCTTTGTATAATATATCTGTATTATTGACTCACGGAGTCGTTGTTGTATTTATCTATTCTGTGGGTCTCATCGAGGACTGTTGTGTAATGGTATTACTTCGTTTTCCACCCGCACGAAAGTGCCTGGTGGGCGTCCTTGAATCGTTTCTATGCGGGTTTGGCGGAAAGGGCTAAAACTTGCATAGGGCCGATTTGAGGGTGTTACAGCACCTTCATTGCCAGCAGTTCCCTAGAGGCCCCACTGCAAACGGGCTGGCAGGACAAAAGATGTTGTGCAAGTTCTCGTTACGAGCACGTATGACTATATATGGAACACATGCCTAGGATTGTCTAGTACTTGGGTGCTTTATCTTATTAATCTGCAATTGCCCTATGTTCTGATTGCTATGTGAATTGTTTTGTCCATGCAACGCCCGTCCATCCATCCCTATGCCTACCGCACTCGAATTTCACTGTTCACTGTTTTTGTTACTACTGTCTTTGCTTTACTATTGCTGTTACTTTGCTATTCCTACTACAAAACTATTGCTACTGATAAACTGCTGTGAGCAAGATTGTTTCCAGGTGCAGCTGAATTGACAACTCAGTTGTTAAGGCTTATAAATATTATTTGGCTCCCCTTGTGTCGAATCAATAAATTGGGTTTCACTTCCCTCGAAAATACTGCGATACACCCCCTATACTTGTGGGTCATCACTCTCCTATATTGTTGATTTTGTCTGTTTGTTTGGGTTGCAGCTATTGAAAAGCAGCTCTAGAAAGCAGATGGTGGTATCAGTGACTTGGTGTTTGGTAGAATTGCTTTTGATGGCTACTGATAAGAATAACGCCAATGATCCTATGTGTTTTTCCTGATCTTTCTCAACGAGGTAACCAGATAGGTAATCACCCAATTACACGATGAACACAACCTCAAGAAGAGGAACAAATCCAACAAGAAACGTATTGATAAGCAACATGCCTCAAACCACAATTCGATAATTCTCCATGCACACAAGAACCTTTGTAGCAATCACTGAATATGATAGATAACGGGCAGCGCCCACCCCCTGATGGATGATACACAACCCATGCACACAATGTCTAAAACATAAATTCTAAACTCCCCTAAATCCTAGGCGCCTGGCTCCTTTATATAGGAGGCCTGCAACTAGTTGGTTGGACAGACCCAAACAGAACACACAAACCGACTCGACCCTAACTTGGGCTTGGACTCAATAAAATAGCAGAAATGTTTGACACAACCTTAGACTTATCATTACATGTCGTAGGTCATCCTGGCATGCCAATCATCAATGGGATGCCCGCATCATTATCTCTCCTTGGAAAGACGTTATCCTCAACGCTGGAAGGGCTTCTCCAGCATGTGGCATCATATCAGAAACATCGCCACTCTTTACTTTCAACTTGAAGTCTTGCCTGCCTGCCACACCACATCCTCCCTCTCGGCTAGCTTGACTTGATGCTGCACTTGGTGCCTCCTTCCTCCTCCACACGAGCTTGGATTTTGGCGCCACCACCTTCTTCTTGTTATGTCTCGACAGAGCCCTCTGAACCTGAACGTGAACCATCTTCCTATGACCCCAAAAATAAGGTGCAATGCCCAGACCACACAATTGACGAAGACATCCATCTTTTCCTTTGTGCATACGCACTCCTGCTCCAACTATCCGCATAGCTGCTCCATCAAATCTGCGGTTTATGACCCTCGCTTCCATATGCACCGGTACAGGATCATCACGATTATCATCGTTCTGAATGCCTTTATCAACACAAACTGGAAGTGTAGAACTTGCTGCATCATCCTTCCTTTCTTCGTTAAGAGGCTTGACTTCAACCGACTTGTCACTAATAGGCATAGCTAAAACAACTGGCTTGTCATCAACATGCATAGTTGAAATGTCAAGAATATTGATTCTCCCCGCATCATGCTCCCCTTCTTGAACCATGATCTTCCTTGGTCGCGACCTAGTCTTGTGCGCCTTCTCCTTGCGCACCATTAACACCACATCATATTTGATTATATCATGCGCCATAGGTTTCAGTGTTCTCTATTTGCCATCATACACAAAAGTATAAGTATTAGCTCGCCCTGCATGCATAGCATTGTGATCATACTTCCATGGATGGCCAAGTAACAACCCACACATCTCTAATGGCAACGCATCACACTCTACCTCATCAACATACTCACCAACTGTAAATGGCACACACACCTTATGTGTAACCTTCAGCATACCACAACTATTCAACCACTCAAGATGCTTTGGTTCAGAAATACGCCATATGGACAACCCCAAAGATGCCAGCACAGCGTTGCTTATGCCGTTAGTACAACTACCACCATCAAGCATCAACTTGCACGGTTTGTCTTTGGTCATAAACTGAGTCTGAAATAAGTTCCAACATCGACCTCTATCAACTGCCGTGCAAGTGCATTATGTACCCTCTTGAGTTGCACATTCAGTCCACTCAATGGTACAACCTCATCCGGAATAACCACCTTGTCCTCCTTCATCGATCTGTCAAAAATTTGGTGCGTAAAAATTGTTTGAAATCCTCCCAATTAAATGGTCCACCAGTAATGCCATTCGCCAACCTGTCTTTATGCCACCAACTAGCCACCTTTGCATCTGTCCGCTAGTAGGCAAGAACAAACTCAGCATGATCACCAAACTTATTGTTTTGTGTACGACATCTTGCAAACCCACGCTCCATATGAGATTCCCAAGACTGATAGTCTACAAACATCGACTGTCAAATCTCCATTTTATTGTGGTTGCATCAAATGCCACTCCAACCACAATAGCAAGATAATCATGGTATACATCGTCGTGCTTTTTTCTGGACCGGTAAGGACTCTTGTTCGAGTGCTCGTTGTCTAATTTCTTGGGACAAGGTTTTGTGGCCTAAGCAGGAGGGTGGTTTCGGCATCAGGGATCTCCACCGGTAGAATAGGTGTCTCCTCCTCAACTTTGTCCACAAACTACACTAGCATGACTCTCTCCCATGGAAAAACTGGTTCCGCCACCACCGCCGGGATCTCGGTGACGTCTCCTCCTCCCCTCTTTCCTGGATCGGAATATCCAGGAGTGTGTCTTCCGCTTTACAGGTCCCTGACCAGGTCGACGGTTGTCAGCGGCTCGTCCACCGCCTTTCGGTTGGACAAGTGGATGGCCGGGGATTGCCTCGCCTGTAGGTTCCCAGCCCTGTACTCTCACTGCACTCGCCCTCATGCCACTATTGCGACTGTCACGGCCTCGGGCTTCGACCTCTAGCCTCGCCTCACGGCGGCCGACGAGGCTGAGCTCGATGAGGTTCGGAGGCTGCTTCTGCCTGTCACGCTCCAGGAGGGCGCTGACCGGCGCACCATGGACTCTCCCTCGGCGGGGCCTTTCAGCTCGAGGGCTGCCTCAAGGGCGTCTGCCCCCGTGCATCCGCTTGTCCCCTCTGCAGTGGTGGCGTGGCAACTTCGGCTGTGCACTAGGGTGCGCATCTTCTCCTAGCTCGCCGACATCGACCGTCTAAGTACCCGTGCCAACCTCTTCCACAAGCACTTTGCTCCTTCCGACCTCTATGTCCTGCCCCTCAGTCGAGACCGGGAGGCACATGTTCTTCGACTGTGGCACCGCTGCCACCGTGTGGTCCAGACTGGGGATTGCGACCCCGCGAGCAGGTTCTCCATCTGGGACATCTGCTGGCCGCCCGGGATTGATGAAGGTACCTGGCGCAAGGGCATTGCCACCATCCTATGGTCGCTCTGGAAGGCCCGCAATAACCTCGTCTTCAACTGCCGCAACACGACGGCCTCCACCGTGCTCCGTCGTGCATGTGATGACATCACCACCCGGCGTTGGCGGCTCCCGGTAGATGAAAGGGAGCGTTACGACTCCTTGCGCTCTCTCCTACTCTCTCTTGCTGTGTGAATATTTTTCTGTGCTAGCTGTCTCCTTCCTGTAATCAGTTGTAATCTACCCCTCCCTCCCTCTTCATGTAATCTGTTGTTTTTGACTTGCCAAGTCGTTCGAGTAATAAATTCCGGTGGGGAGCAATTCCCCCGTCTTCCTCGAAAACAAAAATGGTATATATCGTCTGACTTCTCGGTAACATGAACAGATTTTGATAAAACCACATCGTCTCTCTGTCAGGAAAATGTACTGCAGCAGAAAAAACTCAATTTCAGCCCACGGCAGAGGGAAAACAGCCCATGGCAGCGCAAAACGCGGCAGAAAATGTGTCGTGGTAGCAAGTATTTTTTTTCACGCCAAGGAACGCACCTATACCTAGACCTGTAGGTGGTCTTGCGACAAACTGCTCTGGATCGATTTTTTTCTTTCTAAACTCGCCTACACCACCAGGAAGTTAGCGATCGGTCTCTCTTTCCTTTTCCACGTACGTACACCTACAACAGGCTGAGATCAACTCCAACTCAACCGAACTCAAGCTTCCGATCTGGATTTTCTTTTTCTTTTTTTTGCTCTTGCACGGAAAGATAAACTCACGTATGAGCAATCGGGAGTTTTTTCTATTACTAGCATAAAGCCCCGTGCGCTTGCTACGAAATCTCAATAAAATTAATTCAAACTATGAAACATAATCATCTGTCCGTTGCAACGGGAAAAAACACATAATCATCTTCCTTCCATTTTTCTCCCTCTTTTCTTATTCCATAGGCCATGGTTCAGTCAACAAGATTATTGTAAATTTCCTCTCACTTTAGAGTTATGAAAATTCTGGCGGGAAAAAACATTGTTTCGAGGACAATGGATTAAGAGTCATGCATCAAGATAACATAAGCTAATCATGAAAAGCCTAGTTAAAGATGATGCGCTTTATAATGCATTGAAATTTGCGCATTTAGAAATATATATTTCATCCGTACGATATCCTGCAATCTGCACCAATGTAACCTTACAAGTCATTAAAATGGTACCCCGTGGTAATATCTGACCTTAGGACTGCATTTCATTAAGTGTTGGGACTTGACACTCAATCTCGACACTCATACTCAACACTCAAATGCAACCACCAACCCCATGTACATGCTAAACAGATTCATGTCATCTGTAAGGAGGCCTATGCACAAGCACCAATGACAGTATGTTCATCTTGTTGGTCTATCGATTCACATCTCTTGTTTGAGGTTTGAGAAACTCTGATTTGGAACACCTAATGCAAGCAGGTAGGCGATTAGAGGGTGGTTTAACAATGGCAGAGAGATTGAAGCATAGGAAGGAGACCTCCAATATCTTCCGCTGGAAAATTAACGAAAAATTGGTAGAGACCAGCAGCAGAACTTGAGCAAGAAGAATACAGGCGAAAGATCCTCATTTGTAGGTTGGAGCTGTAACCCAAAGGCGCAGCGACTGGGCAGAGCTCGACCATCCTCTCCAACTCTCCATGAGCACATCCCATGTCATGGGCAGAAGAAGACGGAACAATTTCCATTGATTGCCACCAAGCCCCTTGCCATCAGGACCAATACCAGATTTTGCGGCACCTCTAAACCTCCGATTAGTCAAACCGATTTTTTCAGCCATCCCCATCAGGCCGCACCTCTACTTGCCACCGCCGCCCTCCTCCACGCTCGTGTTGATGCAACAACCCACGTACATCTCGCCTCGATTCCTTGACCCTCCGCTGCCATAGGGATAACTACATCAAGAAATAAAAGGCCTGAAGCATCACCATCACTACAAAGGCACTGTCGCCGGTGTGGTGCTCCAACAGTTCCTAGTCATAGGACACTGGCGCACCAAGCGCCGTCGGAGTGGTATGACTCCAGTGGCGTCGTCCTGACCTGGGCAAGAATTTCGACGACGACCCTTCCTCCACGCAGTACGTGCCTATGTGGGCGCAGTGTTCAGCGCCAGCGGTCGCGCACGATGCAGGAGATGGGGCCAGCGCCGCTGGCCGCGCGTGATGCAGGAGATAGGGCCAGCGCCGCTGGCCGCGCGATGCAGGGGATGGGGGAAGCGCCACCGGCCCTCCTCTCTTTTCTTCATCGCGAGGCCACAATCCACTAACCCCTGTCGCCTCTCTCGTTCCCCTCATCCTCACCCTCTCAGGTGTTGGAGGTGGACCAGAAACGGAGGTGGGAATGGACTGCGCCCGTTGAGATGGAGCAAAATAGGGGCCACCATAATCGAACAATAGCGACCCCGTCCCCCGCCTCTACCACCACCACATCGGTATAGATATAGATAGTAAATTTTCCCGTGCGTTGCTATAGCTTGAAATTTGTTTATCATACGTAGCTTGCATTATGTGAGCATGTCTCACCTCTAGTTTGTTGAGTCGCCCGGTATCTTTAAAAGGAAGGATACAGAAGACTATCTAGATATTCTAGCAAGCATAACACATCCATTGTTCTCGTGCCACAGATGAAAACTACTCCATCCCTCCGATCCATAATAAGTGTCCACGATTTAGTACTATTTTTTAACAAAGTTTGTAATATATCTCCAACCCTTTTTTTTGGATCGGAGGGAGTACAAAAAATCCAGTCATTTCTCGTGCATATTATTTTCATTACTTTATAGCTCAGGCATAAAATGTCAACGTTGCTACCGAGTGGCCTAGCTTGATCAACCGATTTTAGATAACTATTTAATGATATATTCTTTTTTACACCGAATAATTCTCCAGGCCCATCCAAATATGGCAAGATTAATTACGCCATTACCTTGGCTATAGGTGCATCTGTAAACACCTACATCTCATACAAGTATAAGATAACAGACCTACTATATGGATAAGTAAAGATAAAACAACAATACTCTTTTTGACTAATCAACATCTTTGACATATGGAGACTGGGGGAGTATCATGGTATGCAAATTTATATCATTTTTATCGAAGGGAATTCGCCGGCTTAATTATGGAAAACCAAAGTATTTTACAAAGATAGAAATTAAAGTAAATAAAAAATGAGTCAGAGACTCTCCCAAGAGGGCAGAAAGTGCAGAAAGGTAAAACACCAATTTCTAGTTTTCCTCTCCTCGCCTCCTTGCTACAGTTCACACCAGTAATCTGTCATGTTGCATCTTTGGAATGCTATCCTTGTTTGATCGTCTAGGAGCTTGTTATCTAAATAGGCCCGGTTCCTGAAAAAACATTGCAAATGGTCCACGGTATAACAATTAGAATTAGCTTCAGTTGTGTAGAGTTTTCTCTTCTGTAATATGTTTTGTTGGAGCTGGTAGGGAGTTCCACATGTGGGGACATGTTTGCCTAGGAGTTTATGCATGTTATTATGATTTCAAGTAGTGTTTGGGTATCCCAGCACAAAACCAGAACTGCTTTGCTTTCTACAGCATGTCACCATGCATGGTAATGGTCTGGTTTGGGTAAAGAGAATGCTAGTGTAACTCGCCCGGTTCAATTTCTTCAGAATTACTTGTCTGCTCTTTACTGCAGGGAATTTTTTGTTAGAACTTGACCTTGTGCAATGATGTATTTGTAAATTTGGCAGCTTCAATACGGTGGTCCAGGACCAGACCTCTGAATTTCTTTAGGATGTACACTCGAATATAAAAGAAAAGGACAAAAGATTATACAAATATGTCAATGTATCTATCAAGAATATATGTCAGATTGTCCAAAAAAGATTATTAATTGTGTTGCGTAAATATACATACCAATCTAAGATTTGAAACCATCAGACGATATACAGCTTCATCAGTTATACATGTCCCTCAATTCTAGTGAACTTACACGTCCTCGTATAGGCTCAGTGTGTCTAGAAACCTAGACTGTATGTTAGTGCATGACATTGTCCCATATCAGCTCAACAGAGAAACACTATGTCTGGTATAATCAGCTTAAGTCAGTAGATACATGCAACCTTGTAGACACATCTCTAAAGGACATATGTACCGTTACTGATATCAGCATCAAAAGTTTTTTATTTCACATAATAATATTCAATAAACAATCTGAATCCTAACAGGGGCATGATTAATTCATCACCATCTGGTGCCATATCATTTTAATTCACCACCGTCAGAACCTACAACCACAATACTCATGTCCTCTTCACCAAACATAGATATGTAGCCTCAGACACATTCAGACTGGCAATTAATTTGAGGTTAGTGAATGGTTGATCTAAAACAATTTCAGCTCACGCATGGTTGGTATGACATAGTATAACCAAACAAAGGAGCGGCATGTATACCATACCAGTAAGTTATGGCGAAATAGCAAGATCTTTTACATGGACGATGACCGGCCAATCTGAGAACCTCGATCATAAGAAAACTAATAGTCGCGTGATCCAAAATATTTTCTACGCATGGCTTAATTCAATATGACCAAGTTATAGCGACATGAATTGTTCTATAGGTAACTCGTGCAAACTGTAGAAATCTACTACTATTATCTGAAGACCGACTGTGAGAACCTTGATGAGAAGAAAACTAATGGTCACGTGATCATCTGGGAGTATTTTCCACATATGGTTTCATTCAGTATGACCAAGTGACAACGATATCAATTGTTCTCTAGATAACTTGTGCAAACTACAGGAATTTACTACTATATCATCTGAAGAGAAGAAAGCACTACAACACTAAATCCCTTTCCAGTTACAATCTCCACTACCCAAATGGATTCTTTATCGACCTAATAAAAGTCATATTCAGAATGCAATTTTAAAACAGTTCAGTCGTAAGGGAATTTTGACAGTATGTATATGAACCTAAATTTTAGACCTTGGAGACCGGCTACAAACAACATCTTCACCAAGCATCTGCACAGCCACGGCCAGCCACGGCACGACCCGATGGGTAACCTGAGGCGGCCAGGGAAGAGTGGTCATGGTAGAAGCTAACGAGGGGGTGCTCGTGGGGGAAATTTACTTGCCTCAGGATTTGGGCAAAGCACTATAGGAAGAAGAGGAGGATGGAATTCGAGATTCAGGGGAGAATAGGGACAGGGAGCAACACTTTACCTTGCAACACGGCCGAGTGTAACAATCTCGGACCCTACGCTCTAAGTTCAAGCCTGGATGAACCAAAAGTGGTTAAAATAGTACAGAGGGGGCCCAGGGGCCACCAACGTGTAGACCCGTCGGCCGTCCTAACCACTTCCAAGAACATCGGGACAAGAGCGAGCGGCGTAGACAACAGGCGAAGAGATCAAATACATACACAAGTGAGTATGTATGCAAGCTACCTTACAACAGTTCCCAGAGCCATACCATCTAAAAGAAAAAGAAATATTGCAACGCCATACGGCAAGATCCATATATCCTAGATATTGATAATAGTGTAGGATAGCTCCTCATACATCAAACATGAGAGTATCAAGCGGAAACGGGAAACAAGATCCGAGTACGGATAAGAAGCAAATCGGCATAAGATGCCACATAAGTAAGCACATCCCGCCCACAGATCTCGCGGATCCCCATCTCCGGAATCTCTACACCGAGTGATCGTTGCCAACGTCATCTGTCTCCTCCACCCAGTATCCATCTTGCGAATACACCTGTTCATCTGAATCAAACAATTTATCGTGTGAGACCCTAGGGATGCTCAGCAAGTCTTTATGCCACTAAAGGGGACATAATCTGGGGTGACGCAATTGCAGCAAAAGATAATGACTAACAAGTCTATAGATACTCGCTAACCATCCGCCTAACCAAAGATAGACGGATGTCCGTTAATTATACACAATAGTTATAACAGTATAAAGTATCAGATACATCCTCCTTCTCGCTTACCAACGAGAAAGCGGACGAACAACCCTTCTGTTGGCAGTTTTATTACTCATTCCATGAATATTGCACTATTTACTAGTCAGATATTTAGTCAAATTACAGATGGTACTTTAGTTATACTTGTCTATGATCGAGAAACTGTGCTCCAAGTCGTCCATAAACGTTGACACGGCTTTCAGAAAGATTTACCCTGCAGGGGTGCACAAATAGCAACACACACACGATCGACCTCGGAAAAACCAAATCAAAACCCAACGAGGCTTTCACGACAAAGCATTCACAGGATTCATAAAATATTTCAGGGGGGCACCCCATTAAGCTACCCACAACGAAGTTGGCCGGCTCCGAGACGGACCCAAGGTTTGTGTCAATGGCGGTAAACGACTGGGAACCCGAAAGTGTGACTGGGCTTGTCGATACCGCGAAAACATTCCACGATCCAAAACAGTACAGGTGCTCCACGCACAATCTTAAATAAAGCAGTAAAACATGTCATAGGTACAGGATAGTAATAAAGCCCCAAACTACTTTGTGGCCCCAAGAAATGTATTACAAATCAAGCTCATGCCAAGAGGGATTCATAAAGTCTCCCGTATGTGGATAGTGCGAATAGTCAAGGAACAGGAATCAAGTACTCGGGGTCCTACGGGACACAAGTGAGCATGAAAACCCAAATAACAGATATTGCTCACTGGTGCCTCTTTCATTAGTTATCCCATTACTACTCAAGTTAAGTTGTTTAGGTACCTTGTTATCCATCAGACACTCACATACCCTACACATGCTGTGCTACGACTCGCATGGCTCAAGAAACTCCTGCAGTAATGGCTCATAGGATGGAGGAACAAGCTTCGGTGGGGTTAAAAATTAAAGGCTATGCAGTACTTGGGATTCAATTTAATGCAATCGCGACTCAATGATGCAAGAACAAGATAGAAGCAACAGGTACTATATGTATGCAAGCATGTGGTAGTGCTTGCCTGGCAGCTCAGTTGAAGCGAGAGACAGATCTGGGTAGTACTCCTGGGATTCCTGATATTTCCCCTGCTCGGCGTCTATTCGGAAAAGAACCAAACAAACAAGGGCCAACATAAATAAAGTGCACAAGCATAGGAATAAAATGCGACAAGCAAACAAGCATGCCATGATGAATGATGCACAATTTACATGGGAATAAAGTAGCATGGCAAGGGTGAGGTGTGGGGCAAGAATAAATCATTTTATTAGTTATTTGGTCAAGTTTTATTGCCATAAACAGTTCTAGTTTTTAATAATGATATGATGCATGCTTCAATTCAGAACATGGAATGCATAAACAGAAGAGGCTCGTCGAGCTGATCGATTTAGACATATTATTTGTCAAATTTGGAGTTATAGAATTAACGTTAGGAATTAATTAAGAAAAAAACATTTTTATTGTAATTAAACAATTTCGAAAATTTAAATTAGTCAAACATTATTTTGAATGGCATATTTGAAATCCTCACATTTTTCTGATCCAAAAAACATATATCATTTGTATTATTTGGATTTGTCAAATAAAAGATATTATTTTCTGGATTTAAAACATATTAAACATTTCTGGAAAACATTTTTATTAAATAGAAAAGAGCTCAGACTTTTTTACACTCAACTGAACCTAGCCCCAGACACCGACATGTGGGTCCAGTGCTGACTCAGCAGCAGCCGGTGTAGTGGGGACTGAACCGAACTTTTCTTACCGCGCGCTCACCCAGCCGTAGGGGTTGACAGGTGGGCCTCCGGGCGGCGGGGCCACAACGCGCGCGTGGCCAGCGTGCGCTGGACACGTGGGCGAGCCGGAGCGCGGAGGGACCAGTTCGTGACGACACGGAAAACTCAGGGGTTTTTGAAGAAAATGACTAGGGTTGAACTGGATCTGACGAAAAATTGGCTAGCTGCAACGATTTTCGAAAGACGATGGCGAGCCAACCTTTGGGAATCTTGCGATGCCACAAAAACCAAAGTTATAGAGAAAACCAAGATCTACAAGTTCCGTGATGGGTGTTTCGGCGGGGGTTGGCTATAACGACGGTAAAAACATGACGAACAGAGGGTGTCGCTAGGGTTTTAAGACTGACGGAAAAATTTCAGAAAATGGCTGAGATCAGGCTGGGTTGTGACGACGATTGCGACCGAACGGCGGCGAATTTCGCCATACCGTAAAAAGGAAAACTGAAGAGGGTGGTGCAGGCTACAACTTTGGTTTAGCAAGCTCACATGGAGGCGGACCACAGCGACCGGGATCCGCGAGAGAACAGAGGGGTGCGCTAGGGTTCCGCTGCTGCTGTGTCGAAGTATGCATATGCGGTGGCGACTGACCGGTGCAGCGACAAGCGAGCGATGCGGCGGCTGCGAAGAGGGTGCTGCGGTAAAGAGGGGGAGGTGGAGCTCACCGAGACGGTGCTGTTGACGGTGGTGCCTGGCCGGAGAAAGGCAAGGTTGGCGGCACGGCGAGGCGGACGTCCGCGACGGTGAGCTTGAGGGCGCACAGGGACAGCGGCGGCACCAGCGGGGTACATTGTTTTTTCTCCTTGATCCCTAACACTGACGAGAGAGGACGGTGCAGCGGTGTTCGAGGCGGCGACGCTATAGCTCGGGGTGGCCTACGTCAAGTGGCTGGTGCGGAGCTAGACGGGGGCATGGCGGCGGCAGGGTTCTGGCCATGGGGTGAAAGAGGATGGAAGGGGGTGGATGGTGGCTGGGAGGAACTCGATCTGGGTTAGGTGGATGTGGCGAGCTGCTGTTGCCTGGCTGAAAGCAAGAAAAAGGCGAAAAAGCTGGAGGAGGGCTGGCATGGACGAGCGATCACGTGCTCGTCGAGGGAGAGAAACAGGACGCGGGGAACGGCTTGTTACCAGGATGGTCAGGTCGAGCCTGAAGAGGTAAGGAGGACCCAGGGAGGAGGGGCCCAAGCCGAGGAGGCTGGCGCGTCTGGATGGTATGCTCTTGATCAAGTCGGACCAGGGCAGGGTTCAGTTCAACCGAGAGAAGGAGAGGGGAGGCGTGCGAGAGCAGGCTGTTGCCGAGCCAGCTGGCAGGGGGCGCCGGGCTGGGGTGTTGATCGAAGGGGACAAGTAGCTAGCTTGGTATGGATGGTGGTGTAGATATGCCTGGTGCATATGGTGGCCACGGGTAGCAAAATATCTAGCTAGGTTAGCTTAGCTAGACTATGAGAGAGAGAGATTAAGGGTTTTGGGACAAGGTTGTTGAATTCAAAACCCATGCATACCGAAAGAACTCCAAAATATAAAAAGGGGAAGGTGAGAGGTTGTTTTGCACGGCTTATGCATGATCCTTAGCTAGGCCACACTACATTTGTGAAAACAAATACAAGCTCAAATGACCCCACTTAGTCACATGCACTCAAATTTGAATAAAGCCCAAGCAAAAGGTTTGAAGAGGTTAAATAAAAACAACAGCATAGAAGAACTAGAGTTGGATAGGGAGGTGGGGTTTATATTCCATGTGACATGAAATAATGGTACCCACACATAAGACACATGCACAAGGAATTAACACATGGTTGTAATTAACCCATAGGTCCAAGATTTGATGAATTAAGCATGAATGAATATAATGGTAAAATGCTTGTGTGTGTATCCCGCGAGATAATTATATGATCCCATATATGTCCACATATGCTCATATATCCAACTATAAACCATACGAGAGAGGCAAGAAAGATCATACTCACATGGCATGCAAAGGTGGCCATGTGGCTCTTCATATATCCATATTGTGAAAACAATATGATGCATATATGAGAGCATGTGTAAGTAGAAGTGGATCCATCTTAAATATATGTGAGCTAGACAAGATCCAAAGGAAGTGCAACTGCCCACATATGGTTTGGATGGTGGAATTATGGGGTGGTGACAAGAAAGGTGGTGGGGTTAATGAAAGATATGCCCCCAACTCAACTTGGGCATCAAGCATTTATCAAGAACCAAATACAGTGTATCAAGAGGCAAATACAATTAATAATGCATATGAGATAAGAACCAAATGAAAAGGGTTTTATATGATGCTCAAATGCAAGGTGGCATGATGACATGAGCATGATATAATTATGATGCAACAAAAATATGTAGGAAGTAGCATTTTATTATTAGACCATGTAGCATTACAAATGTTAGACAGATGGGATGCTACAACTCTCTCCCACTAAACAGGAATCTCGCCCCGAGATTCTAGGAAGAAGAAGAAGACACGAAGAGGGTAGGATACTTGGCACGGAGCTCATCCTCGCGTTCCCAAGTGGCTTCATCAACGGAATGGTGCGACCACTGCACCTTGCAGAACTTTATAGACTTGTTGCAAGTCTTTCTTTCTGCAACTTCTAAGATTTTTGTGGGGTGCTCTTGATAAGACAGATCTTCTTGGAGATTGATGAGCTCATGGTCCACGGTCCTGCCGGGATCCTTGAAGCACTTCTTGTGTTGAGATATATGGAAAACAGCATGGACCTTGAGTTTTTCAGGGAGCTCAAGAGCATAAGCAACTTCTCCTCTTCTTCCACGAACTTTGAAAGGACCGATGTATCTAGGAGCCAGCTTTCCTTTGATACCAAACCGGTGCGTGCCTCTCATGGGAGTGACACGAAGGTAAACGAGATCACCCGGGACATACTCCATGTCCGTGTGCTTTCTATCATAGTTACTCTTCTGGCGACTTTGTGCAACCTTCAGGTTTTCAAGAATGATGTGAACCTTCTCCTCCGCTTGAGTTACAATGTCGAGGCCAAACAATGTTCTTTCACCTGTGCCCGACCAACCAATCGGAGTTCTGCATTTGCGGCCATAGAGAACCTCAAATGGTGCCATCTTTAGACTCTTCTGGAAGCTGTTGTTGTAAGAGAATTCAGCATAAGGAAGGCATTCTTCCCACTTCATGCCGAAAGAGATGACGCAAGCACGGAGCATATCTTCCAGAATCTGATTGATTCTTTCAACTTGTCCTTGCGACTGAGGGTGGTAAGCTGAAGTTCAACTTTGTTCCCAAAGCATTTTGGAAACTTTCCCAGAACTTGGAAGTGAAGATGCTTCCACGGTCTGAGCTAATCTCAAGAGGAACCCCATACAGAGAGACAATTCTGTTGATATAGAGCTCAGCTAACTGAATTGCAGAAATTGTTTCCTTGACGGGAAAGAAGTGAGCCACTTTAGAAAGCCTGTCGATGACAACAAAGATTGCATTGTTGCCTTTCTGCGACCTTGGAAACCCAGTAATGAAGTCTATCTCTACTTTCTCCCATTTCCATTCCAGAGGCTTCAATGGCTGTAGAAGACCGGAAGGTTTCTGATGGACAGCTTTAACTCTGCGGCAGACATCACACTCCGAGACATACTTGGCACAATATCGTTTCAACCCAGGCCACCAATATTGTGTTTTCAAATCCATGTACATCTTAGTGTTGCCAGGGTGGATAGAAAGAATAGAATCATGAGCTTCTTTAAGAACTTGCTCTCTCAAACCCGGATACTTCGGAACGAACATCCGGTGCTCAAAGAATAGAGTGCCTTGGTCGTCAAGGTGGAAAGGTCCATACTTTGAAAGCTGAATCTTGGAGATGATGTTTTTAGTGTACGGATCACCAAGTTGAATGGAGCGAACTTTTTCTTCCAAGAGAGGGGTTGCCAGAAGATTCAGAAGATACCCGTGATCCACAATTTCAAGGTTGAGCTGGCGGAATTCCTCGCACAAGAGAGATTGTTGTTCTTCCACCATGAGGTTGTTGACATAAGCTTTTCGGCTGAGAGCATCGGCCATTACATTAGCTTTGCCCGGAGTGTAGTTGATTGTCAGATCGAAATCATTAATTGCTTCAATCCACCTCCTCTGACGAAGGTTGAGATCTGGTTGTGCGAAGATATACTTCAGACTCTTGTGATTAGAAAAGATCTCACAACGGTTGCCAAGCAAGTAGTGTCTCCATACTTTCAAAGCAAAGACAACTGCTGCGAGTTCGAGGTCATGTGTAGGATAGTTGATCTCATGCGTCTTCAACTGTCGAGAGGCATAAGAAACAACTTGTTTTTCTTGCATAAGGACCGCACCCAATCCTTGCAAGGAGGCGTCACAGAATATCTGGAAAGACTTGGATGTATCTGGAGGAATGAAGACTGGTGTGGAAGTGAGCTTCTCTTTGAGGGTTTCAAAGCTTGCTTGACATGCAGGAGACCAGAGGTATTTCTTGCCTTTCTTGAGAAGATCAATAAGAGGCTTCGCAATCTTCGAGAAGTTCTGAACGAAGCGACGGCAGTAACTAGCCAAACCAAGGAAACTCCGGACTTCTTTGACATTTTTGGGTGGAAGCCACTCAACAATTGTCCGAACAGTTTCTGGGTTGATGGCAATGCCCTTGGCGGAGATGACGTGACCAAGATAGGTGACTTCAGGCAGCCAGAACTCACACTTGGAGAACTTTGCATACAGGCGGTTCTCACGAAGCTTATTTAGGACACACCGAAGGTGTTCTTCATGTTCTTCCTTTGACTTAGAATAGACTAGAATGTCATCCAGATAGACCACGATGAACTTATCAAGATACTCCATGAAAACTGAGTTCATAAGCCTCGAGAAGGTGGCAGGTGCGTTGGTGAGACCGAAGGACATGATCGTGTACTCGTACAGGCCATAGCGGGTGGTGAAAGCTGTTTTAGGAACATCTTCCTTGCGGATCTTGATTTGATGATATCCACTTCTCAAGTCAAGCTTAGAGAATACCACAGCTCCAGCTAGCTGATCAAAGAGATCATTTATCCGCGGAAGGGGATATTTATTCTTGATGGTTTTAGCATTGAGAGCCCGATAGTCAACACAAAGTCTATCAGTCCGGTCTCACTTCTTCACAAAGATGGTTGGGCTACCCCAAGAAGAAGTGTTGTGCTGAATGAAACCCAACTTCTCTTGTTCATCAAGCTGACGTTTGAGTTCAGCCAACTCAGCAGGACCCATTTTATAAGGCCGCTTGGAGATAGGAGTGGTACCAGGTTCATGCTCAATCACAAACTCGACCTCTCGGTCAGGAGGCATACCTGGTAACTCTTCAGGAAAAACATATGGGAACTCACAGACCACCGGAACACTCTGAATAGCATCCATAGCATCATCATTCAGAGCCTCCAAAGAGAAAAGCTGAATTGCAAGAGTCAGACTTGGAGAATAGACTATATGGCCTTCAGGAATTTTCAGAGAAACCGAGCGTTCAGCACAATCAATCACAGCTGCATTTGCCGTTAACCAATCCATGCCCAAGATGACATCAATGTCAGAGTTACCGAGAATGATTAAGGAAGCTAGAAATGAAGAACCACCAATTAGAATTTGATTGCCATGATTGATCTTGGTAGATAGCATTCTTGCCCCAGGAGAAAGAACCATTAACTTTTTATCCAGCTGGTCTATAATTAGCTCATGCTCATTTGCAAACTTGTGAGACACAAATGAATGCGATGCACCAGAATCAAACAAAACTCGTGCAGGGACTGAGTTAACGGGAAGCGTACCCATCACAACTCCAGGAGCATGCTCAGCTTGAGCGACGTTGACACAGTTGGCACGAGCAACAGTGGACCCGGGCTTGGTGTTGATGTTGAGAGCCCGCGGTGGAGGTGCACGAACCATAGAAGAACTTGCTGCAGGTCTTGGAGGTGGTGGAGGAAGAGCTTTGTTGTTCAAGGGACAACTCCAGTGTTGATGCCCAGTGTTCCCACAAGTGTAGCAAGCACCAGGTGGACGTGGAGCAGCGTAGCTAGGGACTCCGCCAGGCACTCCAGGGTAGTTGTGGTTGTAGCCCCTAGGAGCCGCGGTGAAGGAGTTTGGTGGCCTTGCCGCGTAGCTTGAAGGTCTTCGTGGAGCCGGGAGCGGTGCGGTATTAGGAACCCACACGCGGCGCTTAGAAGGAGCTGTCATAGCTGAAGAGCTTGATGCGTCACGGCTGTGTTTCTTGGACTCCTCAAACACTTGCCTACTTGCTTCTTCCTGTAGAGCTGTATGTTGGAGTTCCAGAAAAGACCCCGGCCTTGCATGAGTGATTGCATATTTGATAGATGCATTGAGCCCTTGCCTGAACCTCTTTTGTTTCTTCTTGTCATCAGAGATCTCATCGCCACCATACCGAGAAAGATTCATGCATTTTCTGATATAGGTATTGACATTGTCATTGCCCTGCTTGAGGTTGAGAAACACTTCCTTCATCCTTTCCATGACAATTTCTGACAGATATTGCTCTTTGAAAGCCCCAGTGATCTGCTCCCAAGTAGGCTGAAAACCAGAGTGGTTTGCCTTCAGGTAATTCTCCCACCACAGAGTTGCGTCTCTCTTCAGAAGGTGAGTGGCACATTTTACCCATTCTTGCTCAGGAACATCAGCAGTCATCAGCAACCTTGACATCTCACGCAGCCAATCATCAGCGTCCAGTGGCTGATCAGACACCTCAAAGTGGCGCGGGTTGAACTTCAGAAAACTCTTGATGTCTCCTCGCTTGGGAGGTGGAGGTAGCGGAACAAACTCATTCCTCCTGACACTTTCTTCAAAGCGTTGTTGGTTCTGTTGCATTGTTCCCAAGGCATTAGCAATACTTGCCAACGCAGCCCCCAGTTCAGGTGGTATGTCCTCCTCAGAATGGCGTGGTGGTGCCATCCTGTGATTGATATAAAACTCAAGTCAGTACCATAATGGAGAATAATAATAATCCAAAATAGTACTAAAATGGAATTAACCAAGATTAAAGGATACAAATTACTAAGATGATATTAAAATATCAACAAAGTTCAAAGCACCTAGAAGATATTAAGTATATCGCACACGACTGAACAAGGAGTGTGGTACACAAAGCTATCAAAGAAAAAATTTCCACAAATTTCGGCATTAAAACACCACTATATGCGCAAAACCACTTAACGAATTAAGATTAGTAACTCTACCAATTCAATATACAAGAGCGAATGATAAAAGTAGTGGTATGGTCACGACTCCATCCCGCACTCAAATCATTACTCCGCACATGAATAAGTAAAACACATATCCCAACTTCCTTCTTTCTTAAGATGAACCTAAAGATTAGCAACTACAGAAACAACACCCCAAACAAGATAGCGTCGGATAACAAAGAGTAAGACAGATCACGTCGGTTTACAACGAATCAGATAGATCGCGTCGGTTTACAAAAGCCTGTCGGTATGGAATGTACCAATAGTTGATAACCAAAAGGTATATAGCGACAACAATTGGATGCAACAGATAGACAAGGAATTACACACACACACACAACCTATGGTACTACGGGACCCAAAACACGTGAATCCTAGTTTGAATTTTAGAAGAGGATTGAAAACGTTACACTTCCTTACCAGAAAATGGTGGGTGGGTGGGTAAGAAGAAAAATGGAAGCAGTCCTACTCTCATGTTTTGTTTTTCCCTAGTATACATAGCTACCAAAATATTTGCTAGACTAACAACGACCATTTGGCTGAGACCCTGAAGGGCGAGATGGCTCTGATACCAATTGTAACAACCTAGGACCCTACGCTCTAAGTTCATGCCTGGATGAACCAAAAGTGGTTAAAATAGTACAGCGGGGGCCCAGGGGCCACCCATGTGTAGACCCGTCGGCCGTCCTAACCACTTCCAAGAACATCGGGACAAGAGCGAGCGGCGTAGACAACAGGCGAAGAGATCAAATACATACACAAGTGAGTATGTATGCAAGCTAGCTTACAACAGTTCTCAGAGCCATACCATCTAAAGGAAATAGAAATATTGCAACGCCATACGGCAAGATCCAAATATCCTAGATATAGATAATAGTGTAGGATAGCTCCTCATACATCAAACATCAGAGTATCAAGCGGAAACAGGAACAAGATCCGAGTACGGATAAGAAGCAAATCGGCATAAGATGCCACATAAGTAAGCACATCCCGCCCACAGATCTCGCAGATCCCCATCCTCGGAATCTCTACACCGAGTTATCGTTGTCAACGTCATCTGTCTCCTCCACCCAGTATCCATCTTGCGAATACACCTGTTCATATGAATCAAACAATTTATCGTGTGAGACCCTAGGGGTGCTCAGCAAGTCTTTATGCCTCTAAAGAGGACATAACCTGGGGTGAGCAATTGCAGCAAAAGATAATGACTGACAAGTCTATAGATACTCGCTAACCATCCGCCTAACCAAAGATAGACGGATGTCTGTTAATTATACACAACAGTTATAACAGTATAAAGTATCAGATCCATCCTCCTTCTCGCTTACCAACGAGAAAGCGGACGAACAACCCTTCCGTTGGCAGTTTTATTACTCATTCCATGAATATTGCACTATTTACTAGTCAGATATTTAGTCAAATTATAGACGGTACTTTAGTTATACTTGTCTATGATCAAGAAACTGTGCTCCAAGTCGTCCATAAACGTGGACACGGCTTTCAGAAAGATTTACCCTGCAGGGGTGCACAAATAGCAACACACACACGATCGACCTCGGAAAAACTAAATCAAAACCCAACGAGGCTTTCACGACAAAGCATTCACAGGATTCATAAAATATTTCAGGGGGCCACCCCATTAAGCTACCCGCAACGAAGTTGGCCGGCTCCGAGACGGAACCAAGGTTTGTGTCAATGGCGGTAAACGACTGAGAACCCGAAAGTGTGACTAGGCTTGTCGATACCGCGAAAACATTCCACGATCCAAAACAGTACAGGTGCTCCACGCACAATCTTAAATAAAGCAGTAAAACATGGCATAGGTATAGGATAGTAATAAAGCCCCAAACTACTTTGTGGCCCCAAGAAATGTATTACAAATCAAGCTCATGCCAAGGGGGATTCATAGAGTCTCCCGTATGTGGATAGTGTGAATAGTCAAGGAACAGGAATCAAGTACTCGGGATCCTACGGGACACAAGTGAGCATGAAAACCCAAATAACAGATATTGCTCACCGGTGCCTCTTTCATTAGTTATCCCATTACTACTCAGGTTAAGTTGTTTAGGTACCTTGTTATCCATCAGACACTCACATACCCTACACATGCTGTGCTACGACTCGCATGGCTCAAGCAACTCCTGCAGTAATGGCTCATAGGATGGAGGAACAAGCTTCGGTGGGGTTAAAAATTAAAGGCTATGCAGTACTTGGGATTCAATTTAATGCAATCGCGACTCAATGATGCAAGAACAAGATAGAAGCAATAGGTACTATATGTATGCAAGCATGTGGTAGTGCTTGCCTGGCAGCTCAGTTGAAGCGAGAGACGGATCTGGGTAGTACTCCTGGGATTCCATATTTCCCCTGCTCGGCGTCTATTCGGAAAAGAACCAAACAAATAAGGGCCAACATAAATAAAGTGTACAAGCATAGGAATAAAATGCGACAAGCAAACAAGCATGCCATGATGAATGATGCACAATTTACATGGCAATAAAGTAGCATGGCAAGGGTGAGATGTGGGGCAAGAATAAATCATTTTATTAATTATTTGGTCAAGTTTTATTGCCATAAACAGTTATGGTTTTTAATAATGACATGATGCATGCTTCAATTCAGAACATGGAATGCATAAACAGAACGGGATCGTCGACCTGATCGATTTAGACATATTATTTGTCAAATTTGGAGTTATAGAATTAACGTTAGGAATTAATTAAGAAAAATGCATTTTTATTGCAATTAAACAATTTCGAAAATTTAAATTAGTCAAACATTATTTTGAATGGCATATTTGAAATCCTCACATTTTTCTGATCAAAAAAACATATATCATTTGTATTATTTGGATTTTTCAAATAAAAGATATTATTTTCTGGATTTAAAACATATTAAACATGTCTGGAAAACATTTTTATTAAATAGAAAAGAGCTCAGACTTTTTTATACTCAACTGAACCTAGCCACAGACACCGACATGTGGGTCCAGTGCTGACTCAGCAGCAGCCGGCGTAGCGGGGACTGAACCGGACTTTTCTTACCGCGCGCTCACCCAGCCGTAGGGGTTGACAGGTGGGCCTCCGGGCGGCGGGGCCACAACGCGCGCGTGGCCATCGTGCGCTGGACACGTGGGCGAGCCGGAGCGCGGAGGGACCAGTTCGTGATGACACGGAAAACTCAGGGGGTTTTGAAGAAAATGACTGGGGTTAAACTGGATGTGACGAAAAACTGGCTAGCTGCAACGATTTTCGAAAGACGATGGCGAGCCAACCTTTGGGAATCTTGCGATGCCGCAAAAACCAAAGTTGCAGAAAACCAAGATCTACAAGTTCCGTGATGGGTGTTGCGACGGGGGTGGCTGTAACGACGGTAAAAACATGACGAACAGAGGGTGTCGCTAGGGTTTTAAGACTGACGGAAAAATTTCAGAAAATGGCTGAGATCGGGCTGGGTTGCGACGACGATTGCGACCGAACGGCGGCGAATTTCGCCACGCCGTAAAAAGGAAAACTGAAGAGGGTGGTGCGGTCTACAACTTTGGTTTAGCAAGCTCGCACGGAGGCGGACCACAGCGACCGGGATCCGCGAGAGAACAGAGGGGTGCGCTAGGGTTCCGCTGCTGCTGTGCCGAAGTATTCATATGCGGTGGCGACTGACCGGTGCAGCGACAAGCGAGCGACGCGGCAACTGCGAAGAGGGTGCTGCGGTAAAGAGGGGGAGGTGGAGTTCACCGAGACGGTGCTGGTGACGGTGGTGCCTGGCCGGAGAAAGGCAAGGTTGGCGGCACGGCGAGGCGGACATTCGCGACGGTGAGCTTGAGGGCGCACAGGGACAGCGGCGGCACCAGCGGGGTACATGGTTTCTTCTCCTTGATCCCTAACGGTGACGAGAGAGGACGGTGCAGCGGTGTTCGAGGCGGCGACGCTATGGCTCGGGGTGGCCTACGTCAAGTGGCTGGTGCGGAGCTAGACGGGGGCATGGCGGCGGCAGGGTTCTGGCCATGGGGTGAAAGAGGAAGGAAGGGGGTTGGATTGTGGCTGGGGGAACTCGATCTGGGTTAGGTGGATGTGGCGAGCTACTGCTGCCTGGCTGAAAGAAAGAAAAAGGTGAAAAAGCTGGAGGAGGGCTGGCACGAACGAGCGATCACGTGCTCGTTGAGGGAGAGAAACAGGACACGGGGAACGGCTCGTTACCAGGATGGTCAGGTCGAGGCCGAAGAGGTAGGGAGGATCCAGGGAGGAGGGGCCCAAGCCGAGGAGGCTGGCGCGTCAGGCTGGTATGCTCTTGATCAAGTCGGACCAGGGCAGGGTTCAGTTCAACCGAGAGAAGGAGAGGGGAGGCGTGCGAGAGCAGGCTGTTGGCGAGCCAGCTGGCAGGGGGCGCCGGGCTGGGGTGTTGATCGAAGGGGACAAGTAGCTAGCTTGGTATGGATGGTGGTGTAGATATGCCTGGTGCATATGGTGGCCACGGGTAGCAAAATATCTAGCTAGGTTAGCTTAGCTAGACTATGAGAGAGAGAGAGATTACGGGTTTTGGGACAAGGTTGTTGAATTCAAAACCCATGCATACCGAAAGAACTCCAAAAGATAAAAAGGGGAAGGTGAGAGGTTGTTTTGCACGGCTTGTGCATGATCCTTAGCTAGGCCACACTACATTTGTGAAAACAAATACAAGCTCAAATGACCCCACTTAGTCACATGCACTTAAATTTGAATAAAGCCCAAGCAAAAGGTTTGAAGAGGTTAAATAAAAACAACAACATGGAAGAACTAGAGTTGGATAGGGAGGTGGGGTTTATATTCCATGTGACATGAAATAATGGTACCCACACATAGGACACATGCACACGGAATTAACACATGGTTGGAATTAACCCATAGGTCCAAGATTTGATGAATTAAGCATGAATGAATATAATGGGAAAATGCTAGTGTGTGTATCCCACTAGATAATTATATGATCCCATATATGTCCACATATGCTCATATATCCAACTAGAAACCATACGAGAGAGGCAAGAAAGATCATACTCACATGGCATGCAAAGGTGGCCATGTGGCTCTTCACATATCCATATTGTGAAAACAACATGATGCATATATGAGAGCATGTGTAAGTAGAAGTGGATCCATCTTAAATATATGTGAGCTAGACAAGATCCAAAGGAAGTGCAACTGCCCACATATGGTTTGGATGGTGGAATTATGGGGTGGTGATAAGAAATGTGGTGGGGTTAATAAAAGATATGCCCCCAACTCAACTTGGGCATCAAGCATTTATCAAGAACCAAATACAATGTATCAAGAGGCAAATACAATTAATAATGCATATGAGATAAGAACCAAATGAAAAGGGTTTTATATGATGCTCAAATGCAAGGTGGCATGATGACATGAGCATGATATAATTATGATGCAACAAAAATATGTAGGAAGTAGCATTTTATTATTAGACCATGTAGCATTACAAATGTTAGACAGATGGGTTGCTACACCGAGGGAGGACGACTTGTGGCATTTCTCCCTAGCCACCTACCCTAGTCTGTCAGTTTCCCTGTCTCCTGTGCTCCCTAGCCGAGAAAAACAAATCGGGGGGAGAGAAAAGCAATGGAACACGGCTGAGAAAAACAAATCAGGGGGGAAGAAAGGAATTCGCAACCACAGTTCACCTGCCTCGTGTCCTCCTCGGCCGCGGGAGGTGAGCGGCTGCACCACCCTCCAGTCCCTGATTGAGTAGCACCTCCGGCACCTCTAGTAATGGGCTCTGTTTTCATGACTGACGACGGAAGGATGGGATGGGCCGACGCCCGAGCTCTCGGCTGGTATGGCGAGGTGGGAGGGTGGGGGTGTTGCATAGCCAGGCGGCGCGGCTGCCCTCTAATCCCCATCCTCTATCTCACTCTCGCGCGTCCAGACCGTCGACACCCGAAGCGAACATGCCAGTTGACTAAGCGGTGACAGTACATGTAATTTCTCCAAACTGGTGAGGGTAAAACGGTTTTTTTGGAGGGACGAAGGACATAAACACTCCTTCTATAATTAGATATAGATCACGTCTTGCAGATCGGATCAGATTTCCTCTCGCGATCCGGCTGGCCGATTTTGGTCTCCCGCTCGCAATTGGAACGCCCCGGGAAGTAGCGATCCCTCTAATCCGGCAGAGATTCCTTCTCTCTTCCTGACCTGTCTTTTCCTGACCTGCCCTTACAGCACGCGTGGCTGGAAAAAAAAGTCCGTTCCGATCGGATCTCGATGCAAAACGACTAGAAATCTGATCGGCACATATCAGATATACCAAAACTGATTTTGATCGAAAATTCGCATGATTGGAAATTCTTTTCCACCAACGATCTCCAACTTGATTTTGTATGATTGTGAATGGAGTCTTGCGTGATGTTTGTTGCTATGGAAAGCCTGTTCAACTGAGGTGAAATTGAAGCGAAGAACGACGCCTGAGATCGCCTGTACGCGCGGGAAAACACAAGGAACAAAGGCGGAAAAAAATATGTGTCGTCTGACTGCTGAACTCTGTCAGTTTTCGCAGCGAGATTGTTGTTCTTCGACAGAAGATTTCGAGAGATGTAGATCACTATTTTGCATGATTTTTTAACCTACGGATAGCTGGTTACACCTGGTACAGGATGACATGAGGTGTTGTGCGGGACAGGGGAAGGAAGAAGATGGACGGTATGCTCACCGAGCACTCGCGCCCTAGGCGAGCTAGGCAGAGTTTGGACCGGTGACTTGACGAAGACAAGGCGGTGACCAGCATAGAGGCTACAGCGGCACGGCTCGGCGGCGGTGTGTTCATCCTGCTCCTCCTGACGTGTCGCTGCGGGGAACTGCAGTGGCTCCTTGCGCAGGCCACAAGGACGGTGGCGAGGCTTTGGCGGCTCCGGTTGCTGATCGACAACAAGGCGAGGTAGAGGGCGGCGAGTACAGCATGGTCACCACGATGTAGGTTTTACTATGGAGGAGTGATAGGGAAGGATATGGATGGATCACGATCCAGAGTAGTTGGGGACGATAGGCATGGCAGCTGGCTCGTTCTTTCTTTATGCACCAGGAGGGAGAGAGGTCACGCACGGAACATGGGACGATCACTTGCAGCGGGAGGGAGAAGAAAATCAGTGGGGTGGCTTGGTCGCTGCGCGATGCTGGTCGAGCTAGACCAAGAGAGGGAAGGTCGGTTCAGCTGGCACGTGGTTGGTGCATCCAGGTTCAGAGGAGGGGCTTAGTTGTTTTGGGTCAGAGGAGGAGTCGGTCGGGTACTGCACCAGATAGGGATGCAAGGTGCAGTTCAGATTTTTGCCTAGGTTCATGTAAATGGGGTGCTCTTGATAGATGTTCTAGTAGCTAGCCTAGACTTGGTTCAGTTTGAAAAGGTTGCATGTATGTTTGCACCACACGGTTTGAACCAAAACAAGGTAACACTATGTGGTAGCTAGCTAGCTCAGTGGAGAGTGTGTGTAGGTGTCATTTATATGTGTTCACACACACGGCTTGGAATTTACGCTAGCTTAGAGAAAGAAAAAGAAAGATTTTTAGGGTATGGATAGACCAAGCCATCCCCACATGAAGCTCTATGGAGTTTAGAAAGAAGACCAAAATTATATGTATCTCTAGAAGATTTAGAAGAAATCCACAAGTAAAGATTTGATAGATGGGAAGACAAGAATATGTGGTATCCACATAGACATGTGTTAGATGATGGTTTGGATGATTTTAAACATGTTGGTAAAAATCAAATAAGCCAAGAGATTCCAAGAATTTAATTAGAAGGACAAAGTCACAAGTAGTGTTGATATTACATGTGACTGGAGATGGGCTTATTATTGCATGTGGCCAAGACAACGCTTGTTAATGCATGTGTGCTAGGAGCCAAAAATTGAAGAGAAGGAATAATAACACATAGTGAGAGAGGTAGGTTATATGTGTAGAGTATGAACAAGATCATATGGCAAGATTTGGTGGAATGGATCCACACCAAATTTATTAGATAGAATTAAATGCCAAAAGGAATATCCATAAGCTCATATAATTGGATTGTAGGATATAGTAGGCAAGTTAATCCCACATGGAACCAAGCAAAGTAGTATGGTGGAATGGTTGAAAAGAAATGCCCCAACTCAACTTGGTCATCAAACAATATATGAAGATGTAAATACAATATATAAAGAAGCAACTATATTTAATAAGAGACAACTAGAAATGCAATTATGAGGATAAGAACCAAATACAAGTGTTTTAATATGATGCTCAAATGCAATGTGGAATGGTGACACGAGCATTCTATTATCATGATGCAATAATGAAGTATATAGTAGCCTTAATCCTTATTTATTATGCAGCACTCCAATGTTAGACAATTGGGATGCTACAACTCTCCCCCACTAAACAAGAATCTCGCCTCGAGATTCCTAGGAAGAGAAATCTTAACGTTCCCAAGTAGCTTCTTCAATGTAATGGTGTGGCCAAAGCAACTTGCAAAAGCTGACAGACTTGTTGCAAGTCTTTGGTTCTGCTTCTTAAAAGGAAAATCTTGCAAAATTGTCATGAAACAAGAAAGGTAGGATGAACATAGCTCGAGTGCTCAAGAGAAAAAAATATAAAGGAATAGAACCACTTCTTGAAAGAATCTATAAAATACGATGTATCAAGGATAATTTTCTCCTGGATACCCAAAAGATGTGGAATACGGCATTGCAGCCATAGAGAACTTCGGAAGATTTGTTAAAAGAGGACCTTCAGCCAAATAGAAGGTAATCTCCGCCCTTCAAGCCGAAGGTAAGACACATCGATAGGTTTAAAGATCAATAGATGCACATGAAGATGTTTCTTTCACTTGAAGAAAAGAACGAATTTGGAGAAGTTATCAACCATTATGAAAATAGCATGTTTCACCCCTTAGATTTAAGAACTGAAGTTCGGAAAACAATATTTCCTTCAAACAACAAAGTTCCTTGATATCAATGAAAAATATTTGGGATAGAAATTCTTGGATTAGATTCTTACTACGCCGGTAAAAACCAAAGGATCACACAATTGAGATGCGGAGATTTATCTTCAAGAGAAGGAGGTAACACGAGTTTATGATGAAATACTGAGGAAGAAGTTGAATGTAGAATATATGGAGTTTATTGTAGAGATGCTTATTTCTTACCTTAACCATGAGGTTATTGCAATAGAATTTTTGATTAATGGCATCAACCATAATTGGCTTTACCAAGAGAAAATAATTTGAATAATTGAAGTTAGATATATCTTCCATCCATCTTGTTTGATGATATTGAGCTCCGGTAAAATGAAGAGTATCAGGGGAATATTTTGCATTTGTTGCCATCAGATTGCTGAAGATTTTGCTCCATCTAGAAATAAACAAGTTGACCAACAAGAGGTTATTGATTACGTTCTTTGAGAGAGCACTCCGGAAAGACAAAGGCGGAAGTAAAAGTCTGAACAACGAAGGACACTTTTAACTTCCGTGCGATGATTATAATCACATTAATCCACCAATTCAATGTACAAGAGCGAAAGATAAGAGTAGTGGTATGGTAGCTACTCCATCCCGCACCCAAAGCATTACTCCATACATGGATAGGAAAATCATGCAATCCAACTCTCGAATTTCAGACTGAAGATCTTGACAAGCAGAAAGTCATGAAGCTCTGTAAGAAAACAATAGATTATCTGGCCTCACAGATGAGAGGATTAATAATGAAGAAGGGTAAGGAGGAAAAAGGTCGGCATCCATGCTCACGTAGAAAAGAGGGAGTAAGGAGAAGCTAGCTACTCCTGTTTATTTCTGCGAGACGTAGATGTGAGGATTAATAATGACCTCGTCACAAGAACCTACGCACGTCTATTGTGTACACCATCATGTAGAGTTTACGCGACCAACTCCGCTATCAGACGCGGGGAACCGCTAATTCCTAGAGTCTATGATGCTAGCTCGGCACTCCACCGTGATGAAGTGCATCCATCTAGGGCCTAAGATGCTAGCTCAGATGTCTGCGAGCCCACCCTCCGCAATGAACCGCGGCCACCTATAGTCTAAGGTGTCGAGTCTACTCTAGAACGGCCCCGCATCTGCTAGAATACACGAACATCTATGGTCTACAATTCCACGTTGGTTCCCATGGACGCGATAACATCAACACATCGACTTTGGACGGCCCCGTATCCGTGAGAAACCGCGGATGTCTACGATCTATGATGCCATGCTGGCTCATTGCAGGATCCGTAGACACGATAATACCGCCACGTTGACTCTAGACGGCGCCCACGTCCGCGAGAAACCCCAGACGTGTACGGTCTATGGTGCCACGTCCACTCTCTGAGGGCCCCATAGCCGCAAGCGTCTGTAGCCGACATGGGGTCAGTGCACCATGTCGGCTCTAAGAGGGCCCCTCAACCCGGTGGGTGCAGAGCGTTGTCGCCCTAGAACGCCTCTCAATGTGCATGTTCTTGCCCGCATATGCTGACAGTGGGCTCATGTCATGTGCGCGGCCCACCGTCCTGCGACGCGGAGTACGACGACGCGCGCGACAACCGTCAGCTATATGGAATCTTTCAGCCTTGCCCGTAGAGGGACCCAACTCACAGGATAGATGGGCTCCGTTGTGACGTTGCTGCGTGTCCATTCCGACATCCGGAAAGAATCGGGACAACGTGGATAGCAGTTTGTGCCGAAACAGTCTAGCACTATTATTTCCTCTTGATTATGATGACTTAATTTCTGCAATTTTCAGGTATTTGAGATATTTGTAAAATTAAAATCATGTACCATCCTAACGTTTAGGAACCAACGAAGGGTAGAAATAGAAATTTGTGCATGTGCATGCATTCATCTATAAAATTGGGGTAAATTTTTCGCTAAACAAAACCCTAGGGAGATCAGAGTTTCTTTCACACTTTGAGTTAGGGTTTAACTCTCAAGAGTGTTTGCTATGAATTCTAACATGAACCTTAGGAGATATTATGAATTTGGGTGGATAATTCGAATTCATATTTGAAATTTGAATAATATAAAAAGATTAGTGAATTAGAAGTGTTAGTGATTCTTTGATATCCAAAAAGTTTTAGTTCTTATTATTGTTTGAATATTAAACAACTGCAAAACAATAAAGGAAATTGATGCCAAAATAAATGTATAACTTAAATAGTTATTTCTGATTTCTTCCTTTATTCCAAAAATAACAAATGAATACAAAGGATTATGAAGAAAGTACTTTACTGAGACAATATTGAAGGAAATATTTATTATTAACAAACACATATTACATTGTCTTTACAAAAGAGGAAAAGAAAAGGATTACAATTGAAAAATAATAGGCTAATCCTAACTAAGCCTAGTGTAAATCTTCTTAATCTTCACTTGAACACTTGTACCTGCAAATAAGACAGAAATAGAATAAAACAAAGTGAGGGGTTAGTGTGAGATTGCTCTCAGTTACTAACAGTGTAATGCACTATTTTCTAAACATCATTGAGCCAAGTCTTTTTAAAGAAGGGACAAAACCAACAAGTATAGTATCTATTCATTTCACAGTTTTAGCCTCAGTATAACCTCATAGGAAGAAGGGGGCAAGGTTCACCAGGATGGAAATAGTAGAAGGTGGGGGCATTTAAAGTCGAAATCACTTGATCTCATCCACGGTCAGAGCAACAGAGAAGCTGCTCACACACCTAAATGCATGCATTGAGGTGTCAATAGCAGAGAAGAAGCAAGCAGTTTAAGTCACAGCCGCACAGTGCAAAGCCAAGCTTTGCTAGTCACTTCACACAGAAAGCAAAACACCAGTTTGTCACCAGCACACACAAGAACACTACAGGTTCTTTCAAACCACCACTAGAACAATCACTTTTCAACACAGCAAACCCAGGAAAGCACCAGCCAAGATGGTGACCTGAGGAGGGGGCAGATATAGGTGGACACCAAGGTCACAAAGGAGCAGCAGCACAAGGAGCAGCAAGCCAAGGCCAAAGGAGCAGGCAAAAGAAACTAGCACAAGGCTACCAGGGTAAAGCCCAATACTCTTAAATCAAATACTTCATCAAGTGTATATTCATATATGCAATCATAATTATCTGATCATGCAAGGACATGATAAACACATGAGTAGTTAGGCATCAAGTAAAAACAAGTGGTTTTCACTTTAGGAAGACCTCAGACCAGCATCATAGGTCTATTTAAAGGCAACAGTAATCACACAGAACTCGTGGGAGTTTCTTAACTCTCATAAATCCCATCTATATTTTTACCAATAATACAGTTCAGGAAGAACCTGGAACAAGATTAGATCTTGTGTGCCACTCAGAGAGGGTGTCACAAGACCTAATCTAGATAGGTAACCAAAGATGGAAGTTTCACAGTCCAAGAATATTTAAAAAAGGAGTACTTAATCATCTTCCTAATATCACATATTAGGAATCATTTATATATATCCATCTTATCTTCATTCAAGTTCATCAAGGTTCTTCATAGATCACAAGAGATCTAGTGTTAACTAGATAGCCAAATACCACATCCTGGAGGGTATAGGGCACATCCCTAGAAGGGTAGCACCTCTATACCCAACAGATTCACATTTTCTTGAGTACAAGCTCAAGCATAGTCTCTTAAACATTTAATAATCTTCCTAGCAACTAATAGGAATCATCCAATTATAAATCATCTCTTATTTCATCACTAAAGCATCAGACCAAGCAACATCAACTTAGTAGTAAGCACCACAACTCCATGGGAGTTAAGCTACTAACAATAATCATCTGGGCTTCCACATTAAACAAATCATGTATCAACAAGAGTGTTCTCTGACAGAGAACAGAGTAACTGAATATACGCAACATAATGCTAACTAACAGTGAATAGAGTAGCAGGCTTTGATTAACAGGGTGTGACACTACACCACTAACATGCCATTACCCAGGAGAGTAACACAATTAACTGAACATCACTGTAAGGGAGCCACAACCAAGGTTCAGAGATGAACCCTAGCAGAGGGTAGTCACAGTAGTCACATATGGCATGACATACTAGATCACAGAGAGGAGCACCAAAAACTTACTTTAAGGTCCTCGCAAGAAGATTGAAGAGGAAGCAGATGAGTGGCCGGCGATGGAGAAGAAGCGGCGGGAGCACCCCGAAGAGGGCACTACAACCCGCGCGTGCAGCATGTAGGAAGCGGCCGGAGGTGAAGAGGAACGCGCCACGAGCAACCAGACGTCAACGAAGAAGCACAGAGGCGGCCAACCCTAACCTAGCCTCGGGCAGGGGTCAACACAGCCAGGAGAGGGCACCAGCGAGGAATCAACTTGGACAACGTTGTGCAGCAGCGTCGAATACATCGTGCTACACAGCGGTGGCCGCAGACGGCTGGAATCGCGCACAACGGTGGCGGTGGCATCGAGCGAGCGAGGGGAATCGCGAGCGAGAGAGATAGGGGAGAGAGGAGAGGACACGTGGGGATACTGGGCTGGTAAGCAGCCCAGTACTGCCTTGGGGAAGTTGACTAGCCTAGGTGGGCCGGGTCGGATAGGGCCGGGCCAGCCTAGTGGGCCAAGCCCGGTATTTGACACAAGGGCTTGTTTAAAATTAAATATTTACAAATATACCCCTAAAACAAAATCACCTCTAGAAAAATAAATAAAAATTCTAAAAATATAAATAATATATCTATGAGCTCACAAAAATATCCTCTACCCACTAAAAAATAGAAAATAATTTTAAGTAATTAAATCTAAGTCTATTATAATTATTGTATTGATTCCTTTTGGAATTTGAAAAAAGACTTAAAATTTACTTTTAAAATCCTAAATGGATTTGCTATGATAGAAAAATACTAAATTGTATTTTTGAAAAGTAAATTAAGTTTGTTAAAAAATAGATCTTTTTTCCTTGTTAGAATTTTAAGGAAATACTAGAAAGAGTTAAAAATTAAATAAATTCATTTTAAACTCTTTGAATATTACTAGTTACCACAAAAAATACTAGATATAAGAATTATGTGAATTTAATAGTCTTTGAGTAATGCATGTCTTTTATTAATAAAATAAATATAAAACCTTGATAAGGTGGGTAAAACACGCAAAGAAGAAAGATAATAAATCATTGCATGAGATTACTATGCATTGCATATTGCTTCTTTAAATATTGTCCTTACCGGGAAATAATGGTTTTCTGTAGAAACCAGAACTCAAGGTCAGGTGGAAGTATCTAACTTCACTACCTTGTAGTCCCAAGGCAAGTTCATCTCCTCATGTCCTTTGAGAGTCTTTATGAAAGTATTTGAAAATTGTGTGTTATCACCTATGTTCTAAAAGAGATAGAAAATAAATATTTTCCCAAACAAATTAAATGCTATTATCATCCTAAGTGGTGATAAATACTAAGAATGACAATGGAATCTAAGATTCTAGTTGCCAAACAACTAGGACTCAATGACCCATGACATCAGTGATTCTAGCACCGTATAATACGCGTTAACCATAAGATTTGGAATGGGACAGAGAAGTCAGCTGGATCTTCTTCCTTTAGCATGGATGGACGACCTAATCATGAGGCTGAGGATTTCTCATTGAGAACCTAGCACATGGGTGGAACCCCTTAGTTTCTCGTGATTTTAGTGTCTAGATTATCTTGAGAGGCTACCAGTGGTATAGCTGGACCTTTAAGGGAGCTTGCCAGGGCATAACCGTCTCATAGAGTTTTTAGGTGCCTACCAGAGTTATAGCTGGTCCTATATGGGGCTTAATGGAGGTGGGGCATGTCCTTGAGGGTCGTTTCTTCATGCGGTGTCGTCGGATTGATGACAAGTACGCCATGAGGGGTCCTCGAGGCGTGTGGAAGAGAGGGTGTGAGTCATACGGGATTCCGGGACGGTGAGCACATAAGTTTACCCAGGTTCGAATCCACCGGCTTTGGATGGATCCTACTCCTACTAGCAATCTAATAATACGGTAGAGCCGGAATATGGGTTACAAGGGTTTCGCCTATGCGAGTTGAGATTGTGGACTATTGTGAGGGTGCCCTAAAGGCTCTCCCTAGGACGGCTTATATAGATATCTGGCCTAGCGTTTACAGTAGAGATCCATCCGGCTATGACTAAGAGTCGGTTAGAAAGTACATCTTGAACTACAAGTAACACTATGGGCCTATGTCGGTAAGTCTTCTAGGCCTTCCAGTAGCCGGACTGGACTCCGTCTCTTCTCCCTGACTGGGCCATCCGTGAAGCAAAGCTCTAACCCGAAGTGGGCCACCCTGGTCAGTGAGGTACAGTGAGGATACCCGAAAAGTATATCCCAAAGTCGGATTTATCATCGTCTAGCTTGATCTTCAGCTTGCAGAATCTTGAAGGGTTCCTGAAACTTCACAAGAAAAGATACGATCTGGGTCTCAAAAACGAGTCGGACCTATAAATATGTTATTCAGATTTCAAGCTCGAAATTCAAACTAAGCCAGAACTTGGTCTCTGACGTAATTTGACACTAGTCATGGTCAAGTCACGTCACTGACAAACATTTCCTGTCAGCACAACCGTTGGTGGGTCCGCCTTTCGCGGAACTGAGGCGCCGTTTCAATGCGTGCGTGGAGATCGAGGTGGCGTAATCATTGCGTGGGGGCTTCCTAGTTCTTTCCCGTTTCAATGTTAGCACGAATCTTGGCGCGGCTGGTGGTTATAAGGGGTGAGGATTTCTTTTCCTCATCTTCTTCACCTGTTCCTAGCGCCGTTTCCTTCTCCTCTACTTCTCCCACGCACACACAGAGCTTCCTCGCCCCTAGATATTCCCAGCGCCGCCCATCCAAGGTCACCGGCACACCAGAAAAATGGCTTCCACATCATCCTCTGGCACAGCAGTGACGGTAGTGGCGGCGGAGAGGGAGAGCAATCGTGGGGTATGGATCCCGTGCGTCCTCGACGACACCAAGCTGTGCGGCATAGAAGAAGGGCTCCTCTGTGCCGACGATTGGCGGAGCGGCCTTGGCGAAGCCATCCCCAACCCTCGCGACTGCGAGCGAGTGCACTTTGGCACTCACCTGGACAGAGGTCTGAGTTTTCCTCCCTCAGAATTCTTTTCCGAGGTCATAGATCATTATGGAGTTCAACTCCACCATCTCCCCCCCCGAACTCCATCTTAGAGACGAGTGTGTTTGCATCTTTGTGCGAGGGTTATCTCGGCATTAGGCCGAGCCTTACTCTCTTCTGGTACTACTTCTTAGTCCGGAGAAATTCCATCACCGCCGGCAATCCTTACATTACCGGTACAATTAGTTTTTCAGTTAGGAGTGAGTGCATCTATCCTCGGATCTTAGCTAGTGTGTTGGTCAAGCAATGACCGACTACATTTTTCTATCATAAGGATATTCCCGCTCCCGACAAAGCTACTGCTTTGCCGACTTTCGTCGATGGAGCCGCCACGCCTCGAGAATCCTGGGACGAGGTCGCTCTGGCTCTCAGCAACGATCTGCTTCTCGCCAAGAGGCGGATCAAATATCTGATGAAGCACAAGGGCCTGATAGGGTCCGACTTGGTCCAGTGCTGGGTATCACGCCGGATCCAACCCTTCCAACACCATGGAGATCGATTGATGCATTCCATCATGTCGTCGAAAAAAGACTCCCTCCGCATCAACCCCAAAGCCTACACGGATAAAGATTATATATGCCAAATCAAATGGCTGATAAGGGAGCGGATCGAGAGGAAGATTCCGGAAGTATCCCTAGACATGCATACAGCGGAAGATCATGTTGTGCCGGTAAGCTTTAGCAACAACCCTTTCTTATGTGCTCATCTTTAAGTATTTTCGCAATACTAAGATACTATCTTCTTTTCAGCTTGCCGACCTCCCTGAGTCGGAATTAGCTCCTATGGAGGGATATCCTCCTGAGTTTTCCTAGGAGGAGGAAGTAGTTCTACTGCCGAACGTTGTTCCTGACAACTAAGGGACAAAGGAGGTACCCGTTGTGAAAAGGTAACTTTCCTCACAACTTCCGCCTTTGTACTTCATTTGTGATTTATTCTGAGATGTAATGTACTTTGTTCTATTACCTTCTCAGAGCTAAGAAGCTCATCAAGGGCAAGGGGAAGGGAGCTACTTCTAAGCCCATACGTCAGACGAAGCTAACTTTGGCTTCTCCCGCCGTGGCTCCTCCGACTCCTGCCCCCCCAGCCTTCTGCAGCACCGGAGATTACTCCATCTCCGAACGTTGTAGAAGATCCGACTCCTTTAGTAGAGCCAGCAATCCTTGAGTCGCAGACTGACGTCACCATGGGTGACTCAGGTTTTGATAAGGGTGAACCCTCTTTGGGTAATGATCCCTCGGTAGAAGTTTTCACCGACAACCTCCTGAGCAATCCGGAACTTGCCAAATTCGGCTTATCTCGGAAATCTGTGGAGGAGATCCAACGGTTGGCCAAGGAATGCCTTGAAATTCGGACCATTTCTGCCAAAGAAGAAGCACAAGAAGCAGATGACATCAAGAGCTCTGATCTTCTTGAACAAGTCCGTCTTCGAGAAGAGAAGCAGAGGACCGGCGAACTTCCAACTGTGCCAGTTGTCCCCCTAACCCTCGCCGAGAAGGTTACCACCGAAGTGAATGCGAGTTTGAACAAGCTCGCTCGTGAACAATACGTAAGTCGGAATTCCAACTCACATTTTTCTTTATGTTACTTTATATCATATCCTCTAGCCCCCAAGCATGAAGTTGGATAGATAATCCGGGTTTATGCTTTACTAGGATGCCAAAGAATGAACTAGTGTAGCCCCCAAGGCTCGTGCTGATATTAGTAAAAATATTAGCCCGAGTCTTTAGTAGACTTCTGACTTTGGGTATTCTAACTTACAGAAAGTATATTCCTATAACCAGGATTTATTGAAGAACGTTTGTAGCAAGGGGGAAGAGATCAAAGCTCTCTGGCTTGAAAATGCACAATTGAAAGTTTCCAAGGATGAGGCCGAAGGTAAACATTCCGAAACTCAAACCTTGGCTTGTGTTTTCATAGTAGAATATTTTGTTGAAGTCTTGTTCTTTTGACTTACATCACTAGTAAAGCAGTCATGTGCAATGATTGAAGAGGCCGAGAATCTTAAGACCCTGGTGGTGGAAAACAAGGAACTCTGCCAAGAGTTGGATAAGCTTAAGGCGCATGAGAAGAGCATTGCTCAAATTCTCGAATCCACCTCTGAAGGATGATGAGAAGGGCATCTTATAGGCGGAAGGAGAGGCCGAGGGGGTGCTAGGGTCGGCTAGACCACCCTTGGCGCGGGCCAGGCCTGGCTACACGGCCAGGTGGTGTGGCCGGCCCCCAGCCCTTCTCTGTCTCGTATTCTGGCATCTGATGACTTCCGGAAAAATAGGCACTTTGGCTTTTGTCCCGTCCAATTCCGAGAATATTCATTTTTTGACTTTCCTGGAACCAAAAACAGCAGAAAATAGGCAGCTGGCACTGTGGGTCTTGTTAATAGGTTAGTCTAAGAAATCATATGAAAAGTACTCCAAAGTGTGGACAAAACACAAGAAAGTGGATAAAACCAAGCATGGAACATCAAAAATTATAGATACATTTGCAATGTATCAACATCCCAAAGCTTAACTTCTGCTCGTCCTCGAGTAGGTAAGTAATAAAAAGAAAGAATAATTTTTGAGGTGACATGCACCATGAAAGACTTGATCAAGGTATTAAAACATTCAAAGCTGGGATCATAGTACCTCAATCATAACATGAAAGACAAAGTTCTAGCAATAAGACAAAGAAACTATGATGCAACATAAAAAGGCACAAACAAAAGATTCATGAATAACAATGCTTTGCAAGACGTTTGTTTGTTTCACATAAAGAAAACATAGCATAATAGTATTCAGCTTGTCCCTCATAGAGTAGAAAATATAAATGCATAGGACACCTTCAAAGTTCATAAGAGTCACTAGATACAAATAGTTTAAAACAAGCAATATCAAGTTATGCATCAATCAACTACTCTTGGGACAATGCACATAGAACTAAGAATGGCCACTATACTCTCAAAGTAGGTGCATAAAGGTAGAAGGTGGAGACTCAATATAATGGTGGAAGAAAGGCCTTCATAGAAGGAAGTAGGGATTCAAGTCTCATAAAGAGCTTCCAAAAATTATGGTACTTATAGCTTTCAGCTCTCATTGCCCCTATCATAAGCATCTTGAAGTGATTAAGGTTAAAGTGAACAAACTATGGTGTACATGCTTGACGAAGTATAAGTTAGAAATCTCATGTCCCTTGTATACGAGGGCCGCTCCTCATGCTACTCAAGTTTAGTCATCGGTAATTTCTTGTCATTGTAAGTATATGTGTATCATAGAGAACCGTCAACGGGGTACCCCTTACCCGATGATACGGAAGAATCCCCATATCAAAATGACAAGGCAAGCAGACAACAAGAATCTCAGCAATCTTCTTATTTACCATGGGATTATGGTGCTTTTTTCTCTCTTTCCTCTTTTCATAATCTCTTCTTTTTTTCTATTTCTCTTTTTTTATCAATATAGGACTCTTTTTTATAAGAAGAATGCTTCATAGACAGCTCATTATGGTTACGCTGCAGGTTTCCACCATGTCAGCAAGGATTAGACCAGCGGTCCAGGCGTTTCTCTAACACATATACATAACTCTATGGACTTACAAGCTCCCCTTTCATTTTACACCGACGACATCCATATACAAAAGAGCATGATATCAACTAGGTATAAGTACGAAGTGCAATGTTGAAAGCGTTCCCCATGAAAGCATGGTTCTGCTAATTCCCAACAAATAAGTGCAAGCATATACAACATAGATGACACAATGGTTCAAGTTTATTAAGGGCGAAAAGTAAAGTGTGCCATCAAGTTCGTGAGAGCTTTAATCACTAGTTTTCTCATAACAAGTTTAATTTGGAAGGTAAACAAAAGTATGAATATACTTGGAATAGCATAAGCTAGTAGGTAGGTATGGTGGACTCTTTGGAATAACTTGGTTTAGGGAGTTGGATGCATGAGTGGAACTCATACTTGGTTGTGGAGGCTAGCAAAAGACTAGGAGCGACAAACTAAGAGAGCAATAATGGCCATAATCATGCAGAGCGACAAAACATCATTGATCAAAGCATAAAGTGATATTACAAGTTGAAAGCTGAAGGATCATAAAGGCTATGGTGACTTGAGATAGTCATAACATGGGGTGAGCATGCACCAAGTGAACCCAAATAAAGCATCAAAGGAGAATACCACTATACTATGCTTTAATATGCTAAAACAACGCATGATTCATCCAAGGCACATTAAGCAATCTCAATTGTTTATAACAAGTCATGCTACAGCAAAGATTACTAAGCATAAATCCAAAACAATATCAAGCATGGCATGACAAAGCATAGGCCATAGTCAAAAATGAGCTCTTTTTACCACATAAGCATGAACTTTCCTACTCTTTTCCAAACCAAACCAAACTATTTGCAAACCAATGTATGAAAGAGGGGGTCCAACCAATTTATTCAAAAAACTAAGAAAACAAATCAAACAAAAAACCAAAACGAAAACGAAAAAGAAGACGCTCCAAGAACAACACAACTGTGCATGAATCAATAAAAATGAAGCGTTTGGAACAAACCTGGGATTTTTATTGATGAAGAAGGGGATGCCTTGGGCATCCCCAAGCTTTGACGCTTGTACTTCTTGGATATTTCTTGGGGTGACACGTGTGGCATCCCCAAGCTTGAGATTTAGTCCATCCTTCATCTCATTACTCATTCCTTCCATACACCTGAAAATTTTCCTTCATACAAAACTTCACACAATCTTTATTAGCAACATTAGTGCACTCAAGATAAATAAGTCTTAAGGTTCAGTTCTAACACCAAATAAACTCCCATTATAACACTAGCTACTGAAGTACTTTCCTCAAAAAGCTCAATTCCCCAAAAGAACTCAAAAAATAACCAACAAGAAGCAAATGCAGAAAATGGCAGAAATCTCTCAAAACAGACCAGCAGGTAAATACGATTTTTTTCAAAGACCTTCTGTTGCTCAAATCAAAAAGTGTTGAACTAACGAAAGTTAGATAACAACCTGGGGCATAAGCACAAACATTTACGCCTCTAAAAGACTTTCAGAGATGTTACGCGAATTTTTACGGTGAAGCACAGAAATCTGTTTCGGGACAGCAACTTTCCCAATCATTACTTCTCTCTCATTAGAGGTTACTCTTGGCACAAAAAGCAAATAAAAAGGATAAGGAGAGGTTATTACAGAAGTAATAACTTCCAAGAATCATCTAAAACTTTTAGGTTATCTCCCAATAAGTAATTTTATTTAACGCCTTTAAGTTAGGCATAAGAAGCAAGCAAGAATCAAGTGTTCTCAAATGAAGAAGCATTAAGACCAAGTTTTGTTTTCATTGGAGAAGCAAAAGAAATATTCTCTCTCTTCTTGGAGAAGTGTTCTATACCTTTCTTGAGTGGGAGTTGATATTTAATGGCGCATTCTTTCATATCAATAATGGCACCAACAGTTCTAAGAAAAGGTCTTCCCAAAGTAATAGGACAAGACGCATTGCATTCAACATCCAAAACATAGAAATCAACGGGGACATAGGCATTGTTAACCATAATAAGAACATCATTAAGACTCCCCATGAGTTTCTTTTTAGTATTATCATCAAGTGGGACATTCAAATAAGAATCTTCAAGTGGAGGCAAATCAAGCATATCATAAATCCTTCTAGGCATAATAGAAACACCACTATCAAGATCACATAAAGCTTTGAAATCAAAGTCATTCACTTTCATATTTGATGGGTTCCCAACCATATTCTTGTTTTATAGGAATAGAAGCTTTATGTTTCATCTTTTCTTTTTTAATCTTTATGAGAGCATCAGTAATGTGTTTTGTAAAAGCCATGTTCATATCACTAGCATTAGGACTTTTAGCAAGCTTTTGTAGGAACTTAAATAACTTCAGAGATATTACACCCATCAAGATCAAAATCAAATTTATCATCTAGAGTAGTAGAACTATTACTAGCCTAACCCTAGTGGTGGTGATAGTAGAAACACTAATGTTTCTAGCAATTTCATCTTCTCTTTCCCACTTAGCATGTAATTCAGCTAATAGTCTAACATTTTCATCAATTCTTACTTGTATAGCATTAGTAGCTGCAAAGGGATTCTCATTAGTTTCAGGTTTAGCAGCCATTTTATTCAAAGAAGATTGAGCTTCAGCCAAAGATGTTATATTTCTTTCAGCATTAGAGAGTTTTTCCTCAATAGTTTTATTGAAAGCAGTTTGTTTACTAATAAAGTCTTTAAGCATAACTTCAAGTTCAGAGGGAGCACTCCTATTATTGTTGTAGGAACTTCCATAAGTATTACCATTGTTGGGAGGATATGGCTTATAATTGTTATTACCATAAGCATTGTTGCCAAAATTGTTATTTCTTATGAAGTTCACATCAACTTGCTCTTCTTGAGCAACCAAAGAAGCTAAAGGAACATTATTTGGATCAATATGGGCTTTCCCATTAACAAGCATAGACATAATAATATCAATCTTATCACTAAAGGAGGAGGTTTCCTCAACAGAATTTACCTTCCTACCTTGTGGAGCTCTCTCAGTATGCCATTCAGAATAATTAACCATCATATTGTCCAGAAGTTTTGTTGCAGCACCCAAGGTGATGGTCATAAAGGTACCTCCAGCAGCAGAATCCAATAGGTTCCTTGAAGAATAGTTCAATCCTGCATAAAAAGTTTGGATGATCATCCAAGTAGTCAGTCCATGAGTGGGACAATTCTTTACCAAAGACTTCATTCTTTCCCAAACTTGAGCAACATGCTCATTATTAGATTGTTTAAACTTCATTATTTCACTTCTCATAGATATAATCTTAGCAGGAGGATAGTATTTTCTAATGAAAGCATCCTTGCATTTAGTCCAAGAATCAATACTATTCCTAGCCAAGGAATTCAACCATTCTTTAGCTTTTCCTCTCAAAGAGAAAGGAAACAATTTAAGCTTAATAATATCACCATCTACATCCCTATGCTTTTGCATCTCACAAAGTTCAACAAAGTTATTTAGATGGGCAGTAGCATCTTCATTACTAATACCAGAAAATTGTTCTCTCATAACAAGATTTCAAGCAGGTTTTATCTCAAAGAAAGTATCTTCAGGCACAGGTGGAGCAATAGGTGTGCTTATAAAATCATTGTTGTTGGTGCTAGTGAAGTCACACAACTTAGTGTTTTCAAGTGTAGTCATTTTTTGGGTTTTCAAATAAGAAAGCAAACTAGTAGAACTAATTTTTGTGTGTTTTTGATAACAAAACAAGCAAACTAAGCAAAAAGGAACTAAGCAAAACAAAAATAACAAAGTAAAGAGATTGGTTATGAGGGATTCCCCTTGTGAAGATGTCCTTGACTCCCCGACAATGGCGCCAGAAAAATGCTTGTTGATGTAGAGCTCGTTGGGAACCCCAAGAGGAAGCTATGATGAGCACGGCAGCAAGTTTCCCTCAGTTATGAAACCAAGGTTTAATCGAACCAGTAGCAGCAAGGAAACACCCCAAAGGTGTTGCTAGCTGAGCCTTGGCAAGGCGCACTACCGGTGCTAGTAGCAACGTGGAGACCTGCACAACACAACCACATAACTTTGTCCCCAACTTGCGATGACGTTGTCAATCTCACCGTGTTTTGCGGAAAACAAAGGATTAAACGTATCGAATGGAAGGAAGTAAAAGTTTGCAGAAAGTAAACACAAAGATTGTATGTAAAGAAAAAAGACCGGGATCCATAGTTCACTAGAGGTGGCTCTCCTTAAGATAGATAACATGCTGGGTGAACAAATTACAGCGGGGCAATTGACAAACATCGAGAAAGCAATACATGCATATACTAATCATCTTGAATCTTTTGAGACTTGATTGGGCATTACAACATTATACATAGACCGCCATCCAACTGCATCTATGACTAATAATCCACCTTCAGTTTATCATCCGAACCCCCTCCAGTATTAAGTTGCAAGCAACAGATTATTGCTTTATGAATTGTGTGTAAAGTAAACAATACGATTGTTCTATGAACAAAGGATTGTTGTTTTCTCCCTAGTAGCAACAGCACATCTAGTACCTTAGAGATTTCTGTCACTTCCCCAGATTACTAGAGGCATGAACCCACTATCGAGCATAAATACTAACTCTTGGAGTTGCTAGCATCTACTTGGCCAAGATAGCTACTAACAATAGAAAGCATGCAAGATCACAAATAACAAAGACATGATAGAATCAATAATCAATCTGAAATAGCATCTCAATATCCATCGGATCACTGCAAACAGAACATGCAGAATTACAAATAGATGATCTTGATCATGAACGGAGCTCACAAGATCTAGACATGAAAGCACAAAGGAGGAGAACCAGCCATCTAGCTACTACATGGATCCGTATTCCAAGGATGAACTACTCACGCATGACACCGGACGCTTGCGTGGTGATGAAGAAGGCCTCCAGGGTGAATTCCCCTCTCCGGCAGGGTGCCGGGAAGGGCTTCAGATCCCTCCCGATCTAGGGATGGAGATGACGGCGGCTACAGACTCTTTCATGGATTTTTTGATCTGGCCCTTAGGTTTTTCGTCTCGAGGGCATCTTATAGGCAGAAGGAGAGGCCGAAGGGGTGCCTGGGCTGGCCACACCACCCCCTGGCGCGGGCCAAGCCTGGCCGCGCGGCCAGGTGGTGTGGCCGCCCTCTGGCCCTTCTCCGTCTCGTATTCTGGCATCTGATGACTTCTGGAAAAATAGGCACTTTGGCTTTTGTCCCATCCAATTCTGAGAATATTCATTTTTTGACTTTCTTGGAACCAAAAACAGTAGAAAACAGGCAGCTGGCTCTTGTTAATAGGTTAGTCCAAGAAATCATATGAAAAGTACTCCAAAGTGTGGACAAAACACAAGAAAGTGGATAAAACCAAGCATAGAACATCAAAAATTATAGATACATTTGCAATGTATCAATCTGCTACGAACAATACCTATAACATGTCCTTTTGCGGTCTGGGGGCTTGACATGGTAGGACCGTTCAAACGGGCTCCAAGTGGATTTACTCACCTCTTAGTAATGGTGGATAAATTCACCAAATGGATTGAGGCTAAACCCGTCACTATTTGTGATGGAGCAACAGCGAGATGATTTGTCGAGGATGTTATAATCTGGTATGGATATCCACATAGAATTATCACGGACAACGGGAGTAACTTCTTTATGGGAGAACTTGCTGAATTCTGCAACGAACAAAATATCCGGCTTGACATTGCGTCAGTCGCACATCCGCGGGCTAATGGACAAGTCGAAAGAGCAAATGGTTTAATCTTACAAGGCCTAAAACCAAGACTCGAAGCACCACTACGACGTGTTGCGGGGGCTTGGGAAGAGGAATTACCTTCTGTAATATGGAGCTTGCGAACAACTCCGAACAGGTCAACAGGATACACACCTTTCTTCCTAGTCTATGGTGTTGAGGCAGTTCTTCCTAGTGATTTGATTCATAATTCTCCTAGAATTGTCACGTATATAGAAGAGGACCCCAAGATTTCTCGACAAAATGATCTCGACTTAGTCGAAGAAGTTCGCGTCGTTCCTGAAATGAGATCAACATCCTATCAGCAGAAGTTACGCAAGTATTATAGCCAGAGAGTCAGAAACCGGTCTTTCAATAAGGGCGATTTGGTTCTCCGGCTTGTGCAACAAAGAAAGCACAAACTTTCCCCGATATGGGAAGGGCCATTTTTAGTTAGTCGAGTATTGCACAATGATTCATACTACCTAACTGATATGCGGCCAGCCAAAGAAAGACCTGCTACTAAGAAGAGAAAGAGAGCTGGAGGCAGTACAAACCCGGAAGAATTAGACAGACCATGGAATATTGCTCAACTACGTCCCTTTTATTCTTAGTTTATCTTTCTTTGTAATCATATATGTGTACTTGTTCAATGAGAAATAAAAGTAGTGGTTGCCTCAAAATATTTCTGAGAAGTTCTTACCATCTTATGTCCGAATGATCATGTCATAGTCGAAAATCCCAGAATACTTGAAAGTACTTTATGCTCATGTTTGTTCTGGTTTAGATTTCCGAATCTAAAAATGCTACCTTCGGGTATAAATCTAAATTTTCTAGTGTATACTTTGGTTATTTATCTGATTGCTGGATGCGGGCATTTTCCGAGTAGTGAATTGTTGGTACTGGAAGCCAGCTTTGTTTCCGAGTTTAAACTGGTTTAGCAATTGAGCTCCGCTGCTCAGCAAAGTTTCCGTGCTAAAGGTTGGCCGGCTCACGAAAGGGACGAGGCAGAAAGCTAGATAAACGATAAGTGCAGAAAAAACAAAAGTGCTGATGCAATTATTTCAGGCACAAAAACATTTAAACCAAAAGTGCTGAATAGATAAAATAAAACAGGGCACTAGCAAAAGTTTCATACTACTTATTTACAGATCCATATTGTTTTCAAAATAACACATTGTTTTACTGATGCTCTATAATGCAGGTGGAGAGGTAAGAGCTGCAAATGTATCTATAATTTTTGATGATCCATGCTTGGTTTTATCCACTTTCTTGTCTTTTGTCCACACTTTGGAGTACTTTTCATATGATTTCTTGGACTAACCTATTAACAAGAGCCACAGTGTCAGCTGCCTGTTTTGTGTTGTTTTTGGTTCTAGGAAAGTCAGAAAATGAATATTCTCGGAATTGGACGGGAGAAAAGCCAAAGTGCCTATTTTTCGGAAGTCATCAGATGCTAGAATACGAGACGGAGAAGGGCTGGGGGCCGGCCACACCACCTGGCCGCGCGGCCAGGCCTGGCCCGCGCCAGGGGGTGGTCTGGCCGACCCCAGCACCCCCTCGACCTCTCCTTCCGCCTATAAGATGCCCTCGGGATGAAAACCCTAAGTACCCGATCAAAAATCCACGAAAGAGTCTGTAGCCGCCATCATCTCCATCCCTAGATCGGGAGGGATCTGAAGCCCTTCCCGGCACCCCGCCGGAGAGGGGAATTCACCCTGGAGGCCTTCTTCATCACCACGCAAGCATCCGGTGTCATGCGTGAGTAGTTCATCCTTGGAATACGGATCCATGTAGTAGCTAGATGGCTGGTTCTCCTCCTTTGTGCTTTCATGTCTAGATCTTGTGAGCTCCGTTCATGATCAAGATCATCTATTTGTAATTCTGCATGTTCTGTTTGCAGTGATCCGATGGATATTGAGATGCTATTGCAGATTGATTATTGATTCTATCATGTCTTTGTTATTTGTGATCTTGCATGCTTTCCGTTGTTAGTAGCTATCTTGGCCAAGTAGATGCTAGCAACTCCAAGAGTTAGTATTTATGCTCGATAGTGGGTTCATGCCTCTGGTAATCTGGGGAAGTGACAGAAATCGCTAAGGTACTAGATGTGTTGTTGCTACTAGGGAGAAAACAACAATCCTTTGTTCATAGAACAATCGTATTGTTTACTTTACACACAATTCATAAAGCAATAATTTGTTGCTTGCAACTTAATACTGGAGGGGGTTCGGATGATAACCTGAAGGTGGATTATTAGTCATAGATGCAGTTGGATGGCGGTCTATGTATAATGTTGTAATGCCCAATCAAGTCTCAAAAGATTCAAGATGATTAGTATATGCATGTATTGCTTTCTCGATGTTTGTCAATTGCCCCGCTGTAATTTGTTCACCCAGCATGTTATCTATCTTAAGGAGAGCCACCTCTAGTGAACTATGGATCCCGGTCTTTTTTCTTTACATACAATCTATAAACTGTTACTGCTTTGTGTTTAGTTTCTACAAACTTTTACTTCTTTCCATTCGATACGTTTAATCCTTTGTTTTCCGCAAAACACAGTGAGATTGACAACCTCATCGCAAGTTGGGGACAAAGTTCTGTGGTTGTGTTGTGCAGGTCTCCACGTTGCTACTAGCACCGGTAGTGCGCCCTGCCAAGGCTCAGCTAGCAACACCTTTGGGGTGTTTCCTTGCTCCTACTGGTTCTATTAAACCTTGGTTTCATAACTGAGGGAAACTTGCTGATGTGCTCATCATACCTTCCTCTTGGGGTTCCCAACGAGCTCTACATCAACGCCGCACCACCATTTTCTTGGCGCCATTACAAAGCCATCACTGATCAGCCGGAACGTGAGCTTGCTTGGCGCATTTTTGGCAGCCCTTGCATGTCTTGACCAGCCATTCGGCATCTGCCTTTGCTGTAAGGCAGAGAAAAACGTGTCGAAAAGCTTTTGCCACTAAAGATTTGGCTGCAGCATGGTGACCACACTCGCCTTTGTGGATTTCTCTTAAGATTTCCGCTCCTTCTTCCGGAGATACGCAGCGCTGAAAGACCCCAAATATACTCTGCTTATAAAGGTCACCACTAATTATAGTGTAGGATTTTGCTCGTCGGACGATCTGCCAGCTCAGAACTTCGTCTTCGGGTAATTTGCCATCTACCAAATAATCAAGGTAGGGTTGAGTCCAGCTGGGTATTACAGTCAGAACTGCTATTAAAGGTGAGTCGGATTTGGTCGGATATTCCTTGTCCACTCCCTTTATAGAGGGAACTTTGAGGTGCTCGAAAAAGCACCATCTGGGACCTGTTTCCGTGCAGAGCCTATTCGAGATAATGCATCTGCTTCCTCATTTTCTGCTCGAGGGATGTGTTGAACCTCAAACCCTTTGAACGATTTAGATAGATCATCCACGACAGCTTTATATGCTTCCATGTGCTTATTTGCATTACAAATATCCGGCACTTGTTGAGCAACAAGATCCAAATCTCCGTAACACATCAAACATCGGATGCCGATATCCTTAGCAATCCGGATTCCATGCAGTAATGCTTCATACTCGGCAATGTTATTTGTCGCCGTTAAGTGGATATGCAACACATATAGAAGTTTATCTCCTTGGGGTGATTTGAGTACCATGCTAGCCCTCGAGCCCCCTCGAGCCTTAGATCCGTCAAAATATAGGGTCCAATATTCCGACTCAGGGAGGGTCATATTCTCCTTTGTCTCTGTCCAATTGGCAACAAAGTTAGCAAGGATTTGGGATTTGATTGTTGTCCGAGGTTTATACTCAATATCGAAAGATGAAAGCTCTATGCCCCATTTTGCGACGCGTCCTGTAGCCTTGCTGTTATTGATTATATCTCTCATGAGAGTTGTGCTCACCACGGTAATTGGATGTTCCTGAAAATAATGTCGTAACTTACGAGATGCAAAGAACACACCATAAGCCAGCTTTTGATAATGCGGATACCGCTGCTTCAATTCAGTTAGGACGTCGCTGAGGTAGTAAGTCTACCATGATGACACTGACGACCCTGTTTGTCGCAGCAAGATAGAGCAACATTGGTTCCCTTAGTTCCAGTGCTGCAAGGATAGGAGCGGGCAAGAGTACTTGTTTCAAGTCTTGTAGCGTAGCTTCAGCTTCATTAGTCCAAACGATTTTTTGGTCTTTTTCAGGAGCTTGTAAAGTGGTGCGGCTCTTTCTCCGAGCTGGCTTACAAACCGACTAATAGCAGCAATGCAACCAGTGAGTATTTGAACGTCCTTCAGGCGAGTTGGCCTGGAAATATTGAGTATAGCCTTGATCTTGTCTCGGTTCACCTCTATGCCTCTCTGAGACACGATGAAACCTAACAATTTTCCGGCTGGGATTCCAAAGAAACATTTCTTCGGATTGAGCATTATATTGTATTTTCGTAAATTTGCGAATGTTTCCTCCAAGTCAGAAATTAATGTTTCCTTCTTTTGGAGATCACCACAATATCATCCACATATGCATGTACGTTGCGTCCGATTTGGTCGTGGAGGCAACGCTGCTTAGTGCGCTAGTACGTAGCTCCTGCGTTCTTTAGCCCAAAGGGAATCATAACGAAACATAAGGTTCCGAAGGGGGTTACGAATGAAGTTTTGATTTTATCTAATTCCTTCATCCGAATTTAATGATAACCGGAATATGCGTCGAGAAAACAGAGGAGTTCCGAGCCTACCGTAGAATCGATAACTTGATCAATTCTAGGCAGAGCGAACGGATCTTTGGGACAAGCCTTGTTCCAGGTAGTATAATCAACACACATCCTTAAATCAGTGGTGTCCTTTTAGGGACCATTACAGGGTTGGCCGACCAATCAGTATGGATGACCTCTTCTATGAATCTGGCTAACTCGAGCCGAGCTAGTTCCTTAGCTATTGCCTTACACTTCACAACGCCAAAACATCATAGGGACTGTTTGACGGGTTTAGCGTTTGGGTGTACATTTAGAGAGTGCTCGGCAAGTTCCCTAGGTACTCCGGTAATGTCAGATAGCTGTCATGCGAAGATATCTTGATTTGCTTGGAGGAACTTGACGAGCGCGCTTTCCTATGCGTTATCTAGGCCTACGCTTATCTGTGTCACCTTGGAGGGGTCATCATCCTTCAACGACGTCTTCTTCGTCTCTTCTGATGCCTTGAACTCTGGATTCACCTTTGTCACCTCCTTCTTTGTTGTAGGCATCTCAGACGGATCTATGCTCTTCTTGATCTCCTGGTACTCCTGGGCGTGCAACATGACTTCAGCAAAGGCGGCGTTTCCGTATTTGTACTCTCACGCCTTCTTCGGGTCTCCCCTGATAGTGATCACGCTGTTGGGACCTGGAATTTTCATCATATTGTAAATGTAACACGGACGAGCCATAAAAGCCCAGTAAGCCGGACGTCCGAATATAGCGTGGTACGCGCTATTGAACGGGACCACTTCGAAGGAAAGTGCTTCCGTCCGGTAATTCTTTGGAGTTCCAAAGGTCACATCCAAAGTAATTTCTCCTAGGGAATTTGCTTGTCTTCTTGGGACAACTCCGTGAAACATCACAGAGCTGTAATTCAGCTGGGTCTCCGAGATCTTCATCCGGCGTAGCGTTTCGACATACAGGATGTTAATGCTGCTGCCACCGTCCATGAGAGTCTTGGAGAAACCATAGCCGTCAATAAGTGGATTGACGACTAAGGCGTATTTTCCTCGCTTATGCAACCTAGGCGGATGATCGGCATGGTCAAAGGTGATTGCCACTTCCGACCAGTCCAGGAACTACGGGACAGCTGGAACTATTGCATTGAGCTCATGTAGAACTACTTTTTTGACCTTAGCTGGTTGAGATCCGAGGAAGGTGACGTAAGTGTCTTTCTTTGTCGGGAAATTCTTCTTCCCTTCCGGCTTGGGATTTGAAGCATCGTCTTCCTCCATGTCGGAATCATCTTTGGACTCTATCTTTTTCGGGATTCTTCTTTCCCTTCTTCCGCTTAGCCCTGTAACCAGCGGTATTGTCTTTCTTGATGTCGTCATTGAAATGACACTCGACGTTTGTGTGGGACGAGCCTCCATTGGCGTCTAAATGATGCACACATGGGTTATTGCCAATGTCAGCCCAGGAGTAGGTTTTGCCGGGTTGCCGGTCTCCTCTACCATGGAACCTTGATGTCCCACAACCACGTCCGTGGCCACCGCCGTGCCCTCCTCGTCCTCCAGACCCGAAAGTAGAAGTGACCACTACCGTTTCCGTGTTGGGCTTTTCTTCCGAGGTATTCTTGCGCTTCTAAGCTTGCTGCTTTGGTTGTTTTGCCGACTGTGGCACAACTAGGGCATTAAGTAATCCCTCTGCATCGTCATCAGCATCTGCATACTTGCTCGCTATTTCTATCATCTCCCCCAAATCAGTAACCTTGTCACACTTCAAGCGGTGACGTAGTAAACCAATTGGGATCCTGCAATGAAAGCTTCAATCACAGTTTGGTCATTTACTCCTTCACAGGAGTTCTTGGTGTCGATCCATCATCCGAGATAATCCCGGCAAGTTTCTCCGGCTTTCTGGGTGCAACGTTGTAGGTCTCCGACCGTATAGGGCCTCCGGTACGTGCCTTTGAAATTCCGAAAGAACGCGCTTTGCATGTCATACCAGTTGTGGATGGTGTTCTCCGGAAGTTCATTGAGCCATGATCGTGCCGTCTTCCGTAACATGAGTGGGAGATATCGGGTTGCGACCAGGCTGTTTCCGCCTTTGGCGATACAGCAAGCCTGGAAAAAATCTTGGAGCCAAGTATCTGGCCGAGCCATACCGTCGTAGGCCTAAATGTGTCTTGAGATAACGAATCCTTCCGGGAATTTTGTGGCTCTTATGCGTGGTCCGAAGCAATTTGGGCCCACGTATATATCATCATTTTCGTAGCGCCGTGCCTCTATGTTGGAATTAATCCTGTGCCTTGCATCACTTGGGAATAAAGATCATCTTGAATGACGGTTATGGTTGTGGCACCTTGGAGCCAGACTTCGGCTTCTGCCACCACCTCCTCCGCCACGACGCCCTCCTTGGCCTCCTTGGGAGCCGTTGTGATGGCTACTTGGTGGAGCAGCTGGGTTGTTTCCGGCTGATCATCGTCCTCCATCCGGAGCATCGTTGTTCCAGTTCCGGCGAGGATCTTCATTACGACGAACCCCCTGCCGGCTTGACTCAGCATGGTGTCCGTCATTTCTTCGTCCGTCAGCCAGATGGCTTGTGTGTCTAGGAGGTGGCATCTTTTGACGGTCCTCCTCCTAACATTTCTCCCTTTCTTCTTCCCTACGATCATTCGACTCTCGCCAGGGAGGATTCTTCATATTCAGTGCATCAATTGCCTCTTGCTCCGCAGTTGGAGTAACATTGCGCCAGTCACGGGCAGTTTTGTGGTACTGTCCTGAAGATCCGGTTCTTGAGTAGTTGTCTTCCCGACGGTCGGAACGATGATGCTGTTCTGACGCGCGTTGAGGTCTTACGTCATTCCAGACCGGATCCGTGTGACATTGGTCGGATTGGGAGACTAGTTTTCCGCTTCCGGACAGGGCGGCCTTCTATTGCTCTAGACCCTTGTTGAGTAGCTTAATGCCTAATCGAATCTGCTCTGGGCCTAGATTATTTGCTAGGATTTCTCGAGTTGCGACACTGTTTTGTACTGGTGTTGGATACACCCAGTCTCCCTTGCTATCGAGCCGAGGCACCCCATGGTCTCCTCCAAAGACCACTTTGTGAATTTCCGGGAATTGGTCGTCATGAGTGTGACGCTTCCAGGTCTTCTGATGCTGCCGAGAGATGTTCTTCTCCGCAGTCGCCATGCGTTTCTTTTCTTCCTCAATGTTCTTGGCCTCATCGAGGAGTACTTTGCGACGTGCTTCTAGGGCCTGGGCCCTTTCGTCCAGCTCTTCAGTAGTAAGTTCTGCAGCTGTAGGGATAGGTGTGGTTAGTGTAGCGTCGATGAGTTTACGCGCACCTTCGGTGATCACGTGTCCATCCACCGACTCTTCTTTGGGCTCGTCTGGGATAAGTGCTCCATCCGAGTCTTCCTCGTATTCCTCGGCAATCACCTCCTCTTTCGGAGGATATTTTGCCAGGGTCTTGTTCTTCTTTTTCTTCTTCTTTGCCTTCTTGGCCGCACCGGTAGCAAAGACGGCTTTGGTCCGTTTCCCAGAGTCAAGCTCTAATCGGTACTTTCGGACATCTGGACCTCGGGATTATCTCCGATATCCATGTCATCCTGCGTTTTAGGAGAGTTTTCCCCGGATCCCTCATCCATGGCTTCTCCTTCTTCTGCAGCTTTGGAGTTGTACTCCTCTTCATATTCCGCGGAGAACTTTTGGAAATATGCCGATGTCATCGAATCATCCGAGGATGCGGGTATTTCGACGTTTGTTCTGATCGCCTCCAACACTGAGTCGGTGTTGTCCCCAGGATCGGCATAGCCGGATCCAGAACCAACATATCCGACAAAGTGCGATCGTGCCTTCTGAGATAGTTGCGGCTCTCGCGATCGGCTTCCTCGAAACACCTGATGGTCTCAAGAATATCGTCCATGCTTGCGTCTTGCATCATCATGCGCCTCAACGTGTATCTCAGGAGAGGTCTGTCAGTTCCGGTATTACCAGAGCCGGAACCAAGGTTGATTTCTTGCTCCTCCTGGATTTCGACCTCTACAGGTGGGTCGATCTGGGATTCGACCTCGCTAGGGAGATCCACTCCAGATCCAACTTGTACTAGAAGGTCTGCCTCAGGTTCAGATTTCTCCACTATCTCCGCAAATGATGCGGGCTGGGTGGGATTAGGGTTTTCTGAGATCCGAAACTCTGCCGCCTCCGCGGACAAAGGGGACCCAGAAATTTCTTTTGCCTCTATCATCACCGTTGGGGTGGGTGGGACAGGCTCAGCAAAACTGATGTAAACCTCGATCTCACCGAAGGACATGATGGTGTATGCGGTCACGGCCTCCCTAGCCGGAATCCAGGTCTCGTCGAGAACGATGAGAGGGACGTTGCTGGCGTAGAGGATGCGACCAACGGCGATGTTCTTGCTGATTCTGATTCTTGTAGATTCCGCTCGGAACACAGATCTGAAGCTCACTTGCCCCATGGTGGGCGCCAACTGTCGTCGGATTGATGACAAGTACGCCATGAGGGGGTCCTCAAGGCGTGTGGAAGAGAGGGGTGTGAGTCGTACAGGATTCCGGGACGGTGAGCACACAAGTTTACCCAGGTTCGAATCCACCGTCTTTGGATGGATCCTACTCTTGCTAGCAATCCAGTAATATGGCAGAACCAGAATATGGGTTACAAGGGTTTCGCCTGTGCGAGTTGAGATTGTAGACTATTGTGAGGGTTCCCTAAAGGCTCGCCCTAGGATGGCTTATATAGATATCCGGCCTAGGGTTTACAGTAGAGATCCATCCAGCTACGACTAAGAGTCAGTTACAAAGTACATCTTGAACTACAAGTAACACTATGGGCCTATGTCGGTAAGTCTTCTGGGCCTTCCCGTAGCCGGACTGGACTCCGTCTCTTCTCCCTGACTAGGCCGCCCGTGAAGCAAAGCTCTAACCCGAAGTGGGCCACCCTAGTTAGTGAGGTACAGTGAGGATACCGGGAAAGTATATCCCCAACATGCGGGGTCGCGGAGGAGGGCAGCGATTGGCATGGATCATCTACTAGGCCCCTCACCAAGGAATTGTGGACGGGAAATTACGCCCGGTTGTGCAACAAGGATTTGGTCTCTTATGGGTAAAGCAACGCACCTATGTAGAGTGTAAGAACTGTGACATGTTACTCCCTGTTCCGGGAAGGAGCTACGAACGCGGCAGGAAAGGAACTCCATGAAGTTCTGGTCAACTTGTGAAGGCTGATGGGCATAGTTTTTGATAATAAAATCAACCTTTGAAGAAAGTTTTACAAAAATTGCATAGTGACAACGAATTATAGTCTGAGGTGGTAGTTAGAGCATCAAACTTCCCACAGTGCATATAATGAACTTGTTGGGTAATGCTGTTACTCACCCTTTCTTTTGAACCCCTTGCTAGACTTTGAGGAGCAGAAGGATAACCAGGTGTATGCTACAGAAGTACAAAACGACGTCTACTATGAAGAGCCAGACCTGTCTGGTGGAGTTAAAGGGGTAAACTACAGGATACACTATGGAGCTGAAGACAACGAGTCAGAGTAGTTATTGTCAGGCCGGGACGTAGTTATCTAGGTTGAGCCGAGCAGCACGAACCCTATAGAATAAGCTGTTAAGCTCATGTCTTTCTTCTTATTGTGTCTTTCGTTCTTTCGCTGAACTTATTAAGTAAGTTATTTGGTTTGTAAGTTTGAACCGTTCAAAGTTCTTGATCTTTGGGTATTGTAATAATAATATGTGTATGTTTGTAATTTGGACCCACAATGTTTCTGTTGTACCACTCTGAGGGATGTAATATTTGTGGAATGGTGTTTTGTAAGTGTTATGTCAACGACTATAGTATACTACAACATGTAGTGGTATGCTGGGTCACTGCAAATCATTAGATCACCATGGTCTCAACATTTAGGGTGTTCCATTTTAGTAGAGAAGATCACTAAATGACAGGCATATGCTTGAGGGTGGACGACGTGCATCTGAAAATCAAGTCTTAATGACCATAGGTCATAGACATGCCATGACAATCATATCTTGATGGCTATAGGATACTACATACGAGTTAATAGTGCGAGAGCCAATTATGCCCGTGTTATACACCAAGGATGAGACCAATACACTAACTTCTATACAACCAAGACTTGGAGAACGTTTCAATTGTGTCGACATGCGGATTGTGTACCCGACAAAAAGCTATCGATGTGACATTCACACAAACTAGCGCTGCAACTACCGTGCTTCCCGAAATGTGTGTATGATGTAATGGTGTGTGGACAGATTGTGCTCATGACGCGATTGGTATGCTTTTTTCGTGCACGACCTCCGATGATTTGGACGTCAAATAATATTCTCATCAAACACATTGCCTCATAGCCACTCCCGGGGGAGTAGAGAGAAGTCTAATATATATAGCTCTTCTATTCTACAACCACTTAGAGAATAACTATGCTATAAACTTTTCAGAACTTCACGCAGAATAGTAGTGGACTTCCTATTTTCTATGAGAGTGAACTTCTGGATGGACTATTGATAATTCATCTATAGAGGATAGTATATTGAGCGTAGTTTTTGAACGATGATCAGAACAGTGCAAGTAATATACCATTAGATAGATATGAAAATGTAACACCCTCGAATCGACCCCATGCAGATTTTAGTGACTCCTGCCAAACCTGCATAGAAACTATTTGATGACACCCACCAGACACTTCCTTACAAGTGAAAATGAAGTAATATGATTACACAGTAGTTCACGATGGAACCCATAAGAACATGTATATACAACAACGACCCAAGTATAAATATAAATTCAAAGATCAAAATAACATTGGAAACGATACATCCTCCAAGTATGGATAAGAAGGCAACTAGGACTAAGAGTCCTAAAGAATAACCAATGGCGCTCATAACCCTTCCTAGGACGAGCCATAAGGGTACCCTTGCTAACATCGTTAAACTCATACCTACCAATTTAAAGGGGTTCTGACATAGGGAAAAGAAACAAATACCGATCAGTACTAAATCCGTACATGGCGAGTCTTAGAATTTGGTGGATTTCGCCAAAAAAGGTATGGTAGGCTTAGTAGAAGAAATGCGTTCATTATAACAACCTATAGAGACATGATATAACTATCAGCTATTAGAGAGAGATAAGGGAGACCTATTCGATACCAACCTTATTCTAACACCAAACATAACCCATCTTGGGATTTCGTCCTTGAAACCAATCGAGCAAATCCTTTATAGGAATACTCACACAGTTGGCAGTTTTATTATTTCATTCCATTAGAGTTGCAAACTTATTGGTCATGTTAGGTCCAAGTCAAATTATAACAATACTTTAGTGGAAGTTGTCGATGATCGAGAAACTGTGCTCCAAGTCATCCATAACATACGATACGACTTTTCAAAAAGATTTAACCCTGTAGGGTTGCACCAAAGTATCCACACGTATTTCCACCCAATGTTGGCCAGATCAGTTAACAGACACCCATCGGTATGTTAACAGAGCTTCAAACATAGTGTTTCCCAGATCCCAAAGAAATCATATGGGGGACACCAAAAAGGCTACCCGTACGAGTTATAGCTAAGTCTCGTACGGACCCAGACATTGTGTGGACTTGTCATGTGAGCAGAGGCCATAGATAATATATTCTCATGACAAAGTGCCGCACCTATGCAACAGTATAAACAATCATCGTGAAACAAATAATAAACATGGCATATGTAACTAACGTAACATATAAAGCCCAAACTAGTTATGTGGCTCCCAGTATAATACTTTGAGATCAGGTAATAAGCCGATAGGGGTGCCCATATACCTGATGCATGTAAAATGAATCCATGAACTTTGCACTTTATTAATTGACATTCCAGCATATTTGCATCATATATGGGGTATATTCATGTTTTATAATGATATTTGGGAATAATTCACACTTCCCATATTGTTTTTGAATTAACCCTGGTGAGGCAAAAAACCCCTACTTCAATGTTTTTGACTTTCAGGTATCCAAACGATGTCCAATTGACCTGAAACTTCACGAGACCTAGTATTTATCAGAACCAAGAATACTAGGCCAAAGATCAGCGAAAGAAGAAGGTCGAGGGAGGCATGGGCCCACCACATGCGGCCACCCCCTGACGCATGTGTTGTGCTTGTTTGCTCCTCGAGTCTCTGGTGCTGTCGATTCTTGCTCCTACGCGAAGGTTCTGACCTAAAACCATGTATAAAAAAGGTCTCCCGACGATTCTTGGAAAGGAGTGCCGTAGAAGACAGAAACGAAACAGAGAGACAGGAGGAAGAAGATTGGAGGGGGAAACTCCGGTGGGGCGCTGACGGTGTGAATCCACCTCCTCCAACAACTCCAGCACCTTCACCATGATGAAGGGTGAGTAGTCCACCCATGGACTATGGATTTGTGGAAGTAGCTATTGTATCTCTCTCTCGCTCATGATCTCGATTGTATTAGAACCGTATGAGTTGCACAACATGATTACAGTCATATTTATATTACCTATGTGGTGGATCTTTATTATATTTGATATTTGAGATTGCGATTGTTCAGTATTAGAAGTATATGAATAGATGCATATCATGTACCCCGTTCTTGTTTACTTGTTTTGATCAAACTTGTATATGGGAGTGTTTGTGGGGGAACATTTGCATTATTTGGAGCAACGAGGGTGACCTTGCAGGTAGGACAGTAAAACTTGTGAATCACATGGGTGTTTACCTTACTTAGTTGCCTCACTAGGGATAAAGAAAATACCATGCTTAGACTAGATCAAGTATGTTATTATTTTAACTTCATGACATAGAACTTAATGCTATACTCTGAGATTGTTCTTAATACTAGATTGCTTGGAGACCCCCCTTTCTAGTGGAGTATAAGTGATTTTTTAGTAAAATAACATATCTATATTAGGACGTGATGGCCATATGAATTTCTATCCATACTTTAACATGTTGCACCAATATTATGTCAACGAGAGTGTCCCGTGTCCACCACAACTCAAAGAGAGAGTGCATAAGCGAAACCATGAACCCCAGTTCATTTCAAACCATAAGCAAACACTATCCAACACATCTACATCACTTTTTATTTTCAGTACTAATTAAATACAAAAACATTTCTCATACTTGCAAACACCAACCAAAACCCAAAAACATCATATTCCAATGCATTTAGCTCCATTGAATTTTTCTTTTATTGTATTTTATTTTAGTTTTGCTTACATACACCTTGTGCTTGACAATCATTTGGTGAGGTTGAGGGCACAAAACAATATACAACTATTTTGTAGGTTGCTTGATGAAGAATAAAGAGGATCATTCTCTTACTAACAGCTCCCCGAGAGTTCGATATTTAAACCCTCGAGTTTCCCTCGTGGGGACGACTTTCATTTACTACATCATTCTCCACTTAGAGTCTCAACCGTTAAGGTACAGTGAGAAGCTCCTACGACAACAGTCAGGAAGTTTTCTGGTGCTCGCATCAAGGAGGTTTTCTAGCGCCGTTGTCATGGAGCTAGTAAAAGGATAACTCACAAGAAAGTTCAAGTTCATCACCAACTTATGTAAACACCTAAGCTTTGGGAGGTTGCACCTACGTGAGTATCTTATTATTCTTTTAAATCTTCAAAATAGTTTTATTTTGTTTTGTTATTGTCTTTACTTTCATCTTTACATTTTAGTTTTTTCATTTTTAGTTTCATTTACCGTTCTGTTTTGCATATACTTTTTATTTTTCAGTTTTTGTCTTTACTTTTGTATTTTGGTTTGTCTTTTTGTTTTCAGTTTTGTGTTTCATTTGTTAATTATTAGTTTAGTAGTCTTAGTTGTAGTATCATTTTACTTTCAGTTTTCATTCAAAAACATAGAACACATAAAAATTAGTATCACTTTACTACTTGCATAATGGGAGAAAGAACTAAATTGCGTGACTACACAAATACACCTAATGATTAATTTATTGCTAAGACCATTACCACACCTGAGATTACAGTAGAGAGCTTTGAAGTTAGTCCTAGTTTGAGAAACTTGATAACTAGGGAACAATTTGGAGGTAGTGCAAATGAGGATGCCTCTATGCATCTTCATAACTTTTGTGAAATATGTGACATGCAAAAATTAAAAAATGTTGAAAATGATATCCTCAAACTAAAATTGTTTCCATTCTCACTTAGAGGAAAATCGAAAGCATGGTTATGCTAGTATAAATTCTTGGGATAATTTAAAAGTAGTATTCATAAAAAAATATTATCCTCCCATTAAAATTTTGCAAAATAGGAATATCATCTTATCATTTAGGAAAAATCAAAATGAGCATGCAACTATGGCTTGGGAGAGAATTAAGATAATGCTTAGAACTTGTCCATCACATGGAGTCAATGAATGGACCATCTTGCATTCATTCTATAATGGTTTGAACTATATGTTTAGAAACATACTAGATTCTACTGTTGGAGGTGCTTTTATGAGTAAAACTATTGTAGAAGCAAAGACCATATTAGAAAGTATATTGTAAAATTATAGTCAATTACATACTGAAAGAGCACCTATTCCTTCCAAGAAAGTAAATTCCATAGAAGAGATATACACATTATCTAATAAAATGGATGCCATTCTTGCTTACATGTCTAAACAAAATGTTGAGAATGTCCCTTTGCAAGACTTAGTTGGTAATAATGCTGAAAGTGTGGATGTGAACTTTGTTAGGAATTTTGGTAGTGGTAGCTATGGTAATTTATACTATAATTTTTCTTACGGTAGGTTTGTCCGCACCTATTTTCGCTTCGATTTTTTCTGGATGGTTTTGCCCCTGGTTGTTTGAGGATATTACACAGGATGCCACCATAAAGTCAAGGAATAAACTAGCGGTCAGGAAATCCCCTTGTCCACTGCGGGCACCGCTGCCCTCTCGACCTTGCTTGGTCGCCGCGATCTTCCCTACCTCCTTGCTCGCGCAAGCTCGTTGCACCACCGCGATCTTCCCGACTCCTTGCTCGCGCAAGCTCGTTGCACCACCGCGATCTTCCCTGACTCCTTGCTCGCGCAAGCTCGTTGCACCACCACAATCTTCCTTGCCCTCCGCCACCCTACCGTTTGGTTCAGGTTCTGTTTATTCCGGAGAGAGGAGGCGCTCCTCGATCTGTTTCATCTGCCGAATTTTTCGCCAGCTTTCAGCCGTCATCACCGCCGCGAGATCTTTTGACGCTGCCATAGACTTTGCATCGTCGAGATCCAGGCTTGCGCCCCTGTAAGCCGAGTCGTCGAGAGCTATGAACGCAGGAGCAGGGGTCTGGGGGGACCCATTGCGTAGCCGATGCCTAGGAGGTGGGCGGTGTCAGGTTGTCCGCCGACCAGGGAGAGGTGGGCGTCGGATCCCCGGAGCTCGACTACGACGTCCACAAATTCGCGAGCAGAGGAAAATAACGAGTGCGGAGTTCGTCCTGTGCAGCTCGCCAATCCTGTCGGCGCCGCTGCCGTGGAGGAGAGAAAGGGGCATCCGTCGTGGAGGAGAGGAAGGGGACGCCGTGGACGGGAGGAAGTGGTCTTGCGCTGCTGCCGCAAAGAGGGAGGCGGGCCACGCCGTTCGGTAGGCAGAGAACCTCCCACGACGGAAGGGACAATGACCGTGCCGCTGGGAGGATTTCCAGCGGCAGTGGAAGAGATGAAGATAGCGCCTCCACCATTCGGTGACCTCCAGCACCGTCCGATTCCACACGCCCCAACGTAACAAACATAATACAATTCGGTTTTTAGTTCATGTGCTGTGAAATTGAGTTATGTTTGCTCTCCAATTTAACATGATTGTGTTCTGCAATCGAGCAATTAAACTTGGTATACAGAATTGTGAACTTGTGATCTGGAGTTCATGTGTGTAGTCAAGGTACAATCTTCAGTTTTTCTAAACTTGTCCTCTGTATTATACTAACACACTGTATTGTTCATGGGTTCAGCTTTTGATCACATAATCTATACTTTTAATACTCCCTCCGATCCATTATAAAACGGAGGGAGGAAGTACATAAATTCAGCTTTTATACAAATTATTTTGTAATACTAACAACTTGTATATTGTTCACCTTTTTGCTGTCGTTTTTTCTTCTTTTAAGAAACATTAATGTTAGAATACAGTTTACCAAACTTGATTATGTTGTTGTGTGAAGAAACAGTAAGCTGAATCACTACTGGGCTCAGCCTGTATACTCTTCACCTTTTTGTTGATGTTTTGCTTCACTTAAATCGCTGCTGGGTGTCTGAATACAGTTAACTAAACTTGGTTGTGCAGCTATGTGAAGAAACAACAACTTCAATCACTGCTGGGTTCTACCTCTTCGCTAGCAGCTGCAGGACGCTGTGTGTATCGGAGCAGGCCACCGGAGGAGGATAGAAGAGGGCGTCGTAGGGGGCCATCAGAAGCGGCAGAGGGGGCGTCGGAGGGGATAGTTTTTTCCTCGAATATACATTCTAAGAAATACAAAATATTTGAGTTAGCTCATTTCTTGATTAGGTTTAAAAGCCTAGAAGAGAAGGGTGGTCCTAAATGTTCTAGGCATTGTGCTTCAACAGATATACAAGGGGGTGGAAACAGCTGTGATAGAAGGTATTGCAAAAACTCCCAATTCTAAATGTTCATTTGTTTGTTCAGAATGTAATTATGCTAAATTCCTACAACTTTTTGACCTAATTATTGATATGGTCATTTCTCTAAATGTTATTTCAGATGCATTAAGACAAAAAAAAACTTCTTGTTGGTCTTACTGCCTTATTACCGAAGGACAAATAAACTTACAACAATAACTGAACTATAGCTAGAGAAATAGTTGTGGTGTAGCCAACTGTTACATGCGAGTTGAAAGCCATATTATATTTGCAGAAGGTCCACAAAAGGTATATCTGTATTACATTTGGAATATGAATTTCGAAATTGTAGTTGTGATATAAGCAAGACCATGAAGAAACTGTTGTTAAGTGTAGTGTATCTGTATCTATGCCTTTTTTCAGGTGTGGATGCTATGAGGCTACGCCTGATCCACGTTATTTTGATCGGCTATTTGCATGTATTCAATTCCATGGAAGTGCGATTGAATTCCTTGAAGATTATATTGAGTGGAATTCCATCACCGAGGCGTTTGTTTCACCTAGAGATGCATACACTGATTTTTTTTCTGGATACGGGGATTGACACACGGGTCATCCTTCGGAGTGGCACAAGATCTCTGAACAAAATCCATGAGTCAAACAAAAGTTTGGCTGGAAATTTCAGGTTATCTGACCTATACTTGGAAAAAAGCAAGTGTGTCAGCTTTGACAGCAGGAAGGCAATGCACCTAGCAGAGTGCACACTGAAGAACAAGGCTGCATACTACGGTACATATGGGCTGATACTATCAAGGGACTGCATACTATGGTACATATGGGCTGATACTATCAAGGGATTTGTTCCGTGGACAGTTTATTCGAGCCGATATTCTGAGATTTGAGCTAATATTCTGAGGTGGATATACAACCAAGCAAGGATAAATACTTAATTGTGCATAACATCTGCTTCATGGAGGCGAGGCAGAGTGTAGCCCACTTTGGGTCTCTTTATGCACACCCGGAGGTCATGAGAAAAGTGAGGTCGAGGATTAATTGGCTGGTCTTTAAGAAACCTACAGCTCGCACCCATTCTGGGAGAAGGTATCCGGACAAAACATCTATGTGGAATCTCACTCTCTACATACCAAGATCCTAAAACCGGTGAACGTGCCAATTATAAGCATGACGCCCGGGGTCTTCTAAGATTAGTTTGGAACTTGATCGAACATGTCCTTCCGGATTCAGTGGTTTTTATTCTAAGCAACATAGAATATTTTGATTTTTTTAAAATTATTTGGCTATCAATCTATATATGCATGAATTTCATTTTTAATATATTTATCTAGGCGAAATGAAATTCTTTACGGGCGTTTAGCTAGTAATAACTACAACTCTTACAATAGGCCACCCTTTTCCGCAACAAATATGCCAGTAGTGGTAATGTTTCTAATGACTTTTGAAAACATTATTAGAACATTTATATCTACCCAAAAAGAGTTGAACAATGAATTTATATATAAATTTGAGAAACAATATTTTTTGTTTGAGAGGGTCGATCAACTCACTAGGGAAGTAACATCATTGAAAGAAACTATCATTGCTCAAAAACATGAGGAAACTATAAACTATGTGCAAGATGTAATAAATAGATCTTGGGAAGTTATTAATGAAAGAAAGACACTCGTGATTATGAATGAGAAAAAGGTAGAAGAAGTAAAGATGCTTAGTGAGTTTAAGGATCCATTACTTGATCTAGATAAGTGTAGCTTACATGAACTCATTAATGTGCTATACAAATTTGCTAGTGATCTTTCCATAAATTCTCACCAAGCGGGTTTTGGTTCTTATATAGCTAACCATGTGCCTAAATAAAATATTGCTAGGTACAATCAAGATGATATGATACCACCTAAGCTTGGGGATGTATGAATCCCTAAGGTATTAATTACTATTGGAAAAGAAACACACCATGCTATACTTGATCTAGGTTGTAGTGTTTCTGTTTTATCTAAAGATCTTTATGAATTGCTAGAATTGCAAAATATAGAAAAATGCTCCATGGACTTACTACTTGCTGATGATACCATTAAACATGCCGTAGGAAAAGTTAGTAATGTAATGGTAGAGTTTCACATGACTTTCGTACCAGTTGATTTTGTTATCATGGACATGTAGAGTAAAACCTCTAGTCCAATTATTTTGGGGAGACCTTTCCTTCGTATTACAGGTGCTATTATTGATTCAAAGGAAGGTAATGTAAAGTTTCAGTTTCCACATAAGAAGTGTATGGAGCCCTTTCCAAGGAAGAGGGCACTCCAAAATTCAAGCTCCCTCATGAGCTTCACCCCTCTTGAAATTCAAGTAAGTAAGCCTAGCTATATGGCTTTAAAGAAAGCGCTTTGCGGGAGGCAACTTGAATGTTTTTGTTTTGATTTTATTTGTATCCTATTTCTGTATCAAGAGACTTTAGTTTTATTTTAGTTCTGTAGTTTTCAATAAAGTACCAAGTTTTACCCATTTTGGACTGAAAAAACTTGAATACATATATGAAGTTGCAGATTTCTGCACGAGTCTCTATACCGTATGATTTTTCATATTTTTTATTTAATTCCTATTGATCTCATATTAGAACTGTAATTACAACTTTTCATACTCTGTATGCTCATGTAATTTAGGGATTTTAGGACATGCCTAAGTAGGGTAATTAATTTCGTTTTGCTACTGCTAAAATTCTAGCCAGATTCTGCCCCATTTTGTTTTATGCATTCTTTGAGCTTTTAAGTTGAATCTTTTTGATTGATTTGAGTTCATGAGAAATCATGCAACATTTTATATCTACTGAACATTTCGTATATAAATTTGTTTAAGGATTTCTTGCAGCAACTAATGTGTCTTTTGTACCCACTAATGTCACCCTACAGAAAAGAGATGGGAGAATATTTTGTGTTGATGTTTTTGTACAGAGATTAGAGGACCAGCAGCAAGAGCAATCCAAGGATGGTGAAAACCATAATCTTGGGGATTCCCAAGGAACCCCACTGTACCAACCACACTCTCGGTTTTCACACGTCTAATTTATGTTTTTCGAGCAACACATTACTATCACATAAACTTGAAGCGTCTTTTATTTGTTTTAGTTTATTTTGTTTTATTTCTATTTGAGTAAGACCACCACTTTGATATATATTATGGGAGAGCTAATGGGGTTTGGTTTAAGTAAAATTGGATGCTATTAAAAATTTGGGATTGGGATGTTGAAGTTGATATTAAAAAGATTACACATAGTTGCATGGTTCATATGGTTTGAATGAGTATCAATATGCAAATGCATTGTGTAGAGTTATGTTTTATTCATGTTTTGATGCTTCCTATTAGTTTACATTGTTTGACATGGACTGATTATAACTATGGACTCTTATGCATGCATGTAGACGGTCAACTTTCTCCCTCTTGCTAACCCAAAAATAAAACCAACAAGTTAAGACATGTTATCCAACTCCTTTGAACCAAGTTTTTGAGTGTCCACCGTACCTATCTATTAGCATGATTGTTATTCCAAGTATGTTTCTCCTGTTTTATTGATTTATCTAGCTTCCAGATTAAGGTGATTATGGTTATGTTTGCGATAAGAAAATTTGTTAGTAATCTCTCACAAACTTGATGGCACGCTTTTATTTCTTGCACATGATAAACTTGAACCATTATGACTATCTTATGAAGTTGTGTGCTAGACAAATTATAAGTTGGGATTTATCATAACCATGATTTCATGGGGCACGTCTTCAACATTTAACTTATTCACATTTAGTTGATATCATGTTCTTTTGTTATGGATGTCTATCATTGTGAAATAAATCGGAACCTTTGTGAGCTCATGGAGTTTGCATATGTGTGAGAGAAACGCCTAGGCCGCTAACCCAAGCCATGCATCATTCATGGTAGAAATTTACAGCCTCCCATAGTGGGTATTCTATGAAGAATCTTTGATAAAAATCTATGCCAATAGTAAATAAAAAGAATTGCTGAGATGCCCATTGTTTGTTTGTCTTGTCATTTTGGTATGGGGAACCTCCCATACCATGGGGCAAGAGGTACCCCGTTTGGTCTTCTCAATGATACATGTATGCTTAAAATGACAAGAACTTGCTTAGGGTCCTAAGTCGAGTAGCATGTGGTGTAGGCACTCATATTCAAGGAGCATGAGGCATTCAACTTATACTTTGTCAAGCATATAACTCATACATGCCATCGCATTAACCTTAACCACTCAAGATGCTTATGATAGGGGCAATGAGGGCTCAAAGCTAATGAATATCATAGTTCAAACATGATCATAAGAGGAAGATTTTGGAAGCTATATGGAACTTATTCATGATTAATCTCTGCTTATTATCTATCTTTCCAAAGTGTCCACCTTAATATTCAGAATTGAGAAGAAAACTCTATGACCACTATAGGATGTTTTTACTTTACTTTTTCTTATGCATTTTGCATTAATTTGGTCCATAGCTCTTTCTTCTACGTTACACTTTGTGAATTGCTATTGATCATACTTTCATGGTATATGAGATATCACTTCATTATCTATCTTGCATATTACTATTCCTTTAAAGAATGAATTAGTTAACTTTGTGTAGCAATAGTAATCAGTCTTGATATCCAAAATAGTATTAAACTACAAAGTCCATGTTAGTTTTATCACCTTCATACTCGAGGACGAGTATAGGTTAAGCTTGGGGACGCTGATGCATGTAAAAAGCATCCATGAACTTTGCACTTTATTACATGACATTCTAGCATATTCGCACCATATATGGGGTATATTCATGTTTTATAATGATATTTGGGAATAATTAACACTTCCCATATTGTTTTGGAATTAACCCTGCCTAGGCAGAAAACCCCTATTTCAATGTTTTTGACTTTCAGGTACCTAAACAATGTCCAATTGACCTAAAACTTCATGGGACCTAGTATTTATCAGAACCAAGAATATTGGGCCAAAGATCAGCGAAAGAAGAAGGCCGAGGGAGGAATGGGCCCACCACACTCGGCCACCCCCTGACGTGTGTGGTGTGCTTGTTTTCCCCTCGAGTCTCCGATGCCGTCGATTCTTTCTCCCAGGCGAAGGTTCTAACCTAAAACCACAAATGAAAAAGGTCTTGATGGCTCAATATAGATGTAGAGCTCGTTGGGGAACCCTAAGAGGAAGGTATGATGAGCACAGCAGCAAGTTTCCCTCAGTTATGAAACCAAGGTTTAATCAAACCAGTAGGAGCAAGGAAACACCCAAAGGTGTTGCTAGCTGAGCCTTGGCAGGGCGCACTACCGGTGCTAGTAGCAACGTGGAGACCTGCACAACACAACCACAGAACGTTGTCCCCAACTTGCGATGAGGTTTTTAATCTCACCGGTTTTGCTGAAAACAAAGGATTAAATGTATCGAATGGAAGGAAGTAATAGTTTGTAGAAAGTAAACACAAAGCAGTAAACAGTTTGTAGATTGTATGTAAAAGAAAGGACCGGGATCCATAGTTCACTAGAGGTGGCTCTCCTTAAGATAGATAACATGCTGGGTGAACAAATTACAACGGGGCAATTGACAAACATGGAGAAAGCAATACATGCATATACTAATCATCTTGACTCCTTTGAGATTCGATTGGGCATTACAACATTATACATAGACCGTCATCTAACTGCATCTATGACTAATAATCCACCTTCAGGTTATCATCCGAACCCCCTCCAGTAATAAGTTGGAAGCAACAGATTATTGCTTTACGAATTGCGTGTAAAGTAAACAATACGATTGTTCTATGAACAAAGGATTGTTGTTTTCTCTCTAGTAGCAACAACACATCTAGTACCTTAGAGATTTCTGTCACTTCCCCAGATTACCAGAGGCATGAACCCACTATCGAGCATAAATACTAACTCTTGGAGTTGCTAGCATCTACTTGGCTAAGATAGCTACTAACAACGGAAAGCACGCAAGATCACAAATAACAAAGACATGATTGAATCAATAATCAATCTGAAATAGCATCTCAATATCCATCGGATCCCCGCAAACACAACATGCAGAATTACAAATAGATGATCTTGATCATGAACGAAGCTCACAAGATCTAGACATAATAGCACAAAGGAGGAGAACCAGCCATCTAGCTACTACATGGACCCGTAGTCCAGAGATGAACTACTCACGCATCACACCGGAGGCTTGCATGATGATGAAGAAGGCCTCTAGGGTGAATTCCCCTCTCCGGCAGGGTGCTAGGAAGAGCTTTAGATCCCTCCCGATCTAGGGATGGAGACGACGGCGGCTACAGACTCTTTCGTGGATTTTTGACGGGGTCCTTAGGGTTTTCATCTCGAGGGCATCTTATAGGCAGAAGGAGAGGCCGAGGGGGTGCTGGGGTCGGCCAGACCACCCGCTGGCGCGGGCCAGGCCTAGCCGCACGGCCAGGTGGTGTGGCCGGCCCCCAACCCTTCTCCGTCTTATATTCTAGCATCTGATGTCTTCCGGAAAAATAGGCACTTTGGCTTTTGTCCCGTCCAATTCCGAGAATATTCATTTTTTAACTTTCTTGAAACCAAAAACAGCAGAAAACAAGCAGCTGGCACTGTGGCTCTTGTTAATAGGTTAGTCCAAGAAATCATATAAAAAGTACTCCAAAGTGTGGACAAAACACAAGAAAGTAGATAAAACCAAGCATGGAACATCAAAACTTATAGATACATTTGCAATGTATCAACATCCCCAAGCTTAACTCCTCCTCGTCCTCGAGTAGGTAAGTGATAAAAAGAAAGAATAATTTTTGAGGTGACATGCACCATCAAAGACTTGATCAAAGTATTTGTAAAACATTCAAGGCTGGGATCATATTACTTCAATCATAACATGAAAGACAAAGTTCTAGCAATAAGACAAAGAAACTATGATGCAACATGAAAAGGCACAAACAAAAGATTCATGAATAACAATGCTTTGCAAGACGTTTGTTTGTATCTCATAAAGAAAACATGGCATAATAGTATTCAGCTTGTCCCTCATAGAGTAGCAAATATAAATGCATAGGACACCTTCAAAGTTCATAAGGGTGACTAGATATACATAGTTGAAAACAAAGCAATATCAAGTTATGCATCAATCAAATACTCTTGGGACAATGCACATAGAACTAAGAATGGCCACTATGCTCTCAAAGTAAGTGCATAAAGTTAGAAGGTGGAGACTTAACAAAAAGTAAAAGAAAGGCCTTCATAGAAGGAAGCAGAGATTCAAGTTTCATAAAGAGCTTCCAAAAATTATGGTACTTATAGCTTTCAGCTCTCATTGCCCCTATCATAAGCATCTTTAAGGTGATTAAGGTTAAAGTGACACAACTAAGAGGATATGCTTGACAAGTTATAAACCGAAATCTCATGCCCCTTACTTACGATGACCGAACCTCATGCTACTCAACTTTAGTCACGAGTAAGCTCTTGTCATTGTAAGTACATATGTATCATTAAGAACCGCCAACGGGGTACCCTTGCACATGACACAAGAGCTATCCCATAATCAAAATGACAAGGCAAGCAGACAATAAGCATCTCAGCAATCTTTTTATTTGCTATTTGCATAGGTTTTTATTAAGGATGCTTCATAGAGTGCTCATTATGGCGATGCTGCAAGTTTTCACCATGATTAGGCATGGCTTAGGCTAGCGGCCCAGGCATTTCTCTAACACACATACAAACTCCATGATCTTACAAGTTCCACTTTTATTTCACACCGCCGGGATCCATAAGCAAAAGAACATGATATCAACGGGGTACAAAGTACAAGTGCAATGTTGAAAGCGTTCCCCATGATACATGGTTCTGCTAATTTCAACTTATAAAGCGCAAGCATATACGCAACAAAGAACGACCCAATGGTTCAAGTTTATTAAATGCAGAAAGTAAAGTGTGCCATCAAGTTCGTGAGAGCTTTAATCACTAGTTTTTTCATAACAAGTTTAATTTGGAAGGTAAACAAAAACATGAATATACTTGGAATAGCATAAGCTAGTAGGTAGGTATGGTGGACTCTTTGGAATAACTTGGTTTAGGGAGTTGGATGCATGAGTGGAACTCATACTTGGTTGTGGAGGCTAGCAAAAGACTGGGAGCGACAAACTAAGAGAGTAATAATGTCCATAATCATGCAGAGCGACAAAACATCATTGATAAAAGCATAAAGTGATACTACAAGTTGAAAACTAAAGGATCATAAAGGCTATGGTGACTTGAGATAGTCATAACATGGTGTGAGCATGCGCCAAGTCAACCCAAATAAAGCATCAAAGGAGAATACCACTATACTATGCTTCAATATGCTAAAACAACACATGATTCATCCAAGGCATATTAAGCAATCTCAATTGTTTATAACAAGTCATGCTACAACAAAGAATACTAAGCATAAAGACGAAACAATATCAAGCATGGCATGACAAAGCATAGGCTACAATAAAAAACAAGCTCGTTTTACCACTTAAGCATGAGCTTTCCTACTCTTTTCCAAACCAAACCAAACTATTTGAAAACCAATGTATGAAAGAGGGGGTCCAACCAATTTATTCAGCAAACTAAGCAAACAAAGCAAACGAAAAACCAAAACGAAAACGAAAAAGAAGACGCTCCAAGAACAACACAACTGTGCATGAAACAATAAAAATGAAGCGTTTGGAAGAAACCTGGGATTTTTATTGATGAAGAAGGGGATGCCTTGGGCATCCCCAAGCTTTGACGCTTGTACTTATTGAATATTTCTTGGGGTGACACGCGTGGCATCCCCAAGCTTGAGCTTTAGTCCATCCTTCATCTCATTACTCATTCCTTCCACACACCTGAAATTTTTCCTTCATACAAAACTTCACACAATCTTTATTAGCAACATTAGTGCACTCAAGATAATTGGTCTTAAGGTTCAGTTCCAACACCAATAAACTTCCATTAGAACACTAGCTACTGAAGCACTTCCCTCAAAAAGCTCAATTCCCCAAAAGAACTCAAGAAGGAACCAACAAGAAGCAAATGCAGAAAAATGGCAGAAATCTGTCAAAACAGACCAACAGGCAAAGACGAATTTTTTCGAAGACCTTCTGTTGCTCAAATCAACAAGTGTTGAACTAACTAAACTTAGATAACAACCTATGGCAGAAGTAAAAAAATTCACGCCTCAAGAAGACGTACAAAGATTTTACACGAATTTTTATGGTGAAGCACATAAATCTGTTTCAGGACAGCAACTTTCCCAATCATTACTTCTCTCTCATTAGAGGTTACTCTTGGCACAAAAAGCAAATAAAAAGGATAAGGAGCGGTTATTACTGAAGTAATAACTTCCAAGACTTATCTAAAACTTTTGGGTTATCTCCCAATAAGTACTTTTTCTTTAACGCCTTTAAGTTAGGCATAAGAAGCAAGAAAAAGAATCAAGTGTTCTCAAATGAAGAAGCATTAAGATTAATACCAGAAATATCTTCAACAAGGCAAGGTATATCATCCAAATAAGTTCTAGCAGATCCTCTCTCAATGCTCTTAGGTTCACTATTTTCATCGAAAGGGTTTTCAGGAACAATCCAATCAAGATTCTTTTCTATGGCTTCATGTATTGCTACTAGTTTAAAGGGTATTGGTATCTTAGGTTCCTCCCCATTAGGTTCGGTTTTGTTCATCTTTTATCGTGTACCAACAACATCTACACATGAGCCTAGCATATTGAAATGTTCAAATACTTTTCTAGCTTCCTTGGCAACATCATAGAACTCCTTAAACAAAGTTTCTAGAATAAAATCCCTCTTTTCAGGATCCTCAATTTCTTTAAGCTTAAGAAACATTACTTGCATTAAGGGGTTGAGGTTAAGAAACCTAGCTTCTAACATGTGAATTAAAGAAGCTGCATCAATCTCATAGTTTGGAGCAAGTTCTGCAAGGGATCTATCCTCAGTATCTTCATGCTTACTAACATGATTAAGGAATTCTTCAATATTATCTTTCCCACTTATAGAACCACTACCAATTGAAAGGTCTTTCAGGGTGAATTTAGGGATCAACATGGTGAGCTAAGGAAGAGGCAACAACTAAAGGAGACTTAATTTTTTTGTGTTTTCAATAAAGAAAGCAAACTAGTAAGACTAATTTTTGAGTTTTTTTGATAACAAAACAAGCAAACAAAGCAAAAAGAAACTAAGCAAAACAAAAATAACAAAGTAAAGATATTGGTTATGAGGGACTCCCCTTGTGAAGATCTCCTTGAGTCCCCGGCAACGGCACCAAAAAAGTTTTTGATAGCGCGTGGTTGACGTGGGAGCTTCTTCTTCTTAAGTCCCCGGCAACGGTGCCAGAAAAGTCCTTGATGGCTCAGTATTGATGTAGAGCTCGTTGGGGAACCCCAAGAGGAAGGTATGATGAGCACAGCAACAAGTTTCCCTTAGTTATGAAACCAAGGTTTAATCGAACTAGTAGGAGCAAGGAAACACCCCAAAGGTGTTGCTAGCTGAGCCTTGGCAGGGCGCACTACCGGTGCTAGTAGCAACATGGAGACCTGCACAACATAACCATAGAACTTTGTCTCCAACTTGCGATGAGGTTGTCAATCTCACCAGTTTTGCTGAAAACAAAGGATTAAATGTATCGAATGGAAGGAAGTAATAGTTTGTAGAAAGTAAACACAAAGCAGTAAACAGTTCGTAGATTGTATGTAAAAGAAAGGACCGGGATCCATAGTTCACTAGAGGTGGCTCTCCTTAAGATAGATAACATGCTGGGTGAACAAATTACAGCGGGGCAATTGACAAACATCGAGAAAGCAATACATGCACATATTAATCATCTTGACTCCTTTGAGATTCGATTGGGCATTACAACATTATACATAGACCGTCATCCAACTGCATCTATGACTAATAATCCACCTTCAGGTTATCATCCGAACCCCCTCCAGTATTAAGTTGCAAGCAACAAATTATTGCTTTACGAATTGCGTGTAAAGTAAACAATACAATTGTTCTATGAATAAAGGATTGTTGTTTTCTCCCTAGTAGCAACAACACATCTAGTACCTTAGAGATTTTTGTCACTTCCCCAGATTACCAGAGGCATGAACCCACTACCGAGCATAAATACTAACTCTTGGAGTGCTAGCATCTACTTGGCCAAGATAGCTACTAACAACGGAAATCATGCAAGATCACAAATAACAAAGACATGATAGAATAAATAATCAATCTGAAATAGCATCTCAATATCCATCGGATCCCCGCAAACACAACACGCAGAATTACAAATAGATGATCTTGATCATGAACGGAGCTCACAAGATCTAGACATGATAGCACAAAGGAGGAGAACCAGCCATCTAGCTACTACATGGACCCGTAGTCCAGAGATGAACTACTCACGCATCACACCAGAGGCTTGCATGATGATGAAGAAGGCCTCTAGGGTGAATTCCCCTCTCCGGCAGGGTGCCGTGAAGAGCTTCAGATCCCTCCCGATCTAGGGATGGAGACGACGGCGGCTACAGACTCTTTCGTGGATTTTTGATTGGGTCCTTAGGGTTTTCGTCCCGAGGGCATCTTATAGGCGGAAGGAGAGGCCGAGGGGGTGCTGGGGTCAGCCAGACCACCCCCTGGCATGGGCTAGGCCTGGCCACGTGGCTAGGTGGTGTGGCCGTCCCCCAGCCCTTCTCCGTCTCGTATTCTAGCATCTGATGTCTTCCGGAAAAATAGGCACTTTGGCTTTTGTCCCGTCCAATTCCGAGAATATTCATTTTGTGACTTTCCTGGAACCAAAAACAACAGAAAACAGGCAGCTGGCACTGTGGCTCTTGTTAATAGGTTAGTCCAAGAAATCATATGAAAAGTACTCTAAAGTGTGGACAAAACACAGGAAAGTAGATAAAAGCAAGGATGGAACATCAAAAATTATAGATACATTTGCAATGTATCAGGTCTCCCGAAGATTCTTGGAAAGGAGTGCCATAGAAGACAGAAACACGAAACAGAGAGGAAGGAGGCAGAAGATTGGAGGGGGGAAACTCCAGCGGGGCAGACATGGGTATACCCTACAGGTACTCGAGTTTGGTATATACGGCCCAGATATAGCGGAAGCCCACGACATTGCCAAGGCCCAAACGGAGAACTCGAGTAACCTACGGACTCTTGATTGCTTGCGAGACAAGAAGAAGTTAAAGATAGAAAGTTTAAAGGGAAAACCCTAACTTGTAACCGACTCGACCTGCTACCCGAGACCCAGCCTATCTATATAAAGGCTAGGAGGGGGCGGCGAGGAGGACACACACAACCCTAGTTTCCACAACCCTTGCCAGATTGCATTTGTGCACCATTGTAATCTTCGATTCCTTTGTTAATTCCACGAGCAGACAAGCAGGAGTAGGGACCTCTACGAGGCCTGAACCTGGGTAAACCTTCTGTCCCTGTGTGCTTGTTTGCTAGACGTTTGATGCTTCCAGCGCTCCCTCCTTCTCCAAAACCCAAGTCCATAACAATGGGCATTGATGAGTTAAATCCTCGTCAATTGGCGCCATCTGTGGGAATTGGGAGTGCTGATGTCGCGGCTTCTTCGGCTCCATCAACTGCGATCTACAACTCCACAACAGCAGAGATTCGCTAGATCTTCGGCGCGCTTGACTTCACCGTCCACACGCTGGCCACTCGCCTGGCTTTTGAGTCCATGGGCGATGGAATTAGCCTGGCGATCGGGAGCTTCCGCTTCGAAGTTGGCCAGATGGGCACGCTTCGCATGCTGGACCAGCCAACAACACCTGTGATTGCTCCAGCATTGTGGTTCCCTCCATCAATCGGTACCCTCAGCGAGCTCAATGCCTCGACAATAGTCGAGAACACGGACAACGACAACAGTCGCGAATCCGATCTAGGTGACCTAGCAATCGAGGATGGAGCCTACGGCTCCAGATCTGAAATTTGTGTGAGCAATAGCTTCCCCAACCACTTCATGTGCACCGTCATCAATGCTGGCGAAACCAGCGCCAATCGTGAAAACGGTGGCACCGGACCTGATCCGCCCAATGGTAGCACACCTAATGGCGGACCTCCCAATGGCAACGGTGGCAACGGCGCCCCCATCAACAACAGAGGAGCAGTCGAACCACCAACCATGGTGAATGAAAATACAGGAGAGCGCGCAGTGATCAGGCTCAACGACAACGAGTAGGCCCGCTGCCGAGAAGCCCTACGAGGCAACCCTCTGCCCTTCGGCTCCCCACAAGAACTGCTGATGGGCTACCATTGGCTCCTGAAGGAGGAATACAAATGCCAAGTGCACACACTCGCGCAACTCAAAGCGCGCAAAAAGGCAGAAGATGAGTCGAGTCTTCGACGTGCTGGGCTCTCCTCCCAGAGAGGATCCTCCTCAAAGGGCAACGAGTACATCGCAAACAAGAGGCGATCTCGGATGGCCCATCTCACCAAGCAAGAACGCATAGAAGCTACAAAGGTCCTCGACTTCAGCTCTATGACAGACGACACACGAGGCAACATGGTCCCAAAGACACCACAAGCTGCGGTGATGGCAGCCACCATGTACCTCCTCAACAACCAACCGCCAGCTGGAGATCCCCGAGCCGCCATGCACCAATCTACGATCGCGGGTTGGGGTTAGTCGAGGCCACTCTCGACAAAGAGCTAACGCCAGAGCCAAAGAAGGGCAAGGCCCTGGCAAAACGCTATGCCTCACCCTCGTCCAGCGACGATAGTCACGATCTAGCTCGGCATCGCCGCTCACGGCGGCACGATCACGACTACGATGCGCGCGTTGAACTCACGCAACGCAAAATCGACAAGTCAAGGGCATGACGTGCTCGTTCGACTGGCTCAGAAGAAGACGGGACTGAACTCTGTGGCGCCAGATGCTTCAGCAGAGCCATCAGGCAGAGGCAAATGCCTAAGGGATTCAAACTACCGTCAGTAAATCCAAAGTTCGACGGCCTACAGGACCCGATGATCTGGTTGGAAGACCACTTTTCCTCCGTTAAACTGCACGGAGGGAGTCGAAGCACGGCCATGCAGTGCTTGCAACTACAGCTGCAGGGCGCCGCCCGCGCATGGCTTAACAATCTCCCGCACAGATCAACTCATAGCTAGGAAGAGCTGGCCTACAACTTTGTACGCAACATCAAGGGCACTTACAAAGGGCCCGCATCAATCGAAGAACTGAGAAACTGCTAGCAAAGGTTGGGCGAATCGCTACGCTCGTACATCCAGAGGTGGTCTATCATCAAGAAGTCCGTAGAAAACATCTCAGAGGATCACGCAATCGACGCATTCAACGGCAGTGTTCGCTGCATGGACCTCAGGGAGGCGCTGGGCCGCTCGAAGCCCAAAACAATCGACCATCTGATGGAGATCGCGAATCAGTGGGCCGATGGAGAAGATTCGGTGCGAAACCGCACCTACTCCGACGACGATGAAGATCTCGGGCGTAGATGCGACAGTCGGGGAAAACAGTGAATGCGCACCTACGACGACCGCAACGACGTCAACATGGTTCTGAGCGTTTCTATGCTCGGATTTGAGGTACGTCTGTTGCTGTGCGTAGATGGGACGTCAGAAAAGATATATCCGCGAAGAAATCCGTCGGAGGTCATCTGTGGAGGTCGGTAGATCAATGGGAACAGAGGGTGAATCCAATGACGTTAACTGACGAACTCGGACTGAAACTGTCACGCAGAACAGTGAAGTTCTTCCGATTTCGGGTGAGATTGTTGAGCCGCACCGGGCATCGTTTCGAGATCCGTTTGATGCCCTAAGTAGCTAGATGATCCATAAACGTGTGTGTGTGAGACCGGCACCAAACGTGAGCTGAGGCGGCCGGAAACAGGCAAGGACCATACGCTGCAGTGGTACTGCTCTACGCGCACGCGTGATGTTCGTGTGCGGCGGCCGGCGGCGCAGGAGCGTGTCCGTGATGTGCACTGTGTGGCGCGCCCATAGATGTGCAGGAGGGCGGGCATGCACTGGTGCAGCGCGCAGGCGGCAGAGAACGCGTGCTCGCGGGCGAGCTTGACCGTGGCGTCGGACATGACGGGCGCGCACGCATACTTCGACGGAGGCGAGGCTACGGTGACGGAGGAGAAGCGGGGAAAAGCTGGATGGAGGCGGATTCTCACCGGGAGGTCGCTGGAGCGCTGGGAGAGGCCGAAGTAGGCGGATTCATCGACACAGGGAAGAACAAGGCGATGGCGAGCACGGACGCGTCCAGGAAGAAGACCTTGCCGACCTCCTCAGCAGCTCCGGCTCTGTCTCATCCAGCGAATTTGATGAGGGAAATGTCCTAGTTCAGTTCCCGGCCTCGGCTCAGACGTGTGAAGTTCATGGAGTGGTTGGGGAAAAGGTGGCCATGCTGCTCTCGGTTGCTCATAGAGAGGTGGAGAAAAAGATTGGAGGAGATGGTGGCGGCGCTGGGGAAGAGAGGTAGGGTTTGAAGGGGCCTTGGGTGGGGATTAAAAGGAGGGAAAAGGAGGTGGAGCACGGCGCTGTGGTGGGTGGCGATGACGTCGGCCACGGGAGAGGCTCACGCGCCGTGCGTGACTGAAGACGATCGACAGCGAGAGGCTCTTATACCATACCCCTTAGCTGGGTGGGGCTGGGCCGAAAAGGAGGAGGGAGGAGGAAAACGGTGGGCGCCGAGTTGGTTGTTTGGGGAGGTGGGCTGCTTGCGTGTGGCCAGGTAAAACTCTCTCTTTTATTTCTTTTTCCTTTTGAATTTATTTTTGCCGTTTGTTTCTTCTACCAAATGACTTCAACTAATGACTTGTTTTGAATCTTTTTGCAGCGATTTGAACTTAGAGGAAGGAGCTACATAAACAGGGCAAGAGGGAAAATAGAACATGTCAAGAAGAAGAATACCCACCATATTCTTTTGGGCATGATACGAGATATGGGGTTTAGGGTTTTAGAGAATTGAATAAAAGCATTTAGGAAATAGTGGGACTCTTCCAATTGGATTCCAAAGTTGTAGAAAACAAAAAATAGATATATAAAAGAGGGAGAGGTATTGGTGATAGCAAGAACACAAGCAACACAACAAAGCTGCAAGATTTATATGATGCTCAAATGCAATGTGGCATTATGACACAAGCATGCGGTCATGATGATGCACAAAATAAAAATAATACGCGATTTTCTAGTAGTGGTTTTATCGGGGTGCTACACATACCTTCTTAGCAAGAGGCTATCGGACGATCCGACTGACGCACGGCACATCGCGCGGCGATCCAAGGCATTCGGTGTTATCAACGGCGAACTGTACAAACGTAGCATAACTGGAGTACTCCAACGATGCGTCTCCAACTGAGACGGAAGAGCTGTCCTCCTCGACATCGACGAAGGCACTTGCGGGCATCATGCTAGCAGTCGCGCCCTCGTTGCCAAAGCCCTGCGAGCTGTATTCTACTAGCCCACGACCATGCGCGATGCCAAGGACATCGTCCAGCGCTGCAAAGCTTGCCAGCGATTTGCGGACAAACCGCACGCACCAGGTGTGGAACTCCGGCCAATACTATTAGCTTGGCCCTTTCCGCAATAGGGACTCGACATGGTTAGTAAGCTCCCAAGGTCCTCACGAGGAGGCTACGTCTACCTCTTAGTCGCAGTCGACAAGTTCACCAAGTGGATCGAGGCCATGCCGGTGACAAATCAATTAGGGAACATCGCTGTCAAGTTCTTCGAGTCCACCGTCTACCATTTTGGTGTGCCACACTGTATCATCACGGACAATGGGACGAACTTCACCTCCAAGGAGTTCCATGAATTCTGTGAAAACCTAGGAATCAACATAAGCTACGCCTCGGTGGCTCACCCGCAGACCAACGGTCAAGTCGAAAAGGCCAACGGCCTCGTCTGTGGCGGAATAAAGAAGCGACTCCTCCGACCACTCAAGCAAGCTGCTGGATGCTAGCCGGACGAGCTGCAGTCCGTACTCTGGAGCCTGCACACAACTCCCAACAGCGCCACGGGATACACCCCATTCTTCATGGTGCACGGTGTTGAGGCGGTGCTACCCGTAGAAGTACGCTACAAAGCCCCACGGGTGGTCGCATACAGCAAGAAGGAGTCGACCCTCGCACTCGAGGACTCCGTCGACCTCGTCGATGAGGCACGAGAAATCGCAGCGGAGAGATCAACAATCTACCAGCAAAACCTCTGCAACTACCACAGCAAAAGGCTACGCCCCAGGTCGTTCGTCGAAGGAGACCTGGTCTTGCGACTGAAGCAACAAGGGCATCTCAAGCTCGAGTCCCCCTTGGAGGGACCGTACATGATTACAGAAGTAATCCCAGGTGGCACCTATCGCCTCAAAGATTTCGAGAAATGAGTCACATACTCCAACCCCTGGAACGTCGCGCAACTGCGGCACTTCTACCCTTAGTCGTTTTTCTTTCTTTACGTTACAAAGCTTTTCAGCCAGGCTACTTAGCCACACATTATACCTCGTACTGTCCTGCGAATAAATAAAGCTAAGTGCCCCAAACCCTGTGTTTTTCCACTACTTTTCGCCTTTTATTTACTCGGGCGCTCTGCCACCCTTTATACATCTGTTCTATGAACCAATCGCGATATCCTGAGTAGCTGATGCAATAATCAAACCCTTGACAAACACCAACCCAGCTGCAACGCACCTGGCAGGTTGGCAAGGCGCTGAGATAAACCTACGTCAGGCTAACGAAAGGGAATCGTATAGTGCAACGCACTCGCAAAACATATAAGCTAACAAGCTCAATATAAATGAATTACACTCAGCATATACATATGAACTTTACAACACTGGTATACTTCTATGCATGATACAAATTAAACTACTGCTGCAACAAAAGAACATTTGTCTCCTCCTCGAAGAAGTCGACAATTTCCTCAGCTGGGCGATCCACCACCTGATAATGAGGAAACATATTCTAGGTGGAACTTGCTGGCGGCGCTGACAGTCCAGCAGCAATCACTGCAACATCCACATCAGGCCTATGCAGTCGCACCAGCGATAGAGCAGCCTTGACACCAGCCACAAACTATTGCCGCACACACTCGCGGACTCCACTCAAGTCTTGAAATTTAGCAAGAAGAGCCAGCATGCTCAAGTGAGCGATGTCCAGCGGAAACATCGTCTAATAGATACTCCTTAAGCATGACTGCGATTGCTTCAGAAAATGAAGCACCCGCGAGGCACGATCCTGCAAGGGTCACAAGTGCGATTGCGCGATCATGATCCACCAAGAAGTACCCACTCACCTGAAGCTGCTTTTGGGTCAGATCATTCATGCGAATGGCAATCTTGTCCTTTCATCTTGCGGATGGCATGCACTGACAACTATATCAAGCAAAGGCAAAAGTATGAAGACAACGAACTACCGCGAGTGGCTACAAGAAAAGATAAGGAAGCAGAAAGCTAACACTTGAATTCGTCGCCCAGCTGCGCCACCTCCCCTAGTAGATATTGCTCTCGGGCAGTGGCCTTCTCCGCCCTCGACTTCCATACATCCGCGTTACCACGAAGCACGGGCAGTTAGCGCTCCAACTGCTTAACACGGTCACGGAGTCGCGAGAGCAGAGACAGCTCATCCACCCTTGAGCGCGACTGCGCTAAGGTATCATCGGTGGACGGAAGATTCCGAGGTTCACTCGAAGGACCACTAGATATGCCCTATCACAAGCCAAGCAAGAGATACTAAGAAGACTAAAGCAATACATGGACAAAAACTCGAGTGCATTCAAGCATAATAAAGTATCAATAGATACACTCGCCAACGACATGTTCTAGACAAAAGAGACAGGCTATTAACTATTACAAATACGACTACTGAGGAGCAACTGGCTTCTTCGACTTGGACTTCAGTTTCGGGGGCCTCATCGAGTCTGTGGCAGTATCAGACACCACAGACTTCCCGCCGGCCCTTGATGCCACAGCCTTTGCCGCCTTCTTGGATCGCTGCAGCTCCTCAAAGTACTTCGCGACTGTATTGATGAGATGCGGCCCGTACTTGCCATAGACAGTTGCAAAAGGAGCAAAGACTACCTGTTGACCATCCGCGCTGACAAGCATTGCTTTGGAGACCACAGCAGGATCAACCTCGACTCCATGGGCTTGAACCATCGCGAGTGACATAGAAGTGCCAACCGCACGGAGTGAGTTCTTGAAGCCTGCATGAATGCCTCTAGCAAGGGACTCCACCAGATCATCTACATTTTCGATTAACTCAGCTTTGGACGCCAGCTCCTCATGGAGGCAACTGTATGCCCTTAGCCTTGATCAGCGTCCCTTGGATGGAAGCACTACGATCTTCGACTGCCGCGACGGCACCTGCCAAGTAGTAGACACTAAGATAAGAGCAAAGTGCAAAACAAGGAACATAAGAAACATGATTGAATAAATCATCATATGAATGAATGAAACACAACAACTCAAAATACTTGCTAAGGTAGAAGGGAATAGATTTACTGACTCAACTAAAAAGTAAAAGAAAGGCCCTTCACAGGGGGAAGCAGGGATTTCAAGTTTCATAAAGAGCTTCCAAAAATTATGGTACTTATTTGCTTTCAGCTCTCATTTCCCCTATCATAAGCATATTTAGGTGATTGAGGTTAAAGTGATCAAATATGAGGATATGCTTGACAAGTTGCAAGTTGAAAATCTCATGTCCCTTGAATACGAGGGCCGCTCCTCATGCTACTCAAGTTTAGTCACCGGTAAGTTCTTTTCATAGAAAATACATGTGTATCATAGAGAACCGCCAACGGGGTACCCCTTGCCCGATGATACGGAAGAATCCCCTTATCAAAATGACAAGGCAAGTAGATAACAAGCATCTCAGCAATCTTCTTATTTACCATGGGAATATGGTGCTTTTTTCTCTCTTTCCTCTTTTCTCATCTTTTTTTTTCTTTTTGTCTTTTTCTCAATCTCTATCTCTTTTTTTATAAGAAGAATGCTTCATAGATGCTCGTTATGGTTACGCTATAGGTTTCCACCATGAAAGCATGGATTAGACAAGCGACCCAGGCGTTTCTCTAACACACATACATAACTCCATGGACTTACAAGCCCCCCTTTCATTTCACACCGACGACATCCATAGACAAAAGAACATGATATCAACTAAGTACAAAGTACCGGTGCAATGTTGAAAGCGTTCCCCATGACAACATGGTTCTGCTAATTCACAACTTACAAAGCGCAAGCATATACGCAACAGAGATGGGCACAATGGTTCAAGTTTATTAAGTGCAAGAAAGTAAAGTGTGACATCAAGTTCATGAGAGCTTTAATCACTAATATTCACATAACAAGTTTGATCTGGAAGGTAGATAAAAACATGAATTTACTCGGAATAGCAATAGTGCTAATAGGTAGGTATGGTGGACACAAATGGCATAGGTTTTGGTTTAAGGATTGGATGCACGAGAAGCATTCCCTCTCAGTACAAGTTTTGCTGGGTAGCAAGCATAAGAATTGAAGGAAACAAACAAACATACAAGTTATAAAAACAAACATGCAATCTTCCTTGGAAGCACAAAAGATCTTAACTAGAGAATATTAGACTTATGAGCAAATCAAGAAAGAAAGAAGATGAAATTATATTTCTTTTAAGAGTACTTTTATCTTTTTCATTCAATTCTCAAAATAGTGTTGCTATTGACCGAGCCAGGTTTGCCAAAACGAACTAAATTAACTCAATGATCCCAAAGTGATACCAATACTAACGACAAGATCAATCATATAACCATGAATTGAAAACTAATATAAGATATGCAAAAGAGTAAATGATAGAACTTCTCATTAATATTCCATAACGGCAACTCACACCAAGGGATACATAGATATCTAACGAGAGAGGGGACACTTCCATAATGCAAACCATCCTACATGATAACTTATCTATTCATGATATGACTCTACTACAAAGGTAAAAAGATAGAAGATAGTGATGTGATACCGTGGCACTCCCCCAAGCTTGGAGCAAACCAAGGGGATGCCAAAATCTGATGACGAATTACTCCTTCGGTGGTGGTGGTATTCTCTCGATGAGCTCTTTGATTAGTTTCCCCAAGTCCTCAATCTCGAAGGTGAGATTACGAATCAACTGTGAGTTTTTCTCAATGCGGCTCATGATCATGTCGGGTTGCGAATTCCAACTCTTGCGATTCTTTCCCCACTCTTCCTCCTTGAAGTCTTCTTTTCCTGCATGGCTAGAACGAGGCAATTCCCAATTGGAGGGTAGTTTCTCCTTGGGCATATTCTGGTATTGATGCTCATGGATAAGGGTATTGAAAGGATTCTTGGTGCGTGGTGGAAGTGACCGTGGAGCCTAACAGCGACGCGGAGGTTTCCCTCAGTTGACATCCATGCATTCCTTCTGACCCTGGCAGGTTTTGCCAACACTCCAATGCTTGCAATGGTAGTGCCGGTGTGCGAATGTTGGCTTTGCTTTGCCTCCTCTTCATCTTCACTCTTGATCTCCTTCTCCTGCCCGGGGTCTTGATGATCTTCCTCCATAGGCTCCTTTCCTTTATCCTTGGCGGACACCATTGTGCTTCTAACTTTCAAGAATAGTTCCTGGCAGAAACTGATCGAAACGAAAACATAACGAGAACATGATATACGAACCTCGGGGGATCTGGGGGATTATATATAACGAAGTTTTAGCACAAAAGGAAGGTACTGGGAGAAAACGGGTCGAAGACGGAGTCCGGGGCGGCCACACCACATGCTGGCGCGGCTAGGGAGGCCCGCGCCAGGGGCACCCCGGCTCTGTTTCCGTCCCTCTTTTGCTTAATAGCTTTCTTTGTTGGATAAAAACTCCAAAAATATACCTGGACAGAATTTTCGTGGAACTTTTCTTACCTGAACTGTTACCTATTCGAAAACGGACTCTGCATGTCTCTGAATTTGGTCTTTGATAAATTTTTCTGGAGGTACCACTTGAAAAGCATCAACATCTTCATTGTAAGAATCTCCAGAAATATAGTGCTTGAGTTGCTGACCATTCACCACTTGTGTAGTGTTATCTTTTAAAGAAGAAACTTTTATTGCTCCTGAATGGTACACTTCTTCAATAACAAAAGGTCCTTCCCATATTGACAGTAGTTTCCCTACAAAAAATCTAAGACGAGACCTATACAACAGAACTTTCTCACCAACATGGAATTCTCTCTTAAGTATTCGCTTGTCATGCCATCTTTTAACTTTTTCCTTAAAGAGTCTAGCATTCTCATATGCTTCACTGCTCCATTCATCCAACGAACTTAAGTCAAATAATATTTTTTCACCAGCAAGCTTACAATCTCTATTAAGTTCTTTAACTGCCTAATAAGCTTTGTGTTCTAATTCTAAGGGTAGGTGACAAGCTTTCCCATAAACCATTTTATAAGGAGACATCCCCATAGGATTTTTATAGGCAGTCCTATAAGCCCATAAAGCATCGTTCAACTTTTTAGCCCAATTTTTTCTAGATCTATTAACAGTCTTTTACAAGATGGATTTAATTTATCTATTTGATAACTCTACTTGTCCACTAGTTTGGGGATGATAAGCTGAAGCGATTCTATGATTAACATCATATTTAGCAATGGTCTTTCTAAAACCACCATGAATGAAATGAGAACCTCCATCAGTCATAAGATACCTAGGCACTCCAAAGCTAGGAAAGATAACATCCTTAAGCATTTTTAGAGAGGTCTCCCCATCAGCACCCTTCGTAGGTATGGCTTCTACCCACTTAGTGACATAATCAATGGCAACAAGAATATGAGTATAATCTTTTGAGGGAGGAAAAGGACCCATAAAGTCAAATCCCCAACAATCAAAGGGTTCAATAACTAGGGAGTAGTTCATAGGCATTTCATTGCGTCTAGAAATATTACCAACACACTGACACTCATCACAAGATAAAACAAATTTTCTTGCATCTTTAAAAAGGGTAGGCCAGTAGAAACCTGATTGTAGCACCTTTTGCGCAGTTCTATCTCCTGCATGATGTCCTCAATAAGCATTGCCATGACATTTCCCCAATATCTCCTTTTGCTCATATTCTGGAACACATCTTCGCATAATACTATCCACTCCTTCTTTATATAAATGTGGGTCATCCCAAAAATAATGCCTCAAATCGTAAAAGAACTTCCTTCTTTGCTGAGCTGTGAAAGTTGGAGGCAAATACTTGGAGAAAATAAAGTAAGCATAATCAAGGGCTCCCTCGCGAGCTTACCCCTACTGCAGCCAACTGTTCATTTGGGAAACTATCATTAGCATGCATAGGATCAAAAGAGATGTTTTCCAATCGAGATAAATTATCAGCTATAGGATTTTCAGCACCTTTCCTAACTAAAATATGTAGGTCAAACTCCTATAAGAGTAGCACCCATCTAATAAGCCTAGGCTTAGCATCTTTCTTCGTCATAAGGTACTTAATAGCAGCATGATCAGTATGAATGGTAACTTTTGAGTCAACAATATAAGGCCTAAACTTATCACAAGCAAAGACGCCGGCTAAGAATTCTTTTTTAGTAGTAGCATAATTCCTTTGGGCAGCGTCAAGAGTCTTACTATTATAATGGATAACATTTAACTTTTTATCTATTCGTTGCCCAAGGACGGCACCTACAACAAAATCACTAGCATCACACATTATTTCAAAGGGTAGGCTCCAATCAGGTGGTTGAACGATAGGAGTTGTAGTTAAAGCCTTCTTTAGAGTTTCAAATGCTTCCTTACAATCATCATCAAAGACAAAGGGTACATCTTTTTGAAAAAGATTACTGAGGGGTTTTGATATCTTAGAGAAATCTTTAATAAACCTTCTATATAAACCAACATGAACAAGGATACTACGAATACCTTTGATGTCTCTTGGACAGGGCATTTTCTCAATTGCCTCAACTTTAGCTCTATCAACTTCTATGCCTCTTTTAGAAACCTTATGTCCAAGTACAATCCCTTCATTCACCATGAAATGGCATTTCTCCCAATTAAGAACAAGATTAGTTTCTTCACATCTCTGCAAAACTTTATTGAGGTTGTGCAGAGAATTATCAAAAGAAG